>OZ038508.1:62764400-62776900 GCA_964036315.1 Acanthosepion esculentum | reverse complement strand
GGCAGGCAAAATGGTCGGCTCCCTGTACCGGTCCAGTAAGTAACCGACTTTTCATATTATCCTCTATCTTTACAATATCTAGACCGAAAATTGGAGAACTGTTATCATATTTGGGCAGGAGATGCCCAGTACTCACTTTCCAGTCTTTGCTCTGGTTCAAAAGCATGTCCGAGGCCTTGTGGGTGACGATTTATTTCCCATCCTCCTACCTCTCTCGCACAGGCGGGGCATGGAGAGTCTCATTGCGCTATCGCTACTTCCACGGAAAGTGCTCGGACGAACTATATTCCTTTGTTCCGCCAGGCCTAGCCTTTACTGCTAACACCCGCCATGCCATTTACATTGTAGCAAACCACCCTCATTCTCTCCGTATTCTATCGGTGAGAAGTTCCGCTCGAACAGTGTCTTCACGTGAACCACTGATCTGTGGTACAGACTCCGAAGACAATGTTTCCCTGATCATTACAATTTTAACCCGTTCAAATCTAGAGTTAACGATTATCTTCCTTCCTATTCGTATAAACTGCCCATTTAGTACTTTGCATTATTAATATTACTTCCCTGTCCAATGCATTGTTTTTTTCCATGCCTCTCGGTTGCAGTATCGTTATTTTTAATTTCTCTCAAAGGTGTTTTCTGTTGTCATAGAGGGATATGGCTACACAACTATGAAATTCAAACAAATTCAAATTCAGCGATCAGAGTCACTTTCAGTGACAGGATAAGCTTTCTGCACAGTAAATGAAGTCACATACAGGGTGGAAAAAAAATTAAAGATTAACGTAAACCTCTATCTTGGATGGTCACCTTTTTCTGTGTGCCATGTCCTTTCAGGGCGTAGGCGATCATGGCTCTCCAACCCCTCTATCCCTTGCAGCTCTCAGCAAGTTCCTTCCATTTGTTTCCTCCCCCAGACCACGTTCTGTCATCCACTTGCTTAAGCCCACCAGGTATTTCACGTGTTGTTTTCCCTTGTCTCTCTTTCCCTCTATTCGACCTGTGAGTATCAGATTCTCCAGGCCCTCCTATCTCATGGTGTGTCCCGCCGAGGCTTGTAAAAATTTGTGACAAAGTAAAAATGAAACTGGAAAGTCGTCGACTTGGTCTTACTCGTAAGCTATTAAATCCTCAAATAATAATAAAAAAAACTCCTAGCTATAGGCTGTCTCTTATCACTTGTAGCGTCTTAGCTTATAGGAAATATGGTAAAATATCGCAGTTTTTATGAAGTAAAATCTTACATATTTCCTATCTCGTAAATTTTTGCACGCGATAAAAAGATGCAATATATTTTATATTGAAGGTACCTAAGTTTTAACGATTGTTGTGTGAAGTACTGATTCGAGCAGAGGAAGCATTCTACAGCCGTTACCACTAGAAAGAATTCAGACATCAATGGAGTGAATAAATTAGTATCCAGAGATCCTGTTTCATTATTTGTGAACCAATAAAGTTTTAAATACTCTTAATTGTCTATTTTTATTAAAAATCTTATAAAAAGATATATTGTCTAAATAAATAGATAAAAAGCAAAAAATACTTGTGTGCGTATGCGAAAATCGTATATCTACAGATGATACATAACTGTCCCGTCAACAGTAAACAGTTGCTTACTCAAGAAAACATTTTTTTTAATGGGTAGCGGGTAAAGGTAATATACTATATATATCAATAGATAGACACCCCACATCATGATGCCTAATTAAAATTATTAAAGTATTTCGCCAGAGAAATTTTACCCTCCCCCCACAAATATCGGGCTCACGGCCCTATCACTTTGTTCTCGTATGATTACCGAAGTTAAGTAACGTTAGTACCTAAGAGTAGATCAGTTCGCCTATCCTCTGTTACACTCTCCTGCCCGGTCTTTTCAACAGGAGTAGAGCTTTACCCCTTCTTTTCCTGTTTAGGACTGGGTTTCCGGTTCCTTCTGAAGTCATTTCTTTCTTTTTCACTCCCAGTAGAACCTCTTGTGTCTTAGTGGTATTATCATCTTGCTTGGGGTGAATTAATTAATTTTTAAAAATTAAAAAATTAAAAAAATTTTTTAAAAAATGGGTGACCGCTTGGGAAAAATCATGGGCTATAAGCTTCAATGTGCAAGCAGTGTAATGGTTAATAGCTCGGAATTAGAAAGAAGGTGGGGCTTATGGACACACGACGTTGAAACACCGGTCCCCCAACGATCACCGAAGTCAAACTGGTTAGTAAGTAACCTCTTGGGAATACCAGGTGCTGCAAGCTTGGATGTGCAGGTGGTGTAATCGATAATGACTCGGAATTGTTAATCGGTGAGCAGAGTTCCAATTCCAGTCGGGTTCGTTATATCCGCTTACGCGCAAATACCACTGAGAAAGCGAATAAATCTATCTAGCTATGGGTTAATTAGTAAAACAGTAAAATCATTATCTCCGAAACATTCTATCTAAAAATATTTTCTGGCTTTAAATAACCTGCAAAAGGTTGATAAACCGTAAAAAAAAAAAAAAAAAAAAAAAAAAAAAAAAACCCCAAAAAAACCAATCAAAACGATCGGTGTTTACCGCACTTGGGTAACAGTTAAAAACAAATACGGCGAACGGAAAAATCGAACGAAGCTAATATGGCTAAATATGAATTCCATCTGCGGATAGGTTTCTGTGACCAAATTTATAAAACGACGTCCATGCTGGTCTATCTTCCAGGAATACAGAATGTTAGTCCAATAAATGATAGCGAGGCTCATGATAACTATTAGTGTTGCTCACCATTGATATGAAGGTTTCGTTAAAAAAAAAAAAAAAGAAGAAGAGTGTTGGTAGCGACAGTCATTAATACTCAAAAATGGCTCTTGCTTCACTTTTTTGAATTGGTTACTCAACGATATCCACGCATAACTGATTTTCTAAGCGCTGCTTAGATGTGGCACAAGGCCGAATCTATTGAGGACCCAGTGAGGATCGAACTCACGACTTAGTCGTAATTGTTCTAGCGAGACAAGCTAGAACCATTACACCACGCCGAGGTGCCCAATCCACTCATATAATATATATCGTTGATAGCTATGCCTAAATTGCTTGTATTCTACGTAAGCTACGTTCTTGAGAGCATTTTAATGTTGCAAATATCAAGTGCCATACGTGACACGCGCTTGGGCGACCATGTCTCTTTCAATTCATGACCCACGAGGCAGATTTTCCCGCAGCTTGCTACTGTGGTAGACTGGTTGCCAATCAAGGCTATAGAACTCAGCCTGTCCTGCTATTCAATCCATAGCTAGGGACTGAAGAGATGGAATCATACCTTTCTCAAGCGTACTGAATATAGAGCAGTACTCAAAAAAAAATATATGTACAAAAAATATATACAGAATTATACCATTCTAACATCTTATCTATGCTTTTTTTCATCTCACTAAAACTAGACAGCATCCTCGATATATATTTCCGTCCGTCTTACCTGGCAGTCAGAACGGAATGGTCTATTATTTATCCGAAACAATGGCAGGGCGTAACGGACATTCGAGAGAAGGAACACAGAATTCTAATATGATTATTATAGTGTAACCCGGATATAAGAGAGTTGTCGGGACCGGAGAATAAGTCTTTTATATCCGGGTTTATCTTATATCCGGGTTTGGTCTATTTTGTTTTATCAACACAGGCTCTAATTTGGGACCAGAGAAAATCTCGCTTATATCCGGGTTACACTGTACAGTGTAACCGGAATATAAGAGACCCGGATATAAGAGAGATTTTATTTGGTCCCAAATTAGAGCCTGTGTTAATGTATATATAATAGACCAAACCCGGATATAAGAGAACCCCGGGTATAGGAGACTTCTTATCCGTTCCCGATAACTCTCTTATATCCGGGTTACACTGTATAATGATAGGAGTAGGAATCATATTTACACGATAACATTTGGAAATTAGACGATGTACAAGTACTTGTAGTCTACGGAGATTGGACATTAGCGTCCCAAACACCTTAACTTCGCATATAAAACTAAGGAGATGGGAAGTCATAGATGCTAGCGAATACGGTATTTGCTTTACAGTTTTGCGATATTCTAACTTTGTTCGTGTCGAACTACTTAGGATATTGTGTTTTTAACGCGTTGAAAGCTTCTAGAAATAAGTGGCGTCAGATTGAAGGAAAACAGACGTTCAGGTTTCGATCTCTAAGAAATGGTGTTAACTGGCTAAACAAACAAATTGATAGCCTACAAAGATATCCCAAACATTTATTTTTTGAAGTCAATGTACGAACCTCGGTGCCTTTAAGCCTGCAAGGCAAAACAAGAATTAATGGAAACCAAAGAAAAATACTTGGGATTGGTTCTCATTTAAAACATTTGCGGAGGGACGGGGTCTTGATTGTAATCTCTTTGCTTTGCTAGAAATTTTATGGGTTCTACTTTTCTTCTCACTTCAAAAGTTCTTTTTAAGTAAACAAGAATAGACAGGCTTCACGTGTTACCATTTCCCCGGGTTTTCAGAATCAAAGCAAGGTTTCCTAGTTATGAAAACCATTTTTAATTCTTTAAATTTATTTTTAAAGTGGCTTTCATGGTTTTCCAGTTTCCTTTTAATTTAATATTTATTTACTTTTATCTATGAATTGCCATAGATACTCACAAAACATATCGAAGGCATAAAGACTAAGAAACAAGGGTAGCAAGCGGACCACCTACCTGACGACAATGGGTGAAGGGGTGAAAGGGGTGATAAAAAAATGATTATTTCTAGTCGCAGGGCTTAATGTACAATTCCACCATTTTTTAAAAAGTTATTTCCAACTCGATAGAATTGCGAATGTTCCAAGAATAAATGAAAGAATTGGAAAAAGAAAAGTAAATAGGTTCTAGAAATTCCATCAATTATTTTTTTTTAAAAGAATTATGAAGAGAATGAAAGTTGGGTATTATTATGTTTAGCGTACCAAACATTTTGTGAATCTGTGTCATGTCACTGGAGAAAGAGAGAAGGGAAGAGGAGAGAGATAAGAAAAAAAATATGAAAAAGAAAAAAGAAAAGAGATGACAACGAGACGAGAGGGAGAAAAAAAGAAAAGAGATGACAACGAGACGAGAGGGAGAAAAAAGAAAAGAGATGACAACGAGACGAGAGGGAGAAAAAAGAAAAGAGATGAAAACGAGACGAGAGGGAGAAAAAAAAGAGATGAAAACGAGACTAGAGGGAGAAAAAAGAGAGGAAAACGAGACTAGAGGGAGAAAAAAAGAGAGGAAAACGAGACGAGAGGGAGAAAAAAAAAAGAGAGGAAAACGAGACGAGAGGGAGAAAAAAAAAAGAGGAAAACGAGACGAGAGGGAGAAAAAAAGAGAGGAAAACGAGACTAGAGGGAGAAAAAAGAGAGGAAAACGAGACTAGAGGGAGAAAAAAGAGAGGAAAACGAGACGAGAGGGAGAAAAAAGAGAGGAAAACGAGACGAGAGGGAGAAAAAAAAAAGAGAGGAAAACGAGACGAGAGGGAGAAAAAAAAAAGAGAGGAAAACGAGACGAGAGGGAGAAAAAAAAAAGAGAGGAAAACGAGACGAGAGGGAGAAAAAAAAAGAGAGGAAAACGAGACGAGAGGGAGAAAAAAAGAGAGGAAAACGAGACGAGAAAAAACCGGGGAAAAAGGGAAAAGAGAGAACAAAGAAAAAGCAGAAAAAAGCGAGTAGAGAAAAAGAAATTCCATGATGTATCGGGAGAAGTTCCCCCATTGCCTTCTGCATGGTTTTAAATTCTCCTAGACTTGATTATCTTACCAAGATTAGAGAATCAAGTCTGTCCAACTATTTACCCACAGCTAACGGGGGAGAAGAGATGTATTCAAGAATTTCCGAATGCCATTTTAGCGCCAAGTGAACGCTACGACATCGCCTGGAATTTCAACAACTGACGATTTCCTTACACCACACACACGAAAGCAATAATTAATTCGTCGAAAGTTATTTTACTTTTAAAAAAAGATAAGCGATTTTTTAGAAGTAATTCTGTATTTAAAAGAATGCAGACTGACAGAATTTGAATCTTATAATTTCATTTATATCGCAAAATTATGATATCATTCCCCACGGGCTTTTAAAATGTTCTTTCCCCCTCTGTTAAGTGTATGCAGAGTTTAAATACCTCAGCAATTCTCAAAGGTTAAAATACTTGTTTTCTTTTCTAAGCATTAATTTAGAGAAAGTAAACAAAAGTTTATCTAATTGGGCTTTAAAGATAAACGCTGAAATATTTAGTAGACGAAACAATTACAAGGCCACTTTTATAATTGTAAACATTCATTGAAGCAAACAAACCTTTTTGTGATATGGAGGTGAAATGAATAGAGTTAAAACCTTTGAACATTTACTAACATTTTTTTAAGAGGATCTAGTGGCTTTTAACGAGAAATTTATGATAAAATCGTCACGTTACACGTCTCGGAACCTGTTAGTATCGTTACCATAACAACAGTGGTGTATCTTGGGCAATACAACCTGATAGAACTCATCCCTCTTCTGATTGCTTTTCGAATGAAGAGTTTTCTTTCTAGACTGAGAAGAGCCCGATGTAGCTGTTTAGGAGTTATCAAATTTGACTAACTTAATATTTTTATGGCGGGGGGATACAAAATTTAATTATTGCAGTAAGAAAAAAAAAATTAAACTTCTAATCTGCAGTGTTTAATATATATATATATAATGAAATGGACAAAGTCCGACATTTATTTAAAGACACTTGATACGCCATGAGCAGTTATGAATGTACGTGAGAGATTCATGGAAGATTGAAGTTTATAAGCAGTAAATTCGACCTTGCCAACCGAACGATCCTCAGTGGCCGAATCGGTTAATATGAGGGTTCCGTATAGGATACAGGTTCGAATCCTGTCGGAGGACGAATATTTACTATGAAAATTTCTCGGACATTCAGGCCGGTAAATGTTATTTAATACTTGTATCTATAAAAAGAATGTTAAACATATATATATATATATATATATATATATATATATATATATATATATATATAAGGAAAAGGTTTTTGTGTGACGCATTTCGTTCTTTAGGATTTCATCGGAATAAAGTTTGAAAATTCTAAAGGACGAAAGACTTCACACGAAAACTTTTTCCGCTTTGTCATATTTCCCCACCCAATATTTCTCTCTCTCTCTCTCTCTCTATATATATATATATAATACACAATCAAATTACCTCATATGCACCCATATCTGGGTTGATAAGATAGACGACTTATATTTTCGTCTGTCGAAATAAGCTTATTCCCCATATCAGAAGATTTGGGATTTTATTTTATTAATTATTTGCTCTGTAATAGTAAATACATTGAGCTCTTTTTGTGGATCAGTTTTAATATTTTATATTACAAGGATCCACTTGTATCATATACCAACGCAATTGTTATATATATATATATATATATATATATATATATATATATAAAGAAATATAGTCTTAAAGTGTGCTATATTTATGGGATAAAGTGCTCAATATCAGAGAGCGTGTGTAAATATAAAAGTGAACATAGAAGTCAACACTTAGAGGCGACAGTCTGTTTCATGCTAGATGCAATCGTCAGGTTGCCTGACGATTGCATCTAGCATGAAACAGACTGTCGCCTCTAAGTGTTGACTTCTATGTTCACTATATATATATATATATATATATATATATATATGTATATATATATATATATATATATATTATATAAACTATGAGCATTTTTTTTGTTTTGAATTCCATAAGAGTGATCAATTTTTATTGATGGCAAAGAAAAAAAATGTTAATTTCTCTAGTCGCAGTACTTATTGTACAAATCTACCATTTTAAAAAAAAAGTTATTCATTTCCAACGTGATGTCATTGCAAATGTACCAAAACTGAAAAAAGGGAAATTAAAAAAAAATAATTTCCTCAATTTAAAAAAAAAAAAAAGTTTTATAAACAATGAAAGTTGACCATTTTAGCGTTTCAAACAAATATTTCATGCCAAACAATCGAGTTCTTCTATGTGCCGTGTCCCTTCAGGACGTGACCGATCTTGGCTCGTCATAACTTTAGTAAGGTTCGCTTTTCATCATCCCTACCATTCCCTTCTCTAAGAGCTCCATTTAAACAAGCTTGTTGCCGGATTTACCTATATGCTTGGCAGGCTGAAGCCTCGTGCCTCAAAATCTATGGGGTCCTCTAGCCAAAGTATGATATTTTGACACTGTCATAAGCCTTCTATGCTGTCATAACGCAGTGTAGACGTTCAGTAATTTTAAACACCCGTCACCATCCTCGGCGTTACTCAAATCTTTTTTTTTCTCTGGTCGTGAGAATGGGGGAATTTGCTATTTGCACGGGCCTCACAAGTGGAATAGCCTAGAGCCTCTCTTCATCTAAATCCGGCCCTCCGCTCAACACGCACTGTCAAATTCCCCAAGCTTAGTTCCTCGTTACGTGTCCTAGGAGTTTCACATTTTTCAGTTTCCTTAAAACTTCCTCGTTACTCACATGTTTAGTCTATGGAATTCTTAGTCGAAGCTTAACAAAAAATAAAGTAGAGCTTAATATCCTGAGCTCATCTTTAGATTTGAAAAAGTTACACATAAAAAAAAGGGTGCATTTTTATTTCGTTTATTTTCCTTGTTTGTTTTTCAAGAAGCAAAATCAAATTTCAACATTTGTGAATAATAAATCTTTTTTGAGAAAAACAAAACAAAAACAAAACAACATCTGACTTATCTTATTGAATTCTTGCTAAGTCATGCATCCAATTCCAATGTAATACAATTTCGATCAACTATTTTTTTTTCCTTGATTAAAACTGACATATACCAGTGATTTTTTTTTCTTTTCGGAGATTATATTTCAATTTAAAAATGATACTTTCAGTAAGCATGCTCACAAAATCAGAAAAAAAAAAAAAAAAAAAAGAAAGTCATTTTGACTTCTAAAAACATTCTCTTTCAATAACGCATTCCTTCTCATAGGATGGGAATAATTCTTGTTTTGTTTTTTGTAGCTTCATGCTATATTTCATCTTCCCATTCCTATGATTTCTAAATGCCAAAGGCATTTTATTTTTAATTAACTCCCGGGGGATACTCGCCTATTTAAAAAAAAAAAAAAAAAAAAAAAAAAAAAAATGGCGAGTAAGCAAAATAAATTAGTGTTTAGTTTACAGAAATAGTTTGAAACGTTTCTTAATATCCGAAAACTAAAAGTGAATGATTGTCAAGCGTAAAAAAAAGTTCACAACTTCCAGTGTCAGAAGGCTAAAAAAAACATCCCAATAAGAGATGCGAACATTTCAATACACAGGAAATTAAATGAAATTTAATTAAGAAATAAAAATCATTTTGTTAGGATATTTTTTGTTCCACCCCACGGACTACCCAATATAAACAAATTTGGGGGTAGCTCTGTCATGAAGTCGATAAAACGAGGAAAATATTTTGGAAAAAAAAAACGGTTCAAAAGGGTTATGGATAGATTATGTTAAAGAACAATTTCGAAAATTAAAAGAAAAAACAAAACAATGGACCACATACGAGTAAGACGACTATTTTATACGAGATTTATTAATTATTCTTTAGTCATCTCAGTTTAATCATGGATTAAGGATCTCAGTTTAAGAAGAACGCTCAGAAATCGCAGTCCTAAGAGATTGGGGGTGCCGAGTTAGTGATATACGAATCTGCACAAATTCCTGAAACTGGCCGTTTTTATAGTCTCACGAAAAATCGTGAACGAAAGTTAAAAGAAAATCAATTTCTTCAAACTGAGAGAAGAGACACACACACAAAAAGATATGAGAAAATTGATTTTGTTTTCGTTGCGTTCTAGGTAATTAATGGGTCAACAAGAGCGTGTCTTTTCACAACACAACATTTCAAGATTGCTATTTTCAAAGCAAGCAGACGTCTCATCTGATAGATTGGTACGACAGTCTTCTCGGTGGAGTTGTACGATAACAATAGACATTGGATTGCGAACAGAAATAATGATCGTTTTCAATTTTCTTTTCCATACCATAGAGCAATAATGCTGATCACTTAATTTTTTTTTTATAAATGCTGAAAAAATTGATATCCCTTTGTAAATTCCTGCCCGACGGAGGCCCAAACTACGTGATTTCTTAAAATGTGAAAAAAAAAACAAAAAATGAAGTCTGTATTTTGAACTTCTTTTTCCATATCGATTAAAAATTCCATAATACGAATTTTAAAAAAGCCATATCGTATTAAATATCCATTTAAAAAACTGAAAAAAAAAACTGAAAAAACAAACAAAACAAAACGAACACTTTTTACAATTTACATTCGGTTCAGAATTCCCTGTAGGTTACCCATACCAACACTTGACTTGATAAAGGCCGGAGGTCACAACGGCCGAAACGTTGTGCTAACAACAACAACGTTGAGGATAATAATCTGAATGTAAAAATAAAATAACTAAAGTCCTCATCCGAGAAATTTAGGCATAAAAAATATTAATCTAATTAATAAAAATTTAAAAATATATTTTTAAGAAATCACCTCGGATGAGCATGTTTATTTTGTTCTCTGCAGGGGATCAATTTTTTTAAAAATTTTACACAATGATTTGGCATAGGAAGTTGGAACCCCTATCATTTTTTTTAATTATAAAATTTGAAAAAAAAAAAATAAATAAAAATAAACAAACAAAACAATATTCGTGATCTAAAGTGCTTGAAAAAAATTTTTTTTTCTTCGCAGTGGCTACTGTAAAAATTCAACGTCTTCTCTTCGCAAAAAATAAACAGCAAGTTTAAAAAGCAAAAACTGTTGTTTTTGTGCAGACTAAATAGATCTCTTGAGTGTATAAGAAATTGCGGCGTTGGCTCAGTGGTGAGGAAAGCAGAGTATCAGCTTAGAGATTCATTTTTTTTTCTTCCTCCCAGTTTCCAAATTAAGTTTTTATTCCATCAACTTGTATTCTGTTCGTTAAAATTAAGATTCGAACAAATTTCTAAAATAGCGACAAAAGAAATCAGTTTTTTTTTATGCATTTGGTAAAAAGTGAACATTTTGTTTTTGTAAAATATTTAAATAGATTTATTTAAAAAAAAAAAAAAATTTACAATTGAATTATACAAACTAGACGATAAAAAATAAAATAAAAATCTGATTAAAGAATTCTTTCACTGCATCGGGGCATCTCGAGATAACCCGAACTGAATTTCAATTTCACATTTATTTACAAACTTTTTCCGATAGAAGATCGGCACGTTTACTGTGTAAGTCACTATGTCTAAGTCTTAAATTTAAAAACACAAGTTTTTAAAGTATTTTTTTAACAATTGTAGCATCAAACGTATCATTTCTGTTCTATTAATTAAATTATTTATTGTTCGAAGGGATGATGAAAAGTTCTCATGTCAACCCACATAGCAAAATCAATATTTTGTTTTTTGATTGATGTGTGGCCATTAAAATTCTGATTTGGGGGAAATTAGCCGAACGCACACATGTACAAAGGATCGTGAAAAAAAAAAAAAAAAAAAAAAAGTAGGTGAAATACGAGAGGTAGAAAGGTTTTGGAAAGCGACCGATGTGGTCACGTACACACTTTACCGTAAATTGTACAGAAGGCAACTCTTAGTAATGAATAATTAATAATTATATATATATATATATATATATATATATATATATATTGCGTCAAGCTTCACTTGTAAACATGTTTTTTTTTTTTAAAAACGCTTTCAAATTAATGAATGACAAAGAAAGCAAACAATTTTTTAAACATACAAATAACAAATAAGTAAATTAATTTAAAGTAAGAAAATACTTATGAAAGTTAAAATAAAGTTCATGACAGATGGCTAAAATTGTACTGACTGGTTTAAACTTTGCATATATATATATATATATATATATATATATATATATATAAAGTGGAACAGTCTCATCTCATCTGAAAAAGTAAAGTTTTTTATTTATATATTTTTGGGGGTAATAATTATCTACCGATTGTAAACTTTTTCAGTATTGGGACATTATGGAAAAAAAAAAAAGAAGAGTAAAAACATTCCCCCAATGAAATATCGATTAGTAAAACTAATTAAAATAGTTTTAAATTATTAAAAGGAATCAACAAACAGAAAATACTGAAAGATATACTTTGAAAAAAGTTGAAAAAATATTTACTTACAAATAAAAATAAGTGGTTATCTCCCTTAGTCCATTACAAATCCAACATATCCAGGCATTTAAGTAAAAGTGCGTGAATCACAATAATAAAAGAAAGAAAGAAAACCTCGTCAGTTACAAGGTAATAAGTCCAAAGCTTTCATCCGAAAAATCATGAGTTTATCGATAATTCACATCAAGTGATTTAATTCGCGATATTTTTTTTTCTTTAAAAACAATCACTTAGTGTCGAATAAAGAACGTCTTTTAAGTTAGGAGCACTAAAAAGCTTGTGTGTCAGCTTGTGGACAGTGACAGTCGTAGATGTATCAAGAAGGAAAACTGTGACTTGAATGTCGGCGCGACT
>OZ038508.1:62751900-62756900 GCA_964036315.1 Acanthosepion esculentum | reverse complement strand
GAGAGAGAGAGAAAAGGAGAGAGAGAGAGAAAAGGAGAGAGAGAGAGAAAAGGAGAGAGAGAGAGAAAAGGAGAGAGAGAGAAAAAAAGGAGAGAGAGAGAAAAAAGGAGAGAGAGAGAGAAAAAAAAGGAGAGAGAGAGAGAAAAAAAAGGAGAGAGAGAGAGAGAAAAGGAGAGAGAGAGAGAAAAGGAGAGAGAGAGAGAAAAAAGGAGAGAGAGAGAGAAAAAGGAGAGAGAGAGAGAGAGAAAAGGAGAGAGAGAGAGAGAAAAGGAGAGAGAGAGAGAGAGAGAAAAGGAGAGAGAGAGAGAGAAAAGGAGAGAGAGAGAGAGAGAGAGAAAAGGAGAGAGAGAACACAAACACTTATTCAAGACTGGTGTCTTTTTTCTCAGTTTATATTTCACGCCCTTGAAATACATTTTCCAATAGTATTATACACTGATTTACTTTTGGTTATAGTCGTGACAAAGCTTCAGTCGTTGCGACTCTTCGAACTTATTCAGGTGTTTGTTGTATGCAGTAACTTTCTGAAGCCTTTAGTCAATCCACAGGATTGTCTAACGCTAGAAGATAACTCGCATCAGTTATTTCCCCCCCAGTTAATTCGTCTTTGTGATGTAGGTTGTTTCTCTGGCCCTGAGTACAGGGCCGGTGTGTACTATCCCCGAACTGGTGCGGACAAGTCTGATTGGTGGACCCCTGATAATACTTTGTGACCCCCACTATCTTATCAATATTTGCTTTTTTCCATCTACATTTATATACGTTATAAACTGAACCAAGCACAGCCGATTATTAAAAGAGGAAATATTTTCACGGATTCATCATTCTAGGGCCATTTTTTTTCGTACAAATCTGTGAGGTTGTATTACTCCTGCTAAGTCTCGAAAAACTATATAAAATGTACTATTTTTATCCATAATGTTGAATGTGTTCAATACAGGGTGTCCATAAAGTTCGTGTGCACTTTAAAAATTTATAACTTTATTTGTATTTGCGATAGAAATAATTTGTAAAACGATTAGAAAGAAGTAAATCTATATTTTTTTAAGGTTTTATTGAAATTTTATTTAAGTTTCCACATGTCCTCCATCATTAGCAATACAAAGGGTAATACGATTTTGCAGTTCACGGAAAACATTTGCCAACTGATTTACAGTAATGCCTGAAATCACATTAGTTGTTTTAGCTATACTTAAAACTAGGTACATTAAACTTTATAACATTTTTTACAGATTATTTCTATCGTAAATACAAATAAAGTTACAATTTTTTTTAAGTGCACACGAACTTTATGGACACCCTGTATATTTAACATTTTAACGAGAAAAATATCATGTTAAAAATTAACGCAAAATTCGATTTATTTAAGTTGGAATGATCTATTATGACATGTCTCAAACTTACATACATTGTATTTATTTTCAATTGTTTCAATACGATCTATTAATGTACTTAATTAGATTACAATAAAATTTATATGAATATTGAGATGTAGTAGATTACATATCACAGATTTGGTGGAGGCCCACGAGACCCTTGCACCAGTCCTGCCTGAGTATGATATTTTTTTTTCACTAACCATTTCAGAGGTTGAACTCAGGCATGCTAGGTAACTAGATCAACCATCAGAATAATTCAGACGAAAAGAACGAGTTTAATTATAACCAGAAAGCTTAAGAAATAAGATGGACATACAGTGTAACCCGGATATAAGATACTTCTTCTCCGGTCCCGACAACTCTCTTATATCCGGGTTACACTGTACAACAAAACGATTACCATATCTACTCGTGTATAAGCCGAGTCAGGTATAGTGATATTATGTAACAGCTCAGTAATTTCTTTTTGAGTCTAACGAAATGTTTCTGTCCTGATTACACTTTTCTCTTCCCGCTCATTATCAAGGTTTCTTTTCCTAATTCTTGCACACAACTGTAACCCCTTTGTGTCTTAGTGGCTTTACTGGCTTGAATGGGGTGATACCGATTAAAAAAAAAATGTAAGTAAATAAATAAAAAGAAGGAAACGCTCAAAGCATCACTGCAGAGAACGAGTTTGAAATGTTGAACTTAAGGAAAACAGATTTGCACATTTTTTCCTGTTCCAGAAAATGAAAGCAACAAGGACAACGCGTTTTCTTTGGGCAGCGTGAATCACTCAAAATGGAGGAGAAAAAGAAAGAAAGAAAGAAAGAGTTCTAACCGCATTTAAGTTTCAAACATTCAACCCAAAATGCGCAGAAGTGAAAAATGAAACGAATAAAGAAAGACTAATTATAAAAAAAAATTATCAAAAGGAATGTCCATGTTTACAAATGGATGACATGTCAACAAGAAAAGAAGTCTTGCATTTATGAGAGTGGAGGGATTAGGAGGGGAGCGGATAAAATGTGGGTGATAGAAACATGGGGGGGGACAAAGACACGTTTGGGGGGGGAACGAACAGACCAAGACAGACACGTGTGTGGGGGGGAACGAACAGACCAAGACAGACACGTGTGTGTGGGGGGGAACGAACAGACCAAGACAGACACGTGTGGGGGGGGAACGAACAGACCAAGACAGACACGTGTGGGGGGGGAACGAACAGACCAAGACAGACACGTGTGGGGGGGAACGAACAGACCAAGACAGACACGTGTGTGTGTGTGTGGGGGAAACGAACAGACCAAGACAGACACGTGTGTGGGGGGAAACGAACAGACGTAGACAGACACGTGTGTGGGGGGAAACGAACAGACGTAGACAGACACGTGTGTGGGGGGAAACGAACAGACGTAGACAGACACGTGTGTGGGGGGAAACGAACAGACGTAGATAGACACGTGGAGGGGAAACGAACAGACCAAGACAGACACGTGGGGGGGAACGAACAGACCAAGACAGACACGTGGGGGGGGGGGAACGAACAGACCAAGACAGACACGTGGGGGGCAATTTCCATGTGACCTAGAAATTCTGACGTTATAAGGTTCCTTTTTGTTTCCATATTCTCTAAGACTTGTTTGGTCCATGGTATTCTCAGAGTCCTCCTCTAAGACCATATTTCTGTTGTTTCAAGTCTCTTCATATGTCAGGCGATTGTCTAGCAATCACTTCTATATAGGAGGAGTGATATTATATAAGAGTTCAGTACTTTTTCGTTTAATCTATCGCTTAGGTTTTTGGAAGGTATCTTTCGCCTTCGGATTTCGGTGTCACACTTTTCCTTCCCAGATATTTACATTTTTGTACTTGCTTGATTTTGGTATCTCCAATTTGTAATTTGCATGTTGGGCTGTTCCTTTTGCTCACAATTATGCAATTTGTCTTCTTGCAACTGAAGTTTTGTCATTTCTAGTTTTCTTTCACTACCTTCTGTAGAAGTTCTTGTAGTTTCCTTTATGACTCTAGTATTGTCATCATCATATCTTATGTTATTAAGATTGTGGCTCCCCAATAATAAATCCTAGTAGGATTTCTAGTTCTCTCAGATCTGCCTCAGTTGTGTCTTCGGACAGAGCGCAACTGAAAATATTGCGAGGTACCAGGGCTAGCGGTGCCACGGCTGTACCTTCCTCGTTGCACTGAAGAGGGAGGCGGTTGTGGGGTCTGAGCTATTTTAGAACCGGGTCCGGGTTCCAAAGTATTAATTTTCCCGACATTAAACAGTCCTTGTGTCACATCCTTCCAGCGTGGGACGGTAAGTAAATACAATCGCTTCTCGGCCTTTTGGCTAAGATCAAAGTGTAGTATCTGTTCGCAGATTACTCGCTGAATAATCGCCTTTGGGCCGGGATCGATCACGATACAGGCCGGTCGCAGAGATTCGTCCCTGCGCTGGTAGTATCACAGCTAAGACTAGCTATGACCAGCTAAAGACCAGCTTGGACAAGCTAAGACCAGCTTGGACAAGCTAAGACCAGCTAAAGCCAAAGCACTGCGGCCCGGGTGAAAACTCGGGTCCATTCCCCCTCCCTTCCCATATTAAACCCTGACCTTGTGTCACAACCTGACCCTGTGGGAGGTCAAGTAAATCCCGGCCTTTTGGCTGAGATCAAAGTGTAGTATCTGTTCGCAGATTACTCGCTGAATGATCGCCTTTAGGCCGGGAACGATCACTGATACAGGCCGGTCGCAGGGATTCGTCCCTGCGCTGGTAGTATCGGGGCTACGTCTGACCAGCTCTGACCAGCTTGGACAAGCTACGACCAGCTAAAGCACTGCGGCCCGGGTGAAAACTCGGGTCCACTCCCCCTCCCGTCCCACGTTAAACCCCGACCTTGTGTCACAACCTGACCGTGTGGGAGGTCAAGTAAATCCACGGCCTTTTGAGCAAGATCAAAGTGTAGTAGGTGTGTTCATCAGCTTAATCTGATTCTCTCTTTATCCACTTCTATCTTCCCTTTCATTTTCTCACCGAAACCAACTAGTGTATTTTCTTCATCTTTTCATGCTAACAAAACGGAACAGTCTATTTGTATCGAGATAACCAAACCCTGGTCAATCCCACATCTGCTAGACGCAGAACTCCCTATAAGCTGGAGGTTTGGACAACTTGAAAAATCCCTACATTACTGCTATTGGAATCCACATCGGGGGGGGGAGACAGAGAGAGAGAGAGAGACAGAGAGAGAGAGACAGAGACAGGGAGACAGAGAGACAGGGAGAGAGACAGAGGGAGAGAGAGAGACAGGGAGAGAGAGGTTTATAGCATGGGCGTGCTGACAAACTTGACCAATCATCACAGAATAGATATTCATGAAGTCCAATCTTTAATCTGGCACAAGGTCAAAACTATAAGAGCATCCACTGAGAATAAAACAGTGGCAATCTGCAAGTCGCTCTTGTTAACGATGGCTGAACGTTTAGACTCCATATTAAATGAAAACGAACAAATAATATTCATAAGTTTATAATAGTAATAATTCTACTTTACTTACTTAGTAAATATAAACTACTTTAAACTAGATTTATTGACTTCTACATCCGACATTGTGCTGAAAAGTTCTCGACACACTT
>OZ038508.1:62744400-62749400 GCA_964036315.1 Acanthosepion esculentum | reverse complement strand
AAGGGAGAGAAACAGTGTGAGGATGGCGCTGCATCGCTAAGCGGAGGACTTCCAAGTCTGAAATCTATGGCCAGGGCGGAGTGTTAGCCCGATGCCATCAACAGTCAAGTGTCTGTAACCAAAGAAAGCTTTCAAGATGGAGGACTTTGACTGGGATTTGAAGAATTCAGTAAAATGATTCTTAGTTCCATGAACTTCCACTACCATTTAGATAAATTATTCTTGAATATAATACGCCACCCCCATATAAGAAATATAGTCTTAAGGTGGGCTATATTTATGGGATAAGGTGTTCAATATCAGAGAGAGCGTGTGTAAATATAAAAGTGAACGTTGACTGTGACCTCTAAGTGTTGACTTCAATGTTGACTTATATCAATCCCTCTTCCTCGACTGGCTCTTGGGCCTTGTGCAGGGTGAAAATTATCGCAAAAAATACTATGGACAGAACGTGATCATTGAGAAAGTTTTAAGGAAAATAGAAACTACAAGATCATTTCTACTTACAATCAAAAATCTGGCAGACCGAGTAAAGAGGATCTGGATAAACTAACACAGGGCAATTTTTCAATACGGTGGAGTAATGGTTATCGGATTGAGGAAACGGTGAGCCGAGTTCGAATTCCAGTCGAATTACTTTCACTTACGTTTTAATACCCTTAGGAAAGGCATGAATCCTCTTCTCCCACCACCTATCGGTAAATAGTAGGAGGGACCGGGTTCTATAACTGGTCTACTGCAGCAAGAAATGGCAACCCACTGCGGTAAAAAAATCTGCCTCGTCAGTCATGTATCGAAAGATACATGATCGCCTAAGCGTGTATTACGCATGGCACATATCTGACTGAGAATTGTGCTGAAAGTGTGGGAAAAAGCTTCTACTCGCGCATAATACGCACTCCTTGTTTGGCAATCAAACCCTATATATTGTTCCTCTCCAATTTAATTACGGCCAGTGTTTCCTATTCTTATTAAAAAAAAAATGGTTTTAAACTTTTAGAATTTTAGAATAATATTATTCTAATTTAGTTTTATGATAATTTTTATTTTATTTTACGGCAATTTTTTAAAGTTTTTTTGTAGCAAGTGTATCGAACGCATCTTTATTATTTTTTAGGATAATGCGTATTATATATGGGGAATTACGGTAACTGGTTGTTGCTTTTCTAAATTTCATATTTTCACCACATACATCAAAAGAAATAAAACTGTATTCGAATCATTAACTGTTGGAACTGCGAGGTATGCTCGACTTATTTGAGAACAACATTAGAATAACCCAGAACCTATACTGACAGCAAACCCACTGCATCCGTATGCAGAGGTTTTGCTGTCAGTATAGGTTCTGAATGAAAATGAATTCAATAAATATGCAAAAATAGGAAGGGGTGAAAGACAAGGATGTATCTTCTCACCGGACTTATTCAACCTATGCAGTGAGGCGATTATGGAAGGTTTTGTTTTGTTTGTTTAACGGTATATCAACCTCAATAGGTTATTTAATGCCAACAAAATTTTTATTGCTGGTAATATTTTTTTCTTAAAAAAAAAAAAAAAAAAAAAAAAAATCTATTGCTTGGAATATTTTTTTTCAAAAATGTATTGCTGGTAATAAATTTTTACAAAAACGTATTTCTGGTATTAAAACCTATTTTTACACTTTCATAGTGTTTTGAACCAAGTTTTTTGGGGGGTAACTATTTGCCCATAGCTGGAACCCTAACCGGTGCTACCATCTCGGGTCAGGGTGGACTTGGGAACACCAGCAATTAAGAGGTGGTCCGACGCTCCTCAAAACCTCTTGATCAGAGGTCTTGCTGTTGAACTTAGTTTATCGTCTTACCAAGGACGGTGTCATGGAAGAATTTTATCAGGATTTATTATTGACGGTCACAATCTTAGCATACACTATGCAGATGAGCCAGGGTTGATAGATACAGAAAAGATACAATAACTTTTGTAGAAGGTAGTAAAAAAAAAAAAAACAGGAAGAAAGGACTAAACATCACTTGCACGAAGATAGGTTGTTTGCAAAAGGGACAGCTCAACATGCTAATTACAAATTGGGCATGCCAAAAATCAAACAAGTACAAAAATTTAAATATCTGGGAAGTGTTTTAACAGAGGTTGGATAGTGCGACACCGACAGCCTAAGGCACATTGGGATAGCGAAAGATGCCTTCTAAAAGGCTAAGCCAAGTATTAAGAAACAAACATTTCGTTAGAAAGAAAAAGAGTACCGAACTGTTACGTAATATCAGTCGTCCTATATGGCAGTGAATGCTGGACAATCTTCTCATAGATGAAGAGACTTGAAGGAACAAATATGTGGTTCTACAAAAGGACGCTGGACCGAACATCTGAGCAACGACAATGTTTTAGAGAAAATGGAAACCAAACGGACAATTAACATCAAAAAGAGACAGATGAAAGTTCTAGGGCACATTATGAAGAAAGAGGACTTGGAAAATTTGACACTCACAGGGCATATTGAAGACAATAGGGACAAAAAAAAAAAAACAGAATATAACCTACCTAACGAACTTATCTAAATGAATAGCAGAACAGATAACAAAAAGACATTTGGATTTGTTTGTTTTGTTTTACGGCATATCAACCTCAATGGGTCATTTAATGCTGACAATTTTTTTTCCTGGTAATATTTTTGTTTTGTCTAAAATCTATTTCTGGAAATATTTTTTTCCTCAAAAACGTATTGCTGGTAATAGATTTTTTTTTTGCTGGTAATAGTTTATCTTCAGAAATTTATTTCTGGTGATAATTTTTTACAAAGTATTTCTGGTATTAAAACGTATTTTTACACTTTCAGAATACTTTTTTACCTCAGTTTCGGGGTGTCTTCTATTTGCCCATAGCTGGGACCCTAACCGGTGCTACCACCCCGGGTCAGGGTGGACCTGGGAATATCAGCAATTAAGAGGTGGTTCCATGCTCCTCAAAATCTCCTGATCAAAGGCCTTGCTGTTGGATGTAGTTTATCGTCATACCCAGGATGTAACAAAAAGACAAAATTTACTATTAGCTACAAATGACAAGAAATTGTGGAGGGCTATGATCGCCAACGCCCTGAAAGGACATGGCACATAGAATATTCGAATCATTAACTACTACTTGTCAGCTAGTCTTTCCATCTTCAATGAGATGCCTATTGTTTTGCCGTAGTTAAAAAACAAGGTTATCATCAAATGGGAACGTATGAGTAAACATGTTTGTCCCACAATTATCAGTATAGTGTTTTTTTTAAAAGCAACCCACTCCATCTGGTTTTTATCTACTAGCTCGTATACATAAAATAGAGAGAGAGGAAAAAATTAAAATACTATAAAATAGAGAGAGAAAAAAATCAGATCTACTTGGAGTGAGCTGATTTAAAAACCAACAGCTCAAACACACACGTGTATATATATATATATATATATATATATATATGTGTGTGTGTGTGTGTATGTATATGTATGTATGTATGTATTTGTGCAGCAATCCCTCTTTTATGCACGTTTCATTGAAAACGACTCACAACGTGCAGTGGTTGAGGTTTTTTAAAAAAAAATTTATATATATAAATTTCTCATGTGTTCATATATATATATGTAAGCAAATATGTGGATGTAGATCCGACGGTATGATGAAAATGTGGAAAAGACAGTAAAATCCGACTGACTAGTCCTGTATATATCGTCTCTTCATTTAACTTAAATTTAATATAAATATGTCTCCATTAACCTTGTCCTGAGGAAGGTCTATTTGACCGAAACGTCTGACGTCGACAGAAAAACAAAAACAAAATAAAAAACAGTAAACTCACATATTCGGATTTTGCTTTGTCTTTTCCACATTTTCATCATATATATATATATATATATATATATATATATATATATATATTCAGGACATAAATTATATAAAAAAAAATTGTCCGAACGTTATTCAACTGCTTTCGGCTATACTTTTAGCCATTATCAAGGATGAATTTTATTTTACTTTTAACTGAATATATGCATTGTTTTATGTATGCATCTAGAGTTATAGAAATGTTTTGTTTTCCAAACACGGTCAGCACATTGTGGCCGTGTCCATAGTTGATATTATTGAGTGTTGGCTCCTTTTTTTTTTCAATAACGCTTTCATTATTTTTAAACTTTTTCTACACGTGGATGATGCTATTACATTATATATTATAGTATGTTACGTGTAGAGTTTGGTGGATCTCTATGTGCATTTGAATGAGACCTAATTGCGGTATGGTCAGAGAGATGTAACGTGAGTCTTCTTGTTAAACATGTATATCCAGTATAATTATTTACAAATTTAGATTAATCAGGAACACAGATCGTTAAGAGGAATTTAACAATGTGCTAACCGTGTTTGGAAAATTAAAAAAAAAAAAATTTATCTCTAGATACATACATAAAACAGTCCATATATTCAGTTAAAAGTAAATTAAAATTCATCCTTGATAATGGCTAAAAGTATAGCCAAAAGCACTTGGAGAGCATTCGGGGAATTTTTATATAATTTAATGTCCTGAACAGATGAGAAATTATATTAAAAACCCAACCACTACACCTTATCACTCAACAAACATTCCTGACAAATCGACCATCGTTTGATTGATTGATCCATCGATTATATATATATATATATATATATATATATATATAAGAGCTGGCCACTCGTATTCGAGGGTACCCGTCTACTAGGGCGTCTACCCAATCCCTATTGTAGACGCTCGCTCAGCACATTTGTGTTTACTCAACACACACACACACACACACACACACACACACACACAATTTATTTTAAACATCTTTCGTTGAATATGACTGACAAGGACAATTTTATTTAGTCACCTCCCTCGGTTCTTACCCCCCCCCCCACCTCCGTTTGGTGGGAATGAGGGAAAATAAAAACTGTCCATTGTCCCTAGTGCTTTCGGCCACTTCCTTCGCCATTTTCAAAGGGGGTGTTTTATGATGTTA
>OZ038508.1:62729400-62739400 GCA_964036315.1 Acanthosepion esculentum | reverse complement strand
CGCCAACCTTATTCTGTCAATAACAATTCATTCCAGAACGCCAACCTTATTCTGTCAATAACAATTCATTCCAGAACGCCAACCTTATTCTGTCAATAACAATTCATTCCAGAACGCCAACCTTATTCTGTCAATAGCAATTCATTCCAGAACGCCAACCGTATTCTGTCAATAACAATTCATTCCAGAACGCCAAACTTATTCTGTCAATAACAATTCATTCCAGAACGCCAAACTTATTCTGTCAATAACAATTCATTCCAGAACGCCAAAAAATCATTTTTGTTTCTTTCATATTAAAATGCATGTAACTAAAGTCGTTTTAAGTTTCATTAATGTCCTTCCCGATGACATCAGCTCACAACTTGATATCTACGCTGATGACAAACACTTTCTCCTGTCTCAATGGTACGTTTGATCAGTTTAGGTGTCCTAAACTCAAATTAGCAGCTGATGTCTAAAACGACCTTCACTCTTCTCTAAACTGGGGTAAAGAATGGCTTATTAACGTTAACGCCTTCAAAATAAAACTGCTCTCTATTAATCATCTGAGGGGGGGGGGTTCTGTCTTCCATCAGCATGGCTGATGCTAACCTCCAAGAGAGTGGTGCGTTGCGCCTTCTCGGGCTAACGTGAAGTGGAAAGACTATATTGAATCCGTCGCTAGGTCAGCTGCTAAGAAAGAAAGGTGAGAATTTTTCTCTCCAGAATCTAAGTCTACTAATCGTCCATGCTTAGAACATTGTTGCCACATATGGTCCGGTTCTCCTGCTATTTATCTAGAGCTCCTTGATAAAATTCAAAGCAGCAGCAACAGCAATATTATTAGTCCTGATCCCGCGTCTCGGCTTCAGTCACTTTCCCACCGCCGTAAGTTTGCTTAACTGTACGTTTTCTATAAATACGTTCATAGTAATATATGTTATAAATTGTATTCATTGTAAATATTCATGGGGGGGGGGGGTCATTTTTAAATGTTGCTATTTTTATTCCCGCAACCCACTGACAAATGGAAACTACTTAGGACTACATAGAGACTCTGAGGTATTATGGGGGCTGTAGGAAGAATGTGTTGTTTTGATGCAATGATAAAATAAGACAGGTTAAAGAGTAACCTTTACCTATCCCCCTTTTGGCCTTGTGCCACATTTTTGTATTACTCAAAATAAGTATTACTCTTCGCTAGGGTGCCTAGACTTTATGAATTTAAGCTCAGTACTAGACAGGCGTCGAGATCTCATCAATTTGCAGTTGAGCTGGCTAGGTGTAGGAAGCTGCTAAGAAAGTGGGACCTGTGTCGTTTTCTTTCCAGAATCTATCCTAGATACCTATAAGTCATGCTTAGAATATTGCTGCCACATATGGCCCTGTGCTCCTACTATTTATCTAGAGCTCCTTAATAAAATCCAAAGAAGAATCTGCAATATTATTGATCTTGATCCGGCGTCTCGGCTTCAGTCACTTTCCCACCTCCGTAAAGTTGCCTCCCTTTTCTATTCACACTTTCAATAGTAATTGTTCGGATGAGCTCTTCGCTGTGGTACCTCGGCATCTTGAATTTAAGCGCAGTACTAGACTGGCAACGAGATCTCATTAATTTACAATTGAGCTGGCTAGATGTAACCGTAAGTTCTATGCTAACAGTTTCTTTTCCCGCACTTCTCGCTTGTGGAACTCACTTCCGGTTCCATGCTTTCGAGTTAACATTAATCTGCGAATATTTAAATGCAATGTCAATCGCTATCTACTGTCCTCTTTATTAGTCTTTTGTTCTGTCTGTAATTTTTCCACAACCAGTAACCACTTGTGTCTTAGTGGCTTTACTCCCTTGCTTGATTTTTAAAAAATAGTAAAATCTTTAACAAGGCATTTACCTTATACGTATGAGCTTGTTTTGAATATTTTTTATATTAATTCTTAATCAATGACGATCATTTTCTGATTTTTAATATATTCCTATAGTAAATGCATTTCTAATGCATTAGGAATTCATTTACACTGCATGTGTGCACATGTATGGCTGGCCACTCGTATTTGAAGATACTCATCTAATAGGGCGGCTAGCCGATCCCTATTGCAGACGCTTGCCCAGGCACACAAAGGTAATCTGGTTTATACTGCAACTATGCGGAGCAGACCTTAGTTACAGTTTCTGGGAAAGAGCATGTTATCTAACTGCGATCAACAATTTGAACAAGGCCCGCACGCCCAATTCATTGAGTCTGTAGTAGATGCGCACTGCTGATGAGTCCCAAATATAGGACGAAACGGCCGTCCAGTGCTTTCTGCATTCTGTTGAAGTTTCTTTCAGACTCAATGAATTAATTATAATCATCAAATTCTCCTAACAATTTCTATAATATATATTATATATATAATTCTTTGACTTCTGTCCATCCGTCACGCTCTCTAAAATAGCTATGCATTGACCAATTGACAGCTCCCGGTTTTATTAAACCTTCAGAGAATGAGAATTTTTTTTATGGTATTTTAATTTTTGTGTTAAGCAGAATTTACGTTCATTTGACTTGTCAAGCAGCGTTGTGGGTATAACTTACGTGTGTAAATTTATCATAATTCTAGTTTGTGCAGGATTGTGTGTGTGTGTGTGTGTGTGTGTGTGTGTGTGTGTGTGTGTGGTTGTAATAGGCATTATTTATGTTTGGAGGTTGACCGAATTTGGATTTGGGGACGTTTTTCTGTCAACACCGGTCGTGGTAGTTAAATATACATACGATTCTTTAAGAATGGATTAAATAAAGGGTCGTGTTTTTGACGCATTTTTATAGTTGATAAACATTTTATCAGGACACCCTCGAACTATTTTCGGGGTAAAGAATTATTTATTTAACTGGGGTTGCATTTGATTTTATGTATCTCAAACTTTGTCAGAAAGGTTCAACTTAATTCTTGACCAATGATAATCTCTTATTTGATTTCCAATGCATTACTATCATGCAATCATTTACAAAGCCATTCCCATACTGAAATTATTTGCAGTCATCTGTGACTGCTGCACACTTTGTTTCTGATTTTAAATTCATTGCTATAGTAAAATCATTTTCACTGCTTTTCTATGAAAAAAATATGTGGGATGTATTTCTACAGTAAAAAAATAAATAAATCGCATGTATTTGCCATATTCATACAATAGTTCTGTTAGTAATGTTTGCAGTAACTTCTGACAACCGACATTTTTCTGCTAGATATTCTATGTCGATAATTGTTAAAAGTAATTTAGAGGTGAAATATCAAACGCTGTTAAAGCTGTGATACGACTCCAGTAATCGTCATTGATTTAATGGCCTCTGAATAACATTCGATTTCTTGCACAAAGGCCAATTGAATTCCAATTTAAGAGGAAAGCATCGCGAAACCACTCCACTATCTTTTCCAGGAGGTGATGGCAGTTTGATAATAATGATATGATAATAATAGTAATAATATCATCAAAGACCACAAGAATAAAAAGTGCTTTCTTATTGGCATGGCAGTTCCTTCAGATTGTGACGAATCTTTGAAGATCTTAAAAGTATCAAAATACGAGAAAGTGGAAATTTAAAAAAATAGGGCACACGATGACATCAATAATTCCAGTTGAAGTTAGCGCGTCTCCGATTGATTCAAGGTCTCGATAAACTCACTGAAGTGATTCCTGTTAGATCAATACAAAAAATTGTATTCACAAGTATGGTTCACAGATTACTTTTTTATTTTTTATTTATTTATTTTTTTTTTTTTTTACATATACAAAAATGATCAGTGCAAAATGTCATGAAGCCATTTTTGAGCTTAGATCTCTGGTTGGAACCCAGAAGGAAATGTGTATACAAAAGAAATCAAAGGAAGAAGAAATAATAATAATAATAATAATCTTCGGGAAATGCAGCTAAATTAACCAGAACTGGAAGTAAATGCGTCCTCATCTAAAAGACAAAACAACTAAACAAATGCAAAAAGACAAAACAACTAAACAAATGCAATAAAACAAATTAGCCTTTAAAATACTAGAGAGAAATGGAAGACAAAAAAAAAAAAGTAAATATCCTATCAGAACCAACGGTTCTAATGCTGATCTAACTCCTCTTACCAATCAATAGGTGGCAGGCTCTGGTCTCAAACTAGAATCTGAAGGATTTTATAATTGCTGTCCAGGATCAGTCCCTTCTAACCAGGAACTATCAATGTAAAGTCCGAAACATAACAGCCCATCCTGCCGCGTATAGGAATAACATCCGGAGACAATTGACCTGAGTGTGACTAACTGGCGCCAATAGTGTACTTGAAACGACACACATTGGCCAATATATTGCGCATTCATACAAAAAATAACAACATCGCAAAGAAAATAGGTGGGAACAATTGTAAATAATGAAGAGACAATATCGTGTTTCCCCAGCACCTAAGATGGAACACTTCATAGATTCGAACGTGTATTAAATTTTAAAAAAATAAATAAAATATTGCAACGTGTTTTCATTGTACTTCAAATCATGCAAACTTTTATAAACTTATGGCAAAAAAAAAAAAAAAATCTTTCCAACCAATATATTCTTCGTCGTCCTTCAACATCCAATAATTCTTGGGGGGGTCATCCACTTTTTAAAAATATAATCTTTTAACCGGAAGCAGTTCACAGATCCGGGTATAAAAACCTCGGGCTAAAATAAAATTATTTTACCAAAATGTGTGATTGATTAAGTTGTTTACATACGGCTTAAACATTTGCAGGTTATTTCAAGCCAGAACATATTTTTAGATTCTAAAGGTATTTGGAGATAATTATTTACTGGTTCAAGTACTAATTAACCCATAGTCGGGGGGAGAAGAGGTGGATTCGTACATTTCCCAAGGGTATTTATGTAAAAAACGAATATAACGGACTCGACATTCAGATTTCCAATTCCGAGCAGTTATCGATTACTCCAGCTGCACACCCAACCTTTTACAGCATCGGGTATTCCTAAGCGGTCACCCACCTAAATACTGACCAGTCTCGACGCTGCTTCACATCGATGATCGTACGTGTTATGGCCGTAAGAAAAATCTGTGTAAGAAATTAATGATTTTTTTTTTAAAATCTGATATATCTTATTACTTTAAACGTCATATTTTAGTGGAGAGAATATAATATATATAATATATATATATAATATAATATATATATATAATATAATATAATATATATATATATATATATAATATATATACATATAATATATATATATATACATATATAATATATATATATATATATACATATATAATATATATATATATACATATATAATATATATATATATATATATATATAATATATATATATATATAATATATATATATATATAATATATATATATATATATATACATATATAATATATATATATATATACATATATAATATATATATATATATATATACATATATAATATATATATATATATATATACATATATAATATATATATATATATACATATATAATATATATATATATATATACATATATAATATATATATATATATACATATATAATATATATATATATACATATATAATATATATATATATACATATATAATATATATATATATACATATATAATATATATATATATACATATATAATATATATATATATACATATATAATATATATATATATACATATATAATATATATATATATACATATATAATATATATATATATACATATATAATATATATATATATACATATATAATATATATATATATACATATATAATATATATATATATACATATATAATATATATATATATACATATATAATATATATATATACATATATAATATATATATATACATATATAATATATATATATATACATATATAATATATATATATATACATATATAATATATATATATATACATATATAATATATATATATATAATATATACATATATATATAATATATACATATATAATATATATATATATAATATATACATATATATATAATATATACATATATAATATATACATATATATATAATATATACATGTATATATAATATATACATGTATATATAATATATACATATACATATACATATATACATATGCATATATACATATACATATATACATATATATATAAAATATATATATAATATATATAAATATATATATAATAAATATATTATATATATAATATATATATTATATATATAATATATATATTATATATATAATATATATATTATATATATAATATATATATAATATATATATTATATATATAATATATATATTATATATATAATATATATATTATATATAATATATATATTATATATATAATATATATATTATATATATAATATATATATTATATATATATTATATATATAATATATTATTATATATATAATATATATATTATATATATAATATATATATTATATATATAATATATATATTATATATATATTATATATATAATATATATATTATATATATAATATATATATTATATATATAATATATATATTATATATATATATATATAATATATATATTATATATATAATATATATATTATATATATAATATATATATTATATATATAATATATATATAATATATATATTATATATATATTATATATATTATATATATAATATATATATAATATATATATTATATATATATTATATATATAATATATATATTATATATATAATATATATATTATATATATAATATATATATTATATATAATATTCTTTCGTTTTTATTAGTTCAATTAGATTCCTCGACTAGTTTCGGCCAACATGGCCATCATCAGGAGAAAAAAAAATTTCTGCTTGTTAGTAGCGGTGATCTACAGAAATGAATGACTTGATGTAGAAAATGAACTTTTGTCTGTAGTTTTCATTTGTTTTTTTTATTTTTAAAACACACACACACACACTATATAAAAAATAGCTGGATGCCAGTCTATTAGGGCGGCTAGCCAATCCCTATTGCAGACGTTTGCTCAGGCACATGTTATTAGCTTAATCAACAATCTGAACAAGGCCAGCACACTCAAACCCCTCGGTTACGATGACTCCGTGCACAGCTATTGACGGTCTACAAGTGTTCCGTCTACCCAATTTCATTCACAAGACTTCGGTCAACCCGTGGTATGGTTTTCAGGCACTTTCCAAAGGTGCCATATATATATATATATATATATATATATATATTATATATATATATATAAAAACGTTATATTTTAGTGGAAACACGTGTTTCAATAAACGCCCAGAGAAGGATGATTAAACCTTGTTGCGCTGTGGAACCCTAAGCCGACTTAAGCACGTCGTGTCTACCATACTGTTGCCGTACCTGGCTTGGTGTTCTTGCTGTATATCTCGAGATTCTGGACAAAAACCAAAGAAGGTTGATCAGTTGGTTATTTAACTGGCATATCAACCCCCATATGTCATTAATACCAAAACAGTTTGATGGTTGATATTGTTGAACGGCATGACGAACTCCATGGCGTCACTCAAATATTTTGTACGCAACATTATGGCTTTAACTACAAATGTTTTGTACGTAACTTTCAGGGTAAACTTATGTTTTTCTATAAGAGATCTACAGTTAGCCGCCTCCAATTCACGTTTCAGCATTTGCGAATTTTTCTTTAGAAAATACACCCCTAGTCAAAATCTTAAGACCAGATACAAAAGGGTTAAAAAAATATAAAATACTGTTACTTTAATCAAACTATATTTGCGAAACATTTACATTTAATTAGAAAATGTAGCTTATCAACAAACATTTGAACATTTTAAGCTTTTAATTGATTAATTTAAACAAACATTTGAACATTTTAAGCTTTTAATTGATTAATTTAAACAAACATTAAAAAAGGTTTTTTTTTGGTTGGTCATAAAGATAAGACCATTTAAATAAAAATAGCAAATACAGAACAAATAAGTCACAACGACAATTTAATTCTCAGTATATCCTCCATTATTGCAAATTACTTCAAAAATTCTCTTTGGCATACTCATTATTAACTTCTGCATGAGGATGCTTGGGGTGCTCGCCCAGGATAAACTGCAGTACGAAGAGCATCAAATTGCGATCCATGTTTATAAATGTATAGTACTTGTTATTCGCGGAAACCCCGAATATTCGCGTATATATATATATATATATATATATATATAATGTATGTATGCAGGTGTGCAGTGAAATAGAAAAGAACACGTTAGGTACATAATCCGGTGTTCCTTAGTATTTAGCTTTATTTCCAAAAGGACAGTGCTCCATACAGAAGTAGTGCTTATATTATAATAATATTTTTAGTTTTTAAAAATATGATTCCTCCGCTACATAAGAGTTCTCATGTTTCAAAAGCGAGAGCCGAGACCCCTAACATAATTTTTTAAGTTATGTAGAGTTAAGGTGTCTGGACCCGCTTCCTTGTCAAGCGAGAATTTGGGAATAAGCTATCTTTTGGTTAGCTAGTGTTTATAAGTACGGTATCATTGGAACATTAGTTGCTATGGAAACGGCTAGTTTCGGCCGTTGAAGTTAGGTGGTTTAAGGGGCTAAGAATTAAGAATTAATTTTTATCTACAGGCCAGTCACTTTCCAAAAATGCGTATCAAGTTACAATGGGGATTCTATGTCCAAAGTGGTTTTAGCTTATGCTAGTCAGACGGTGTCTTTTTTATTTATGGGCTTGCCTTGAGTCGTTGAGTGGCTAGAAGGTTATGTTTCATTATTATCTATTTGATCTGTTTATTTATTTGTTTATTTACATGGCTTTTTTTATTTTTTAAGGCTTTTAAATTATGGACTTAATTTGTTTAAATCTATTTATTAATTATTTAATGCGAAAATCATTTGATGACGACAGAACACCGTTAACTCATGTCTATGGTTTAGTAACTTTTCACTATTTAGAAATCTAATGATGTGCAGTTTTTCGTGTAGGCACAGAGGGCATGGGTCATCCCAGGTTTTACATGTTCTATCTATTATTTTCCATTTTACTTTCGGAAAATTTATTGAAAATAATAAATATATATATAAAATATATATATATAAAATATATATATATATATATATATAGTTGTTTGAAAACGTATATCACATTGTTTACCATTTATTTTTAAAACATTTTTTGTAATCTGTAAATGGCAATCTAATGTTCTTGAAAAAAAAAAAAACCCAAAATGATCTGTAATGTTATCGATCCTGCACAGTCATCTCTACTTCAATCTCTGTCTTTTCTACAAATATTTTCATGGCAACTGTTCTGTGACACCCCACCCCCGGCGCCCAGACTACACCAATATAAGCGGGCAACTGAAGTGGCAACGAGGTCTCACCGATTTACAGTTGAACCAGCTAGGTACAATCATCACTTTACTCTAACAGTTTCTTTTTTCGCTGGTAAGCACGGTGGAGTCATGGATAGCGGCTCGGATTGAGGAATCGGAGAGCCGCGTTCGAATTCCAGTCGTATCAATACCCTTGTGAAAGGTATGAATCCTCCTCTTCTTCCCCTCAGCTATGGGTAAATAGCAAGACAGACTGAGTTCTATAGCACCGGATGGCAAATTGTCCATCGCAGAAAGAAATGGTCACCTACTTCGGGAAAAAATATGCCTCGTCAGTCATGTATAGAAGGATACATGATCGCCTAAGCATGTATCACGCATGACACATAACTAACTGACCGGTGACTACAGTGTTCAAACGTAACTCCAGTTGCCATCTTCTTTCTTCTTGAATACTGCCCCTTCTTTTACCCTTTCTTAATCCTCCTCATTCTCTTCCTGCAACCTTCTGCGTTTTAGCGGCATTGTAGCTGTGCTGGGGAGTGAGACGATTGAAAAAAAATCTAGTAAGAAAATTCACGGTTTTGCTATTTGAATTTTCTGATGACTCATAATTCTTAATGATAGTGGAAATTCCCCACTGCATCGTTAAGTATACCAGCC
>OZ038508.1:62717118-62724618 GCA_964036315.1 Acanthosepion esculentum | reverse complement strand
CAATGTTTTTCGTTTTTACGACGCCTCCCATTTCATGTTCATTCATTAGCCCAAACTCAGTAAGCAAACGCAATATGACTATTTTAAGTCATACTAGCCCGCAATTCCAAGTTTACGACACCTGGTATAACCAAGCAGGTACCCATCTAGCTACTAACCAGGTTTGCCGTTGCTTAACCTGGGTGATGGTATGAGAGCATGTGTTTCAACGTGATTTGGCCGTAAGCCCTGTAAAACTAGCATGACCTGTTGAGATTAACGTAGAACAAAGTACGTTCAACGAGAACAGGTCAATCAACGTTTTAAAACTTGTCTCTTTTGTTCGACACAAACAAAAAGAGATTATTTTTGGAAAATAAACAGTTTGCACATGTATTGAGAACAAATTACGTGAATAGACAAAAATATAAAGAAAAGTAGAGCAAGGACTTATTTTTTTTTTATATACAGGATTTACTTAACTTTTACAGCAAGATGATTTTTTAAAATTCGTTATCATCTGACATAACCTTAAAATAAACCGCACAGCAGGTACTTTTATGGTTAGATTCAGAAAAAAAAAAATAGACAAGATCAGCCTTTTACTGTATTACTTTACTTTGATTCAGAACAGATTTTCTGTAACTCGGCCTGTTTGACACCAGAATATCACGATTTAAATTTTCCGAGTACTTGTTCTTATAACTAATTAAGCGTTAAAAAAAAATTAAAAATTCGAAATTTTATAAAATTGAATTGGGGGCTAATAAATAAATAACTAAATAAAAAAAAACTTAGAAAGATTTTCTAAAAAATGAAACATTTAAAAAATAATTTTCATTCATTTGTAAAGATGTCCTCGAAGTTTGATTAAAATCTAACAATTATTTGATTTTTGCAAGACTCTCCAAATCAATGTACTTTGCCCCGCGAAAATACTCAAATTTCCCCATATTAATTTATGGTCAGGAGGCACGGTGGAGTAATGGATAGTGGCTCGGATTGAGGAACAAGAGAGCCGAGTTCGAATTCCAGTCGAATTCATTACATTCACTTACGTGCTAATATCCTTAGAAAAGGTATGAATCCTCTTCTCCCCCCAGCTACGGGTAAATAGCAGGACAGACTGGGTTGGATGACAACTGGTCTACCGCAGAAAGAAATGGCAATCTAGTGCGGGAAAAAATCTACCTCGTCAGTCATGTATCGAAAGACATGATCGCCTAAGGGTGTATCACGCATGGCACATCACCGACTGAATTTGTGGTCACAAATTTCCCATAATAATTTATGGTTACCCGCTGGCGTAAAAAGAAGAAAACAAAATAAAGAAATTTTTAGTGAAATTTCGAAAGTCCTAAAAAGGATAAAAAATTTTAACAATCAAAAAATTCTTTGGTCTTTCTTTGGGAGGGGAATATCTTATTTCAAACTCGGTCAAAGATTCACTAAAAAATGATCAGACGTTAGGAAAAAGATGTCCCAAACTTCATAAAACAATGTTTTATCGTCAAAATGTTACGGTCATCATTAAGAAAGCATAAAACATTGTTTTATGAAGTTTGGGACATCTTTTTCCTAACGTCTGATCATTTTTTAGTGAATCTTTGACAGAGTTTGAAATAAGATATTCCCCTTGCAATCTTGACAACCCCTAAGAAAATGTTAAATTTTAAACCCTAAATTCAGATAATTTTAAGATTTTATTAAATTCTTCGGAAATTATTCGGTAATAAATAGAATTATTTTTTAAAGATTTTAAAAAGATTTTGTAAAAAAATATAATTATAAAATAAAATAAAAATATAAAATAAAATGAAATGGATATCTGCGTCGCGAAGTTTAATTTCGCTGTCTGGCAACAGCCCCCGTGTAACAGGAAAATAGTACGCGACGAAATGCGCAGCACTTTGCAGTTGTTTGGGTGGTTCCTTATGCATTTAAAGTGGTTCATTCAGTCAGTTATGTGCCATACACACTTAGGCGATCATGTGTCTTTCGATACATGACTGACAAGGCAGATGTTTTTCCCGCAGTTGGTTGCCATTTGTTTCTGCGTTAGACCAGTTGCCATCCAAGGCTATAGAACCGGGTCTGTCCTGCTATTTAATCATATATGGGTGGGGGAGAAGAAAAGCATTAATACCTTCCCCAAGGATATTAGCACTTAAGTGAATGTAATGGATTCGACTGGAATTCGAACTCGGCTCTCTGATTCCTCAATCAGAGCCAATATCCATTATATTTTCTAATAAATGTAGTATTTTAAATGGACAAACAATTTAGATTTGAAATTTGATCATCTTGACGTCAGCGAAATAATAGTTACCGAACGAAGGTCATCGAAAGGCAGAAGAATATTACTACTACTGCTACTACTTAGCAGGGCCGGTGCAAGGGTCTTGTGCTGCCCCCGAATCTATGACATGCCCCCCCCCCCATTTTACTATTTCTCAATTTTCATAAGGTAGTATTCATATAAAATACATAATTTTATTGTAACCTAATTATGTACAATAATGAACTATATGCAATGTAGGTGAACAATTCAATTAGAAAAATTGAAATTAAACAATGCATCTACATACAAATGTCATAATGGATCATTCCATCTTAAATAAATCAACGACGCTTCATGGAAGAAAATAGTGAATCTTAGTGTTTTTTTTTAGATTGACTTTCAGCAAAACAAACTCTCGTTGTCAGCGTGAGTCTCGAAGGATATGTAAATTCTGAACAAGATTCCTGTAGCGCTATGCAAATTGAGTTCTATAAAACGGGTAACTTGATTGCAGTTGGTGAGCTTGTCTACGAGTCGTTAAGTTTCGTTGGGATAGAGTTCTTGAGGCGTGCGACTGCTGGATCAAATTTTATCACACACATAAAATCCTGCTATATATTCATATAAAATACAAATTTTATTGTAACCTAATTATGTACAATAATGGATCCTTTGCAATATAGGTGAACAATTCAACTAAAAACTACAAGAAATACAAATTAGATTACATATAATAGATCAGGGCATCTCGATGTGGTGTAATGGTTAGCAAGCTTGTCTCGCTAGAACAATTACGACTGAGTAGCGAGTTCGATCCTTACTAGGCACCCCATACTTTCGGCCTTGTGCCACATCCATGCTACGCTGGGAAAATAAACATATAATAGATCATTCCATCTTAAATCAACAAATATTTTGAGGCAATTTTTAACTTCAAGTTGACAGTCTGTTATATATTTCTGAGATGAGGTATTATGTACAGTATTTACATTAGTCGGACTATTGTCTTGAGGACACATGGCACAGTGGATAAAGGCGTTGGTTAGATCCAGTGACAGACCCAAAGAGTGTGAGTTCAATACCCGGTTCAGGCAGTGGAGAACTTTCAGAGGGAAAATTAGCAGGAGATAACTGATAACTGACATCCATCAAACATGGCTCGTGGAACAGTCTACCCCAGTGATCGAAATAAAGGGTTCGGTTCGAAATTCCAACCACCTGAAGAAGGCCGGAGCGTACAACGGCCGAAACGTTGTGACAAAAATGGCGACAAAGATGAGGACAATAGTCCGACTAATGTAAATACTGTTCAAGGTGACATTTGTTAAAATATTGAATAAATTGATACATTTAAGATTATGGATAATAAAATACTGAATTTTATATAGTTTTTTTCGAGAATTAGCATGAGTGAAACAGAAACAAAACAAAAAAAAATAAAATAACGGAACTGTTGCCAAAATCCGCGAAAATCTTTCATTCTTTAATAGTATATAAAATATATAGGTAGGAAAAAAGCAAATGGTGATAAGATAGCGAGGGTCACATAGCACCTCCCGGGATTCCCAATTAGGCTTGACCTTCACCCCCGGTCGGCGGACTTCTACTACTGAGTAATATGAATTAATAACACCAAAAAAATGTCCCAAAAATTCTAGATATGTTTGAATCTAATGCGTTGTAATTGAATCAAAGATGTATATACGAGTTAAAAAAAAAATCAGCTATTTACCAACATCTGTTCACTGCTCTATAAATAAGCCTTGCTGACGTGAGCAACAGAAAGATAGGACCTACTAAATATAGAAAAACCCTTTTTTTGAAAATACTCTTTTTAGACGATGAAGACCGCTCACTGACCCTTGGCCTGCTCACAATGAAGAAAAGGGCGTCTAGACATGCTTTCAAAGCATGTCTGTCCCCCAATACATATTGACAAAGCAAAAGTGTCAGATGGAATGAGGTCTAATATGACATGAACCATCACTGGTCGAAGTTGAAGCTTTTGTACTTAACCACTGTCACATCTAACCGACGGACATCACGTCTGAGACGCTAACGCAACAGCAATCATTGTGTCGGGATCAGTAAACGTCAAGACATACTTCATCATGTAAACAAATAAAGTCAGTCTAAAGAAAAAGGACATTATATATATATATATATATATATATATATATATATATATATATATATATATATATATATATATATAGGTCTGTAATGAGGTCTGTAATTTTTTATATTAATTACATTTGCCAGTTTGAGTATGAGCGTGGGAAAAATGTCAGGAAAGCAATTAGACAATGTCGTTGATTTCAGTGTAAATCATGTTTTCATGGATTCTAGCTACTTGTCTTATATTTCCATTCTGTTTATGTGCCATGTCCTTTCAGGACGTTGGCGATCATAACTCTCCACCTCCCTCTATCACTTGCAGCTCTCAAATTCATTCCCTCTGCTTCCTCCCCCCCCAGACCACGTTCTATCATCCACTTGCTTAAGTCCGTCAGGTATATCACGCGTTGCTTTCCCTTGTCTCCTCTTTCCCTTTATTCGACCCGTGAGTATCAGATTCTCCAGGCCCTCCTTCCTCATTATGTGTCCCAGAAACTTTAGCTGCCTCTTCCTTGTTTGCAACCTCTCCAAAACCTCAACGTTGATGGCACGGTCGGCCCATGGTATCCTTAGCATCCTTCTGTAGAACCACATCTGTTGCCTCTAGTCCCTTCTTCATCTTTCAGGAAATCGTTCGACATTCGCTGCCGTAAAGAAGGACAGATGTCACGTAACCGTTTAGTCTTCTTTTGTTTGTTACCAAAGAAATCCTCCTGTCTCGCAGTACTCTGCCCAGCTTTTGGAATACGTCCTTGGACATCCCAATATGTCTACAGATCTCCGTGTCGCACTTATCGTCCTCTGTCAAGTTGCTTCCCAGATATTTAAACTTCCGCATCATCTTGATTCTAGTATCAAAAAAAAAAAAAAAAAAAAAAAAAAAAAAAATGCGATGCTTCAGGTTTAAAAGAAATCAGCGGCGCCTTCTGTATTAGCTTGAATTCCTAGCTAATAGCTTTAATTTTATATTTCCAATAAGCAAATGCCATTTTTTCAGGAATCTCCTGTTATACTCATAAACTTCGAAATTTAGAACAGAACCCGTTGTATGTTATTTCGATTTCAAAAGTCAGGCGAGCATCTTTCATATCAGTTAATAACTTGCTAGACTTATTCACCTTTGTGTCGTTTACCCGCTTTTCCCGCTTAAAACCAAAGCTTTTGACATTTTCAGCACTAGCAGACGTGGTGGTTGAAATCGCCACTGCCAGGGAGCCAGAGTAATCTACTGCCGCGGATTGAATAAAGAGTTTCGTTCAAAATTCCAAGGTAACAAAAACAGGGCCTATGAGAAGGGGGGCCAACCGATACTTTGTTCCGGGGCCCAAAGAACTAAAAGGGGCCCACGGCGATCATGCAACACCAATCCCTCATCGAGTACAAGCACTTTCTACTACCCCCAGCCCGACATAGACTTACATTCACAGACTCAAACATCACTATATCACACCACACTTGGGAACCTCGAGGCGGTGTAGTGGTTAGCAAGCTTGTCTCGCTAGAACAATTATGACTGAGTAGTGAGTTTGATCCTCACTGGGTGCCCCATACTTTCGGCCTTGTGCCACATCTAAGCTACGCTTGGAAAATCGCTATCCCACCACACTTCTTTTTTTTTTTTTGTATTTATTATTTATTATTTTAAGTCTAGTTGTATAGATATATGGTAATACCAAGAGTTGCCATCCAAAGCTATAGAACCCGGCCTGTCGTGCTGTTTACCCATAGCTGGGGGAGAAGAGGATTCATGCCTTTCCCAAGTGTATTAGCACCTAAGTGAATGTAATGGATTCGACTGGAATTCGAACTCGGCTCTCCGAATCCTCAATCCGAGCCGCTATCTATTACTCCACCGTAGATTCAAAATTTAATCGCAGTACGAGATTGACGGGAAGATCTTATCATTTTACCTACAGCCCCGGGGCTAGATGCATAGATGCGCAAATTGGGGTGACGATACACAACAGAATTTTTGCGACATCTTCTGCACCTATGTATTATGTTTCGCAAGGACTTTATGTATTGTAATTGTTAGATTGTTCAAGATCTTGAGACAGAAAGCCCAGCATACATGTTTCGGGGGATTACTTTAATAATATTTATATGCATTAGCCATACAGATACTACAAGCTTTGTATAAAAATTATTTCCTTGGAGGTTCTGCACAGAGACCGACACCAGATAGCCGAAGAAGGCCGGAAAGTACAACAGCCGAAACATTCACTTAGGTGCTAATACACTTGGGAAATGTATGAATCCTCTTCTCCCCAAGCTATGGGTAAACAGCAGGACAGGCCGGGTTCTATAGCCTTGGATGGCAAATGGTCTACCGAAGAAAGAAATGGCAACCAACTGCGGTAAAAAATCTGCCTCGTGAATCATGTATCGAAAGATATATGATCTCCTAAGCGTGTATCACGCATGGCATTAAAAAAAAGAAAGACGGTACCATAGAGGAGAAAATATTTATTTGTAAAAAAAAAGAAAAAAAGAAGTGGCACAAGGCCAAAGAAGGAATGATGGGGAAGTCAGGTTTTCTTCTAGCTTATTAAATCTAGCTCGCCACAATTACTGACGGAAACAAACCACAGTATTCCTTACACGAAAAGGACACATTCTTACTTACCATTCTTACTACATCCACCATATTAGTTCAAAGTTCACCCCAACAATTACCATGGAAGTATTTACAGAAAAGGCAACAGGAGGCTACATTACCATGGTGGGAAAGTAACTGAAGCCGAGATGCCAAGTTAAGACCAAAGGCATTGCAGATTCATCGGATTTTTATCAAGGATCTCCAAATATATAACAAGGGCACCATACCACACATGGCAGCAATATTCTAAGAATAGACTAACATAATATGCCAGATAGATTCAGGAGAGAAAAATTGTCTTAACACAGCGAACCCACATTCTTTGCATCCGACCTGGAAATTGGTTCGAGATAATGTTTCTGCTTCATGTCAGAAGACGTTAGCTCGAGAAGGTGCAACGAGTCACTCTCCTGAAGGTTAGCATCAGGCAGAAAGGTTCTCTCAGGCGAGAGCAGTTTCGTTTTGGAGGCGTTAATACTGGAAATTTAAATATAAATAAACGTTTTACGAACATTATTTTGTA
>OZ038508.1:62662118-62709618 GCA_964036315.1 Acanthosepion esculentum | reverse complement strand
AGACACACATTTGTTTCTTTTTATCAGAAGAATTCATCGTGCGCTTGCATTTTTTTTTTCAAAATACCACAATTAGTCTTTGCCTCTAATCTATCTCTCAAAGTTGGTGACAGGTAATAGAAATACAATAGTCTTATACTGTCAGTAACAAATACCTGAAATTCTAACGACTGAAAGCCTCTTCCTTACTTTCAAATGAACAACTGAAACAGGTTCAAACAAATTTCAGGTTAAAAAAGAAAAAGAAAAAAAATCAGCTAAATTGGATGTTTAAATAAGCACCTTCCATTTTTAAGCGCTAATTTTACTTTTGTGATTTTTCGTTCGTTCAAATCCACTTTGGAAAAGGTGGTTAGCGACCCTGAACGAGAACTCGACAGAGTTTGAATCCTGGTCGAGATCATAACATTCACTTTCGCATAAATATATTTTCTTTTGGGAGATATATGAATCCCTCTCTTCTCCACCAGTTACGAATAAAATAGTAGGGCAGACTGAATCCTGTAGCCGTCGTTAGTAAGCAGATTAGGGGAAAGATAACCCTAAATTCAACACTATGGGGTGTTACATAATTGAATTGTAACTAAAGTTCGCTCAAAGTTGTAGTATAAACCAGTGTTTCTCAACCTTTTCTTCATTATGGCCCCTTTCATTTAACAAGACATTTTTATTTACGAAAGCAAACTAAGTGGGAAATATAAATCCTGACCATTGATTATACTGCGTCTGGTACCTCCAGGCCCTTCTATATAACTAAATGCGAATGTCAGTGTGTCACACTTTTTCAACTTTACTCCTCCGAGGCCGTAATCAACCAGATCATACCATTTTGGAATCAGGCCGACCCCAGAGAGCAAATTAAAAACATCCCGGGTCGGATCCGGACTCGCAATCCTGAAATTTCGGATTTTCCCAAGTTTTCATTACTGCGATTGTTTTCGGCGATTTTTTTTTTCCTTTTCCCGCGATTTTTTGCGATGAATAATTTTTTTGTACGATAACAATTTTTATAACTTGTAAATAAATATGCGAATCTAAATCGATTTCAAAATTCAGCGAAAGTCACCCATAAAATAAAAATAATTGCACGGAAAGTAAGAACATACGCACATCAATCTTTAAGTTAAGTGTCGGCAGCATAAAAAACACGTATTAGGGTGAGGTTATTTTAAAAGTGACAATTTAAAAATAAAAAAGTTTAGAATAACATTTCTTAAAAAAAAAAAAAAAAAAAAAAAAAAAAATTAAAAAAAGTGAATCAAAACTATTCAAATTTTTTACTATTGCTTGTCATAGAAGTAGCTAGTCAACAAATTTGCACAGTCATGGCATCGCTCCCACAATAAATAAACAAACTAATTCAACTTCAGAAAGGCAAACAGTTATATCGATGGTTGCCAGTAGCATCCATAAAATGGCATGGATGATAGTAGCCGCTAGAGTAGCAAAGGGAGATAATTCTATGGAGACTATTGTCGCCTGCAGTATGCTAAAAGGTTGAAACGTAAGTTTAATGTTCATGGTTAGTAAAAATATTTAAGAATTTAAATCCTAACTTTAATGATAGATCTGAGTGAGGCATTGTTCTTTAGTGCTGAGGGAAGGAATGGTGGGAGGCAAAGGGTAGGAATGGTGGGATTAAAGAAATTTCCGCTCAGCGAGGGTTATACAGGAATTTCAGAAGACCGAGGTCATGGGTAAGGAGACTAAGAAAGCCGCACTCACGTCATGTACATATAATTTTATGTTATTGAAATGCAAATTCGCATATTTTTCTTAGAAGTTCCCGTGGTTCATTAACATATTAAATGCGCTCAATATTGTTAAAACAATCATCAGTCAAGATCTTGAAAACATTTCATACATATATATATATATATATATATATATATATATATAAAATGAAATGGACAAAGTCCGACAATTATTTTAAGATATTTTATGTTTATACATTCTTTTTTATATATGACAATTTTCCGGACATTCAGACCGGTAAATGTTAATACTGTTTATTATAAACACAGCATTTACTCAAATATTTATATCTATAAAAAGAATGTATAAACATAAAAATGTCATTCATATATATATATATATATATATTCATACATGTTTCATTAAATAATATAGATAAGTGTTGTCTATATATATTATGCAAGTTCTTTTCATATCGTCTGATATATATGAAGAAATATAGTCTTAAAGAGTGCTATATTTATGGGATAAAGTGCTCAATATCAGAGATAGAGCGTGTGTAAATATAAAAGTGGACATGGAAGTCAGCACTTAGAGACGACAGTCTGTTTCATGCTAGTGCAATCGTCATATATATATATGATACAATATGTTAATCCGTATAGAATATCCAGGAAGTTATAGATCCAGGGATAGCTCTATGTCAAAAGACAGAGCAAAATTATTATTAAATAAAGAATATCAAACACTTAAAATCCCATAGGTAATAAATTTTATTTCAGGAGAGCTCTAAAAAACAGCAGCCTCTCAATCTTCAAGATCTACAAACAAAATCACCTTACACAAAACAAATCGGTGATTTGTTTGTAGGCCTTGAAGATTGAGAGCCGCCTTTTCTTTTACTTTTTTTCCCCCATACGGATTACCATATTGTAGCATTACTATGCATATATATAAAATTTGTCACAAAATATTTATGTAACAAAAAACGTATGTGTAAATTCTGTTCATGTGTTGCGGCTCTCAAACATCTGAACTTTATCGTATGTGGCTCTTACATTAAGCACGTTTGGACACTCCTGGTCAACGGTCCCATAATACCAACGAATCGTTGAAGGCTGCTCTCTTGGACGTGATGATAAATACGAGCGAAAACCGCCTGACCCGGACATGAAGACGCGTCCAGGAATGCCCTCGTAGCTAGAGTTATTTTAGTAAAATAGCTTTTCCTATTTCTTCGAGATTAAAACGGGTACTAATTTTCTTTATTCTAATGGCCATCTTTCCTTTATAGAAGAGGCGATTTCGTCGGTAAATATTTTTATTATTATGAAGGCAGGTAATGTTAAAAATAGCAACAGGCTTAACACAGAAGTTCATTTATTTTGACCATCAATTGGTAAAACAAGTTAAAATCATTTATACATCAGTTATTAAAAGAAATATAGAAGTCTCTGAATATTTTAATCACTTCAGGCATAACAGTCTATGCAAATCTAAAAATTACACTTGGGTATGGTTCAGTTGTCAATGCACTTCAGGTGTACCAACTGAAGACAACAGTCAGAGACCACAGAATCCATGTTGTTAAAGTCCTGCCTACACAGCTCACACAATCGCTGCGCTGACGATCTCAAATATATTTTAAAATACTTATTTATATCTAATGGCAAAATAGACTTGGTATCTATTTTACTGGGACCGGCAAAATGGTCTTGGTGTCCATCTCAACAAAACAGTTAGAAAGTTATTTAATAAGAAGAACATGGTCAGAATTAATCAAATACTACTCAAAATTCCACAGACTTTGTGGTCAACCAGAGACGACGCACAAAACAGGCATTCCTATGCGACCTATCATATCTAGGATTGGAAGAGCTCCACATAGGCTAATGAAAAATATAGTAAAAAGTTAACCCTACTTCTTGGGCCAATTAGCTCTTCCCATATGGAATTATAATTAACCGTCTTCTTTCTTCTGCCGAGAATTCATTTTTTGTACAATGTTAATGTGCAGTTAAGAAAAGTCATCGATCAAATTACGCAGACATTTTTGAAACGTTTTGCGCTAGCTGCCGAGTGAGACACACCTGGCTCGCAGTTCAAATAGTTATAGGCCTCCCCCCCCCATTTCGAAAGCCGGACACCTGAAGGCGGCTTGTGAATAGGACCAACAAGAATGATTTGGCAGCAACAAGAAGAATGGTTCAATAACCCGAACAAACAACCCTCTCAGTATTAATGGCCCATCCCAAAATTCAATGCCATCGAGGGCAGATGCCCCGAAGTGGCAATGTTCTTGTGAGAAATAGTAATCTTATGAAAACGAAACTTAAAAATGTTATGTTCAAAAGTCACATTAAACATAAAAACAAAATCTTGTGGGGCTAAAATAGTTTAAATTGATATTGAAAAAAAAAAAGAAGAGAGAGAGAGGAGAGAGAGAGAGAGAAGAGAGAGAGAAGAGAGAGAGAAGAGAGAGAGAGAGGAGAGAGAGAGAGAGAGAGAGAGAGAGAAGAGAGAGAGAAGAGAGAGAGAAGAGAGAGAGAGAGAAGAGAGAGAAGAGAGAGAGAGAGAAGAGAGAGAGAGAGAAGAGAGAGAGAGAGAAGAGAGAGAGAGAGAAGAGAGAGAGAGAAGAGAGAGAGAGAGAGAAGAGAGAGAGGAGAGAGAGAGAGAGAGAGAAGAGAGAGAGAGAGAAGAGAGAGAGAGAAGAGAGAGAGAGAGAGAAGAGAGAGAGAGAGAGAAGAGAAGAAAAAAGAAAAGAGAGAAGAGAGAGAAGAGGGAGAGGGCATAGGGGAGGAAGAAGAAGTGACGTGAAAATCCACGAAAACTTTGCATTCTTTTAATAGGTACTTATATTTAATTCGTAACAGATAAATATGTACATAGAAAAAAAAAAAAAATGTTGGTAAGATAGCGAGTGTTACAAAGCGATGTCTGGGATCTCTGATCAAGCTTGCCCCATCTCCGGGGTTTGAGAGTTCGGTGTGGGAGGGAGTGGGTTAGCCCGCACAGGCCCTTCTACTTATCCATCTTTCATGGTACCTATCAGCCACGGCATCACGAACAACGTGACTAAAATGTACTGGAGCCCCATCATGCATGAACCACATGTATCTTTGTTTTAGCAGGGGTACATCCTCTAGCAGGTCTGGAAGTATGATCGAAATAAAGTCCTTGTAAACAGCTCCTGTAAGACGTGCTGGGGGAACATATAGTCCTACCAGACAGTCACCTACAATTTCAGCCTATGCATTAATCGTAAACTGATGCTGGGATCTCGCCTGTATTGTACCACGGGGATTCGATCTGCCTGCAAATGTCGGTTGTGTAAATTTGTTATTCCATCTCTTCCAAACGTTGCCTCGTCCACATAAAAGACTGAAGAGACAAACAAAACGGATCGGCAGTTTGCGCAATAAATCATTGGCAAAAGTTCTGTGGTGAGTGATCAGAGGGCGAAAGACGCTGCACACGCTGCAAATGATACGGATACAGAAGCTGCTCTTGAAGTATCCTCCATACGGCACTATGAGGTGTAATGTATGCTAGGACCACTTGACGTGTGTTGATACCTGGATCGTCTTCGGCAGCCTGTAGAATGTGTTCTTCGTGGTCAGGCGTACGAGCGGATTTCGGTCTTCCTCGATCCATAGTTTGTGGTGCCACGGATCCTGTCTCAACAACGCTAAACAGCAGCAAAGGTTGGAGGATCTCGACTGACTTCGGTCGGGGAACACAATCTGATACAGCCTTGCAGCCTCGCGTTCATTACCATTCGCAGATCTGTATGTAAAAATCATATCTGCATGCTCACGATATGAATATCCTTTCATTGTGAAACGGAACAATTCCCAGTTAACTCACTACTACACACGTTAAACGTTGAATGTACACGAATAACAAATGTAACCTAATCTAAATGGCAAAACATCGCTATCTGCTAGAAACTTTATTTAAACTTAGGTACCTTCAAGAGAAAAAAAAGAGCATAGAATGATGAAAAAGACGTCAAACTTGACGAAAGCAAAATTTTATCGTCTAAATGCTTATGTTATTATTAAGAGGAAAGACCAAAGTTTTTAATTATTTTTAAAGAATTTTCCTTCTTTTTAGAACATTCTAAATTTTGATTAAAAAACCTTGTTTCTCTTTGTAACACCGGAACTATTAAAATAACATACAATTTTTAGCATTTTTTTTTGTATGATACACACTAATTTGGAAAAGCTTGCAAAAATAAAAATAATTGTCGGATGTTAATGAAACTTTCAGAAACTATTCACAGATGATCGAAATTATTATAAGCATGTTTTTTTTATTAAAGTCATGGCAGAAATATTTTTTTAATATTTATTCCCCCCTCCCCTAACTAATTTTATGAAAACGCTATAAATTCGATCGCATCGGGTTTAGTGATTACAATAGTTAAAAGCACAAGGCTTTGAGGAATGCAAATTATGTTTTTTTTTTTTTTTAATTGGATCCCCACTACCTGAAAATCAGCTCTGAATTGTAACATACAAAACTCAATAAAACAAATATATTATTTAATTTCAAATGCTTTTGCTTTTAGTTGTTTTTATGAATATGGACAATATTTTCTGAAAGCAAAAAGTTTTTTCGATGAAAAATGAATTTTTAATACAGTTATTTGTTATTTCTTTAATTAACATACATTTTTAAATTTAAGTTGTTAAAATATTATAAAATTAGTTAAAAGCCGCATCAGGTTTCGTAAGTGTCCTTATGAGATAGATTTTTTTTTTTTTTTTTTTTTGGCGTTGTAAATTGTATCATTTTGACTAATCAGAAGATCCGCAGTAATTAAGAAATGTAATTTTGTGCTTATAATCGGGCTGTAATTATAAAGTACGGAAGACCAACCAGAATACAAATGCGTTATTTGAGTTAAGCATTGTTCTCCGCTGTTAAGGCCTTTACTTTTGCGAAACACGTATGGAGAATTTAATTTGAATTTTCAATTTCAACTGAGAAGGGTACCTAAAAGTATCAGTATCATCTTATGAAATTTATATGATCTTATTTTTATATTAATCTCAGTTATGACATTTTTCCATAAATGAAATATCAAAATTAATAATAAAATGAATGGAAATACAAATAACATAGTAAAATGTAATAAATGTACATAAAATTATAGTATTTTATGTACACTTCTGATAAAATTTCATAAGAAAGGTACTTATAAATTAATTAGATATCTTTCTTATGAAATTTATTCACACTCTTAACAGTTATTTTAATTTCTTTATAAAATATTTTCCATAAAGCATCGTAAACGTAAAGGTGAAAGCTAAGTACAAAAAAATTAGAGCGCTGAAAGTTTTCCTTAAAAATAACGAGGTAAATAATTTGTTAACTTAAATCTAAATAATTACATTTTTCGCCTTCCGTAGAACAAATTATGATCACGTAAATTCATCAATACGCCATTCATCACCTGGCAAGTGACACGAAATGTTATGACCTGCTTTGTTTTATTTTCAAAGCACATCTTTTCGGCGCAGAAGTTAAATTAAGCTTGGTTCAAAATATTTTCAATACACATTATAATTTCTCATTTTCTTAAAATAAGTTTTGAAAAAATGATAATAGATTCTTAAAAGAATTTCAAATTGAGATTATCATCTTTTTCATAAAATGGGAAAAAAAATGGATGCCATAATCGATTATCTGTCAATTTTGCTGACTAAAAAAAAAAAAAACAAAAAAAAAAAAACAATTATATATATATTATATATATATATATATATATTATATAACAATTTTTTGGGAAAGACGTATGACAAAATGGGATGAGTTTTCGTGTTCATTAGGACTACATCGGACAAAGTTTATGTTGGTGCGACTACACATGCGCACGAACGAGATACGCTGTGAATTTATATTTTATTTTTATCTGTTTATATCATCTAGCCGATTTCATATTATACAAACACATTTGAGATTCTCTGCATCTCTCGTTGGTGCGCAGGTGCAGTCGCATCAACGTAAACATCAGCTTAGCCCGATGACGTCCTAAAGGACGGAACGCCTTACACGATAATCTCCATTTTGTTATACATCTTTACCCAATATAATTTTGTCATGACGCTCAGGTTATTTTACAATTCTATGACTCAAATGTTTTAACAGAGGATGGAAAATGTGACACTAAAATCAGGACACGCATAGAAATGCCAAAAGGAAATAGTAAATAGGAAAATTTCGTTAGAAAAAACAAAGAGAAAAAAAAAAAAAGGAGGAGACTGTATATGCAATATTATTGAATGCGACAGACGAAGAGAAGAGGCGACTGAAAGTCACTGAGAATATGGAATATCTACGCAGCATTTAAGCAACGAGGAAGTCTTAAGAAAAATGAACAAAAACGCACACATATCCAGACTCAGAAACAGACAGTTGAAATTTGAGACACATAATGAGGAAAGGGGGCTTGGAGAATCTGACCCTCACAGTACATATCGAAGAATAAAAAGGGAGAGGAGTAGGCCACCTTCTTGAGCTCATGAGAATCGACGACAGAACGGGGATTGCGGGGATGATAAAAAGTCATTACTGCGAACTACAGAGGATGGGAAGTTGTGGAGAGCCATGATCGACCACATCCTGAAAGGACACTGTACACAGAAAACTCTGACGTGACGAGAACTCGCCCCACTGAAGCCAATCTGACAGATGTCGCCTGACTGATCAGGCCACGTAAACTAGTCAGTAGGAAAAAAAAAAATCAGGATTTACATATCGCTGCATTGTGGAACTGACTCCGAAGTGGTCCCCTGATCACTAAAATCTTAACCTGTTCAAGTCTATGGTGAACCATTATATTCCCCACATATCTCCATAAGCCAGGCTTCTTAATTATTAACCCTCTATCTCGAGTGGCTCTTGTGCCTTGTACAGGGTGAACATCATTGTCATATACATATATTTCTTTACTAGATTTTCCTCCACACGAAACTTTTTATACCCAATAGTAATAGAAGTAATTGTATTAAATTGGTTAAAAATGTCTCAGGTGAGGCCTTTTTTCATTCATGTTTTTGAAGGTTTTCTTATATTTTTGTGGCCGCACACACCGTTTTTATGTTCTAAGTCCATACTAAAAAGAAAATGAAAGAAAGACTAATTAAAACTAATAATGAAACCAAGAGTTTCTTTTAATATGGCAGAGCTCATGTGGCAAAATGTCATTTATTCCAGAAATTATATTTAAAGCCTCCCACCCCCTAAGAAAAAAAAAAAAAAAAAAGAAAAGAAGAGAGAAAACGAAAACAAAACAAAACAAGAAATTTCGTTATTCGTTACCCACCAGAATGTAAACGAAATATTTTTTGTTTAAATTTACTTTTCAAAAACCTTACGGGTGGAAAGGGTGGATGCGTTTTATTTCTAAAACAAAAATATAAATTAATTCTCAAATACAAACGTTTATCAGGGCTAATCCAAATATCGCTGTAAAGCAGATAAATCTACTAGTTGACAAATATAGATTAGAAACAAAAATGATTAGAAAGTCGTCAAATGTAAAGAACGAAATTTAAAAAATGTCAAAGTTCTTCTCAGTTTTTTCGTTGATCGGACGAACGAGCATCTATTAACCCAAACAACTGCATCCACAAAAAAAAAAAAAAAAAAAAAAAAATGGCAGAACACTAACAATTAAAACATTAATACCATCATAGGATGTGTAGGTAGTGGAACGATAAATCGACGAGACGAGTTCGAATTCCGGTCGAGATCGTTATATTCACTTTGGCGCAAATACCCTTGGGAAAGGCTATTAATCTATCTATTCTCCCCTCCCCAGCTAGGAGTTAAATAGCAAGGTAGATTAGACTCTCTAGTTGTGGTCGGTAACAGGTGTAGGAGAAAGACAACTCTGAATTCAAAAGCGTAGGTGTCCCTGGTGGGAGGAACATACTTGAACTGTAACTAAGGTCCACATCATAAACCACAGGTTAGCTTTGTGGATGTTGAAGATAGATGGGCACGGTTGGAAATTACATTGAATTACAGGATGTCGAAACAGCTCAGATGACGACGACATATTTATACTATTGACTGGGGTAGACTGTTCTAGTTCCACGTGGCATGTCTAATGGATATCAGTTATCTCCTGTTAATTCACCTCTCCAAGTTCTCCACTGCCATAACCAGGTATTGAACTCACAATTCTTTGGGTCCTGTCACTAGATCTAACCAATGCCTTTATCTACTGTGCCATGTATCATTAAGGACACATGACACAGTGGATAAAGGAGATAACTGATAACTGACATCCAAGAAACAGCTGAATGGTTGGACTATAACAGCTAAGATGAGGATACTAGTCTGGGTAGACTGTTCTAGTTCTATGTGCCATGTTTAATGGGTATCATTTGTCAGTTATCTCCTGTTAATTCACCTCTCCACTGCCTTAACCAGGTATTGAACTCACAACTCTTTGGGTCCTGTCACTGGATCTAACCAACACCTTTTTTCTACTGTGCCATGTGTCATTAAGGACACATGGCACAGTGGATAAAGGAGATAACTGATATCCATTAGACATGGCACTAGAACAGTCTAAGCCAGTGAGCGAAATAAAGGGTTCAGTTCAACATTCCAACCACCTGAAGAAGGCCGGAGCGTACAACAGCCGAAACGTTGTGATAAATATGGCAACAAAGATGAGGACAATAGTCCAAATAATGTAAATAGTGTACATAATACCTCATCTCAGAATTATAGACAGATAAGACATATTTACTGTGATTTATTAGTGAATGCCTCCTTTTGAGATAACTATTTTTTTTAATACGTTATACAAGGTTTCGCAAAAAAGTAAAAAAAAAGTCAATATATATATATATATATGTGTGTGTGTGTGGACAAAGTCCGATAATTATTTCAAGACATTTTTTTATGTTTATACGTTCTTTTTATAGATACAGATATTTAAGTAAATGCTCTGTTTATAATAAACAGTATTAACGACATTTAGCGACCTGAATGTCCGAGAAATTTTCATAGAAAATATGCGTCCTTCGATAGGAATCGAACCTGTATCCTATACGGAACAGTCATATAGCCTGACGTGCTTTTACCGATTTAGCCACGTTTCGGTTAACAAGGTTGATTTTACTGTTTTTAAACTACAATTCTCCACCGACCGTGCTAACCGAAACGCTCCTCTCTGGCTCAATGACAGTTCCGTATAGGATACAGGTTCGATTCCGATCGGAGGACGCATATTTTCTATGAAAATTTCTCAGACATTCAGGCCGCTAAATGTCGTTAATACTGTTTATTATAAACAGAGCATTTATTTAAATATTTGTATCTATAAAAAGAACGTATAAACATAAAAAAAAATCTCTTTAAAAATATATTCGTTGTCATATATAAAATATCATTATTTCTCCTAGATCATGGCCCTTCCATTGCACTCGGGTTGGGTTGACCTTTACGATCGCCCTCCCCAAAATGTGGGCGACTAGAGAGCGCTATACGTTCACGCTCACTCCGATAAACAAGCCAAAAACAGATTGTTTTTTTTTTTTATAAATAGTAAAAAAAAAAAAAAAAAAAAACAAAACAAATTCATTGTAAGTACCTCGAATATCATCTACACGTACGAAATGTGAGTAAGTCCCTGATTTTTGGTAATTTTTCATTTTGAGGGTTGGGGCTGTTTAGAGGCAAGGTAAACGTCGATTTAAAATTTATAATTTCTTGGGTTGAATTGATATTTGCGATAAGTAACTTTACATTATCTGGGGGTGAATTAACAGAAAAGAAGATCCAATACCCACACACCATCTACAGAATTTCTTAAAAAAGAAAAAATAACTTAGTGTTCAGTTCATAATATAATTCAATATTAATTATACGAGTTCATAATATGATAAACTTTTACAATTACACCCGTCTCCCATTAGAGTTGAATTGTATTCACTATGGTTTTTGAACGAACCTGACCTTTAAAGCCACCGCGTATTCCTCGTTTTTTAATTACCGCACCCAGGACTTCTTGTGTGGTGGAACCACAGAATCTCGATATTTTTCTCTCCCGGCTACCTTTAGAGACGAAATTATATTTTTTCTCATGTGTTTTGGAATCAGAAATGACTAGTTTTTTTTTCTCTTTCTCAGTTAAGGGAACCACAGAATCTCGATATCGAGGTTGTGGTTTGAGCCTGATTTCGTCGTTTGGTGGTATTGAACGAGCGAGTAAACCGCCAGTTTGTTGTGACATTTTTAAAAGGATCAATTGCTGAGAAACGCTTCCGAGAGATCTTTTTTTTTTTTCTATGTTTTCTTTTTGTGTTTTGAACGAATCTGGCCTTCAAAACCGTCGTAAATTACTCACTTTCTTTTTTTTTTTTGCGGTTTCCCAGTTGAGAACTTCTGGTTCTCACCAGGGTACCTCCCATACTAGTGGATAGAGTTTGTAACTAAAAAAACGGGTCATTTCAGACGGTTTTGAAGATCAGATTCGTTCAAAGTACATAACTGGACCCCCCCCCCCAAAAAAAAAACAGGATTTTTTTTCTAATATTTCGGATAGAAAATATTAAATTAAATATTTCAAAAAGGTTTGTCATATGAATTAAACAAATATGGAAAAGTTTTGAAAAATTAACTGCTTGGAAACAAGGCCTATGAACATTTTTTTTCTGGCTTCCGTGATGCTGGTGGGGGACATTTTGCAATGAATTTTTACATTGAAAATACGACCACCTATTATTAACATTTAGTTTAATGAAAAAGTTAACAAAACAACGCACACACAAACAAACGTTTATTAGTTATGATGATGATGATGAATGACTATGAAAAAGTGAAGAATTATTTCTTGTCTGATTGCATATTTTAAAACTCCAATGTTTAATTTAAAAATATTAATGATAGAGAAAAAAAGTCAATATTGTCATAAGGGTGTCATTTTGGTTTTGCTGGTATTTTGCAGCAATAAAAGAAGTACGATTTAAACTTTAGTCAAAAAAAAAAAAAAAAAAAATATATATATATATTTCAATGTTTTTTTCTCAGTCATTTTAAAAACACAGGAAAAAAAAAATTGTCAGCTAAATAAACGAGTCTGGGTAGACGTGCCAGACAACTGCAAATAGTGAAAAAAAAAAAAGCTATTTTATAAATTCACCAACCCAACCGAAAAATAAAAAAAATATAAAATCTATAAACGAAGAAATTTTCAAATTTTTAATGACCGAAAAGAAAAAGAAAAGAAAAGTGAGATTTAATAACTCACTCGCTTAACGGAAATAAGTCAATAAAATCACCCATAGTATTGCAACAGATAAGTAAGTTAGTATAAAAGAGAATAAAAGATTATATCTTCCAGCAAGGCTGTCGATAGCGCACTGCTAAACAGTTCAACTCTTAGCGAAAAGAATAAAAGATTAACTTAAAAGTTAAACGTCAACAAATAATCGCAGTCGACTAGTCACAACTAGTGGTTTACTTTGATAGTCTTGACTTAAAGTCTTACGGCTGACAATTTTCAAATTTTTCTTCCTAAAAAGAAACAGTCCACACTCACTAAAACAGATTTGAAAAATAAAAGTTGCTTAAGAATGAAAAGAAAAAACACAAAAATCCTACCTTGTTCTTCGAGTTGTTGTCCATTATTTTGCGTTAGCATTTAATCCAGAAATCTTGGAGAGATAAGAAAAAAAAAAAAACTAACTTCATATTTCCCTGACCCAGGGGCGTTGTGCTAAGGAGGAGGAGGAAAATAAAATTACCGACTACGGGCAGCAAATAACTGAGTGTAGTACTGTTTGTTTTTTTACTGCTGCTGTTGGTATGGTGAGGTGGTTTGTAGAGAGGTAGTTCGAATCGAGCAGTCAGCTACTTGTTATTGACAGAAAACGGCACATTTTTTTTTCTTTTTTGTTTTGGTGACATTGTACACATTTTTTTTTCAAGCTAAGCAAGAATTTTGCTTTCTTCCTTTCCCCCAAGTCAACGCGAAAGAAAAGTTGCATTCGTATTAAGAAGCTGTATAATGTCAGCCTATTCTTAAAATTTGCTTACAATTAGATGCCCCCCCCCCCGTAAGAAGAGTAATAAATGCGATAACTTAAGTTACAAGGGCATATGCACAGGTCACACCGAGAGAAACAAATAGTGATTTGTAGCTTAGATGTGGCACAAGGCCGTAACTATAGAGCACCCAGTAAAGATCATTCTTCTTCTTCTTCTTCTTCTTCTTCTTCTTGCTGTATCCCTTTTGAACGTAGGCAATCATGGCTCCCCTATCCCTTGTGAGGGCCCTTAGCTGTATTTCTCCCGGCCCCCATTCCGGCGTCGATTCACACAAGCTCGTTAGGTACGTGACTCGCTGCCTCCCGTTATCTCTCTTGCCCTAGGTATGCACTGTGAGGGTTAAGTTTGCCAAGCCCTTCTTCCTCATGATGTGTCCAACGAATTTCAGCCGTCTCTTTCTGATTCTGGGCTTACGGCCATATCACGTTGAAACATCGGTTCCCGTACGACCATCGAATAGGAATGCCATTTGCTGTAATCTTGGACGTGCGGGTGGTGTTATGGATAACGGCTAGGAATTGGAAATCTGAAAACCGAGTTCCAATTCTAGTCGGGTTAGTTATAATCACTTATGATATGTATCTCCACGAGATCGCTAAAAAAAGAGCATAGCATGATGAAAAAGACGTTAAACTTGACGAAAACAAAATTTTATCGTCTAAATATTTATGTTATTATTAAGAGGAAAGACCAAAGTTTATTTTAATTATTTTAAAAAAAATTCCCTTCTTTTTACAACAATTTGAATTTTCATTTAAATATCCTTGTTTTTCTTTGTATCACGGGAACTAGTAAAATAACATACAATTTTTAGCTCGTTTTTTTTTTGTATGACACACACTAATTTGGAAAATCTTGCAAAATAAAAATAATTGTCGGATGTTAATGAAACTTTCAGAAACTATTCACAGATGATCGAAATTATTATAAATATGTTTTTCTTTTATTAAAGTCATGGCAGAAATATTTTTTTTATATTTATTACCCCCCCCCCACATAACTAATTTTATGAAAAACGCTAGCAATTCGATCGCGTCAGGTTTAGTGATTACAATAGTTAAAAGCACAAGGCTTTGAGGAATGTAAATCATGTTTTTTTTGTTTTTAATTGGATCCCCACTACCTGAAAATCAGCTCTGAATTGTAACATATAAAACTCAATAAAACAAATATATTATTTAATTTCAAATGCTTTTATTTGCTTTTAGTTGTTTTTATGAATATGGACAATATTTTCTGAAAGCAAAAAAAAAAAAAAAATTCGATGAAAAATGAATTTTTAATACAATTATTTGTCATTTTTTAATTATAATAGATTTTTACATTTAAGTTGTTAAAATATTATAAAATTAGTTAAAAGCCACATCAGGATTTGTAAGTGTCATTATGAGATAGATCTTTTTTTTAGTGCGTTGTAAATTGTATCGTTTCGACTAATCAGAAGATCCGCAGTAATTAAGAAATGTAATTTTGTGTTTATAATCGAGCTGTAATTATAAAGTACGGAAGACCAACCAGAATACAATTGCGTTATTTGAGTTAAGCATTGTTCTCCGCTGTTAAGGCCTTTACTTTAGCGAAACACGTGTGGAGAAGTTTATTTGATTTTCCAATTTCAACTGAGAAGGGTTCCTAAAAGTATCAGTATCATCTTATGAAATTTATACGATCTTATTTTTATATTAATCTCAGTTATGACATTTTTTCATAAATGAAATATCAAAATTAATAATAAAATGAATGGAAATACAAATAACACAGTAAAATGTAGTAAATGTACATAAAATTATAGTATTTTATGTACACTTCTGATAAAATTTCATAAGAAAGGTACCTATAATTTAATTAGATACCTTTCTTATGAAATTTAATCTCATTCGTAACAGTCTTATTTTAATTTCTTTATAAAATATTTTCCATGAAGCATCGTAAACATAAAGGTGAAAGCTAAGTACAAAAAACAAAAAAATTAGAGCGCTGAAAGCTTTCCTTAAAAATAACGAGGTAAATAATTTGTTAACTTAAATGTAAAATATTTCACTTTTCTCCTTCCGTAGAACAAATTATCCTCACGGAATCCATCAATATGTCATTCATCACCTGTCAAGTGACGCGAAAGTTTATGACCTGCTTTGTTTTATTTTCAAATTACATCTTTTCGGCGCAGAAGCTAAGTTAAGCTTGGTTCAAAATATTTTAAATAAACATTATAATTTCTGATTTTCTCAAAATAAGTTTTGAAAAAATGATAATTGATATTTAAAAGAACTTCAAACTGAGATTTTCATTGATTTTATAAAATGGAAAAAAATGGTTGCCATCTATCAATTTTGCTGGCTCAAAAAACCCAAAAAAAAAACAAGATTTTTAACGAAATTTTCGGACGTGTTAGGAACGATTAAAAAATGTAAGAAAATACCCCCAAAATACTTTGATCTTTCCTCTTAATAATAACATAAACATTTAGACGATAAAATTTTGTTTTCGTCAAGTTTGGCGTCTTTTTCAACATGCTATGCTCTTTTTTTTAGCGATCTCGTGGAGGTACCTAACTTACGAGCAAATACCTTCGGGAAATGTATTCTTCTCTCCACCAGCTATGGGTTAATTAGTAGAACTTGTATCAGTCAATCGTTATTATCTTCAAAAAATTCTTCCAATCAAAAAAAACTTTTCAGCTTTAAATAATCTTCAATAGGTTGATAGGCCGTAAAAAATAAATCTTTCTGATTTTGAGCATGTGTTTTTTTCCTCTTTAATACTTCCTCATTGCTTATTCAGTTCGTCCATGGAATTCTCAGTATTCTCCTGTAGAACCACATTTCTCTTGTTTCCGGTTTTCTCTTCATCTGCTATACAAGAGGATTGATGTCACATAGCAATTCAGAACTCATTTTTTAATTGCCAAGGAAACCTTACCGTTTCTTAATATCTTGCTTAGCTTTTGGAAGGTATCTTTCGTTAATCCGATGCTATACAAGAGGATTGACATCACATAGCAATTCAGAACTCTTTTCTTTGTTTCTAACGATTTTCTTCTGTTTCCTCGTACTTTGTTATTTTTTTAATCATTTCACCCAAACAAGACAATAGAGCCTCTAAGACTAAGGGGTTACTGAGTGTGAAAGAATTAGAAAAAAAATTATTAAAGAGCGAAAACAATAAAAAGAAGGGGAATCAAGAAGACAGTAGATAACGATTGACATTGCATTTAAATGTTTGAAGATCAAAGTTGTCTAGAAAACAAGAATCCGGAAGAGAGTTCCACAGGCAAGAAGTGTAAATAAAGAAACCGTCAGCAGCAAAGAACTGACGGTTACATCTAGCCACTTAAAAATAAAAATGATGAGACCTTTCCACCAATCTAGTACTGCGCTTAAATTCATAAAGTCTAGGTACGATAGAGCAAAGTTCATTAGAAGAATTACCTTGAATTATTTATAGAAAAGGCACAGGAAATCGACATTATAGCGGTGGGGAAGTGACTAAAGCCGGGATGCCAGGCCAGGACGAATAACATTGCATATTCTTCTCTGGATGGTATCAAGAATCTCTAAATATATAGCAGAAGCACCATACCATATGTGGGGCTTTTGGGATGAATCTTTCGCCAATTCAATGTATATTCAGATTTTGGTGCCGCATTTCCGCTTGTCGAAATACCGTGCTGATTCACTAAGCGTAGCTTATATGTGGCTCAAGGCCGCAAGTATGGAGTCCTCAGCAAAGATCGAATTCACTTCTCAGGTTTAATTGAGCCTGCTAACCATTGCACAACGTCGAAGTGCCCAACAGTGATTTAATCAGCGTAGATTAGATATGACACAAGGCTGCAAGTATGGAGTACCCAGTGAGGATCGAACTCACTACTAGCGAAACGAGCTTGTTAACCATTACACAACGTCGAAGCGCCTCTGTGAGAAATAAATAGTTTGATACATGATCATAGGGGTAGACATTTTTGCGTGTCCAACTTCATGAGACAGAAGGTTAAGTTTACATTGGAGGCCTGCGCGTATATAAGCTAACAGTCAAAAATTGCTCAAGCTCCCCCGGCACTTCATCACTTGGGGTGTCACATAATGATCCTGGCTCCCAGAAAGAGAAATAATGCGGGGTGGTGGTAGTGGTGTTAGTTGAGAACTCTGGACTCAAGATAATATTCATTTTCATCTCTCTCTTTATCTCATTTGTTTCTCTCTTCATCTCATCTTTCTCTCTCTCTCTCTCTTCATCTCATCTCTCTCTCTCTCTTCATCTCATCTCTCTCTTCATTTCATCTCTCTCTCTCTCATCTCATCTCTCTCTTTATTTTATCTCTCTCTCTCTCTCTTCATCTAATCTCCCTCTCTCTCTTTTCATCTAATCTCTCTCTTCATTTCATCCCTCACCCTTTTCATCTCATCTCTCTCTCTCTCTCTCTCTCTCTCTCTCTCTCTCTCTCTCTCTCTCTCTACACCGGGTAAATATAAAGATGAAGATAACGGTAGAACTTTCGGTTGTAATGGCCAACGAAGTTTGTTTGCGAGATGCCCTCTCAATAGGTGACCTTGTGTCATACCAAATTTGGGTACCTTGCTGTGGGGCAATGGTTAGCAAGACAATCTCTAAGATCATTACTACTGTATTGAGTTCGATCCTTCGTTGTAAGGTATGAAACTTCTTCTTGTAGGACGTGTGTGATCATGGTTCTCCACAACTTCCTGTCCTCTGTAGCACAAGCTTGATGGTTGGTTAACCGCTGTTTTCCTACGCCCCTCTTGCCTTCAATATATCCTGTGAGTGTCAGATTCTCCAAGCCCTCTTTCCTCATTATGATCCCTAGAAATTTCAACTGTCTCTTTCTGATTAGCGTTTTTTGTTTCCATTCTCCTTAAAACCCCCTCTTTACTCACTTAAGGGAAATAAGAGAATGTAGGTTCGATTTCTGTAGAGATGTACATTTTCTTTAATAAGATTTTCAATGATCTAGGCCGATAGACAGTAAATATTTGAAGATAAAAAAAACAGGGATGTCTATTCAAACACGTAAACCCACTAAAAATTAATATTTATAGAAATAAGATTAATTTAAATTCCTTTCTTTTACGTTCCGTGTCTCTTCAGGACATAGGCGACCACAGCTCTCCACGATTTCCTATGCCCTGTAGCTCTTAGTAATGCTTGTCTTTTCGTTATCTCTCCAAATTCCTGTTCTGCCAACCATTTACTCAAGCTCGTTAGGTAGGTTACTCATTGCTTTCCTGTCTCTCCTTTCTTCATTATTCCCTGTGTGTGTCAGATTCTCCATGTACTCTTTCCTCATTACGTGTCCTAGAAATTTCAACTGTCCCTTTCAGGTTCTAAGTATAAGTGTCTTTTTTGTTTGCATTTTCCTTTAAACCTCCTCGTTGTTCATATGTACAGTCAATGGTATTCTCAGCATCCTTTTGTAGAGCCACGTTGCTGTTGCTTCAAGTTTCTTCGTTACTGACATGTTCAATCCGTAGTATTCTCAGCATCCTTCTGTAGAGCCGCATTGCTGTTGCCGTAAGTCTCTTTTTCATCTGTCTGGAGATTGTCCAACATTCAGAGGAGAACAGATATTACATAATAGTTTCGCACTCTTTTCTTTTTTGTTTCTAACGTAATTTTCCTGTTTCTTAATATTTTGCTTAGCATTTGGAAGGCATCTTTTTCCCAACTCAATGCGCCTTCGGATTTCGGTGTCGCATTTTCTGTCCTCCCGTTAAAACACTTCCTAGATATTTACATTTTTGCACTTGCTTGAGTTTAGTGTTTCCAATTTGTGATACGCGTGTTGGGCCGTTCCTTTTGCTGACAGTCATACATTCTGTGCACTCGCAGTTGATGTTTAGTCCTTTCTTCTCGCTTTCCTTCACTATATTCTGAAGGAGTTCTTGTAGCTTCCTTTCCGTGTCTGCTATCAACACTGTGTCATCTGCATATCTTGTGTCGCTGTGACGATCGCGAACAACAACAACAACAACAAAGAAATGGCGCCAACGTAGGTTACGTAGCTGGGCTGGAGAACCCCCACCCAGGGTTGATGAGGTCACTTACGGCAGCTGTACATCACCTAGGAAGTTTGCCATTGCTTTCTGAAATTTTCCATTTGTGGTAAGTCAAGTAAGCATTAGAAAAACTTCCGGAATTTGGAGGTTTTCGAATTTTGGAATTTCGAATAAAGGATACTGAACCGCTATATGAAACAGAGAAAAATACTAGATCTTATAGATTAACTTGTAATGAAAACAGGACAAGAGATTCTGTCTAGTAATCTTTTATTCAATTAAGAATCTTACTACTCGTCTACTTGACAAGCGGAAATGTACAGCTTTTATAGCTTGGATTATCAAAGGGGAGATAATCCATATTCACAACATAACTTACGTTCAGTGGCAGTTACACTATGAAATTAATGAAGCTTAAGTTTCAGGGACCCTAATCTCAATGGGGCCCTATTTTTTTAATGAGTGAATTTTTCAACAAAATCGATGTTTGATTTCCAATTCCGAGGCGTTACCCAGTACAACTCCCGCACATCCAAGCTTACAGCACCTGGTATTCCCAAGCGGTCACCCATTTACATACTGACAAGGCTCGACGGTGCTTAACTCCGGTGATCGTACGGGAACCGGTGGTTCAACATGATCTGGCCGTAAGCCAGACAATGTTAGCAATAATGACGAGTGTAACAACCCATAATGTAATAAAGTAATAAAAAGGCAACAATAAGATGGAATAAAACTAACAGCAAAATAATAGTAATGATGACGTGTGTATCAGCACATATATGTAATAAAAAGAACAATAATAAGACGGAATACAAATAGTAATAAAATAATAATAATAATTAAGGGCGTATTGACCCATAATGTTGCACTAAAACGCAACAATAATACGATGGCATATAAATAGTAGTAAAATAATAGCAATAATTAAGAGTATATTCATCTGAAGTGTTGGAATAAACAAGAAGAATGTCGTAATTAAGTGACGCTTATACTGAAGAGTGTATTCAATTCTGTGGGGTCTGATAACAGTAACTTAGAATAATAATATAGTTGAATAGAATAATAATAGTTAATGCGAAGAGCGCGTCACCCTAAAAATATACAAGAGAATGGAGTGAAATCTGTAATAACGTCAAAGTTGATATTCGTAAAACCCCTGATGAAAATAATTCGCTTTATTTCACTAAATTTGGTTGCAGTCTATATATTCAATAAGATTTTATTTTCTATTTTTTAAATCTCACTTTGATAACACAATTGAAAAACCAAATAAATTCATCAAATCTTTTTTTTTTTTTACTTCCATCGGCATGAAAGGGGACTGGCTCATTAAGCCTTCTTGGGCTAACGTTTTGCGCAGTGGAAAGATTACATTGAATCAATTGATAGTTCTACTGCTAGGAAAGTTGGTTCCCTATATCGTGCTAGACATTTTTTTGTCTCAGGAATCTATCTCCAGGAGAGTGACTCATTGTGCCTTCTCGGACTAACAGTTTCTGCTGACATGATGTGGAAAGATTACATTGAATCAATTGATAGTTCTACTGCTAGGAAAGTTGGTTCCCTATGCCGTGCTAGACATTTTTTCTCGCAGGAATCTATCTCCAGGAGAGTGACTCATTGTGCCTTCTCGGACTAACATTTTCTGCTGACATGAATTAGATCGACTATACTGACTCAACTGCAACATCCAATGCCTTTGAAAGCTGGTTCAATGTGTCGTGCTCGAAAATTATTCTCGCCAGAATCTATCTTGCACTTTTATAAGTCTACCATTTGTACTTGCCCTGAATATTGTTGCCATATCTAGTTTGGTGCTTCTGCTACATATTTAGAGATTATTGATAGAATCCAAAGAAGAATCTGCAATGTTATTGGTCCTGACCTAGCATCTTGACTTCAATCACTTCCCTACCACTGTAACGTAGCTTACCTGTGCCTTTTCTATAAATACTTTCATGGTAATTGTTCTGAACTTTTCCTCTATGGTACCTAGACGTTATGAAATTAAGCACAGTACTAAATTGGCGGCATGGTCTCATCCTTTTACAGTTGACATGGCTACATGTAACCGTAAATTCTATGTTAACAGTTTCTTCTATAACATTACTTGCTTGTAGAACTCCTGACTTCTTGCTCCCCAGTTAGGTTTAATCTTCATAAATTTAAACGCAATATCAAAGATTATCTTCTGTCTTCTTAATTCCTCTTCTTTTGTTGGTGTCTCCTTAATAGTGTTTTTTACTTCTTCTCATATTCTCTCACTAATCCCTTGTGTATTAGTGGTTTTATTGCCTTGCTTGGGGAGAAAGGATTAAAAAATATATGTAAGCTCGATTAAAAATATATAAGAATTCTGCTTGTGCCTCCATTCGTGTGATCGTTACGCTCTGCCAGAACCTCATAAATAATGGAATACCGTTTTGATCGTGTGAAAAGACGAAAATGACATAAAAGAGACTTTACTTGGTGTGAATAAATGAATGAATGAATGAAAGAAAGAAAGAGTGTAACGTCTGTTTCTGTGAAATGGGAAAAGTTGTCAATTTCCAATCTTTTCATTTGTACCCCCTTACTTCTTAAAATAACGACCAGCATTCATATTTATGATTGTTATTGGAATATTTTGTTAAGGTTGTTAAGCTCAAATATTTAACGATGTGACAGAGAAATTTAATATGGGTATCTTGGTAGTTGTGAGTTATCTGTCGTCACTTTTTATAAAGTTAGATGCGGTATTTATTTATTTTTTTTTTTTGGGACCGCTAAATGAATCTTTGGGATCTGCCAAGAAATGGAGAGGGCGTTTTTTCCATGCTTCAAGGTAAATTTTTGCCAACTGCAAAAATGTCCATCCAATTAAGCTCTACTTCGGTTACAGGATCTATTGGAAGTGTAACACAAAGAATTGCAAGCCGCAAATTGGACTCCGCGTTGGGCTGTCCTGGGTAAGACGATAAACTACATCCGCGTCCTGGGTAAGACGATAAACTACATCCACGTCCTGGGTAAGACGATGAACTACATCCATGTCTTGGGTAAGACGATAAACTACATCCACGTCCTGGGTAAGACGATAAACTACATCCACGTCCTGGGTAAGACGATAAACTACATCCACGTCCTGGGTAAGACGATAAACTACATCCATGTCTTGGGTAAGACGATAAACTACATCCACGTCCTGGGTAAGACGATAAACTACATCCACGTCTTGGGTAAGACGATAAACTACATCCACGTCCTGGGTAAGACGATAAACTACATCCACGTCTTGGGTAAGACGATAAACTACATCCGCGTCCTGGGTAAGACGATAATCTACACCCAGCAGCAAGACCTCTGATCAGGAGGTTTTGAGGAGCGTAGAACCACCTCTTAATTGTTGTTGCTCCCAGGTCCACCCTGGCCCGGGTTGGTAGCACCTGTTAGGGTCCCAGTTGACCCCTCAAACTGGCGTTAAAACACAATGAAAGTGTAAAAATAGGTTTTAATACCAGCAATACATTTTTGTAAATTGTTATTACTAACAATGAATTATTGAAAAAAAAAAAAAAACCAGTAGTACATTTTTGGCACGGTGGAGTAATGGATAGCGGCTCGGATTGAGGAATCGGTGAGCCGAGTTCGAATTCTAGTCGTAATCCATTCCATTCATTTACGTGATAATACCCATGGGAAAGGTATGAATCCTCTTCGTCTCCCTCCAGCTATAGGTAAATAGCATGACAGACCGGGTTCTGTAGCCTTTTTGGGCAACTGGTCTACTGAAGAAAGAAATGGCAACCTAATGCGGGAAAAAATCTGCCTCGTTAGTCATGTATTGAAAGATACACGATCGCCTAAGCGTGTATCCCGCTTGGCGCATAACTGACTGACATTTTTTGGAAAAAAATATTAGCAGCAATAAAACTTTTGTCGGTATTAAATAACCCATTGAGGCTGATATGCCGTAAACCAAACCCTACCAAACCATCCATGCTGGGAACTGGTTGTCAAACTCACGCCAAAAACTGGTCATTGTGTTTGGCTTCATATACGTCTGGTGCAGGGAAACATCTTCCTTCAAAAAAGTTGGAAAATTAATTTACAAATTGTCGATGAATAACTCACAAGTACCGCTATTTTATGGTCATAGAACGCGCCATGAACTTTTATTGAATCATTAACTTAAGGATTTATCAGAATATCTAAATAGGAAACGTGTAAAAACAGTTTATTTTCCCGTGATCAGATTGTAATGAAAAATTTCCGCCAAGTCGCTATCTTTATGTAAGTCCAATATACGAAATAACTATAGTAAAGAAATAATGATATATTTTTAGGCAAAACGAAACAAAACAACCCCCCCCCAAAAAAAAACAAAACAAAAAGATTTATCAACACTGGTCTAAGAAACTGAATTTCTCGTTAGAAACTAGCAGACAAGCTTATTTTGCAAATTTTGCACATGCGCAGTAAATTAATTTTATTGCATTCCTTTCCACCACTACCACCCCGCCAAGAAATGGAGGTCAACTCTTTGCAAGTTTTATGGCTTTTTTTAAAATTGCTTGCAATCGAGGTGACTATTATATTTATCGCCAAAGCAACAAAAGACTTGGACATATTCACAAATCTTAAAGTAGGTACCTTCCAAGATTTGCTAAAAATTAGCATACCATAATTATAAAATGCCCCAAACTTAATAAAAACAAAGTTTTATCGTCAAAATCTTTATGCTATTATTAAGAGAAAAGACCAAAGAATTTTGTTGTTATTAAATTATATTTTTAAAATCTTTTATAGAACTTTTGAAATTTTGGTTAAAAATTTTGCTTTTTTTACATTAACGGGTCATTATGAATTACTATGGGAACTGTAACCATTTTTAGCGATAAAAAAAATCACTGATTTGGAAATTCTTGCAAAATCAAATAATTGTCGCATTTTAATGAAACTTTCAAGGCTAATTCACAAATGAATGAAATTTTTTTTTAATGTTTCTTTTTCGGAAAATGTTAGCAAGAATATTTGTTTACATTTGTTACCTACTACTTATTAAATTTCGAAGACATTCATTTTTGGGGGCGCTTAATGTTGATATTAGTTATAAGAACAAGTCCTTGGGAAATTTAAATCATTAATTTTTTTTTGTCAAAGTGAACAAATTTGCTCTGAATCGTAAAATAAAAAAATGGACAAAACTAAGACATTAATTAGAAAAGCTTTTAATTGATTTCATGTATAAAATATATTATGGATATTATTGTCTTAAGAAAATGTTTTTTCGGTGAATAATAAATTTTTACAAGAATTGTTTACATTTTCTTAGAATTAAAGATTATAATTTATAAATCTTTTAAAATTCTGTATTAATTTGTAGCGGTTATGTGATATTGTTATTAAGTAAAAAAAATCTATTCATTAATCATAAATAACAAAGCGTAATATCTGTTTTAATTCAAATTCAGTCAGTTATGTGCCATGCGTGATACACGCTTAGGCGATCATCTATCTTCCGATACATCACTGACGAGGCAGATTTTTTTCCCGCAGTAGGTTGTCATTTCTTTCTGCGATAGACCAGTTGCCACCCAAGGCTAATTACCCATAGCTAGGGGCGGGGGAGAGGACAGGGAACAAGAGGATTCATACCTTTCCCAAGGGTATGAGCACGGAAGTGAATGTAATGGATTTGACCGGAATTCGAACTCGGCGCTGTCCATTACTTCATCGTGTCTGCCCTTATATATGCTTTACCCGTATGTTTTCTAGGGCTTTTTTTGAATGAGCAATGAAGACGAATTATCTCAGCAACCCCGAGTTTTCGCTTAGTTGACGATTGATTCGGAATGTGCTACCTCTCAGTGACGTAACCTTCAGATGGGGCGATCCAGATTTGCCAGATTGTCATCGGTGTGACCTTGGCTTAGAGGAAATGGCTTCGCACGCCTTCTACCATTGTCCTCAGGTGCGCCCTTTTCTGGGATTATGTCGGCGAGTTGACGGCTCGTATTGCTCCCGATCGGCTCGTGTTCATTGATCTCGCGTACGCGTGTGACAATGTGTCGCCCCCGTTTTCCGGGATAAAACAGATGGTGTTTTTCACGTTGCTAGCCGTGGCAAGAATGGTGGTATGGACGTCGCGAAAGGAGGCAATCTTGCGGGATGAACGTTATTCGCACCAGGATCTGGTTCTTTTTCTTTAAGCATCAGCTTAGGGTGAAAATCAGATCGGATCGAAAGCGTTTGATCCCGACAGATTTCAGCGAAAGGACGGGGCTAGCCTTGATTTTCTATTTTAAGTCCCCTTGATGCAACGGGGCGGTTTCCTGTGGACCCCCCCTGGTTAAATTAGGCACTATTTTGTTTCCTAGCTAATGTGAATAAGCGTTGTTCCCCTGCCTGTTCCCCGGCATTGTCTTCTGTCATGTTCCGTGTCGAGATTCCCAACTTCCCCAGTTTGTTTTTGTCTCCTCTTTAAATCTCGGCTGGGTCAGCCTTTGTTTTTTCCCTCCCTATTCCATTAGTGAGTGTGCTTCTTGATTCTGTCTATCGGCAGAATACAGCGGCCACTCTTATTATTTTGAGGGGTGGATGGGTCCCACTAACATTTGTTTTCTTTTTACTTTTATTTATGTTACATTTTTAGTTTGTTTCCCCTCCCCATAATTTCATGTATTCTGAAATGTTTTATATATTTTTGGATCTTATGGACTTCAGAATTTTTAATGTCATGTGGTGTTTTCTAGGTTCCCTGTGAATATGTGGTATTTTGGTATATGTAGGATTGAGAGTTGATGGATAAGTTCTTGTGGTGAATGAGTAAATTGTAATGAATGAATAGGTCGCGAGTCGGATTAACTAGGACTAAGATGGCTAAAGATGACCAACCTCCGCACTCTTTTCGGCCATGTGACAAAATTTCTGTATAATCAGAAATAAATATATTAAGATCCAGAGACGGATATGCAATGTGATTGGCCCTGATCTGTCATCTCGTCTGCAGTCGCTCTCTCACAGACGCAATGTTGCATCATTCTGCCTTTTCTACAAGTACTTCCACGGTAATTGCTCTGAGGAGTTGCTTTCACTTGTCCCTAAGCCTCGTGAATTCAAGCGTCCTACGAGGCTGGCATCCCGTTCCCACCCCTTCACCGTTGAAACTGTTAGGTGTAGACGTCTTTTCTACTCCAATAGCTTCATGTCTCGCACATCTCGCCTATGGAACTCCCTTCCCTATTACTGTTTCCCTGACAAATACAATCTCCAACGGTTTAAGTGTAGCGTCAATCGTCATCTCCAGTTGCCTTGATCTATCCACTTCCTGACATCTTCCATTCCTATCTGCTCTCGCTCTATATCTCCCGTAACCTCCCTACCTCGATCGGCCCTCCGTCCTTCTCTTTCTCCACATCCCTTCCTTTACCACTCCTATCTGCTCTTCCTCCAACCCTTCTGTAACCCCTTGCGTGATAGTGGCCACCGGCCTTGCTCGGGGTGATACGCTTAAAAAAAAAAAAAAAAAAAAAAAATATTGAATGAAAAAAAAAAATCATTGAAATCGGATCAGTGGGAGCGGAGGAGTTGGTTGGACACACACACGTACTTTATATATAAGATGAAATATGCTCCGGCTTTAGATAACCCACCAAAGATTTGTAAACTGTAAAAATCATACGGTTCGTCCTTTCTTCACACTTTCTTTTACTACCTTCTGCAGAAGATTTTGCCGTTTCTTTTCGGTGTCTGTTATCACCAAAACCTAGTAAGAGCATCTATAACTTGTCGAACCAGTCAAAGAAAACGACTCTTTACGAAGAATAGAGTGTGATGTGTGTAGATAGAATTCTTCAACTCTTTCACATATGTCTCCGTCATAAATTAATTGATGACGCCACAAATAATTCTCGAAGCGGCTAAGATTCATACTCAATATATTTGAATTCCTTTTTCTTGGACAGAATCCTCAGGAGATGCTTTCCCCCGGCCAGTAATGTCTTAACCTTCTCAAGTCTAGGGTGATACGATATTTATCCTATATGTCTTTGTTCCTGGGTATGAAGATAAACTACATCCGGCAGCAAGGCCTCTGATCGGGAGATTGGGGGTTTTGAGGAGCGTAGAGCCACCTCTTAATTGTTATTGTTCCCGGGTTCACCCTGACCCTGGGTGGTGACACCTGTTCTTGTCCCAGCTGTGGGCAAATAGTGAACCCTCAAACAAAACTCAAAATGTATATTTATAGTAAAAGTACCAGCAATACGTTTTTTAAAAAAATACCAAAAATACATTTTTTAGTGAAATTATCAGCAATAGATTTGTATAAAAAGATATTACCAGTAATACATTTTTATACTAAAATAACCAATACATTTTTATAGTAAAATTACCAGCCCGTCCTGGGTATGACGATGAACTACATCCGCATCATGGGTTAGACGATAAACAGCATCCGACAGCAAGGCTGCTGATCAGGAGGTTTTGAGGAGCGTGGAACCACCTCTTAATTGCTGGTATTCCCAGGTTCACCCTGATACAGGGTTGTAGCACCTGTTATGGTCCCAGCTATGGGTAAATAGTTAACCCCCAAACTGGGGTCAAAAAGCTATGAAAGTTAAAAATAGGTTTTAATACCAGAAATACTTTGTAAAAAATTATTACCAGCAATACATTTTTGAAGAAAAATTATTACCAGCAATACCCATTTTGAAAAAAAATTACCAGCTATATATTTAAAAGAAAATATTACCAGCAATAAAAAATCTTGTCGCCATTAAATAACCTATTGAGGTTGATGTGGTGTAAAGCAAAACAAAGCAAACTAAAATTACCAGCAATTCATTTTATAGCAAAATGACACTAAATGACAATAAAACACTAAAAATGTATAAAAATACATGTTTATAGTAAAAATACCAGTAATACATTTAAAAAAAAAAACATAACAATAGTTTGCCCTGAAAGTAAAAAAAATAATGTAAAAAATATCTATATTGAAGCCATAAAATTGTGTTCAAAATATTTAGATTTCAGCATTGAATAACCCATAGAGGTTGATATGCCGCCAAACGAAATCAACGAACTGACAATAACTATTTATAGTATATATTTAGTTGTAGGCATAAAATCGTGTCCAAAATATTTAGATTTCAGCATTGAATAACCCACAGATGTTGATATGCCACTGAACAGCATCAGCCAACCAACCAATTAAGGGACAAACTATGACAAAGTATCAAATATTTACGTGTGCCGCGTTTCGTTCTATTGGAGTTCATTTTAGTTACAGCAGCGCAAACTTTACTTTGGGAAGAAGTCCGAAAAACGAACCGCCTCATACGAATACTTTTTTCTACTTTTTCCTATTTTTCTCCCTGAAATTGTTCTCGATTTTATTTATTTATATATATATATATATATATATATATATATATATATATATATATATATATATATATATATATAGTGTATTATGGCAACAGATCATTATTTAAACATATATTCGTTTTAACCTTCCAATATTGGAGGCCATCTACATTAAAAACGAAGCAGCCCACACTGAACAAAATTAAATTTCAAACTAGTCACAACACATTACATTGCATCTAGACATTGGTTCTGTTGTAATACTTTGGTCTATTGCGTGGTATAACGTCACACAACTGCATCTTGAACGTATGATCTGCGTCTGCTATTCCGCGACCGTTATCATCCCATAGCAATCTTCTAGGTCAAAATAACAAAATATCATCTTTGACAGTGGATATCTTTGTTCCATGTCTGTATAACCACCCTGAGGATGGCTCATCTGAGCCGAAAGCTTATGATCAACTTAATAAAAAATATCCAAATGTTGGACAATTTTTGTCTTTATTTTCACCCGAAAACGGCTTATGATCAGACATTATAGACATTCATTGTCTATTATATTTAATAATAATAATAATAATAATATATATATATATATATATATATATATATATATATATATATATGTATATATATATATATATAATGTGTGTGTGTGTGTGTGCTGCGAATTACTTCTTTAATTGTTGTTTTATTATTTTCATTACTTTTTTTGTGAATGTGACAAGACTTTCGGACCATCCTGTAGAATTACCAACAGTACATTTAATTATCTGTAGCTGAAGGCATACATTTGCGTACAAAATATTTAGATTTCGGCATTAAATAACCGAGAGAAGTTGATATGCCGCTAAACAAAAGCAAGCAACCAACAAACCTACATATCTTCATAACATGCATATCTTTCACCCCCCCCCCATTTCCGCCCTTGCAACCATCTCATTCACTAAGCCTCACCATTGGGTGTTTAGTAGACGTTTATTGCGGAGGTGGGAACAATAGTAAAAACAAACAAACAGAGCACAAACTTCAATGGCGGTTTTTGAAGTGTTATAATAAAAAAAAGAAAACAAACTTCTTTCTAAATTTCTGGGATCTGTTATTATTTACACTATTTTTACATTATGACTATTGCCATCATTTACATTCCTAACGTTTCGGCCGCTGTGTCATCCGGACTTCATCAGATGTATAGCGACTCCGGTAATCTACAGGGATCGATAGACAACTGATGAAATCCGGAGAATATAGTTGCCTATAAGAACAAGAAAGATGAGGACAATAGTCCGAATGTAAATAGTGTAAAAAAATGATCTCCTCATACTAGGAATCCAGATAAATATTATCGAATATGTACGGACCCTATGTGATACACCAATGCAGGTGGTCGGAAAGACTACATCAAAAAATATCCCGTGAAGGACGGAGAACACAGCGAGCGAAACGGACACAATGTGATACACCAATGCAGGTGATCGAAAAACTACATCAAACAATATCTCATGAAGGCTGTAGAACACTGCGGCCGAAACATAATGACAACAACAACAAAGATGAGGATAATAGTCCGAATGTAAATAGTGTAAAAGATGATCTCCTCATACTAGGAATTCAGATAAATATTATCGAATTGGTACGGACCCTATGTGATACATCAACGCAGGTGGTCGGATAGAATATATAAAAAAATATCCCGTGAATGACGGAGAACACAGCGACCGAAATGGACTCAATGTGATACACCAATGCAGGTGGTCGGAAAAAACTACATAAAAAAAACAAAAAAACAAAAAACAAAAAACAAAAAACAAAACAAAATCCAAAGCGGCCGAAACGTTGTGATAGCAGCAACAAAGATGAGGACAATGGTCCGAATGTAAATAGTGTAAAAAAAAAAATGTTAAAACATTCAGATTTCTTTTTCAAGTTCAAAGAAAATCTGTCGCAATATCTCGGCCAATAGAAAGTTAATTCTCTGTACATAATTTGAATTCCTGCCTCTGCACTTTATTTCATTACAGGACAGATTTTGAAGCATTTCAGTCCGTTTTGTTCTAAAATTGACAAATTAGTTCATTTAAAAAAAAAAGCTTTCAGCTCTAAGCCAATGAATATTTTGTATGAGGAAACGTCTGCTTGTCGCGTTTTACATGTGTTTCTACATCGCTTGGGCAGAATATATATGCTGAATATACAAACGACAAACTGATAAATAGGCAGCGTTAGTATCGCTGCCCACGAAATGAAAAACAATCGTATAAAAGTAAAGATACATTTTTCTGACTTATATCTGTCGGTGCGTTCAAGTTCTTATAAAAACTTATACTAACAAAGCAAACATTCATTTTAGGTCATCTGTAGTAGTAGTAGTAGTAATATTCTTAGTACTATTAGTAGTCAGTCAGTTATGTGTCATGCGTGATATGTGCTTAGGCAATCATGTATCTTTCGATACATGACTGACGAGGCAAATTTTTTCCCGTAGAAGGTTGCCATTTCTTTCTGCGGTAGACCAGTTTTTTTTTTTGTTTTTTTTATTGTTTTTTTTTTAAGCTTTTCACCCCAGGCAAGGCTGAAAGCCACTAGCACGCAAGGGGTTACAGAAGATTTGGAGCAAGAGCAGATAGGAGTGATAGAGGAAAGGATGTGGAGAAGGATAGTGGATAGATCAATGCAATTGGAGATGTCGATTGACGTTACATTTGAATAGTTGGAGATTATAGTTGACAGGGAAACAGGAATAGGGAAGGGAGTTCCACAGGCGAGAGGTGCGAGATATGAAGCTATTGGAGTAAAAGAGACGTCTACATTTAACACATTTCAACAGTGAAGAGGTGGGAACGGGATGCCAGCCTCGTATGACGCTTGAATTCATGGAGCCTGGGAACCAGCGATAGCAGCTCATCAGAGCAATTACCATGGAAGTATTTGTAAAAGAGACAAAGAGAGGCGACGGCGCGTCTATGAGAGAGAGAGAGACTGCAGACGAGAAGCCAGATCAGGGCCAATTACATTGCATACCCGTCTCTGGATCTTATCATGAACCCCGAGGCAAACAAAAAGGGCTCCAGACCGTATATGGCAGCAATACTCCATGCAAGGGGGGATGGTTGATTTGTAAATTTAGAGGATCGATTCCGGGGAGAAGAATTTCCTGGCCCGGCACAGGGAGCCAACTTTCCTTGCGGTGGATGAAGCAATCGACTCAATGTAGTTGTTCCATCTCAGGTCAGCAGACAGCGTGAGACCGAGCAGCCGCAGAGAGGAGCTCTCGAGAAGTTGAGCTTCAGATATTCTAATGGGATGTAGTGAAGGATCCTTGCGGTGATTAATAGAGAGCAGTTTTGTTTTGGAGGCATTAAAGTTAACCAGCCAATTCCTTCCCCAGTTCACAACCGATTGAAGGTCCTTTTCGAGACGAACGGCCAGGTGAATTTTGTCAGCGACACTAGATTTGTTTCTGAATAAATTGTGGTGTCATGCGCGTAGATGCCAACTTGGGAATCTATGGCGTCAGGAAGATCATTTATGAATATAAGGAACAGGGTAAGGCCTAGGATGGAGCCTTGCGGAACACCTGCGTTCCTGGGATAGGAGCTGGAGGAGAATCCATTGAGAACGACCTTCAATTCACGGTTTGACAGGAATGATTGTATTAGGTCAAACAATCGACCTGTAATACCATAGACTTGGAGCTTGCGAAGGAGGTCGGCATGCCAAACCCTATCAAACGCCTTGGAGATGTCAAGGGCTACGGCGCGAGCTTCTCCGTTATTATGAAGAGCTTGGTAGACAAATTCAGTGATGGCCGTAAGCACATCAGCTGTAGATCGGGCAAAGCGGAATCATTGCTTGTCTGAGAGCAGATCATGTGATGTAAGGTGGTTAACCACTTTGGTGTTGATAAGGGCTTCGAAGAGTTTGCCAAAGAGGGGTAGGAGACTGATAGGACGGTAATTAGAAGGGTCGGAGGGGTCGCCAGAGTTCTTAAAGATAGGAACAATGGATGAGGACTTCCAGCAGTCAGGAAAACAAGATTCCTTGAGGCAGTAGTTGTATAATTTAGAGAGGACGGGCTCCAATTCAGGTGCACATTTCTTCAAGACAATGGCTGGTATCCCATATCCACCACTAGCCTTGTAGGGGTCTAGATTAGAGATAATGCCCAATACCAATGACGGGGATATGTGTAACCCGCTCAGAAGGGCATCAGTTTTGAGAGGGAAATCGGGTATAGGTACACCGGAAGAGTTAAGCGTTGAGTTGAAAGAAAATTTCCAGGCAAAGTATTCAGCCTTGTCGGCAGAGGAGGTCAGAACCTCAAACTGGATTAACAGAGGAGGTATAGAGGGTTTGCAATTGTTCAGAAAGCTCTTGCAGAGACGCCAATAATCATTGGAGCCGAATTTGCGAGATGCGATGCGTTCCTTCATCCGAGCAGCAAATAGAGACTTAGCTTCGTTGAAGACACGCTTACACTCGTTACGGGCGGAGGCAAAGAGGCGTCTATTGCAGTCGGACATATCGCTACGAAATAGGTGGAAGAAGTGGTCCCTATGGGCAATGGCGGCTGAGAAAGCAGCGGAGAACCACGGGGAGGAGCGCGATTTGACCTTGAATTTCCTTGAGGGAATGAAAGCGTCAATTCCAGCTTTAACCCAGGATGAGACCTCTGAAGCACATTCTTGAACGGGGAGCTTAAATACAACATCCCAAGGGACATCGCGGAGGAAATCACGGAACGAGTCCCAGTCAGCTCGTTGGTAGCAGAACGAGGTTCAGGTGGTAGCAGGCTTTTTGCAGGGGATGGTGTTGAAGGAGATGTTAATAGACACTACCACATGATCAGAGTTACCAAGAGGGAAAAGCTGCGTGGAACTACAAGACTCGGGGATGGAGGTAAAACACAGATCGAGAAGAGAAGCCTTACCGTCCTGGTTGTAGGCAAAACGCGTGGAGAAGTCAACTATCTGCGTGAGGGATTGAGAAACTGAAAAGTTAATTGTGTGTATGCTGTCGAGGTTAGTTGTAGCATTCTGAAGCCACTTGTTATGGTGGGCGTTAAAATCGCCAAACACAAATATGTGAGCGTACGGGTGGAGAGAGAGAGAGCCTCGTCTATGCTGTCAAAAACGACATCAAGTATTCCACAGTCCTGAGAGGATGGAGAGCGATAAAGGAAGAAGAGATAGCTTACAGCATTGAGAAGAGATAGCCAGAGACACATGTACGAATGGTCCGGCGATTCGAGGGAGAACTCTCTAGCCAGAGGGAGATGGTCCTTGACGTAGACACCAAGGCCATGCATGTGAGTTAGAGAGTCTTTTCTGAGGAGAGGGAGGTAGCCAGGGATCGAGAGTTCAGAGGAGAGGATAGATGAGTCAAGATTGGTCTCACACAGAGACAGTATGTCCGGGCAGTTTGCAGTGAGGAAAGATTCCACACTGTAGAAATTGGTTCTAATGTCACGGATGTTGGAGAACGAGATGTTGAGGGGTTTAGGTGATTTTTGAAGGGCTTGTTTAGGTTTACTTTTTCGATCTTTGTAAGTCATCATGTGGAATTATGGTTGGAAGATGAGAAGTCCTGAGGTAAAAGAAGCCGACGGCGATCGGCCGTGACGTGGGCAGAGGGAATTGGGCACAGCCTGCATCATAATGTGACCTCAGGGTTGCCCACCGGAGGTGACTGCAGGGACACCTTTCCATGCGCGATATTGCACTACAGACACCCCGATATTATACAACTGTTGATCAGAGCAGCAGCTCAAGACGCTACGCAAGAGTTAGGGCTCCTAACTACCAGTCGGAAACATCCAATGCTATAAAACCCGGTCTGTCCTGCTATTTACCCATAGCTGGTGGGGAAAGAAGAGGATCCATACGTTTCCCAAGGGTATTAGCATGTAAGTGAATGCAACTGGAATGGAATTCGAACTCAGCTCTCCGATTCCTCAATCCGAGCTGCTATCCCTTACTCCACCGTAGCAATGTATAAGAAGAGTTGATTCTCTATCCATCACATTGCCTACACGTGTCTTTACATGCGCATATGTAATGTACAGGGCCGATTTCCTTCTCCCAATCTATGATAGGGGTTCACCACTTTACTACATCTCTACTATCATAAATTATATATATATATATATATATATATATATATATATATATATATATATATATATATATATATAATTTAATGAAAACAGACAATTTTAAGGGTCCATTTGTTATAATTTATTTCCCAGGAAATTTCTTTTTCCCTCGTTCATCAGACCACACTTCCAAGGGTGAATATATATATATATATATATATATATATATATATATATATATATATATATATATATATATATTTGAACGAAAATGAAAAAAAGTTCCCACAATGATGTCAAAATCCGTGAAAATGTTTCATCCTTTAATAGTCAGTGCTTCGTTTAATTTGTAACGTATATAAATGTAGGCAAAAACAAAAACAAAACAAAAAACAAAACAAACAAGTATTAATAAAATAGCGAGAGTCATAAAGCACCGAATTTCGGGGGTAGTGCACACCGACCCTGGCTGCACCCATAAGGGATCACATGATTTCTGATATTAATTGACTGAAGGTGTTAACATCGTTTGTCTTGACGAATTAAGATGGACTACAGTAAATATATGCCCTTCCAATCTATAATACAGCCCATACCCGAATCTGTGATACGCCCCCCCCCCATTTCAATTTTCATACGGTAGTATTCATTCAAAATACAAATTTTATTCTCACCTAATTAGCTGCGATAATGGATCATATGCACTATAGGTGAACAATTCAACTAGAAATATTGAAAATAAATACAATGTAACTAAATACAAATTAGAGACATGTAATAAATTTAGAAAGGGGGTCCAGTTCATAATATAAATACAGTGTTAAATTGATCACTGACTTCTTAATGAGTTATTTTTATTTTATATTTGCTAATGTCAAGCTTGAAACTGTTTATATAATTGATAACTGCATACTACAGATCAGGGTTGGTGCATGGATCTCGTGGTCCCCCACCGAATCAATGATCCAGGGCTCCCGCTAATTTTCATAAGATAATATTCATATAAAATACAAATTTTATTATAACCTAATTATGTGCAATAATGGATCATATGTAATATAGTTGAACAATTCAACTAGAAAAATTAAAAATAAATACAATGTATCTAAATAGAAATTAGACATGTCATAATAGATCATTCCATCTTAAATAATTAGAGACATGTCATAATAGATCATTCCATCTTAAATAATTAGAGACATGTCATAATAGATCATTCCATCTTAAATAATTAGAGACATGTCATAATAGATGATTCCATCTTAAATAATTAGAGACATGTCATAATAGATCATTTCATCTTAAATAATTAGAGACATGTCATAATAGATCATTTCATCTTAAATAATTAGAGACATGTCCTAATAGATCATTCCATCTTAAATAATTAGAGACATGTCATAATAGATCATTTCATCTTAAATAATTAGAGACATGTCATAATAGATGATTCCATCTTAAATAATTAGAGACATGTCATAATAGATCATTCCATCTTAAATAATTAGAGACATGTCATAATAGAACATTCCATCTTAAATAATTAGAGACATGTCATAACAGATGATTCCATAAATAAATCAACAATGTTTTGCGGTAACTTGAGATTCAACATTATCGATAAAAAAAAATAGTGAATTTTATATAGCGTTTGTTCGGAACTTAACATGAGCAAAACATTGAACTTAGCTTCGACTAAAGCTCAAACAGAAGAAACAAGAGAAAACTAAATCCTCTAGGTAGATACAGCCAACCTGCCTCGAAAATCATCCTGGCCCTTAACTAGGCTCGAACACCGACCACTTTTTGGGAAATATGTAAATCTTTCAGTCACAAATTCAGCCCAGGTATCTCCGGTTATGAAGTCTTACGTTAAAATCAATTGCTTTTATTTCCTTTCTTTTCTATGTCATGTCTTTTCGGAATGTGGGCGATAATGTCCCCCCACAACTTTGTTGAACTAAACAACGCTTGCTCCTTTACCATGTTTTTTCTTTGTAGTATTTTTCCTTTGGGATTTTAGCCAGTCTAAACTATGCTTAATGTTTCAATGTTTCGCTGTGTCGTAATGATTAACGAGCTATTATAACAGGCCGTTACTACAGTGTAGTGAGTTCGATCCTTGTGTCAGTCTAAGCTTAGCTAGGTGTTTTCGCTTTAAAAAAAAGTAATGGAGGCCCGTACCTGTCTCAGCTTACTTTATTAAATATCAGTTTTCTGTGACTTGTTGGCGCTAGTTTTCGAGTTTTTTTTAGTTTTTTATTATTTAGACAGGATTTTCAGGTAGGCAAGTTCTCTTCCTTTGAAAGATAAGAGCTACACCATCTTCTCTTTTGTTCCGTTTCCTTTGACCTTTTGATACTCAGCTACGTTTCGCTGACACAACGTCGTTACTGTATGAGCCTTGATAACCCAGCATTCGCCAGTGGAGCGAGGCTGGCGGATACGATGCAGTCGGCGGGATGAACTAGAAAGCTTGAAGCGCGGAATTGGCAGAAAATGTTATTATGGCGCACTTCCGCTCTTCCGGTCGGAGAAATTTGTCAGTATGTCATTCGCGTTTGAAACAAATTTGGGGAAACGTTGACCTTTACTACTGTTGATTACAGCATCTAGCACAGCCAGAAAAACTGGCTTTTCAAATGCCGCCCTGGCTGTGGTTCATTTATTTATAGCGAGGTGGTTATAAGGGTAAAAATACACCTCCACCGGCAAAAATAGCAAATCACCAACAACTGTGTGTCTAACTTGTAATGCAGTTGTTGCTGAAAATATGAAAGGAAAACCAGAAATAAACCTCCGATAAAAAAAAAGAAACTTGAAGAACATCAGAATGCTAGTTTTGACCATTCTTTGAATTGTATGTATGTATAACTGGCCACTCGTATTCGAGGATACCTGTCTACTAGTTACCTTAGTTAAAGTTTCTGAGAAAGAGCGTGTTATCTAGCGTGATCAACAAGTTGAACAAGGCCATCACGCCATCGACCACGATGACTTGTGACTTTGTGCTAGCACAGTTATCAAGGGTTACGTCTACCTAATTTCACTCACATGGCTTGGTATGGTTTTTAGGCATTTTCCAAGGGTGCCAAACGCTGGGATCGACCCTTCCAGTCTGATAACATCGACTATAATGAGATTCGAACTCAGGTCTCATTGTCAGAATGCGAATGTTCTAACACTCCATATTCTTTGAATTTTCTATATATATATATATATATATATATATATATATATATATATATATATATATATATATATTCACCCTTGGAAGTGTGGTCTGATGAACCAGGGAAAAATAAATTTCCTAGGAAATAAATTATAACCAATGGACCCTTAAAGTGGTCTGTTTTGATTAAATTATATATATATATATATATATATATATATATATATATATATATATATGTATTAATCCGTATGGATAATTCCAGGGAGGATATAATCCAGAGAGCTCAATGTAAAAACAGAGCAAATATTGATTATATTCAGAAACAGACAGCTTTAAGTGTTCATAGTGATTATAATTTATTTCCTTGCAATCAGAATTCGATTCTAATTCCTCAGATCAACATCTGAGGAATTAGAATCGAATTTCGATTTTAAGGAAATAAATTATAATCACCATGAACTCTTAAAGTTTCTGTTTCTTAATATAATTAATATATATATATTTTCTGTTTCTTAATATAATTAATATATATATATATATATATGTGTGTGTGTGTGTGTGTGTGTGTGTGTGTGTCTGTGTGTATTTAAAAATTTAAGAATATAGTTGTAAAAGGACAATATGAATAAAGACTATAGGAAAACTGATCTTTATCAAGGTAAATGACATTTGACTTGATAAACTCATAGGACGAAATGCGTTGGCTAAGATAAGTTTTTTTGTCTTTATTAATATATATATATATATATATATATATATATATATATATATATGTATATATATATATATATATTTACAGGTAAGATGATAACAAATGGGGTATAATTTCACTGTACATAACATTTAATTTAAAAGTGAGTCAAATGTTTTAATATCCTAAAATAAATTTTATATATATATATATATATATATATATATATATATATATATATATATATATATATATATATATATATATCGAGGAGGGATGTGTTTCGGATTGAGGAATCAGAGACCTAAGTTCGAACTCCAGTCGAATTCATTAATTTGACTTACGTGCTAATACCTTTTGGAAAAGTATGAATCCTTCAGCTAAATAAGTAAATAGCCGGACAGACGGGTTTCTCTGAATTCAAAACCTTCGGAGGCTTGTACTTTGGGGACCTTGTGGCACGTAGTGCACCAGGTCTCTGTATCCGGCCCTTCAAAAGTGTGGTTGGTTTTGCACAGAGCCTTCACCACTATAATCAAATCATATGTACTGGTGTCTGGGCTGTCGGTTCCTTGGAACTGAGTTGCTTGACCCTCATACGTCAAATACGACGGGAGATTCCACTACATATATATATATATATATATATATATATATATATATATATATATATATATATAAAAAGAAAGAACAGTAAGATATAAAATCCGGTGTTCTTATGGATATTTTTATTTTTACACAATAGTGCTCAATGTAAATTTACAGAGCATTAATATTATAAATTAATTGATTTAAAATATGGGTTTTTCGCTACACAGTGATAACCATGTTTCAGAAATGAAAGCTAAAGCTTTCGAATTTAATATATATATATATATATATATATATATATATATATATATATATATATATATATATACACATATCGTTGTGGAAATCTGTTTTAATAGTTCGTTCTGATAATCATAACTTATTCTGATTCTTATATCTTTTCAATGACCTAACATCAAGCTAACTCAGCAAATGAGAAGGTTGGCTGTAATCGTTGCCTTAAAAAGCGGAGTCTAGTCATTTAAAGATTGCTCGCTTTCTGGGTGTTTCACAGTCGTTTGTTGTTATATTTTGCAAAGAGTAGGTAGTCGCTGGCAAGGATTCTACAGCAACAGCTAAATGTAAAACGCCCGGAAAGTGCTCTAATACCATCAGAAGAGCCAAATTCGTGCGATGGATGCAGAAGTTTGTCGATAAGAAATCCAGAAAGTTAATTAGCGCCGTTACTCAGGAGTTCAAGGTTTCAAAGTTCTCCAGCGGAAGAATTACACATTAAGACTTTCCATACATGTCACCTGATATGCGGAGGGGTCAGCCTATGTCTGAAAAGACAGAAATATAGCCGTCTGATTCGCGTAAAGCCCTTCTGGGGCAAGTTAAACCATCAAGAGCCTCGAATGACTTGTTTTTCTCTTATGAGACCAAAAGCTGAACCGAAGGAATGGCAGATGGTTAAGTGATATATATGATCGGCTATAGTGTATTTCATAGTTTCATCTAAATGCTATAATCAATAAACTATGAAATACACTATAGCTGATCATGTATTTTATACCATTGTTCACCCAATACAAGGCGCAAGAACCACTCGAAGTAGATTGATGACGTTTTGAGTGCATAAAGGGAAGAAGTAAGAAGTGCACATAATGAAAATATGTAGGATATAACTTTTGACCCTAGACTTGAAGAGATTAAGATCGTAGTAATCGGGGGAGCATCTTCTAGGGAGTCCGTTCCACAAAGTAACGAAGCTGTCTGAATGTAACTTCCTCATTAATAATGGAATACGAAGGAAAAGAAGATGGTTCGAATCTGTGTCCGTGACATGGCGGCTCCTAGCTGTGAAGGTCTGAACTGATGGACGTGAGGAACGTCACTTACTTGAACATTTGCCATTATAATAGCGAGAGAATAGGGAGCGGCTAGAAAACATTTCGCATGGGGGAAAGGTGTTGTAGTGTGGCAAATAATTCATCGTCCACAAGGCAGGGTTATATTAGGGGGAAAGGGTCCGCACCACCTCCCATGGAATTAAGTCAAAATAACAGACATAAAACAATATGGTAGACTGTTTATAAAAAGCAAAATGTATAATACGCTCGAATAAACCCATTAATACTTTGAGTATAGATATCAAAACCATATATTTATAAAAATATATGGTTTTGATATCTATACTAAGGTTCATTCTATACGAGGTTCGAAAGCTACTCAAGGTAGAGAGTTGTTGAAAAATGTTTATGATGAAAGAGGGGAGAGTAGCAATTGAATATTATGAGGATCAATAACGACTGACTCTTGACCTGAAGAGGTTAAGATTGTCGTGTCAAGGGGAGCATAAGGTGTTTCGATTCCGTGGACGTAGCATGGCCAATCCTAGAATGTAAAAGCCATAATTGGTGAAACTAAACAATGGAGTACATCTGAACATTTGCCATGGAAATAGCAATAGAAGAGAACAGACTTGAAATGTTCTAACTTGCGGGGAAAGAGGCTGCAGGGTGGAAAATAATTCAACCCTCTACCACAAGACCAGGTAAACGATTTTGAACTACATCAGGATTGGAAAGAGAAGACTAGGGAGCTCCAACCCCTGATATGGCAGCAATATTCCATTTTTTGTATAATCTAACTCTTGTAACGTTAAAGCGGTAAACTTGGACCTTCGATCCCGCAACAAAAACGGTATATTTAAAAGGATGGTTTTTCCCGTGACACCGCTATTATTTTAACTACCTTCACTCCTCGGTAATGTTTATTGTTTTAAATGGCAATGGTTTGAATTGTAATCAAAGGAAATAATGTAAATAGATACAATATCTCATCCCAGAAATACAGATTCTGAAGAAGCCCAGAGTGTATAACGGCTGAAACGTCGTGAATATGATAATAAAGATGAGGACAACATTCCAAACAATATAAATAGTGCAAAGAGTTACAATATTTCATCTTAGAAATATAGACAGGTCCTGAATAAGGCCGGAGAGTATAACGGCCGAAACGTGAAGATGACAATAAAGATGAGGACAGCAAATAGTGTAAATAATTACAATATCTCAGCTCATCTTTGTTCACCTCTGCTGTGGCCAGGTATTGAACTTACAACTGTTTGGGTCAAGTCATATAATTACTTCAACCAACGCTTTTATCCATGGCCCAGTAGATAACTGTAACTGAGATAGCCAGAAAAGGCATGACACGTGGAACTAGAACAAACTAATCCAGTGGATGAAATAAAGGGTTCGGTTCGAAATTCTAACGTATATCAGCGGAAGAAGGCTAGAGCGTACAATGGCCGAAACGTCGTGAATATGACAAGAAAGATGGAGACAATATCCCGAACAATGGAAATAGTGTAAATAGTTACAGTATCTCATCTCAGGAATATAGACAGATCCTGAAGACGGCTGAAGCATACAATGGCTGAAATGTCATGAATATGACAATAAAGATGAAGACAGCAGTCCGAACAGAGTAAATAGTAGATATAGTTACAATATCGCATCTCAGAAATATAGACAGATCCTGAAGAAGGCCGAAGCGTATTTTGGACTGAAAAAAAGAAAAAAAAAGACCCATAACAGTTGCTGCGAAATTATCAGCTCAGTCACAGAATTATAAAGAAACCTTTATTTTTAGCCATTTGTAACACCTCCCCGATGATAAATAACCTGAAAAATGTGTTGCAGAAAAGTCACTACCAGTCTATACAATTGATCATTGTCTATTGAATCCCATATATCTTGCATAAACTTTTGCAATTCTTGAGTTGAATAGTACTGACGCCCACTTTCATACACCTGTCAAGTATGGACACCCCACAGGTACTCAACTGAATTGGATGTGTTTATATATATATATATATATATATATATATATATATATATATATATATATATATATATATATATATATATATATATATATATATATATATATATATATATATACAGTTAAAATTAATTTCCCAACAACATGATCATCATTGCGCAGCTCAGTGTGATGTAATGACAAACGAGCTAGTACCTTTCCTTTGGGAAAGGCTGGGTTTATTGGCCGGTGCCTGGGGTGTCGCCAAAAGAAATGCTGAGCATTTTTCCACTGTATTGCCGTTAAACCCACTTTAAACTGACCTTATGTCACATTCGACAAAGACTTGTGCATACTGAAAAACACATACATATGGGAATTTTCTAAGCGTAGCTTAGATGTGGAACAAAACCGAAAGTTAGAAGCACTTAGTGAGGATCGAACTCACTACTCAGCCGTAATTGTCTTAGCGAGTCAAGCTTACTGTTACAGCATGTTGTATTCAGTTGTAATTGTTATTGGAATACTTTGTAAAGTTATCAAATATTTAACGAAGAGTTAGGGAAATTTCTACGTTTTTTTTTTATTACTGCAGAGCTTCAAAAGTGAAAAGAAATATATGGTGGGAGATCAATCAGTTATGTGTCATGCGTGGAACACGCTTAGGCGATCATGACAGACGAGGCAGATTTTTTTCCCGCAGTAGGTTGCTATTTCTTTCTGCGGTAGACCAGTTGCCATCCAAGGCTATAGAACCCGGTATGGCCTGCTATTTACCCATTGCTAGGGGAGAGGATTCACATCTTTCCCAAGGGTATTAGCAGGTAAGTGATGGATTCGACTGGAATTCGAACTCGGCGTTCCGATTCCTCAATCCGTACCTCCTTGGTCATGAGTTTACTGAATCATTAATTTAAGAATTAAGATTCATCATAAAATTAAAATAGGAAAACCGAGAAATTAAACCGGGAAATTAAATTAGGGAAATTAAAACCGCGAAATTAAACCGAGAAATTAAAACGGGAAATTAAATCAAAAACCGAGAAATTAAACCAGAAAATTAAATAAGGGAAATTAAATCACAGAAATTAAAACCGCGAAATTAAAACCGAGAATTTAAAGCGGGAAATTAAATTAGGGGAATTAAACAGGGAAATTAAATTAAGGGAATTAAATCCTGGAAATTAAATCGGAAACCACATTAGGGAAATTATAACAAGAAAAATTAAATTAGGAGAACCGGGAAATTTTCACGGGTATTTTTCGTACATCCAGGGATATTTTGCCTTTATTTATTTGTCAATAAAAATAATTGCCATAAAAAATATACGTGACAATAAAAACCGTGCGGGTAAATTTTTATTTGACTTGCGGCTCTCAACCATCCGAAATTTATTGTACGTGACTCATACGCTTTACTAAGTTTGGCCACCCGTTTTCTATACCAGGGCGTGTCGTCGTTATTAATGAGTTGGATTCTAACTGAGTGCCTTCTAACTGTGACCTTGTTCGGAAACTAAGCAGTGTCAAGTAAATAATGCGTTAAAAGGTTACAAATGCCAGGCGTCTCTTGGAATTTTACATCTTCTGGATTTTTCTATGTGAATGTGTCCCATGGGACAATAAACTATTGGATTAAAATATAAGGTTCGTGAACTTGGTGGTATCGTAATTGTGAGTTCAATCTTTGGCTCGGGTAGTACTGACTTAGACTCAGTGGAAACAGGCTGAGCAATAAACTGAGTAGTTCTAAAAGATATTTCTCTTTTTGGGGGGGGGAGGCATATTGAAAGTTGGGAGAATTTATATAAGATATTCCGGAGGGAAGAAAGATAGAGAAAACTCGCGAGTAACTTAGTTAATAACTTTTACAAATAGCTTTAGTAACTAGTATCACAGAGAGAGAGAGAGAGAGAGAGAGAAAGAGAGAGAGAGAGAGAGAGAGAGAGTAATAAACAGGCAAATACTACTGAGAGCAACAAACGAGGGGAAGCTGTGGAGAACTATGATCGCTCATATCCTGAAGGGACACGTTACACGGAGATAGAGAGAGAGTGGTAAAAAGACACTGATATGGTACACAGAGAGAGTAAAGAGAGAGGGGGGGAGAGGTAATAGAGGTAAATACGGCTGAAAGCAACAAATGAGAGGAAGTTGTGGAGAATTATGATCGCCCACATCCTGAAGGGACATAGTACACAGAGAGCGTGAAAGATAGATAGATAGAGAGATAGATAGATAGATAGATAGATAGATAGATAGATAGAGCGAGACAAAGTGAGAGCGGTAATAGAGGAAAATACGGCTGAAAGCAAGAAATGAGAGGAAGCTGTGGAGAATTATGATCGTCCATATCCTGAAGGGACACGGTACACAGAGAGTGAAATGGAGAGAGAAAGGTAACTGACGCAAAATCATCTGAGAGCTACAAGTGAGAGGAAGCTGTGGAGAACTATAAATACCCAAATCATGAAGGAACAGTAAAAACGCATACAAAAGACACTATTTACATTGTTCGGTCTATCATCCTCATCTTTGTTGCCATAGATGTCACAACGTTTCGGCCGTTGTACGCTCCGGCCTTCTTCATGTGGTTTGACTGTCGAATTGAACCCTTTATTTCGTTTGCTTAGGTAGACTGTTCTAGTTCCACGTGCCATGTCTTAATGGATGCCAGTTATCAGTTATCTCCTGTTAATTCCCCTCTCCAAGTCCTCCACCGCCTTATCCAGGTATTGAATTCACACTCTTTGGGTCCTCTTACTGGATCTAACTAACACTGTGCCATATGTCCTTGAGGACATCTGTGTAGAAATTTCTGCGTATTATAAACCTAATATCTTCAGCAACATTTTTTTACCAGTGCTTATATAGAAATTTTTGTTGTTATCATTGCTTTTTATTTTTACCAGAGCTCATATTGCAAATTTTCGTAGTTATTATTGCTTTTCTCTGGCACTCCTTAAACGTTGTGATATATATGGCAACAAAAATGAGGATGATAGTCCGAACAATGTAAACAGTGTACATAATACCTCATCTCAGAAATATAGACAGTATACAATAGATCAATAAAACGTAGATTCAAATATAAACGACAATGTTTACCGATAGACTCAAGTATAAACTGCCAGTGCTTGCTTATAGACCCAAATTATAAGCGACCCATATTTGCTTATTCCCTAACCAAATAAAAGCTTCTTTCTTTCTTTCTTTCTTTCTTCGGGACATAGGCTCTCCACCTCCCTATATCCCTTGCAGCTCTCAACAAGTTCCTTCCCTTTGCTTCCTCCCCTCCAGACCACGTTCTGTCATCCACTTGCTTAAGCTCGCCAGGTATGCCACACGTTTTCTCTTGTCTCTCTTTCCCTCTATCCGCCCTGTGAGTATCAGATTCTCCGTGTGCTCCTTTCTCGTTATGTGCCCCAGAAACTTCAGCTGCCTCTTCCTGGTGTTTTACAGAATCAAATACAAAATACAGAAAAACAATATATTTTTTTCATTAATGTTCATCCTATACACGACTCAAGAGCCACTCAAGATAGAGGGTTACTGTGTGAAGTTGTATTAGCGTCAGTAAGGACAAGCGTTAGGAGTATAGAGTTGAAGTAGACTTTGGAAGGAACCAGAAATTCAATCCTAAACAGGAAACAAGGGGTGAAACTCTACTCCTGTTCTAAAGACCGGGGAGGAGTGCGAGCCGGACGACAGGCAAACCTATCTACTCCTATTGATGGAGGAGAAAAAATACGGATAAATGAATAAAACAAAATAAAATAAATAAGTAGTGAATAAAATTGACGAGTTCATTGGCAGACGTTAAGAGTACAGATTTTATAAGGAACCGGATACCTAATCCTAAACAAAAAATAAGGGTTAAACCTCTACTCCTGTTCAAAAGAACGGAATGAAGTGTGAACCGGAAGATAGGCGAACTTATCTGTCCCAATTGGTATTCCTATATAAACGATCAATGTTGGGCACCTTCAGATGGCGTAATGGGTGCTCCCTACTTTCGGCCTTGTGCCACATCTAAACTACGCTTGGGTAATTAAAGGGCATATCGAGGCGGTGTAGTGGTTAGCAAGCTTGTCTCGCTAGAACAATTACGACTGAGTAGCGAGTTCGATCCTCACTGGGTGCCACATACTTTCGGCCTTGTACCACATCTAAGCTACGCTTGGAAAATCACTATAAACGATCAAGTATAAACTGTCAATGTTTGCCTATAGACTAAAATATAAATGGCCAATATAAACCTATAGTTATACTTTATTTGTCAGATCTGGTGCACGGAGTGGAACATATAACCACCAATTCTTCCTCGTGACAATTGCATTGACCAGTGCATATTTTGGATAATTGCATTGACAGGTGCATATTTTTGAGTAATTGTATTGGCCAGTGCATATTTCTGGCTCCTGTGATTGAACTCTCATTTTCAAGAGGAATCGAATAAACTTTATCGACGTTTTTCGCCATTTGACCGATTTTCAAAACATTTTCTTTTTTCCCTCTTGATCAGTGGCATT
>OZ038508.1:62647118-62657118 GCA_964036315.1 Acanthosepion esculentum | reverse complement strand
ATGGCAAAAAATATACCCGAAAGTGCTGGGAATTACAGAACGTTTGGAACTGTTTCTACATACTCGTGACCAGAAAAGAAAACACTTATTCGAACACAAGAGAAATTAAATAAAAGCTTAATCGCAGTACCTAATCTGTCGTCTTTAATGAAACATGCATAAATGAGGAATTGCTGCCTAAATACAATATATATATATATATATATATATATATATATATATATGTGTGTGTGTGTGTGTGTGTGTGTGTGTGTGTGTACACTTTATTTTCTAATATTACATCGAAAACATGTCAAAATCGCTACACAACTGCAATCATGTTTCGATGCGCATACAACGCATCTCATCAGGCTATTGTAGATTACCCTTGATATCTTACCTGGATATATATATATATATATATATATATATATATATATATATATATATATATTTGAAAATCTAATTACAGAAATGAAAGTGTGCAGTTTAGTATTACAAGACATGCTAAAAGCGAAGCAACCGGTTTCGCTCCCGCTCTTCAGGCCTCTACGGGAGATTTAACTTAGATTAAAGCAACAGGAAAATGTGTCATGAAGAGGAGAAAAAATTGAACACAAAGAGCTAGAGACAAATGACAGCGAGCCCCAACAAACACTCACGCTGTTTACACGGGGAAGGTTTGCGGGACCCGATATAAAGTGCCTCCAGCACCTTGAGATGAAATAGAGAGTGCGACCGGGACAGAACAGTGAATCAATCAGCACTAAAATTTATATATATATATATATATATATATATATATATATATATATATATATATATATATATATATATATATATATATATACATATATATATATATATATACCCTGTCATTTGAACAGGAGTAGAGGTTTATCCGTTATTTTCTATTTAAGATTGGATTTCCGGTCCCTTCTGAAAGTCTTTTCATTCTCTTTAACCCCAAGTCGCTCTTTGCGTCCTTGTGGCATTATTGGTTGAGGTGAATTGATTAATATATCTATCTATCTATCTGTATGTATGTATGTATGTATGTATGTACAATTAAAAATCTTGTTTACAATTAAAATCTATTTTAATCGTGTTCCAGTTTTCCCTCATCATTCGCTATTTACAAATGTGTCATTGATTATTCTGTTCTATGCGGTAATGTTCACCTTTTGACAGAGTGTTAGCCGAAAGGGTCTCTTAAAGACAAAATGGCGTCCTCTCTATTGAAGTCTATTTTCTTCTTCTGTAAGTATAGATCTTTATTTGTACACACACACACACACACACACACACACACACACACACACACACACACATACATACATATATATATAATCTTTGGGAGACTAGTATTGGGTATGGGGTTGGATGCAAGTTAGTGATGCAGAGAGACAACGTGAAAATGTGGCGAGGAAGAAAAAAAAGAATGATAAATGTTGCCTTTGAACATTTTTCTAATATATTGCTTTTTAATGTTTCCTTTCTCTCTCTCTTTCCTTCCTCTCTTTCTTCACTCGTCCTTTTCTCCTTCTTTGTCATTCCCCGACATTTCTTACCCTCCCCGTTCGTCTATCTGTCTAGGGAAGAACACCACTTGTCCGAGTGTCAAAATTTACACGTACACACCAACGCAAAATAGGATATAATATTATTAAACGGATGGAAAGAAAACATGAAAGACTCTATATAAAATGGACGATTTAAAAGAAGCGGGAATAAACTTCAAAAAATGATGTCTGGCTAATTAGGCGTGAATTGGTAAAATTCTTCTCGTCTGGGTGAAAAAGGAATGGTGTATTATGATCGAAAGATAAAGTACTTTATATACAACAGACATCTACGCGCAAATTTACAATAGTATGATTTATAGAGAGTAGATTAAAAAAAATAGAGTTTAAGACTTTAAAATCAAGGACTAAACATCAATTACGAGAAGACAGAATGCTTGGTTGTTAGCAAAAGGGACAGACCAACATGCAAATTACATATTGGGGATACCAAAATCAAACAAGTACAAAAATTTAAATATCTGGTAAGTGTTTTAACAAAGGACGGAAAGTGCAACATTGAAATGGGATAGCGAAAGATGCCTTCCAAAAGCTAAGCAAATTATTAAGAAACAGGAAAAAAATCGTTAGAAGCAAAGAAAAGAGTACTGAACTGTTACGTAATATCAGTCCTCCTATATGGCAATGAATGCTGGACAATTTCCGAAGGCAAAATGGGATAGCGAAAGTTGCCTTCCAAAATCTAAGTAAAGTATTAAGAAATAGGAAAAAGACAGTTAGAAAAAAGAAAAGAGTATTGAACTGTTATGTAATATCAGTTCTTCTATATCAGGGGTCGGCAACCTTTTGGAGTGAGAGGGCCAGAAAGCTATGCAGTGACTTGGATGAGGGCCATGATATCAAATTTACTATAATAAACTTTCTCGACCTCTGACCGCAACGCCCAGAAGACTGCCTTGGTCTGGAGGTTTAAAAAAAACCCAACTAAGTTAATGTTATATTATTTAAAAAGGTTTCCTTATTTTACTGCAGGTATAACAGGGCAACAACTAACACAATCAACAAAATAATGAAAATTCCTTACTACAAATAAAATACAGTTAAAATGGCAAATTATTTAATGAGACACCTGTTTCTGCATATAGTTCGATAACTTCTCCACATCAGGTGAAATATTTGTCGACAACGGGAGCAAAAACATCATCCAGGTGGTCATCACACAACCTTGTTCGAAAAACGATTTTAGTGTATTTCATTTTCGAAAAAGTTGTTAAGCATATGTACTTCGAAATAATGATGCCATTCAATAGGCTTTTATATTTTCCGCATGGCAAAACATATTTCTTGTAGAAGACAGCAGTGGATTCGCAATTACATTTTGATTTTAAAAATTCGTCGCATTGTAAGTTCATGAACGCCAACTGATATGCTTCTGCCACTTGCTACACAAATTAATTAAATAATTTGTGTCCAGGTATTGAAGTCGGCGGGCCGGACAAAAATCCTTCGCGGGCCGGACAAACATCCTACGCGAGCCGGATGTGGCTCGGGGGGGGGGGGCAGGTGGTTGCCGACCCCTATCCTCTGTGGTAGTGAATATTGGACAATGTCCTCACCTATGAAGAAGTGATTTGAAGAAACAGAAATGTGGTTCCACAGAAAGATGATGAGAATACCATGGACTGAAATTAGCATCGACGAATATTTAAGGAAAATGTAAAGAAAAAGGACATTTATACTTAACATCGGAAAGAGAAGGTTGAAAATTCTCGGGCTCATAATGAGGAAGGTGGGCTTTGAAAATTTGATACTCACAGGACATATTGATGGCAAGAGGCATAACCTACCTCGAGACCTTGAGTAAATCTCCACGATATATATATATATATATATATATATATATATATATATATATATATATATGTATGTATGTATGTATGTGTGTGTGAGCGCGCGCACGCGTGTATGTGTGCAAAAGTACGTATACAGTAATTAAATAATTTCTAGTATTAAATAAATCTTAGAACCACCATTACGATACTGTTAATACTGGCATAAGACTTACTGTATATCTACATTTACAGTCCCCATATATAATCGATGTGCCAAAAATTTGGTATATTCATTGTCAGTCACAAGAATATTATATTTACGATTATATATTAAGAAATCGGTGCAGGTGCACACCCACACAACTTGATTATTCGTGTGAGGGAGTGGGTACCCAGAGGCGGCGTAGTGGTTAACAAGCTTGTCTCGCTAGAACAATTACGACTGAATAGTGTGGTCGATCCTCACTGGGTGTCCCCTACTTTCGGCCTTGTGCCACATCTAAGCTACACTTGGAAAATCACTGGGTACCTCGACGTAGTGTTAAATGGTTAGCAAGCTTGTCTCGCTAGAACAATTACGAGTGAGTTCGTTCCTCACTTCGTGCTCCATACTTTCGGCCTTGTGCCACATCTAAGCTGGGCTTAGAAAATCACTATTCGTGTGAGGGAGACAGGCAGAGAACGAGAGAGAGAGAGAGAGACAGACAGACAGGCAGACAGACAGATAGACTGAGAAGAACAAGAAGAAAGAGATAAAGAGAGAGACGAGTCAAAGACAGAACGATACAAACTGACAGACAGGCAAAATGGTGAGCGCGTGCGCACCATATATATATATATATATATATATATATATATATATATATATATATGGAGAGAGAGAGAGTGAGGGTGACAAAAGGAAGAAAGAAAAAAATGAAAGAAAGGAAGCAAGAATAAAACAATGGAAGAAAGAAAGAGTGAAAGAAAGAAAGAATGGAAGAAAGAAAAAGTGAAAGAAAGAACGAAAAATGAAAGAAAGAATAAAAGAATTGAACAAAGAATAAATGAAAGAAAGAACGAGAGAAAGAAAGAATGAATGAAAAAAGAAAGGATGAAAGAATGAGAGAATTAAAGAATGTGAGAATGGAAGAAGAATGAATGGAATAAAGAAAGAAAGAAGGAAAGAATGGAAGAAAGAAAGAGTGAAAGAAACGAAGAAGGAAAGAAAGAATGAAAGAAAGAATAAAAAATGGAACAGATAATAAATGAAAGAGAGAAAGAATTCAAAAAAGAAGGAAAGAATGAACGAAAGAAATAAAAAATGAAAGAAATAAAGAATGAAAGACTGAAAGAATTGAAGAAAGAATGAATGAACAAAAGAATGAATGAAAGAAAGAATGAAAGAAAGAAAGAAAAAATGAGAGAAAGACAAAAGTGAAAGAAAGAAAGAATGAAAGAATGGAAGAAAAAAGAAAGAAAGAAATAGAGAGAGAAACAAAGAAAGTAAGAGGGATTTTAGGAACTGGTGAGTTAAAGAATAAGGTTTTGTATTGAAATTATTGAAGCGAATAAATATCCGACGTCCATTGCGATCGGACTGCGATAATCGGAGAATCTTTAAAGTCTGCTGTTTCCAAGTCGGATACCAAAGCAAGTGACCCGAAAACAGGTAAATCACCGGTGAGTCAGGTTTAATGAACAAAGGTGATACCTAACGATTTCTGTCGCGTCATTTTTCTCTCCGTGTCTTATATTTACTTATATAGGTCCACAGTTAAAAAAACAAAATGCACTTGATAGCCTTAAAGATGACAGTTTTCTTCTTAAAAATTAATTAATAACTCACTGGGGTAGACGCCGGCACGGAAAAGAAAAAGATAAAGAGATTGTCGGCATTACTTAAATTGATTGGTCAGCTCGTTAAAAAAAATGGGGGAAAATTGCGGGGGATGGATAATTTTCGTAGTTTAGTATTCATAAAATCTTCCTAAGTCACGACATTTGTCAGAATAGAAAAAATATTATTTTTTTTATCCTTTAAGAAGGGGGTTCCCATGTTGACATAATTTATATAAATACAACATCGATCCCAAACGTCTTGAAATTGTGCATACATCATTAATAACTACGGTATTTTCCAGGTTACAAGACGCTGTGGCTTGGAAGACGCACCCTAATATTTGCTAGTTTTTTTTTATTAATTTTTTAAGCTTATCACCCCAAGCAAGGCTGGAAGCCACTAGCACGCAAGGGGTTACAGAAGGTTTGGAGGAAGAGCAGATAGGAGTGGTAAAGGGGAGGATGTGGAGAAAGACAGTGGATCGATCAAGGCAAGGGGGCTACAGAAGATTTGGAGCGAGAGCAGATAGGAATGAATGGTGAAAGGATGTGGAGAAGGGAAGTGGATAGATCAAGGCAACTGGAGATGTCGATTGACGTTACACTTAAATAGTTGGAGATTGTATTTGTCAGGGAAACAGGAATAAGGAAGGGAGTTCCACAGGCGAGATGTGCGAGACATGAAGCTATTGGAGTAGGAGAGACGTCTAAATCTAACAGTTTCAACGGTAAAGGGGTGGGAACGGGATGCCAGCCTCGTAGGACGTTTAAATTCATGAGGCCTAGGAACCAGCGAAAGCAGCTCATCAGAAGCAATTACCGTGAAAGTATTTGTAAAAAAGACAGAGCGAGGCAACAGTAAATAGAGCATGTTTAAGCTTGTGGCTCGGCTCCAGGAAGGTTTATAGACTTGGAAGTACTTGTAACAGCTAAGTTCTGGGGTTAATCATATAAAAGGTTGGATTAGATAGCTAACATTATAGTGTACTGACTCGACATACAAATCCATGTCCCTATCAGTCAAGCCAATGAGGTGACCCTCCAAGCCTGGGCGTTGCTTTATAGTCGTCTTGGAAGACGCACATGTATTTTCAGAGTATTTCTTAGGAAAAAAAGTACGTCATGTAAGCTGGAAAATACGGTACGAAATTGGCATAAAGGAATCATCTGTAGCAGGCCCGGTGCGTACTACCCACGAAACGGGGGAAGGAAGCCTGTTTGGAGGCCCCGGGGAGTTCTTTGTGACCCTACTTATCTTAACAACCTTTGTATGTCTTTTAGTCTACCAACCGGTGTGTTTACTTATATTCATATCTTGGTCAGCCTATAAACTATCCAGCCGTCCCTCGTATATGTGTGTGGTGCTTTTGTGCGTGTATTTGTGATATGTCAGTTTTATCCCTTTTCAAATATTGTGTCTTCATGCGTCAGTTTGTACTGTTGTGACGTTATTTTCTTTTCTTTTTTTTTTTTTTGTAGGTGGGGTATCATTACACTCCCAGCATGACAGTAAAGTCACTAAGACGCAAAGGATTATTAAGTGTGAAATATTAAAAAAAATGAAAAATATAATTAAGGGGATATAGAACAATAAAAGAACAGGAATTAAGAAGATAAAAAAAACCCCATTGACATTGACTGGAAACCAAAGCCAGAAGAAAGTTCTGCAAGTAAGAAATGCTTATTCTTAGTTATGTAATATATTGAGGATGTTTGTTCCGGATTTTGGTTTGGTTTGGTTTGTTTTACGGAATATCAACACCTCAATGGGTCATTTAATGCCAACAAGATTTTTATTGCTGGTAATATTTTTTTTCAAAAATATATTGTTGGTAGTATTTTTTTCAAAAATGTATTGCTGGTAATATTTTTATATTTAAATATCGGACACTGAACTACCACCAGTCACGATGAACGGATGTCCCCTCAGGGAGTTACCGTGTCTTGAAATACTATTGGGGCTGAAACTCGCATCTGACCTCAATAGAACTCCGACATACGATCCATTGTTAAGGATGCAGGTAAAATGGTCGGCTACTTGTACTGCTTCAGTAAATACCTGCCTCCTCCTGCTATTCTTTACCTTTCTAAGAGCCAGATCAGGCCGAAAATGGAGTACTGTTGACATATTATTTTCGGGGAGCTGCCCAGAACTCGCTATCCAGCCTTGATAGAGTCCATAAACGTCTCGGAGCGCTTGTGGGCGACGGATTCTTTTCATTACTTCAACTCCTCTCTCACAGGCGGAATATGGAAATGTCTCGCCGCTCTATCGCTATTTCTACGGAAAGTGCGCGGACGAATTAAATACCCTGCTCGCGATATTTCAAACCTTCACTGCAAGGACGCGCCATGCAACTTACATATTAGCAAACAACCCACATTGCCTCCGTATTCCATCGGCGAGAAAGAAGTAAGTTCCATTCGAACAGCTTCTTCCCGTCACTGATCTGTCTAAGCGACTTCCAAGATGATGTTTCTCCGATCACTACAATCTTAACTAACCTGTTCAAGTGTTGGGATAACCATTATTTTCCCCTCCTGTCCACAGAGTGACTATTTAAGCTAATATTGCACGACTCTTCGGCAGAATTGAGTCACTGTCAGTCACTGTGTGTTTATCTAAATCTAAAAATAAACACGCTAAAATTCACCTTCATCCTTGCCGTGCGCCGGCGGCTTAGTGGTAGAAGTTCCGACTGACGCAAATTCAGTCGGGTTTCGATCCTAGCTAGAGGCAACCGGACGTCTAGCCACACTGATGAGCTGTGAAACAGCGAAACAGTTTGTCTGTAGATGACAAATATATATATATATATATATATATATATATATATTGCATATATAGTGCTGGTGTTAATAAAACAGTATTCAATGTAATGTAACAGATACAGGTTGTCCATAAATTTCGCGTGCACTTTAAAAAAAATTATAACTTTATTTGTATTTGCGATAGAAATAATCTGTAAAAAATGTTATAAAGTTTAATGTACCTAGTTTTAAGTATAGCTAAAACAACTAATGTGATTTCAGGCATTACTGTAAATCAGTTGGCAAATGTTTTCCGTAAACTGCAAAATCATATTACTCTTTGTATTGCTAATGATGTGGAAACTTAAATAAAATTTCAATAAAACCTTAAAAAATATTATAATATATATATATATATATATATATATATATATATATATATATATAGGGTGTCCATAAAGTTTGTGTGCACTTTAAAAAAATTATAACTATTTGTATTTGCAATAGAAATAATCTGTGAAAAATGTTATAAAGTTTAATGTACCTAGTTTTAAGTCTAGCTAAAACAACTAATGTGATTTCAGGCATTACTGTAAATCAGTTGGCAAATGTTTTCCGTGAACTGCAAAATCGTATTACCCTTTTTATTGCTAATGATGGAGGACATGTGGAAACTTAAATAAAATTTTTAAAGAGCACACGAACTTTATGAACATCCTGTGTATTAATAAATATACATATTCTCCCTCACCGCTCTCACAACTCTGAGTTTCAGCACCAGAAGATTGCTAGCGGTGAGGTATCATATAGGATATGAGGTGGATACATTATTTTTTTATTAATTTTCACTAACTAATTTTTACGTTTTATTTAATTTTTACAAATTACTATAAAATAGCAATTATAAAAAGCCTAATAAACCATGCAAAAATTAATTCAGCCACAAAACAGATTTTCTTCAGTGAACTAAAAAAAAATATCAAACAAACTATCGCCAATAATAACTAACTAACTATGACCTAAATATATTGTTGTTGAACAAATAAGATGCTTCGTCAAAGATATTTATAGTAAACAAAGAGAATGTAATACTTCTTCAACTAACCTTAAACATATCAATTTTTTTATATCGTAACCGAATGCATTCTGACTATAAACAAGACGAAAATATCCTAAAAAAATAATAAAACTAATATATCCACCACATTATACACTACACTAAATCCTCTATATCTAATACCATAATTCGTAATGACTCTTCCGCGCCCACTAACGTGTTGCAGAAAACCAACATCATTTTAAAATTTAAATGTCCTCTGGAAGATTGTATCTCCCATGGTAAAAATAATATTTATGTGGGACACACAACAACAACGTTGTCTCGGCGGCTAAGTTTTCATTTGAATAATATGTCCAACATTTCTAAACATTTACAACAACATACCTGTCCATATTTGCAATTCAGAAAAATAACTTCTTGAAAATACCTCTATACCTTTTCACGAAAAGAATAAACATAAACTAAAAATTCTCGAAGCTATCTATATTAAAAAATCGAAACCAAACCTTAATAAAATTAATTATGAATACTCTACAAATGTTTTAAAATGTGTACAATAGATAGTTTGAAATGCCAACGTTTGCACTAATAGTTTCTCTTTTTACTATTCATTTCGTAAAAAAACTCTCCACACCATACTTAGTTATCTCCCCTAAAACGGTTTCAGCGGTCACGCACTGACACAGCGTTCCTCACTCCACTTCTAAGAAATTTAACTTTCAGATGAACGCAACAATTTTGTCTTTGACAATAATGAACACTACAATATTTATCTTGTACGAGGGTCATTCAATAAATAAGGTGTTATTTTTCGGTATAAGGACTTCTAATACAGATAGAAGCATACTCTTTTTTATTTTTTTGTCTTACTTCTTTTTCACATGGATTTAATTTCTTTTGCAGATTAAAAAAAAAACTTTGAGAGTTTTGGCGATTAACAAAGATGGCCGACCAAGAAGCATTCTCCAGGATTGAACAGCGGTCAGTTATCAAGTTTTTGGTTGCTGAAGGGTGCAAACCAGTTGAAATTCATA
>OZ038508.1:62617118-62642118 GCA_964036315.1 Acanthosepion esculentum | reverse complement strand
TTATTAGCTTGTTTAAGTGGTCCATCAATCACTTTTAAAAAGGCTAAATCTTTAATTAGGTTAGTAGATATATGGATTCAGAGGGAGAGTAGGTGGATTTTACTTGACCCTGATATTAAAAGACGAATAATGTAAATCTTTTGACATTGATAGATTTATTGAATAGCACTGGTTGGTCTGGTCACAGGTTCGAATCCGTATTTCTCGGCGAAAATATCATTTATCATTTGTTAATATATTTAACGCTGTAAGTTAATTTGGCGTAAAATTCTGAGATCAAACAGGGATAAACGTGTTCGCAATAAGATTTCGTGTCAAGAGGACAGTTCCCCCCCCATGAAACAGCTTTTTTTAACTAACTTCAGCAATGTTTATTGTCCTAAAAAGCGATGATTAGAATTGTAATAAAACCTGAACACATGATGAAAATGAAATTACTGTAGTATCATATGCAAATTAGATAGACAAGTATAAATAGAGAACAACTGGCGAACATAGGCGGGGCTATGCTTAACAAACCCGGTTGTTATTCAGGACAAGGAGAATTGTACTACGACTACTATTACGCAGAGAGATAGGCAAAACATAACATATACATTATTTTCTACATTATTTATATTATTCGGACTATTGTCCTCATCTTTGTCGCCATATTAATTACAACGTTTCGGCCGTGGTATGCTCCGGCCGTCTTCAGTTGGTTGGAATGTCGAACTGAACCCTTTATTTCGTTCACTGGGGTCGACTGTTCTAGTTCCACGTGCCATGTTTAATGGCTGTCAGTTATCAGTTATCTCCTGTTAATTTCCCTCTGAAAGTTCTCCACTGCCTTAACCGGGTATTGAACTCCCACTCTTTGGGTCCTGTCACTGGATCTAACCAACACCTTTATCCACTGTGCCATGTATCTTTGAGGACACATGGCACAGTGACATCCATTAAACATGGCACGTGGAACTAGAACATTCTACCCTAGTGAGCGAAATGAAGGGTTCAGTTCGATATTCATTCCAACCACCTGAAGAAGACCGGAGCGTACAACGGCCGAAACGTTGTAATAAATATGGCGACAAAGATGAGGACAATAGTCCGAATAATGTAAATAATGTACATAATACCTCATCTCAGAAATATAGACACATTATTTTCTTCTTGAGAATTTACAACAAAAATATTAAACACTATTTATTGGAGTGTTTATTTACAAGAATAATTTTATATTTACAACATTCTAAAAATAATAACCTTAAAATAAGATATCGTGTCAAAAGGACATTTTTCCCCAAGAAACCGCCTTTTTAACTACCTTCAATCAAATGGCAATCATGATAATCTGACACGAAGCCGTAGAGCACTCAGTTTATAGAAGACAGGAATCTTCTAAATTTATATGACTTTATTTAACTTGATGCCATTAAACTATTACAAAACGTTTTTCTTAGGTTCTTCTTTTGTACTGAGTATTTTATAAGTGTCGGGAAAAATTTAGAAAGTATTTCTAAAATCTGATGAAAAACAATATGTAATTCAGTGTTTGAAAAACTGACCTATATGCTTTTTTCTCAGCTGGTAAACACGTTTATTTCAAAACAAGCTGGGATATGTTCCTTGAAAGAGATTTTGGCAAATATGGATAAATATGGCCACAAGAAGATGGAGTATGAAAAGGTCGGTTTTACCCATGATATTATGATTTGTCAGAATGTCTTGTTAATAATCCTCACTCTGTGGCAGGTGTTCTATTGATTGCTCTCAAGATAATAGTCATTTTAGATTATACGAACCTTTCGTTAGTTGCAGAATAAGTGCTTGTCTTTCATCTAGACAGCATTTAAAATCTTGGCAAACATGGATAAACATGCCTGCAATAAGACAGTATCACAAGGATGGATTTTACATTTATACCACTTTTTATTAACTACCTTCACTCTTCGGAAATGTTTATTGGTTAAAAAAGCAATGATTAGAATTGGAATAAAACCTAAACGTACGAAAGTAAATTGGTGCGACACAAATACCTCCCACATTTAAAACTCTTACCTGTGTGGTGCTAATGAACTTAGACAAGTGGCAATGGTATCTACATCTAGCTAATGTCTTACCATTTTGTTTCGGATGCCATCAGTTGCCATCATGGCTTAGACTGAAACACACCGTGCGTTTGCTGTTGAAACGTTTTTCTTAGGACTGGTAAATCTGTAATTGAAACATCTCTCTCTTCGGAAATGTTTATTCCTTTAAAAAGCAATGATTAGAATTGGAATAAAACCTAAACGTATGAAAGTGAATTTATACAGGGTGCGACATAAATACCTCCCACATTTAAAACTCTTACCTGTGTGGTGCTAATGAACTTAGACAAGTGGCAATGGTATCTACATCTAGCTAATGTCTTACCATTTTGTTTCGGATGCCATCAGTTGCCATCATGGCTTAGACTGAAACACACCGTGCGTTTGCTGTTGAAACGTTTTTCTTAGGACTGGTAAATCTGTAATTGAAACATCTCTCTCTTCGGAAATGTTTATTCCTTTAAAAAGCAATGATTAGAATTGGAATAAAACCTAAACGTATGAAAGTGAATTTATACAGGGTGCGACATAAATACCTCCCACATTTAAAACTCTTACCTGCGTGGTGCTAATGAACTTAGACAAGTGGCAATGGTATCTACATCTAGCTAATGTCTTACCATTTTGTTTCGGATACCATCAGTTGCCATCATGGCTTAGACTGATGCATACCGTGCGTTTGCTGTTGAAACGTTTTTCTTAGGACTGGTGAATCTGTAATTGAAACACAGGTCGTTTTTTGTGCTCATTACATGATGTTCCGTGAAGAAAATATACAATCTACAATCTACAATCTACAATTCTATTAGTTGAAGATTTCAAGGCCACAGGTTCGGCGCTTAAAAAAAAGCCATCTGGAATGTAACATCTTGCAATAGGGTCGCATCCTTGGTCACTGGCACCAAATAATGTAACACCTTTTGCCGCCGTCTATACCCTGGTTATTGGTAGCTGGCCGCTTTGAACCACACCGTCTCTGCCCACGTTGTGTTTTTGATCTCAGAGTACTAGAAGATAGAATATTGTCGTAGTCTCGCAGCGCCGGTCAAGCCGTGGCGGGTGTTATAGTAAGACAAAATATCTCCACGACGAAAATAAATAAAACTTTGTAGAGTTAATCTTGAATTGGTTTATATAGCTATTGGTATAACAAAAATTACCCCAAAGCATAAATCTCTCTAGTGACACTGGGCTTTGTCTAAACTTTTATAAGACTGGGTTCAAAGTCTTGGAATCAGGAATTTTGGCAGACCGTATGGATTCCAGAAGCACTCAATGGTAGGAATCCCACACTGTGATAATAGATCTGCCAGGAACGAGATTGACCACAATTTTGACATAAAAATGCTACTCTTATCAAAAGAGAAAACAATTCACTACGACGTAAATTTCAAGAAAGTGTCTTGATCGCAAGGTCATCGACAGTAAATTTGCCCTCTGGTCTTTACAACATTTCATCATTCCTGGTAGATCTTCTATCATCACAGTGTGGGATTCCTATTAACAAAAGTGATGGAAAGAAAAAGAAAAAAGACTCTAAATGAATTCGGCTAGATAAAAAAAAATTCTAAAATCCCCAGCACCCCTCGTTCGTGCACATGTATAATCGTACCAATATAACAAATTTAGTCTGATGAAATTCTGAAGGACGAAACGCGTCACAAGTAAACATTTTCCACTTCGTCATACAATATATATATATATATATATATATATATATATATATATTGAAAAATAAAAAATATTGAAAAATTTAAATCTTCAGACACACTGGGTTGTACATTAATATTCTTTCGTTATTATTATTATTTCATTTAGATTCCTCGATTAGTTTCGGCCAACATGGCCATCATCAGGAGAACAAAAATTGTTCTGCTTGCTGGTAGCAGTGAACTACAGGAATGAATGTCTTGATGGAGAAAATGAACTTTTGTCTGTAGTTTTCATTTGTTTTTTTATTTTTTTAACATGAATTTTGGTCAGTCCTTGTGTTGGTCAAACAGTCTCTTTTAAGTTGTTATTTAAGATAAGAGCTGGATGGATTCATGCTGCTCCGAATTCCCTTATATATATATATATATATATATATATATATATATATATATATATAAAACAATTTCTTAGTAATTTCTTTCTCAGGACTTCAACTGCTCTCTTATTTTTCTCTTTCATGAATGCCATGTTCTTTTGAAGCTTGTTTAGGCTTCCTCCACGTAAATTGGAGTTCACTTTTTGAATTATATGTCACATGGGGGAGGGGCATCAGGATTTTAGTGATGCTTAGATAGAGCATGGCTAACAAAATATTGGGAACCACTGCCTTAGACGATTACATCTATCTAATCGACTGCATAATGTTATTTACTCAAAATACATTATTATTATTATTATTTTTATTTCCTTTGATATCTGGCGTTTACACATTTCATTCCAGGTCCTGCCCAGGGACCTAAGGTTATAAATGGCATCATGACACTTTCCACTGCAAAAAAACAAAAAAAACATTACATAGATAAAGCCCTTCGTAAAGTGTGGGCTGTACTTGTCAGAACAATTTTTTGTATCTCTTTGAGGCATGGACTTCCAGGGATCCCTTCAATCAGCCTACTTGAATCCTTTCCAACCAGTCCAAGGGCTCCAACTACAACAGGGATTGTTGATGTTCCCATGTGCCACATTTTTAAGATTTCTATTTCAATGTCCTTGTATTTTGACAGTTTTTCGAATATCTTCAAAGATACATTGCAGTCTGCAGGGACTGCCATATCAATTAGGAGGCACTTATTTTGTTTGCGGTCTTTAATAACAATGTCTGGGCGGTTGGCTTTGATTGTTCTGTCAGTGTGTATTGTGTAGTCCCATAGAATTGTAACAGGTCCTATCTCCGTAACCGGGTCAGGGTGGTGTTCGTACCAGTTTCTTTCAGTTTATTATTATTATTATTATTATTATTATTATTATTATTATTATTATTATTATTATTATTATTTCTTTGCTTTCTGTAGTATGTTTATTTCCTTCCGGGTCCCAACCGGAGATCTAAGGTCAGAAATGACATCGTAATATTTTCATTGAACATTTTTAATCTAAGAGCACACACAGTTTACATAGACAAAGCCATTTGTATGCTTTGAGCATGGATCATTTCAAGTGTCTATCGGAACCTTTTTCAAGCAAACCGAGGGTTCCAAATCCAACTGGAATTATTGACCTGCCACAATTTTCCCATTTCAAGAGATCATTTTTTTTGTATTTCTTTAAGACTGCCGGGAATCCCTTCTTTGAGTCTATTGGAATATTTTCCAATCAATCTACTACTGGAATTGCTGATGTTCTCATGTGCGACAGTTTTGATATTTCGATTTCAAGGTCTTTGTATTTTGGTAGCTTTTTGAAGATCTTCAAAGATACATTGCAGTCTGCAGGGACTGCCATAACAAGAAGGGGGCAATTTTTTGTTTGTTTGCGGTATCTAATAACGACGTCTGGGTGATTGTTCTGTCTGTGTGTATTGTGAAGTCTCATCAAATTGTTACAAGCCCTATCTCTGTAACCAGGTTTGGGTGGTGTTCATACCAATTTCTTTCAGTTCCTTTTCCCTAAGTGTTGCAGATTTTCCAGTGCGGATATTGGCCCACTCTATCGTGCCGTGTTTTATATTCTGTGGGTGCCAATACCGCGCAACCTGATACACGATGATCCGTTGCATCTGGATATTCATTACATAATCTGCATTTTGGACTATTAGTCATGAGCAGAAAGAATAAAACCTTCATTTTCAGCCTTTGACCCTGCACTACGTAGCCACTGATGGGTACAGTACTGACCGTGAAGCGGTTTATCTGGCCATCGTTTCTGTATCTGGTCGGTTGCATTTACCTTTGCTTTCTTTTTTAAGGATTTTGCAGCTCCGGTCGGTGTATTATGTTTTACTTGTATTTCTTCACCTACTTGAAACTCCATCTTGAACTTGCTGGCTTCCTTTATTACTGAATAAAGTCGCTTACTACTTTCATGTTCATTGACGCATATCATCATCCAGCCTTCTGTAGTTTCTAGATATCTTTGAAGGTCAATTGTTGTAATTTTGAAAGACAGTTCTAGTTGAACTAATGCTCTGCCTCCTTCGGATCTGGGTACACATAGGCGATCAACATCAGCCTTGGGAGGATACGTGCGATGGCAGGTGAGAAACTTTCTCGTTTTGGCGTCCATTCGCTTAATGTCAGCTAGGGTCCAACTAAGAATGTTGAAGCTGTATTATTATTATTATTATTATTATTATTATTATTATTATTATTATTATTATTATTATTATTATTATTATTATCGTATAAATAGTTTTATAGTAAAATACCAGTAATTCATTTTCATAGAAAAAATTCCTAGCAATGTTTTTTGTAAAAAATATGAAAAAATAAATAATTATCAGCAATACACTTTTTCAAAGAAATTACAAAAGCTCCCAAGAAAATTAAATTTCGGCATTAAATGACCCATATAGGAGTTGACATGCCGCTAAACAAACAAACAAATAAAAAACAGTCCCATAAAATTGTTACAAGTCCTATCTCCATAACTGGGTCTGCGTGGTGTTTATACCAATTTCTTTCGGTTTCCTTTCCGTAGAAGTTGCAGATTTTCTAGTGCAGATATTGGCCAAATCTTTGTCATGCCGCGTTTTATATTATGTGTGTGTCGACTATTATTATTATTATTATTATTATTATTATTATTATTATTATTATTATTATTATTATTTCCGTTGGTTTCTGGTGTATACTCATTTCTTTCTGGGTCCCGACCAGAGACCTAAGGTAAGAAATGGTATCATGGCATTTTCCACTGAGCAGTTTTGAAAAAAAAATATTATTATTATTATTACTGACATTTTAAAAGGAATTTTGGTAAGAAATAATAGCGATGTTCATCGGCACCAACTGATCTATCATATTTAGATATGCCTCAACAGACTCTGATCATTAACCAGCTGGAGACTGTCGAAGAAAGAGATGTAACTGAAAGGAAATACCAGTAATTGTTTACGTTCAACTACAGTGGCAGCTTGCTTTTTATAAAATATATAGGTAATATAGGTAATAATAAACACATTAAAAATAGATTAATATACCATTTTATTGAATCGTTTGACATCATCCATTCGCTTGATGAGAACTAGAAAGGGGATTAATACTTGGTTGGAAATTGGTGAATTTTAGTCTTGTCACCATGCTTTGTTTGTCGACCCCTTTTGAGCCCAAGGCATTTATCAACTAACTAACCAACTAACTAACTATATATATATATATATATATATATATATATATATATATATATATTGCTAAACTTATGAACGTTCTTAAATTTAATCATTCTGAAATACTAATCACATATTTATTCCTCTTTATAAATACATGTTGTAAAATAAAATGCTTACCTTTGTCATTATAAAGTCTGACAAATGACAAAACGCGTCGACTAAGAAAGGTTTTCCTATTGTGTTTATTTATACGGCCAATTGTATGTCAATCTGGAACTACTTCAGCTAATTGGTCGGCTCTTAAACAAAAATCAAAAAACAGGGAAAAATTTGAGGGAGAAGGGAAATAATTTTTCTACTTCTCTCTCCCTCTCTCTGTATATATATATATATATATATATATATATATATATATATATATATATATATATATATATATATATCTTGGGTGAAAATGTATAACAAAGTGGAAAAGTTTTGAGGATACGCGTTTCATCCTTTAAGAGTTAATCGGACTAAATTTATTACGTTGGTGCGACTACACATGCGCACAAATGAGGGATGCTGGGAGTTTTAAATTTTTTTTTTTTTTTTGTGCATATAATCTAGCCGATTTCATTTAGATCCCTTTTCTTTTTGTTTCCATCTCTTTTGTCATTAGATATCTCACACTGTAATAATAGAAAATCTGCTAGGAATTGTGAAATGTCAAAGCCAGGGAGCAAATTTACTGTGGATGAACTTGCGATCAAGGCACTCTCTAAACATTTTCGTCTTAGTGGATTGTTTTCTCCTTTGATTAGATTATTATTTTTTATGTCAAAATTGTGTTCAGACTCGTTACAGTGAGAAAATAATGCGTTTAATGTATTTTGTAAAATGTCCCTTTTGTATTCATATGATCTTTTAGATTCCTTGAGGTTTCTCCCATGTATTTTTTGTGACAATTATTACAGGTGATCAAGTAATATCCTCCTTCAAGCTTTAGATTATTGTTTTGTTTAGTATTGACTAAATCTTTTATTGTTTTAGATGTAGCAGTAACAAATTTTATGTTGACTTTTTTTTGATTTATTGGGTTTGCCAGGAGGGGCCGTTTTTCTATTTTCGAATATTTTCTGAGCCTTTTGTTTCGCATTGAATATAAAATAATTAGGGCACCGAAAATGCTTGAAAGTGTCTTCAGTATATTTCTCCTCTTCGTGTAAATATTGAGGGCTGCAAATTATGAGTGCTCTTAAGTAGAATCCGATAAATGTACCGGATTTTATTTTATTGTTATGATGAGAATGGAAATTTAATAGGTCATTTTTGGGGTTGATTTCCGGTGGACGTGTAGCGGACCGTGGGGGTGAAGATGTGAAGAGATATCAGAAGGTTAAACTTTCCTGCTGGCGGGTCCAGCTACATGAGAATGTCGGACTTTAATTAAGCCCAAAGAAGACAAACAAGACCGATATACATGGGTAAACAAATATATATTAATAACAAAACAAGTTAAACAAAGACATGGACTGTTACATAGAGTTTGTATGGAGAAATTATGTGTGTGTGTTGTGAGTGTTCGTACATACGTGCATTGTTCTTAGCGCGTTCCCAGAATTTGGGAAACGCTGTATCTGTGAGAGGTCACATATTGGCCTAAGTGGAAAAAGAGAGATTTTACCTCACCTCCGCACGAGGTGGCGGCCCAAGGCCCGAGTCGGAAGAGAGAGAGAGAAGGGTCAGCCAGTATTTATAGCCAGGGGAGAGAGACCCCTGTTGAAGGATTAAAGAACTGAGGAGGAGCTAACTGCGACAGACGAATGCGAAACAAAAGTCTCATACAATATTCCAAAATAGAAAAATGGCCCCACCTACCAAACCCAATGAATATATATATGTATATATATCATAATAATAATAATAATAAAAAGGCTTAAACACTAATATTCCAATATTCCATGGTTATAATTTATTACATTGGAATCGTAATTACGATCCAATTCATCAGACCTACAAATTCAAAAAGAAATCAGAAAAAATAACTCCGGGAATAAAAAAATAAAATTTAGTGAGGGTGTATGTATGAGAGTGGGGGACGAATGTGAGAGGTAAAAGAAAGTTCTAGAGAGGGGCAACAGACGAGAGAAGAACAGGAAGGCCTAAAAGTGAAGGTGGGGATTGAAATTTAATAGAGAGAAATTCTAAAGAGAAGTTAGAAGACAGTTTAAATGAGTGAGATACAGATAAATTTGAATTATTTTATTTTCCGATGCATAATTCATTACTGAATCGCTAACCTAAATTAATTTAAAAACCGACACCGGAAATGGGTTTATCAAATGTTATCACTTTATGTTTGAATCATAGTAAAAATACAAACATTACTAACCGCTAGAAACTATGGGAAGTTGTGTAGAGCCAAGATCGCCAACACCCTGAAGTGAAACGGCGCACAAAAGAAGAAAATCGCTTTTTGAAGTATTGAGACTAGGATATTATTTCAGTAGGATGATAGTAAAAAGTCAAATACAGGAAGCTGTAGAGGACTATGATCGCCAATGTCCTGAAGGGACAAGGTACACAAAAAGAAGATCACTTTTTATTTAAGCATTCATTCATTTTTTTAATCTTTTATTTAAGTGTTTATTTTTTAATCTCATTTGGATGATAGTAAACAAACAAACATTGCTAAGAGTTGAAAAGAACAGGAAGATGTGAAGAGCCATGATTACCAGTGTCTTGCAGGGACACGGCATTTAAAAGAAGAACGTTCATTTATTTTGAAGTATTCACGTTTTCGATAAATTTATGTTTGAATCTCAGTGGACGGCATAGTAAAAGAACAAATAGTTCTAAGAGTTACAAAGAATAGGAAGTTATGGAGAGCCATGATCACCAAAGTCTAGAAGAGATACGGTATTTAAAAGAAAGCAAAACGTTAATTTATTTTGAGGTATTTACGCTTTAGAGAAATTTGTATATTAGACTATATAGTAAAAAGACTAATATTGCTAACAGTTACAAAGAATAGGAAGTTGTGGAGAGCCGTGATCTCCAGAGCCTTAAAGGGATACTGCATTTAAAAGAAAAAACGTTAATTTATTTTGAGGTATTTACGCGTTAGAGAAATTAGTATATCAGTGGACGGCATAGTAAAGAGACTAATGTTACTAAGTGTTACAAAGAATAGGAAGTTGTGGAGAGCCGTCATTGCTAATATCCTGGATGGACACGACGCATAAAAGAAGATTATTTATTTTGCGGTATTCACGCTTTAGATAAATTTATGTTTTAATCTCAGTGGACGGCATAGTAAAAAACATATTTCTAAGACTTACAAAGAATATGAAGTTGTGGAGAGCCATGATCACCAGAGTCTTGAAAGGACACGGTATTTAAAATAAAAAACGTTAATATTTTTGAGGTATTCACGCTTTAGAGAAATTTATGTTTGTATCTCAGTGGACGGCATAGTAAAAAGACTAATATTACTAGGTGTTACAAAGAATAGGAAGCTGTGGAGGGCCATGATCGAGGCGAAACGGTACATAAAAGAAGTTCTTTTATTTATTTTGAAATGTTCACACATCGAACAAGTTTATGTTTGTATGTCAGAATCTTAGAATTTTTGATGAACAGTTTTCGCTCATTTACGCGCCGACTGACACATGGCACCATCCATCAAAATATCTGGCCGTTTCCTCACCTCGAAGCCCACAGACCGACCTTCCTGTTCATTTGACCGTGACCATGACCACTGAACTCTCCGCCACAAGGGCCAAACTGCCAGCATTCCTTCTCCATCACTTTTCACCCTCGTTCCCTTTTCACACAACGAATACGAAAATAACTCGGACAGCGAAGGTACTTCTTGTAAGTCTTTTATAGGCACTCCCTACTTTAGAACTGGCTTCTGCATCAGAGATGAATTCAAAAGATACGGCCGTCAGTTTCATCTCGCCTAAACTTTACTAAATTGCCTAATTTGTGAAATTCTTTGAAGGCAAGATATTGAGAACGTTCCATAGAAACGTCAGGAAAACGTTTATTTTAGTAAATTGGAATCGTTGCGCATCTCTTACACACAGGATATATATATATATATATATATATATATATATATATATATATATATATATATATATATGTACCGACATGAGATCGCTGGAAAATGAGCATAGCAGGATAATAACGGCCTTAAACTTGATGAAAGTAAATTTTTTATCGTCTAAATGTTTATGTTATTATCAAGAGGAAAGATCAAAGTATTTTTTGATTATTTTTTTTACATTTTTTAATAATTTCTAGCACGTCCAAAATTTTCGTTAAAAATCTTGTATTTTTTGGATCAGCAAAATTGACAGAAAATCGATCATCATCACTTTTTTAACTTCTGTTTACAAAAGTGAAAGTCTCCGTTTAAAATTCGTTTAAAAAAACAATTATGATTTTTTTAAAAATTAATTTAAGAAAATTAAAAATTATAAAGTTTATTTAATGTATTTTGAAACAAACATTTCTTACTTTCTGCGCTGAAAAAAAATGTACTTTAAAATGATAGAAAGCCGGTATTAACAGAGGTGTTGATTGACAAGTGACATGTACGTGATTTCATCTTACGGGAGAAAAAGTTATAGTACGGAAGGTCACAAGTGACAGTTTAGCTTTATGTAAACAACTTATTTACCTCGTTATTTTTAAGTACGCATAGCATGATAAAAACGGCCTTAAAATTGAAAAAAAGCAAAATTTTATCGTCAAAATGTTTATGTTACTACAATTTGTAATTTGCATACTGGATGCTTTTGCCGACAATCAGGCATTCTCTCTTCTTGGAATTGATAGTTAGTCCTTTCTTCACGCTTTCCTTTACTGTAGGGGTTCTTGTAGTTTCTTTTCTGTGTTTGCTATTAATACCCGCATATCTTATGTTGTTAAAATTATGGCCGCCAATAATGAATCCAAGTAGGACTTCTAATTATAAGTCTGAATAAGTCCGGTGAGAAGACACATCGTTGTCTTACACTTCATTCTATTTTTCTACACACATACAATTCCACAAAAGACAAGTTAACCAAATAAGCTAATTTATTTAGCTGGTTTAGAAACATGAAAGGGTGAATTTAAAGTTTTAATTTAGCTTGGTGTACTCGGCGCAGGTATATAATCTTTTCAACAGTCTGGGAGGTACTGAGAAATCATGGATCACCGGCATTCAGTAATATTTTGTCTCTTTCTTTGCCTGGAAAGAGGCTGGGTAACAGCACTGAAATCCAGCCCTACTAAAAAAATAATGCAAAAATGTTTTTACTTGGTTCTAATGCTCCCCTGGCTAGTGACGTAGCTAATGGGAGAGCGTTTCGCCTTAGGCGGAATTTTTATGGAAGCGGTACTTATGTAGTCTATAAGCCTGTATACTGTAAGCCAGCGGTGGCCAACCCGCAGCTCGCGAGGTGCATGTGGCTCGTGACCTTTAATATGCGGTTCGTGGAAATATGTTGGTTGAGCACATTAAAACAATCATCAGTCAAGATTTTGAAAACATTTGGTATATATATATATATATATATATATATATATATATATATATATATATATAACAGTAAATTTCAAAATAAGTTATTACAAAATTCGCTTGAAAAGGAAACAGTACTAGGGATTTACATATAATTCTATAATTAAATTTGACGTTTTTAGTTTTTGTTTTTGAAACATGGTTATTCCTGTGTAGCGATGGAACCAGGTTTTTAAATTAGTAAATGTATAATATATATATATATATATATATATATATATATATATATATATATATATATATATATTGTGTGTATTTAGGCAGCATTTTTTCATTCATACAGGTTTCATTAAATAATATAGATAAGTGTTGTCTATATATTTTATGTAAGTTTTTTCATATAGTCTGATAAGCTTAATAACATTATCATTAAACAATGAAAGAAAATCACAATATTGATACATATTTTTTTTTTTAATCCTATCTAAGCTTTCGGCTTACATAAGCCATTATCAAAGATGACAATTACACAATATATTTAAGCAATACACGAACAAGAAATTGATGATAGTCTTGTTTGTTTACATGGATGATTTCCAAGCAATTTATTTATATGCACGTGTTTATCGTTGCTTGGAAATCATCCATGTAAACAAACAAGACTATCATCAATTTCTTGTTCGTGTATTGCTTAAATATATTGTGTAATTGTCATCTTTGATAATGGCTTATGTAAGCCGAAAGCTTAGATTGGATTAAAAAAAATATGTATCAATATTGTGATTTTCTTTCATTGTTCAATGATAATTTTATTAAGCTTATCAGACTATATGAAAAAAACTTACATAAAATATATAGACAACACTTATCTATATTATTTAATGAAGCATGTATGAATATATATATATATATATATATATATATATATATATATATATATATATATATATATACGGTGTGTACTTTGTGTTTACCTAATCCAATACAAATACATGAATAAACAGTGTTGCATACATGCATTTCTTAATATTTATTTAAAAATTTGTAACAAAAACGTATGTGTAAATATTGTTCATACCTTGCGGCTCTCAAACATCTGAATTTTATCGTATGTGGCTCTTATAGTAATCAACTTTGGCCACCCCTGCTATAGGCTGTATTGAAAGGAAAGTGGTTTTAATGTCGAGACGGTATTCACAGTTGAAGGATCTTTTCGATTTCGAGTAACTTAAACTATAACCTATATATTGGCCTATCTACTGTCTATAGAGCGACAATTGACAGATGAAATCGCTTTTGATGATGTCAGTGAAGCATTTACTAACAAAAAACAAGAAATGTTACTTTGTAGAAAGTTATTATTTTCATTTCAGAAATAAAATAGTCCTAATTTTTTACACTTTATTCCTCTATGTCATTTTTACTTTTTAACTGATAAAGTTTTTAGTGTATTTGGTGCCTACTATATTTGAATATGTGAAAGTAATATTTATTTTGAAAATGCAAAAATGTGACACAAAGCCAAAAGGCGGAGATAGGGAAGGCTGGTCTTCAACCTGTCCTATCTTAAACTTAGATAACCACGATTTCTGACCCAACAATATCACAGCATTCCTTATAGTATACAAAAACATTCTTACTTACAATTCTTACTACAGCCACCATAATACCTCTAAGTCTCTCTGAAGTCCTAACTAGTTCCCATATGTACAATTGGGGGAGGTAATAAAAATAACTTTAAAAAAAGTATGTGAAAGTAATATTATAATTGTACGCAAACTAGTTTTATGACTTTAAGAGTGAGTCATTGAGCAATATGGACTTTTTTTGTGGTGGCCGGGCGGCGGCAAACCCAAGTGCTTCTCCGGGCGGCGGCAAACCCAAGTGCTGCTCCGGGCGGCGGTAAACACAAGTGCTGCTCCGGGTAGCACACACTCTAGCTATGCCACTGTCCCTGACACCCATTTGCATTTCTAACAGCCTCTTTTTTTTTTCCTCACCGTCCCCTGGATCTTTCCATCGTCTCACGGGGAGTAGTACCGCCGAAGTTTAGAATATCGGATCTAGAATAATCTTAGCAAAATAAATAGCTATCTATAAATAAGAGCCGCCTCGCAACATTGTAGTGATTAGCAGGTTTATATACAACTGTAAGGGTTCCTATTCTTCCCTGGGGAACATCAGTTATGACCTCATGCCAGACTGGATGAAGGATTTCGTAAATACCTTGGGACTCTGTTAATTTCATAATTATCAACCAAATAACGTAAACTGTTCGGATTTTGAGTCGTACTAGGTGCCCCACAGTTGTGGCATCATGTCAGACAACGCTAAGGTTGTTTTTTTTTTTTATCTGCCTTGTCCCTTCAGAATGTGGGCGATTAAGGCTCTCGACATATTTATCCCATTACTATATAAACTCTCAGTCCATATTATGTCATTTAACTGCACAAATTCGTTAGGTAGATTACTTGATATTTTCCTCTGCTCCTCTTGCTTTCGGTGTATCCTTTGAGTGTTAAATTCTCCAAATCCTCTTTCTTCATTATGTGTCCCAAAGATTTAAACTGTTTTTTTTATCCTGATTCTAAGCACAAGTGTCCTTTTTGTTTTAACTCTCTTTAACACTTGCTCTTTGCTCACATATTCCGTCCAGGATATTCTCAGTATCCTTCTGTAGAACCATATCTCTGTTGCCCCAAGTCTCTTCATCATATGTGAGGAAACTGTCCAGCATTCACTGGTATAGAGGAGCATTGATATTACATGGCGGGTCAGCATTTTCTTTGTTGTTAACGAAGATTTTCTTGTTTCTTAATATATTGTTTGACTTTTGGAAGGCATCTTTCAACTTTCCAAGTTTGGCAATGTTCGCATTCGTCAATAAACAAGTTTAGTAATGTTTATTTTTTTTTATTTTCATCGGTATTTTCTTTTCTCTCTCTCTCTCTCACCCCGCACATACTGTTGTGGATATCCCTCCAGCTTATTCTCTTTGCCTCAGTCGGTTGGGGTTGGTGGACTCTGAGCTGGCTAATGAGACCGATTTTTGCTTGAAAGGTCCGTCGACATTGAGGTCAGGTTGTTCCAGATGGTGGATAAAGCCTTGGTTGTTGTTGTATTACTTTCCGACGTCTTCTTCTTTTTCTATTTTTTTTTCATCTACTTCGGCTGACCGCTTGGATCTGAAGATTGTTTTTCCGTCTCTGACAAATGGATCTCCATAGATTCCTGACCCATGGCACGGCATTCCCAGCTGTTGATGTCCATGTTCATGTTTTGTTTTAGAACGCGCTTGGTTCTCTTCTGACATCCTCTTTTCCGAATTCCTTCTTTGAGCTGGGAATAAAAAAAGAATGCTTCGGTAGGCGGGTGTCATCCATTTGCACCAAATGTCCACTCCGTCGAAGTTGATTTTTTTTTATGACGATGGCTTCAGTGCTGGTCATTTTAGCTTGTTCCACTACGTTGGCGTTAGTTAAAGTGTATTTTTTTGTATTTAATTGTAGGCGTTTGTGTTATCTCGTACTGGGTGAGAGACGAATAAAGTGTTTACAACAAAGGAATGAAGAGAAAGTTGGTTTTCTCGATAAGAACGAAATGAATCAAATTATGACGAAGATAATAAATGTCACTCCTTAAAAGGAGTAAAGGTCAAAGTTGGTCGGGGTATTTGAGTACGAAATTTTGGGGAATCCTACGACAAATGACATGCGCAATACAAATATATTAATAGATAAAAAAAAATTATAAACAAGCAAAACAAGACAAATGCGAGAAAAGACCCTTCCTCTTTACGGAAAAAAAACAACAATAAATAAACAGAAATAAGAAATCGCTCTAATATACAAAATAAATATAATACACACACATACACGTGTGCATACAAATATATATATATATATATATATATATATATATATATATATATATATATATATTTGTGTATTTAGGCAGCAATCCTTCTTTCAAGCGCATTTCATTAAAAACGACTGACAAGGTGCTTTTATTTAGTTTTTTATATAATTTCTCGTGCGATCTAATAAAGTTTTTCTTTTCAGAGGATAAATTATATAAAAATTGTCCGAATGTTCTTTTCCGAACGCTTTCGGCTATACATTTAGCCATTATCAAGGATTATATTTCAACTGTTAGAATTAGAAATAGTTTATGTGTATGTTTTTTATAAAGTGATTCATTTTTTTGTTTAAAAAAATATATATATATATATGTAAAAGACAATAAGAAAACTGTAATATTAGCCTACGCGTTTCGTCCAATGTGGACTTTTTCAATGCAAATACGAAATATGTGTGTGTGTGTGTGTAGGTTATTTTCTATTAATTCATCCCAAAATATTAATTCACCTCAAAATAAAAAGAATTCATATTTACTAAAATTCATAGCGAATTCTCCCAGAGCGGAGCTCTGCTATTGCGCTCCGATTTGGGTTGGTTTTTGCGATCGGCCCAAATGTTGGCGACTCGGGTGCTCTAGTTCTAAGTGTGGGGTCTACGTTCGCGCTCAGCTACGATAAACAAGCCAAAAACAGATTTTTTTCTTTCTTTTTTAAATTGTAAAAATTCTTTGTAATCAAATATCATCTGCACTAACGAAATGTGAATAATTCTCTGATTTTGGGGAATTTGTCATTCTGAGGCGGGGTGGGGGGCTTGTGGCGAGGCAAGCAAAACACATTTTGATTTAAATTTGTAAATTAAAAAGAGTGCGAAAGATTTAATAAAAAAACAAAGTTTGATTTAAATTTATAATTTTGGGGGGTGAATTAATTTTGCGATATGTAACTTTGCATTTTATATATATATATATATATATATACATACAGTGTAACCCGAATATAAGAGACCCAGATATACGAGAAACCCGGATATAAGAGAGGTTTTCTCTGGTCCCAAATTAGAGCCTGTGTTAATGTATATATAATATACCAAACCCTGATATAAGACAAACTCTGATATAAGAGTCTTCTTCTCCGGTCCCGACAACTCTCTTATATCCGGGTTACACTGTGTATATATATATATATATATATATATACTCGACTCTCTCGTCGAATTCGACGTATGAGGGGCAAGCAGATCAGTTCCTAGGAACCGAAAGCCCGACACCAGCACATAGGATTTGATTATAGTGGGGAAAGTTTTGTGCAGAACCGTCCAAACTTTTTGAAGGGCCGAATACAGAGACCTGGTGTACTACGTGCCAAATGGCACACAAACCACCCTCCGCAGGGTTTGAATTCACACACACACACACACACACACACACACACACACACACATATATATATATATATATTAAGATATTAAGAGCTTTCGATCGGAAGAGATGATTACATACAAAAAACCGAAAGCCCGACACCAGCACATAGGATTTGATTATAGTGGGGAAAGTTTTGTGCAGAACCGTCCAAACTTTTTGAAGGGCCGAATACAGAGACCTGGTGTACTACGTGCCAAATGGCACACAAACCACCCTCCGCAGGGTTTGAATTCACACACACACACACACACACACACACACACACACACACACACACACACACATATATATATATATATATTAAGATATTAAGAGCTTTCGATCGGAAGAGATGATTACATACAAAAAACCGAAAGCCCGACACCAGCACATAGGATTTGATTATAGTGGGGAAAGTTTTGTGCAGAACCGTCCAAACTTTTTGAAGGGCCGAATACAGAGACCTGGTGTACTACGTGCCAAATGGCACACAAACCACCCTCCGCAGGGTTTGAATTCACACACACACACACACACACACACACACACACACACACACATATATATATATTAAGATATTAAGAGCTTTCGATCGGAAGAGATGATTACATACAAAAAACCGAAAGCCCGACACCAGCACATAGGATTTGATTATAGTGGGGAAAGTTTTGTGCAGAACCGTCCAAACTTTTTGAAGGGCCGAATACAGAGACCTGGTGTACTACGTGCCAAATGGCACACAAACCACCCTCCGCAGGGTTTGAATTCACACACACACACACACACACACACACACACACACACACACACACACACACACATATATATATATATTAAGATATTAAGAGCTTTCGATCGGAAGAGATGATTACATACAAAAAACCGAAAGCCCGACACCAGCACATAGGATTTGATTATAGTGGGGAAAGTTTTGTGCAGAACCGTCCAAACTTTTTGAAGGGCCGAATACAGAGACCTGGTGTACTACGTGCCAAATGGCACACAAACCACCCTCCGCAGGGTTTGAATTCACACACACACACACACACACACACACACACACACACACACATATATATATATATATTAAGATATTAAGAGCTTTCGATCGGAAGAGATGATTACATACAAAAAACCGAAAGCCCGACACCAGCACATAGGATTTGATTATAGTGGGGAAAGTTTTGTGCAGAACCGTCCAAACTTTTTGAAGGGCCGAATACAGAGACCTGGTGTACTACGTGCCAAATGGCACACAAACCACCCTCCGCAGGGTTTGAATTCACACACACACACACACACACACACACACACACACACACACACACACACACACATATATATATATATATATATTAAGATATTAAGAGCTTTCGATCGGAAGAGATGATTACATACAAAAAACCGAAAGCCCGACACCAGCACATAGGATTTGATTATAGTGGGGAAAGTTTTGTGCAGAACCGTCCAAACTTTTTGAAGGGCCGAATACAGAGACCTGGTGTACTACGTGCCAAATGGCACACAAACCACCCTCCGCAGGGTTTGAATTCACACACACACACACACACACACACACACACACACACACACACATATATATATATATATTAAGATATTAAGAGCTTTCGATCGGAAGAGATGATTACATACAAAAAACCGAAAGCCCGACACCAGCACATAGGATTTGATTATAGTGGGGAAAGTTTTGTGCAGAACCGTCCAAACTTTTTGAAGGGCCGAATACAGAGACCTGGTGTACTACGTGCCAAATGGCACACAAACCACCCTCCGCAGGGTTTGAATTCACACACACACACACACACACACACACACACACACACACACACACACACACACATATATATATTAAGATATTAAGAGCTTTCGATCGGAAGAGATGATTACATACAAAAAACCGAAAGCCCGACACCAGCACATAGGATTTGATTATAGTGGGGAAAGTTTTGTGCAGAACCGTCCAAACTTTTTGAAGGGCCGAATACAGAGACCTGGTGTACTACGTGCCAAATGGCACACAAACCACCCTCCGCAGGGTTTGAATTCACACACACACACACACACACACACACACACACACACACACACACACACACACACATATATATATATTAAGATATTAAGAGCTTTCGATCGGAAGAGATGATTACGTACAAAAAACCGAAAGCCCGACACCAGCACATAGGATTTGATTATAGTGGGGAAAGTTTTGTGCAGAACCGTCCAAACTTTTTGAAGGGCCGAATACAGAGACCTGGTGTACTACGTGCCAAATGGCACACAAACCACCCTCCGCAGGGTTTGAATTCACACACACACACACACACACACACACACACACACACATATATATATATTAAGATATTAAGAGCTTTCAATCGGAAGAGATGATTACATACAAAATATTCACGTAATAAATTCTAATCGAAATTGATCTTTAAGCTTTTCTTCTTGATCCTTTATCATTATTATTCATTATTATTATAATGCTCTGTAGTTTACATTGAGCTCTCTCTGGATTAATATCCTACTTGGAATTATCCCTATCAGTCATAAATTGGTAATATATATATATATATATATATATATATATATATATATATATATTTGCTCCGATAAAGTACAAAAGGACGAAACATGAAAGCATTTTACAATTTGTCATTCATTTTCTCAATATATATGTATATATTTTCTCAATATATATATATATATATATATATATATATATATATATATATAGATAGATAGATAGATAGATAGATATAGAGAGAGATACAGACATAATGAAAGAAAGACAGACAGACATCCGTTTGCTAGCTGGCTAACCAATACCCGTTAGACAGAGGTCTCATAATCGGAAATCAAATTCTCTACCCCGCCTCTCTCTCTCTCTCTCTCTCTCTCTCTCTCTGTATATATATATATATATATATATATATATATATATATATATATATATGTAAGTGAACGTTGACTTCAATGTTCACTTTTATATTTACATACGTTCTATCTCTGATATTGAGCACTTTATCCCATAAATATAGCACACCTTAAAACTATATTTCTTCATATATATATATATATATATATATATATATATATATATATATATATATATATATATGTATATGTATATATATATATATATATGTATATGTATATATATATATATATATATATATATATATATGTATATATATATATATATATATATATGTATATATATATATATATATATATATATATATATATATATGTATATATATATATATATATGTATATATATATATATATATGTATATATATATATATATATATATATATATATATATGTATATATATATATATATATATATATATATATATATATATATGTATATATATATATATATATATATATATATATATATATATATATATATATATAGTACGCAGCGGTGTACAGAGAGTGAAAGTCGGAGAAAAGACCTGGGCTTAGGGGGTATTGAAGAAAGGATATAAGATGAACGGAGTTCAAGACAACAGAAGATGGCGATTGACGTTGCATTTAAATTTTTGAATATTGTAGTTATCAAGATAGGAAGTAAGCGGAAGGGAGGTCCACTGTCGGGAAGTGCAAGAAAAGAAACTGTTGGTGTAGAAATGGCGGTTACATTTATGCCAATCTAGTATCACGCTTAAATCAATGTAGTTAGGGCACCAGGTAAAAAAGCTTGTCTGAGTAGTTGCCATCCAAATATTTGCAGAAAGAACAGGGAAACCACGCCACGTCTGTGAGAAAGTGACTGAAGTAGAGATGCCAAGTCAGCATCGATTACATTGCAGATCCTTCTTTGGATTTTGTCAAGAAACTCGAGATAAATAGCAGGGACACCAGATCAGATATGGCAACAGTATTCAATGTACGGACGAATGGTAGATTTGTAAATGTGCAAGATGGACTCTAACGAGAAAAACCTTCTCGCGCGACACAATGAAACAACTTTATTTGCAGTAGATGCAGTCATTGATTCAATGTAGTTGTTTCACTTCAAGTCAGTTCAAAACGTGAGGCTAAGAAGAATGCTCCTGGAGTTGAGCATCAGCCATGCTGATGGCGGGCAAGGAAGTTTCTTTATGGTTGTTAAATGAGAACAGTTTAGTTTTGAAGGCATTAAAATTTACCAGCTGTTTCTTGTTCCAGTTAACCACTGATTGGAGGTCCTTTTCAAGAACAGCGTCATGGTTAACTTTGACGCATTTGCTATCGAGACGGGAGTAAGTGGTAGTGTCATCAGCATAAATGCCTACTTGGGAACTGACGACGTCAGGAAGATCATTGAAGAAGATCAGAAACAGCGTATGACTCAGGATAGAGCCTTGGGGACATCCGCGTTCGTGTTAAAGGATCTCGAAGCGCGCTCGTTCAGAATGACCTTCATTTTACGATTTGATAGGAATGATTGGATCAAATCAAACAATCGCCCTGTAGTACCGTAGTCCTCGAGATTACGTAGAAGACCAGCATGCCAAATCCTGTCAAACGCCTTTGAGATATCTAGAGCCACAGCTTGAGCTTCGCCGAATATATATATGCGTTATATATTACCAAGAGCTTTGATATACATATTTTGTGATATCCGGAAGCGCGCGAGGGATAGACCGGGCAAAACAGAATCCATATTGTTTGTCAGAGAATAGGTCGTGGGAAGTAATATGCTTAACGCATTGGTTAACACCTAGGATACTTTACTGAAAAGTGGTAGAAGACTAATAGGGCGATAGTTAGAGGAGTCAGAATGTTCTCCAGAGTTCTTAATAACGAACTGCAGAGGAGGAATTCCAACAAGCTGGAAAGCAGGAAGCTGCGAGACAATAGTTGTAGAGTTTGGAGAGAACTGGAGCCAGCTCAGGAGCACATTTCTTTAGGACGATAGCTAGTATCCCGTCACCTACACTTGCTTTATAGGAGTCTAATTTAGAAATGATGTCCCAGACCAGTAACGGGGTTATACGCATATCACCCAGTAAAGCTTCAGTTCTAGGGGGAAATTAGGTGTAGGCGTTTCAAATGAGTCGGGTGTTGAGTTGGAAGAGAATTTTCGAGAAAAGCATTCAACCATGTCCGCTGTAGACGTCAGGACTTCGAATTGATTGAATAGAGGAGGGATTAATGATTTGCTGTTGTTCAGCACACTCTTGCACAGCCGCCAGTAATCTATAATCTTGCGAGATGCTATACGTTGTTTCATTCTACCAGCAAACAGTAACTTCGCTTGCACTCGTTGCGAGCAGAGACAAAGAGACGCCTGTTGCAATCAGACGTACAGCCGGAAGAAGCGATTCCTGTGGATTATAGCGGTCGACCATGCAGGTGAGAACCGAGGAGATGAATGCGGTTTAACTTGGTATTTCCTTACTAGAATGAAAGCATCGATGCCGGCTTTCACCCAGGAGGAGACCATAGACGCGCATTTTTGAACAGGATAATTAAAAACTACATTGCAAGGGATGTCACGAAGGAAATCACAGAATGAGTTCCAATCTGATTGTTGATAACAGAAATATATTCTGTTGGTAGGAGGTTCTTGGCTGATAGGGAAGCAGAACGAGATGTTTACAGACACTACCACATAATCAGAGTTACGAAGAGGTCAGAGTTGCGTAGTAAGACAAGAGTCAAGGATGGAGGTAAAATAAGAGACCGAGAAGAAAAGCGTATCCCTCGGGGTAAAACGCGTGGGGAAGTCAACCATTTGCGTGAGAGATTGAGTGATTGAGAAGTTAAGGGTGTCGATGTCAGCGAGGGAAGTGACAGAGTATTTAAGCCAGTATTTAATTTATATATATATATATATATATATATATATATATATATTATTGACTGTGATATATATATATATATATATATATATATATATATATATATATATATTATTGATTGTGGTATATATATATATATATATATATATTATTGACTGTGATATATATGTATATATATATATATATTATTGACTGTGATATATATGTATATATATATATATATATATATATATTATTGACTGTGGTATATATATATATATATATATTATTGACTGTGGTATATATATATATTATTGACTGTGGTATATATATATATATATATATATATATATTATTGACTGTGATATATATGTATATATATATATATATTATTGACTGTGGTATATATATATATATATATATTATTGACTGTGATATATATGTATATATATATATATATTATTGACTGTGGTATATATATATATATATTATTGACTGTGGTATATATATATATATATATTATTGACTGTGATATATATGTATATATATATATATATATATATATATATATATTACAAAGAGTCAATCATAAATTGTAATATAAATATATGCTGCCTATTTTAATATGTTCATAAAAAACAATTGATCCAGCAGTAAAAAAATTCCTATGTTTATATATATATATATATATATATATATATATATATATATATATATATATATATATATATATATTGACTGATTGTGAAAAGGCAGAGGATAGAAAAAAAATTTGTTTATAGTTACGTTGTCCTGGAATTGTCATCATTGGCCGACTGAACTTGCTTTGTTTCAATTAATGTTTCCCTTAGATTGAACTGACCATTTCTTTTTATACTATAATGTATTTCAGTGTTATCCAATAAATTTGTAATAATTTTCATTTAAGCCACCTGGTATGGTAGGCTTTAAAGTCACCGAACATGAATATGTTTGCAAACGTGTGTAGGGAGATGGCCTTGTCTATATTATCAGTAATACTGTCTAACACACAACTGTATTGAGAGGAAGGGGAACAGTAGAGAAAGAAGAGATATCTGACAGACTTAAGTCGAGAGAGACGAA
>OZ038508.1:62607118-62614618 GCA_964036315.1 Acanthosepion esculentum | reverse complement strand
GCCAGGTGATCAAATTGAAGGGTGGAAATGGGGGAAATTTAAAAGAAGCAAAGAAAGAAAGAAACAAAGAAATAAAGGGAATAAAGAAAAAAAAAGAGAGTAAGAAAGAAAAAAGAGTGAGGAAAAGATTAAAAGAAAGAAAGAAAAAGACAGAAAAATAGAAAAATAAAAGAAAGAAAGAAAAAAGGGATGTAGATTGTAAATAAATGAATGAAAAAGAAAAATGTGTGAAAGTAGAAAAGACGGAAAATGGGTGAAATTTAACGGGGAGAGAGAGAGAGAAAGAGAAAGAGAGTCATTAAGTACAAAAGAAAGAAGGAAAGAAAAAGAAAAAGGAAAAAGAAAGAAAGAAAAATGGTGTGGATTTAAATTTAATGAATAGAAAAGAATGTGTGAAAATAGAAAAAGGGGAAATGGGTGAAATTTAACGGAGAGAGAAAGAGAGAGAAAGAGAGAGAGAGAGAAAGAGAGAGAGAAAGAGAGAGATAAAGAGAGAGAAAGAGAGAGAGAAAGAGAGAGAGAGAGAGAGCAATAGAGAAAGAAGAAATAAAAAAGAAAAGAACAAAAATAGAAGTAAAAACAAAAGGAAAAAAAGAAAGAAAGAAGAGATGCAGATTGTAAATAAATGAATGAATGAAAAAGAATGTGCGAAAGTAGAAAAAGACGATGAAATTTAACGCAGAGAAAGAGAGAGATAGAGAGAGAGAGGGAGAAGGAGAGCGAGAGCAAGATAGAAAGAAAGAGTGAAACAAAGAAAGAAAAAAAGGAAAAAGAAAGAAAGAGAGATAAGGGAAATTTCAGAGAAAACTAAAAAAGGAAGAAAGATGTACAACAGTGAGAAGAGAGACAAAGCAATATTAAAAATACAGAAATGAAATGGAGATTCGATAGGATTATCTACAGCCACATTAAGTCTTGTATTAATTCCTCATCGCTGGCAAAACCTATTTCCTTATGTTTAGTGCATTTCTATAATAAAACCATGAGCTATAGCTTTGCCGTAAATCTGATCTTAATCCCTAGTCGTTTAGTTGTCCTGGGTAAGACGATAAACTACACCCAACAACAAGGCCTCTGATTACGAGGTTTGAGGAACGTGGAACCACCTCTTTATTGCTGGTGTTCCCAGATCCACCCTGGCCCTGGGTGGTAGCACCTGTTAGGGTCCCAGCTATGTGCAAATAGTTAAGCCCAAAACTGGGGTCAAAGTATGAAAGTGTAAAAATATGTTCAGTATTCTTTGGTTATAACGGAATTTTTCTGTCTCTTAATACTCTGCTTAGGTTTTGGAATGCATCTTTAGCCATTCCAATACGCCTTCACATCTCAGTGTCGCATTTTTCCGTCTCCTGTTAGAACATTTCCCAGATATTTACATTGTTGTACTTGTTTGATTTTACTATCCCCGATTTGTAATTTGCATTTTGGGTTGTCCCTTTTGCTAACAACCATGCATTTTGTCTTCTTAAAAGAGTTCAAATATAATTTTGAAGGTTTTGTGTATAATCAAAGCAAAATGATAAACTAATTAACTTATTTCAGACAAGTAATCTTCTTCTGCGTACCAGGCCCCTTCAGGACGTTGACGATCATGGCTCTCCACAATTTCCTAAACCCTGTTCTGTCATTCATTTACTCAAGCTCACGAGGTATGCTATACATGGTTTCCCCTGCCCCTCTTGTCTTCAATCTGTCCTGTGAGTAGCAAATTTTCCAAGCTGTCTTTCCTCATTATGTGCCCTATACATTTTAACTGTCTCTTCCTGGCGTTCAGTATAAGTGTCCATTTTGTTTCCATTTTCTCTAAAATTTCGCCGTTGATCACAAGTTCGGTCCATGAGTTCTCAGTATCCTTCTGTAGAATCAGCTGTGAGGCGATTGTCCTGCATGCACTGCCATATAAGAAGACCGATATTACTGGCCAATTCTCAAGTCTCTTCCTCATCTTTGAGGAGATTGTCCCTCATTCACGACCAGAAAGGAAAACAAATAACACGTAACAGTTCAGTACGCTTTTTTTTTGTTTATAATGAAGTTTTTTTGGGGTGCATCTTCAACGTCTTCAGATCTCAGTGTCGAAGTTTCCGTCCTCTGTTAGAACACTTCCCAGATATTTAAATTTCTGTACTTGTTTGATTTTGGCATCTCCGATTTGTAATTCGCATTTTGGGCCGCCCCTTTTGCTAACAACCATGCATTCTGTCTTCTTGTAGTTTATACATCGTCCTTTCTTCACCAGTAAAATCACCAGGAATACATATACATTAGAGATATAACTCTATTTTGTTAATAAAGCTGACATTAATTCCTCGTCGTTTAGTATAATTTTCTTCTTGATCTTCAATAGATTTCAATAGTGAAATCATTTACAATGCTTAACTCTAGTAAAATAATCAGTAATACATAATTTTTTATTTTATTTTTTTAAAGCCATAACCCTCAAGGGTCGTCGGAGCTCCGCATTTACTGCCACCACAGTAGCAGTGGTGTTTCCTGTGCAAGATATCCTGATGGGGCCCACCCCCTCCGAGATGCTTTTGAACTCAGAGGTTTTCCTTCTATTAGATCGGTTGCCAGCCAAGGCTTTTGGAGCCAGAGAAGAGATAGATTCATACCTTTCACAGGGGTATTAGAATGCATTAAACTCGGCTGGAATTCGAACTTAGCTCTTAGTTGAAAAAAGAGCATACACTTATGAAAAAAATGCCCCAAACTTGATAAAAACAAAGTTTTATCGTAAAAATATTTATGTTATTATCAAGAGAAAAGACCAAAGTATTTTTTGATTATTCAATTAAGTTTTTTTTAAAATTTTTAATCCTTTCTAGCCTGTTCGAAATTTTGATTAAAAATCTTGTTTTTCTTGTGTCAGCGGATGGGATTAGTGTAGGAAATTTTAGCGTCTTTTTTGCAGTAAAAACGGAGATTTGCAAATTCTTACAAAAATCAAATAATTGTCGGTTTTAATGAATTATTCAGGACTTATTCATAAATGAAGGAAATTATTTAAAAAAAATTTATTTTTAGAAAATCTTGATAAAAATATATTTTTTACATCTGTTACACATGTTACACTTAATTTTAAATACTTTTTATTTATATTATTTAAAAAACAGGACTCCTTGGAAAATTTAAATCATCAATTTGTTTTTGTCAAACGGAAACACCATTTCCCTAAAATATGCACTGAATCGTAAAAAATGCAATAAAACTATGACATTATTCAATTAGAAAAACTTTTAATTACTTTTATAGATAAGATATATTAAGTACATTATTGCTGTAAGAAAAAAAAAACCCAGGAATAATGAATTTTTACAAGAATTGTTTTCATTTTTTAAAAATTTTAGTTAGAACAATTTATTAAGTTTAAATTCTTTTAAAATTCTGTAATAATTTCACCCATTTAGATATTTTTATTAAGTAAAGAATATTTATTAATAATAAATGGAAAACTTAGTATAAATCATCAATATTTTTAAAAGAATTTTGAATTTTTTGTATGTGTATAAACGTGCCGATTTTTGTAGATACGGTTGTCCATACACGACATTATCATAAAATAAGAGCGATAACTATAGTAAATTTAAAGCCAAAATATCTAAAATTCAATAAAACATTAGGATAATTTTTCAGATTACTGAGTAGTTAAACATTATATATAAAAGTCTCTCACGTTATACGGTTCAATTATTTTTTACAGCTAAACCCCCCGTAGAACAACATCCATCGGTCATCAAGCTGTCAACACCCGAACAGCTTAAATAAACAGCTACCGTTGTGATAAAAAAAGCATTTGTGCGATATTTTAAATTTAAAGTAACTAATGTTTGTTTGAAATTAGATTAATTATATTTTTAAATCAGCTAATATTCCTCAAATAAAATTTCCGAAAAGTACATTTTAATTTTGGAAGATTTTTTTAATAAAACTAATAAATTACATTGCGAAAAATCAGATATTTTAGCAAAAATAAATAAATAAATAAATAAACTCCTTCCGGTTAATTTAAATCAGTTTTAAATTAGTTTTTGAAATACAGCAAAGTATTTTGTTTATAGAAATATTAAATCTATTAGCTTGAAATTAAAACTAAAATGAAAGCTTCAAGAAAGATTTATAATTTTTTAAATTCCTTTTAAACCTTAGGTATCGAATCTTCTGTGAAGGTTTGGTTTGGTTTGTTTTGTTTTACGGCATATCAATCTCAATACGTTATTTAATGCCGACAATTTTTATTGCTGATAATATTTTTCTTCAAAAATGTATAGCTGGTAATTTAAAAAAAAAAATTATAGGTGGCATTTTTTAAAAATGTATTGCTGGTAATATTTTTTTACAAAGTATTTCTGGTATTAAAACCTATTTTTACACTTTCATAGTATTTTGACCCCAGTTTGGGGGTTAACTATTTGCCCATAGCTGGAACTCTAACAGGTGCTATCATCCCGGGTCAGAGTGGACCTGAGAACACCAGCAATTAAGAGGTGGTTCCACCTCCTCAAAACCTCCTGATCAGAAGCATTGCTGTTGGACGTAGTTTATCTTCATACCCAGGACGCGGATGTAGTTTATCTTCATACCCAGGACGCGGATGTAGTTTATCTTCATACCCAGGACGCGGATGTAGTTTATTCTCATACCCAGGACATTTCTGTGGAGGTACCTACACATATAACAGTAACTAAGTAAAATTGGCATTAATTGCTGATGGCTGGCAAGTACTTTCTGATAAAATTTAACTTAGGAACAAATAAAAAGAAAAATAACTGTTTTATAGCAGTGAATACTGAACAGTCTCCTCATTAATGGAGAAAAAACTTGAAGCAACAAAAATGCGGTTCTACAGAAGGATGTTGAGAATACCATGGACCGAATATGTAAGCAAAGACGAAGTTCTAGAGACAATGGGAACAAATAAGGACACTTATACTTAATACCGGGAAGAGATCATTTAAATTTCTAGGCCACGTAATGGGGAAAAAGGGCTTGGAAAATTTGATACTCACAAGTCAAGGACAGGGCAAAACAACACATAAGCTATCTGACGAGCTGGAGTGACTGCATGGCGGGCGTAAATCTAGACAGAAAGCACGGTGTTGGGCCCCGAAGGCAGTTGGCTGTCAACACTGTCAACTTTCCGGCGACTCCTGCAGCCAAGCCGGCCCGAAATGTAATGACCTGTGTTCCTTTGGATCGTGTCGGTGGTGCCATGTAGTTTGTGCAGTGCACAGCCTTCATATACCATCGTCCAGGCCTGTGGAGGTTATTCTAGTTTCACGGCGAAAGAACTGAATTTTGACCAAACAGGGTACTACCTTTTTCTCGCGGGACAAACGAATGCCCACGTTATCCCTCAATGTTTATCAGTCGTTAGAGTCCACCGCAAAACTTTTAAATCGGGCGAAATGTTCCAATTAATTTATTATTCTAATCTAATCATCTGATAAGATTTAACAAATTCCAGTCTGTGTTGTTTGTGGATCATTTTTCAGAGCTGGACGCTGCAATCTTTTTTTACGTTTAAATCTTTACTTCATAATTCTTGATTGGTGTCTTTGAAGACATGAATTCCCGTTTCTGCCTTCAAATGTGCAATAAACAGATTGTGTTTTGTCGTAGTACTCTGATAAGTTCCGCCTCATTACGGGTTTACCGTCTCTTTTCTTGGTTACTAATCATTTTGTATCATGCAAAAGAATTTTTCGTAACTGTATTTAATTAATTTGGTCAGCTATTACGTATTATACTTACGAATATATATTATCATCCGAATCACACATAGATAAACGAGAATTATTATAAACTTACATACATAAAGCAATATTTACCCTTATTTAGTTAGGCTTGGAATCCGTTATTTTTTTAGCTTCGAAAGGACGCTTCACCTCTTTTCGAGTTCAGATCGCCATAATTAATACTAATGCTGCTTAACAATTGAAAAGCACGCGAGGCCTGCTTAATCAATGAATATAAAATAACACAAAAATAAATATATCAGAATATCTTTCTTTCTTTCTTTTTTTTTTCTTGCCTCATTCTGCGATGAAGCTTAAGTAAAAGTGAAACATGTTAGATTTATAAATGTTTCTTATTTGTGCTTTATCCTATCATTCTGCCTGATTTCGATTCATATTCGATCTGTATATAATCCCATTATATATATATATATATATATATATATATATATATATAAAGCCTTCACCACTTGAAACAAATCATTGTGTTGGTTTTCTGACAACTGCATCTAATTAGTTCCACACATATCCGCTTACTATGAAAAACTCTACGAAACAACATCAACTTCATCTTGGCACTTGCAATGTACGAACTCTCCAGGACAACAACAACAGCACCAGAAAGAAAAACAGTTCTGGTCGCATTGGAGTTAAAGAAGTACACACACACACATATATATAGATATATATATATATAGAGTCAACCAAAAATGTATACACACTTCAGGAAAAACTTGTATAGATATTGTAATACTAAATTTATTCAGACATCACGAGATTAATACAAATTACCTTTGACCTCTACAATCACAAGAGATGCTCAAAATTGTGGCCTTTAGCTTTCAGGCATTTATTAGTACGGCTAACTACTGTTTGGGCAACATTGGCCAAATTGTCGAATGGGATTTCTATACATGCATTTTTAATTTCTTTTCTAAGGACGGCCAATGTAATGCCATCTGTCATGAAAATATCGGGTTACAACAGGGTTGTCGTAATTTGGTAAAACTTCAAAAGACAAGTTTGTTCTTTTCTGAGTATACATTTTTGGGGCGAACTCTCTCTCTCTCTCTCTTTCTCTCTCTCTCTCTCTCTCTCTCTCTCTCTCTCTATATATATATATATATATATATATATAAAATTGCGTATTTGGGCACCAATCCCTCTTTTACGCAAAAAAATTTCGCTAAAATCTACTAACAAAGTGCTGTGGTTAATTTGTATTTTTTATATAATTTCAAATGTGGTCGTATAATTTTTTCTTTTCCCGGCATAAATTATATAAAAATTGTCCGAATGTTTTCCAAGCGCTTTCGGCTATACTTTAGCCCATTATTAAGGATGAATTTTATTTATTTATGTTATCTAGAGTTATAGGAATCTGGTATTTTCCAAACATGGCCAGCACGTTGTGGTCGTGTTCATAGTTAATATTATTGAGTGTTGGCTTTTATTTTTTATTAATAATGCTTCCATGTTTTATACATGTGGATGAGGCTATATATATATGTATTTGTATTATTGACATATTATTACGTAAAGAAAAATTATAAGAACATGAAAAATTATATAAAAAAATTTAACCGCAGCTATATATATAAGTGTGTATGTGTGTATGTGCGTGTGTGTGCAAATATATTGATAGAATAGGAAAGAACCGTTCAATTGATGATCCGAAGTTCTTTAGTATTTTTGTTTTATTTTTAAAATACAGTGCTCGTTACACAAGTTGAGACTAGATTATAATTTAATTAAAGTACCG
>OZ038508.1:62572118-62602118 GCA_964036315.1 Acanthosepion esculentum | reverse complement strand
ATCAGTTTCTTGAAGTTAAGACGAAAATTCCTCAAGGAAGGCGCTGTAGTTATTTTTTTTAACCCAAGTACTTTAGACTTTTTACAAGATCATCTTCAGAGGTAAATTACAAAGACAAACTTATTGTAACTGCGATAAATCTGCATTCCCTTGTCATAATGATTTTTAAAAGTACGTACGAACGCGTTCTGTAATAGTTACTTTAATTTTTTTAAAATTTATCCGTTGTAGTTGTGGAATTTTTTTACAAATGTCAAATTCATCCAACCAACACTCAACAAAATTTATTACGATTATAGCAACAACATATTAAAGTGCATATAACATTTATATACTAATACCATTTTACATTTCTACCAATTCTCGGCCAGCTCCTTTATTTGAAACGTTTGTTTTGTAAAAAATCACATAGCTACAACGGCCGTCCTGGGTATGACGATAAACTACGCCCGCGTCCTGGGTAAGACGATAAACTATGTTTAACAGCAAAACCTCCGATCAGGAGGATTTGAGGAGCGTGGAACCACCTCTTAATTGCTGGTGTTCCCAGGTCCACCCTGATCTGGGGTGGTAGCACCTGTTAGAGTCCCAGCTATGGGTAAATATTTAACCCCCAAACTGGGGTCAAAACACTATGAAAGTTTAAAAATAGGTTTTAATACTAGAAATACTTTGTAAAAAAATTATTACCAGAAATACAATAAAATATTACCAGCATTAAAAACTTTGTCGGCTTTAAATAACCCATTGAGGTTGAAACAAAACAAACCAATCCAAACTAAAACGGATAAATCAAACTAAGCGATGTATTAGGAAATACAAAAAAAATTGTGAACAAGCAAAATGAAATACTGAACTTCAGTGAAAGCTGGACTATTTTTTGATGGCCGAAAGAAAGAATTGTTGCGACAGTGATGCGGTTCGATCGACAGATACCGAGAATATCATGAACATAGCATATGGTCAATGAGGAAGTTTTAAGTAAAATAAAGAAAACTTATATATTTCAATACGAAAGAGAGAGAGCTGAAATTCCCGAACACATAATTAGGAAACAAGGCTTGGAGAATTTAACGGTGACAGCGGTATACCGAAAAGTGGGAGGAACTACTTTAGGTGCATGTGTGAAAAGTTGGCAGAACAAAGAGAAAGTGATTTGGTAAATGGTCAATTGTTAATTAGAGCAACAAAAGGCAGGAATTTGTGGAGAACCAGGGTCGCCCACGTTCTAACGGGACATGATACTCAAAAGAAGAATGGATTCAAATCTGCAGACAAACAAAATGTAACTGAGAAGATAAAACATTTCTCATAACATCAAAAAAAAAAAAAACTTGAATTTTATTAGCATAGAATTGAAATGATCAAAAGACATGTGGCTAAGCGCCCTGCTTATTTTATGATCTTCCAAAAGTTACAGCTTACCGTATTTCCTGTGTTACGTGATCTTAATATTTATTACTGATTAAATACAAAAATACGCTACGTGGTCTTATCGAAAAGGCCGAGGAATTTAAAACAGTTCCCGTGAACTGAATGTAAAACGAACTTTTGCGGCCAACTTCTCTTTGTAAGTACCGCGTGTATTTTTATCTACTGTGAACCAAATACATCGAGGCAATTCTGAGAGAATTAGAAGTCCTACCAGAATTTATTACTGGTGGCCACAATCTTAACAATATAAGATATGCAGATGACACAGTGTTGGTAGTAGACACTGAAACTACAATAAAACCTGCAGAAGATAACGAAGAAAATCGGCTTTAAAAAAATAAAATAAAAAAATAATTATGTATTACTGATTATTTTACTAGAGTAAAGCATCGTAAATGATTTCACTATTGAAATATATTGAAGATTAAGAAGAAAATTATACTAAACGACGAGGAATTAATGTCAGCTTTATTAACAAAATAGAGTTATATCTCTAATGTATATGTATTCCTGGTGATTTTACTGGTGAAGAAAGGACGATGTATAAACTACAAGAAGACAGAATGCATGGTTGTTAGCAAAAGGGGCGGCCCAAAATGCGAATTACAAATCGGAGATGCAAAAATCAAACAAGTACAGAAATTTAAATATCTGGGAAGTGGTCTAACAGAGGACGAAAACTTCGACACTGAGATCTGAAGACGTTTTGGGATGGCCAAAGACGCATCCCAAAAGCTAAGCAGTATTAAAAAACAGAAAAACTTCGTTATAAACAAAGAGTACTGAACTGTTACCTGATATCTGTCCTTCTTTCTGGCCGTGAATGCGGGACAATCTGCTCAAAGATGAGGAAGAGACTTGAGAATTGGGCAGTAATATCGGTCTTCTTATATGGCAGTGCATGCAGGACAATCGCCTCACAGCTGCTTCCTCAGAAGTATACAGAGAACTCATGGACTGAACTTGTGGTCAACGGCGAAATTTTAGAGAAAATGGAAACAAAATGGACACATACTTAACACCAGAAAGAGACAGTTGAAATGTATAGGGCACATAATGAGGAAAGACAGCTTATAAAATTTGCTACTCACAGAACATATTGAAGGCATGAGGGGCTGGGGAAAACCACGCATTGCCTACCTCGCGAGCTTAAATATAAATGAATGACAGAACAGGGTTTAGGAGAGATAGTAAAAAGACAAAATTTACTAAGTGCGGCTTAAAACCGGAAACTGGAGAGCCATGATCGTCAACGTCCTGAATGGGCATGGTACACTGAAGAAGATTACTTGTCTGGAATAAATTAATTAGTTTATCATTTTGCATTGATTATACACAATAACTTTCAAAGATGATATTTGAACTCTTTTAAGAAGACAAAATTCATGGTTGTTAGCAAAAGGGACAGACCAAAATGCAAATTACAAATCGGGGATAGTAAAATCAAACAAGTACAGAAATTTAAATACCTGGGAAGTGTTCTAACGGAGGACGGAAAGTGTTACACTGAGATCCGAAGACGTATTGACATGGCCAAAGATGCATTCCAAAAGCTAAGCAGAGTATTCTTTTCTTATGTGCCGTGTCATTTCAGGACTAAGCGATCATGGCTCTCCACTGCCCTCTATCCCTTGTGGCTCTCAATAAGTTTCGTGCCTCTGCCAACTCCCGCAGACCACGTTCTGCCATCCACATGCCAGGTATGTTATGCGTTGCTTTCTCTTGTCTCCTTTTCCCTCTATTTGACCTGTGGGTATCAGATTCTCCAGGCCCTTCTTTCTCATTACGTGTCTCAAAAATTTCATCTGCCTCTTCTTTATGTTAAGTATAAGCTTCCTCCTTGCTTGCATTCTTTCCAAGACATAATTGTTGCCCCCACGCTCGGTCCATGATATCCTCAGCATCCTTCTGTAGAACCAAATCCCCGCTGCCTCGAGTCTCTTCTTCATCTTTGAGGAGACCGTCCAACATTCGCTGCCGTATAGGAGGACAGATGTCACGTAGCAGCTCAGTGCTCTTTTCTTTGTCACCAAAGAAATCCTCCCGTCTCGCAGTACTCTGCCCCGCTTCTGGAATGCATCCTTGGCCACCCCAATCCGTCTTCGGATCTCAGCGTCGCACCTACCCTCCTTCGTCCAAACACTTCCCAAATATTTAAACTTCCGCACATGCTTGATTTTAGTTCTCCCACCTGAAAATCGCATTTTAGGCTCATCCTTTTACTGATGACCATGCATTCTGTCTTCTTGTAGTTTATGCTTAGTCCCTTCTTCTCGCTCTCCTTCGCTACCTTCTGTGGGAGGTTTTGTAGTTTTCTTTTCTATTATCTTGAATTTTTATTACACGAAGTAAAACATTATTAATTTTTTGATATTTTTTTCTTTAATCTTAGTTTCAATTGCTTTTCGTCTAGGAGTGTCAGTAGTAATATCTTGAATTTTTATTACATGAAGCATTGTCAACCATTATTAATTTTGACGCCTATTTCGTTTATTTTAATTTCAATTGCTTTTCATTCAGTAGTGTTAGTAATAATTTGTAGTTTTTTTATATTAAAATTAGCATTTACAGCCATTATTTAATTTTGTCTCGTACTTTCATTTTAATATCAACTGCCTTTCATCGAAATTACTCAACCCATCAGTTCATGACAATTATAGAACGGTGTGAACAACCAGGAGCTTATTCTTTATTTAATATTTAATCTGTGAAGTTTACTCTGAGTACTTGCGATAAAATGCAGCCGCAGTTAAGATCAAACAGGTACGAGTCTAAAATTAATGAATGGTAATCGTAGTATTAGTCGTTTTCTTATGAGGAAACATTTGGCATTCATTGAGCGAGCAACCAGTGCTACTTTTGGCTGAAATTTATAAAGTCGCTCTCTTAAAACAATTTTTCAGGAAAATAAGTTTCTTGAGCTCATTCTTTCCAGTATTGATGGAGTCTGCCTTCTGAAACTTTTGTTTCTTTTTTTAAATTATTTTGCAGTATATCAACTCCTTATGAGTCATTTAATGATGAAATTTAATTTTCTTGGGAGCATTAGTATTTTCTTTTTCAAAAATGAACTGCTGGGGTTTTTTTGCTTCCAAAAAATATTACTGGTATTTTTTCTTTTTTAATTTTTTTCAAAAAATGTATTGCCGGAATTTTTTTTTCTTCTTTTACAAAAATGTATTACTGGTAAATTTTTTAAAATTTACTATAAAATGTATTACTGGTAATTATTTTACTATGAAAATGTATTGCTGGCAAATTTTTTAAAATTTACTATAAAATTATTACTGGTAATTATTTTACTATGAAAATGTATTACTGGTAATTATTTTACTATGAAAATGTATTACTGGTAATTATTTTACTAGGAAAATGTATTACTGGTAAATTTTTTAATATTTACTATAAAATGTATTACTGGTAATTATTTTACGATGAAAATGTATTGCTGGTAATTTTTTAAAATTTACTATAAAATGTATTACTGGTAATTATTTTACGATGAAAATGTATTGCTGGTAATTATTTTACTATGAAAATGTATTACTGGTAATTTTTTAAAAAATTACTATAAAATGTATTACTGGTGATTATTTTACTATGAAAATGTATTACTGATAATTATTTTACGATGAAAATGTATTACTGGTAAATTTTTAAAAATTTACTATAAAATGTATTACTGGTAAATATTTTACTATGAAAATGTATTACTGGTAAATTTTTAAAAATTTACTATAAAATGTATTACTGGTAATTATTTTACTATGGAAATGTATTACTGATAATTATTTTAGTATGAAAATGTATTATTGGTAAATTTTTTTAAATTTACTATAAAATGTATTACTGGTAATTATTTTACTATGAAAATGTATTACTGGTAATTATTTTACTATGAAAATGTATTACTGGTAATTTTTTTAAATTTACTATAAAATGTATTACTGGTAATTATTTTACTATGAAAATGTATTACTGGTAATTATTTTACTATGAAAATGTATTGCTGGTAAATTTTTAAAATTTACTATAAAATGTATTACTGGTAATTATTTTACTATGAAAATGTATTACTGGTAATTATTTTAATATTTACTATAAAATGTATTACTGGTAATTATTTTACTATGAAAATGTATTACTGGTAATTTTTAATGTAAAAATGTATTTTTATACTTTCATAGTGTTTTGACCCCATTTAGGGGATCAACTATTTGCCTATATTTGGATATAGATTTTGAGGAGCGTAGAACCACCTCTTACTTGCTGTTGTTCCCAGGTCCACCCTGACACGGGGTGGTAGCAACTATTAGGGTCCCAGCTATGGCCTAATAGTGCGCCCACGAAAAGAAAACACTATGAAAGTACTAGCAGCATGGCCCGGCGTTGCCCGTGCTTGATTCAAAAATCGTACGACTCATATAGCAATCGCTATCACTTGACTTAAAATATTGTTGCCCTTCCTTGCCTTTAAAGCAGTGCCCTTTGCCGTGCTGATGTTGCTACATGCCTTACTTCTTGCCTATCTCACACTGCGAATTTTTTTTAAGCTCTATACTAAACATTAAATCTGTTACGAAAAAAGAACTAAACAAAATGAACACAAAATGATTAGCTTTAAAAAAAGGACTCGTAACTGGAAAAACCGAATGAAAAAAGAATGTTAACAACAAATACTTTTTCACACCCAACCCAGTTCTGCGGAATCAGAATCAACGTTGAGTTTAAGCAAGCCAATGAGCCAATTGGAGTAAAGTGACATGCAGATTTAAATTTGAATGCAGCTATCGATTTTTTTTGCATGCTAGTTAACATTCGTGTCAGTCATCTGTTGGCTCTCACGCTGGCCAATAGAATCTTCCTGCCTATTCGTGGCAGAGCAGCTATAGGTTCTCACTCTGGCCAATAGAAAATGAAAAAAACTACATGAAAACTGCCGTAGAAGCATGAAAAATTCGATTCTTTCTACTATCGATGCGAGTTGGGAAATGCAAAATTCGGTCTTGGCCTTTCCACTAATTTGGAGCATGTGCATGTAAATTTTGGTGCAAATCCGTCGAAAATTGCGGCCGTGTATTCGTTACACACACACACATCCTGCTTTTTATAGATAGAGATAAAATACATTTTGATAGTAAAAATACCAGAAACATTTTTACGTGAAAAATGACCAATAATACAAATTTATAGTAAAAGTACCAACAAAACTAGATATTTATAGTAAAATTACTAGTAATACAATTTTAAAGCAAAATGATCAGTAATACATTTTATATTAAGACATACTAACCATACATTTTATAGTAAAATTACCAAAAAATACATTTTTTTATAACAGAATGATCAACAATACATTTTATCTGTAGCTAAAGGTATACAATTGCGTTCAAAATACTTAGATTTCGTCATTAAATAACCCATAGAGGTGTTGATATGCCGCTATAAAAAATCAATCAACCAACATGAAAGAACTCTTTCATGATATTAATCCAGATAATATCCAAACATTTCTTAAAGAAATCGAATTGTATTCCAAAATATAACTTCAACAAAACTACAGCTTAACACACACATATCACAAGCCTCTTTTAATAATTATGTCCGCACAAATATATACATGAACAAAATCTGAGTATCATCTACCCTGTACTCAATTGTGAAAGCAGAATAACATATATTATATTATTATTACTTCAAATCACAGGAGAAAATTAAATCTTGGCATTAAATTAACCATTAGGAGTTGATATACCATTAAACAAATAAATCGAATCAAGCGGCTGAACGTGTTTAATCACACACACACACACACATACATACATACATACATATATATATATATATATATATATATATATAGGGAGAGAGAGAGAGAGAGAGAGAGAGAGAGAGAGAGTAAAGCTTATAAATCCGTTGGTATATAATCCAAGTGAATCCTAGTAATATAAAATATTAAAACTGATCACCAAAAAGAGCTCAATGTTTTTATTATAACAGAGCATATAAATAGTATTACAAAATAAAATCCAAAATTTACCTCATATGGGGGATAGATCTATTTCTATTGATATAGATCTATCTCCAGGTAATTGAGGTAATTTTGTTTTTTACTCTTTCTTTCTCTCTCTCTCTCTCTCTCTCTCTCTCTCTCTCTCTCTATATATATATATATATATATATATATATATATATATATATAGAGAGAGAGAGAGAGAGAATATATATATATATATATATATATATATATATATATATATATATATATATATACATAAACCAGGTTCGTATTAAACACAAATAACATACAAAAAAAGGTGGGGTGCCTTATTATACACAAATACACAATTTTCGACATCATTACTCACTCTCTCTGACTCTGTCTTTGTCCCTGTCTCTCTCACACACACGCAGACACACAAATGCAAATATATATATATATATATATATATATATATATATATATATATATATATATATATATATATATATATATATATATATTTGTATGAAAACTGAGATCTGAAGAATTAGGACCAAAATCCCGGTCCTAAGGAAATAAATTATAATAATAAATATAATGAGCCCTTAAATTTGCCTGTTTCTTAACATAATTAATATTTGCTCTGTTTTTCCATTGAGGTATCTGGATTACATCCACCTTGAAATTATCCATACGGATTACAAATAACTTCATATATGTATATTTAGACATGTTTTGTTGAATAATATAGACATATTATGTCTCTTTATTTTTATAATCACCCTTTCTAATATATATATATATATTTATATTTTCCTCACCAGTAGCATGACTCTGAGTTTCGTGCACAACTCAATCTTCGGGTGCTGAAATGAGACTGACCATTGTATAATTTAAATAGATTGAATAAATCAGATTATCGTAATGGCGGTGTGGTCCGTATTTTATACGGGGATTTATATAAAAAAAAACAAACAAAAGAAAAAGAAACTTTCTTTTGTATTTAAAATAAACATAAATATAAGGAAAATGTTAATAACACGCACACATTCACATAAATTACTTCACGTTACAAAGGTAGAATTATAGTTTAAATATAATTATACAGCTCTAAGTACTTATAAAAGAATTATAATAGCACATCTACGTATGTAAATTATTATAAACACACACACACACACACACACACACACACACACACACACACACACACACATATATATATATATATATATATATATATATATATATATATTAATCTGTGCAGTATCTATAATATTATAAAGAAGTAACCATCCAAGGAATTAATCAGTAAAGTTAATGTACTTAATGGCGAAATCACTTTGCTAACAGACCAATAAAATATTAACTTACTAACAAATCTCTGAATGACGCGATCCTTATGTTTGAAATTATGAGATGGAGTAGATGTTCCGCTACAAGTACTTTCGAAGAAATTAGCTCCGTCATCGTCAGGTAAATATTTTTTTCATTTCAGGTAAATTTCCAAGACGAAAAAAAAAATGTTTTTTTTTTTGTTTTTTTAGTGTGCTATTTATTAGTGGTACAATTTCGGAATGTGCAGTGCTGTAAGTTGCATTTTGAATATTACAAAAAATTTAAAATTTTTTTTCTCACTTGAAATATTCAAAAGGCAGAGCTAGTATCGCACTTAAGAAAGCACAAATGAAATATGTCTTTCCCTTACCTGATTTTCTCCACAATGGCTCCTGCTAGCATGCATAATGTAAAACAAAAAGCATCATCCACTTCTGACTTTCATTTATCGTTCACAATAGGAGAGTCCACCATATATATATATATATATATATATATATATATATATATATATATATATATATATATATATATATATATATTAGGTTAAACTTTAAGCAATATATAATTTCGTGTTGCAAAGCAATAAATTGCGAATATTGTATTATTAGTGCATTATATGAGAAATTTTGAACGAAAATTCAAGGCAAAAAGCGGGGCCGTATTATACACAAATAAAATGCAAAAAGGGAGGGCCTTATACACAAATACACAATTTCCGACATTATTACTCACTCTCTCTGTCTCTGTGTGTGTGTCTCTCTCTCTCTCTCACACACACACACACACACACATATATATATATGTATATATAAGAGGTACGGTGGAGTAATGTATAGCCGCTTGGATTGAGGAATCGGAGAGCCGAGTTCGAATTCCAGTCTTACGTGCTAATACCCTTGGGAAAATTATGAATCCGCTTCTCCCTCTAGCTATGGGTAAATAGCAGGACAGACAGCGTTCTATAGCCTTGGATGGCAACTGGTCTACGAGAAGAACAACTCTGATTTCAAAACCTGCGAAGGGTCATTTGGGAACTTTGGGGCACGTAGTGCACCAGATCTCTATTCGGCTCTTCAAAAAGTGTGGATGGTTCTGCAAAAAATCTTCACCACTATAATCAAATCTCATGTGCTGGTGTCGGGCTGTCATTTCCCAGGACTGATCTGCTTGATCCTCATACGTCGAATTCGACGGGAGAGTCGAATATATATATATATATATATATATATATATATATATATATATATATATATATATTCCTCACCAGTACCACGATTCTGAGTTTCATTTACAACGCAATCTTCAGGTGCTGACCGTTACATAATTTAAACTTGTAATCGTAATGGTGGGGTGGTCCATATTTTAAATGGGGGATTTCTGTTAAAATTGACTGTATTTGAAATCTTTCCTCTTATTTGAAAAAGCAAGATTGCAAATATGCCCAGTTCTCTTCATTCTTAAGGAAAAACAATATTTTTTTTTATTTTCATAGTTTATTAATATGTGCTAAAATAAATAATGTCAAATCAAACAGAAAATATGATGGATTAATTAACATGCTAAAATGTGTTACTGAGTTTTATTAAAATTCTAATCATCGTTTTTTTAAGAAAAACATTGTCAAGGGAGTCAAAAGTGTATACAGTAATAGTGGTGTCAGAGGAATAACCGTCCTTCTGACATACTGTTTTATTTGTTGCAGGCACGAAGGTTTAACATTGCCAATGATAGAATTGAATATAATTATACTACCTTGTAAAGGAGATTAGTCATTTACAAATTTGATAGAACAAACCCAACCATTGTATAAATTTGGAAGACGAAAACAGGAATTTCCCAGAGAACCTAATTTGAAAACAGTAAAAACGTGCAATATTAGCCCATATCTTCCTGGCGTTAGTTTAAACTGATGTCTTCTTTTCTTTTCTTTTTTTATCCAAATATCTAAAATATTTATATTCTATTATTATTGTGTTTGTCTTGCCATTCGTTAGTTCACACGACCGTTATGCCCAGCCAATATTCACAAATAATGGAGTGGTCCGTTTTGATCGCGTGGAAAGAAGGGAAAAGCACGATTTGGTTTCGGTGAGAAAAAGAAAGAAAGAAAGAAAGAAAGAAAGAAAGAAAGAAAGAAATGTTTGACGTCTCCCGTAAATGCCTCTTGGACTGTTCCATTTTGATCGCGTGGAAAGAGGGGAAACTATACTACTTGTCTTCAGTGAGAAAATGACAGAAAGAAAGAAAGAAAAAAGAAAGAAAGAAAGAAAGAAATGTTTGACGACTCCCGTCAATGCCTCTTAAATAATGGACTGTTCCATTTTGATCGCGTGGAAAGAGGGGAAACGATACTACTTGTCTTCAGTGAGAAAATGACAGAAAGAAAAAAAGGAATAGAGAAAGAAAGAAAGAAGGGAATTTAGAGGTGTTTAACGACTCTTGACAATACCTCATAAATAATGGACTATTTCGTTTTGATTGCATTAAAAAAATAAAACATATCAGAGACTCGACTTGGTTTCATTGGGAAAATGAATAAAAGAAAGAAGGGAAGATAGAACTGTTTATCGGCTGTTTCAATGAAATGAAAAAAGTTGTCAACTTCAAATCTTTTAATTTCTATCCAATTCTTAAAATAACGACCAGAATTCTTATTTTTAATTGGTATTTCAATATCTTGTTAAAACTGTTAAGCTGAAATATTTAACGACGCGATAGGGGGATTTCTACGGATATTTTATTGTTTTATCGCTATGAGCTTATTCAATCATTAACTGAAGAATTAAGATTTATCAGAAAATACGAATAGCAGAACCGTGGAATTTTCACGGGCCTTTCTAGTAAAGTATAATAATGCATTTGTGTTTTGTCACATTATTATTAAAGGGAGTCTCGGTTTGGGGGGTTGGTTAAAGACACAAGTCTGACTGCCATTACTAATGAGTAGTGAGTGCGATCTTCACTGGTTGCCCTATATAAAATTACTCATTAAATAACTCAATAAGGTTTGTTATGTAAAATCAACCAAATTTTATTAAAAAAAAAAAAAGACAAAAACGACGCACCATATAAGGCAATGATACAAATAGACCTCGAACCACATCTGTATCCCATTATTAAATATCTTTTAAATATCGTGTGGTTGCTATTAAAATTCCTCTTGGGAGAAGAAGGGGAAAGAAGACGAAGAATTGGAAAAGAGAGTGTCGGCCATAAATGCCAAATTTATTCACGACAGAACAAGCGAACAACTGGTTTAAAAAATGAAAACTAAGGCAAACTGCAAAAGACGAAATATAACTGATGTGAAGTCGAGGTTTAGCACTAGTCCGTCGCTAAGCTTGTCCTTCCAAGTTTGTGGGATATGCCATGGTGGAGACTTACATTATCGCCTCGCACCCAGCTGTAGCCAAGAATAAATCCGTAATTTCATTTTCGCCTCACTTCTCCTTGTTCTCTTTCAGCTTTTTACTTCTCACACTGGCAGCAAAACAGCGAATCCATGCATCCACAAAATCTGAATCTTCTAGAGACAAATGGTATCCTATCGGCGACTCCATTGAGGTGAGCGTCCTGGGTACGACGTTAAACTGCGTCCAACAGCCAGGCCTCTGATCAGGAGGTTTTGAGGAAGCGTGGAACCACCTCTTAATTGCTGGTGTTCTAAGGTCCACCCTGACCCGGGGTGGTAGCACTTGTTGGGGTCCCAGCTATGGGAAAATAGTGAACTTCCAGGTCTTTTCCAGCACATTGAAACAATGATGTTGCCGACTACACTTTTTTGAAACAATGATGTTGCCAGCTGTACGTTTTTGAAACAATGATGTTGCCAGCTATACGTTGTTGATATATCTAGTAAATACTGGATCTGGCATTAAATAACCCATAGTGGGTGATATGCCATAAAACCCCAAACAACCAAACCATTGGTGTGAAGGACGAGCTTAGCGACGGACTAGTGCTAAACCTCGACTTCACATCAATAACTTCTGTGCCATTCACCTGAATGGACACGGTATCAGGCGGTTATAGCTATCCACAACTTCCTATTCTTTGTAGCTATTTGTCTTTTTAGTATACTTCTTACTTCCTGTTCTGCCATCCATTTATAAAGGTGCATTAACTGTCGTTTCTTGATGCACCTCTTGCTTTTAGTATGTCTTATGTGTACCAAATTTTCCAAGCCCCCTTTCTTCATGATGCATCGTAGAAATTTCAAGTATCTCTTTCTGAGTCTTTCTGTTTCCATTTGCTTACATGGTCTGTCTATGGTATTCATGGTATCCTACTGGAAGTCCACAACTTGGTTATTTCGAGTGATCTGTGAGGAAATCGTCCAGCATTCACTGCCATATAGTAATACTAACCGTATGATCCGTCTTCGACCCGGGTCCTTGATTACTGGGAATGTTTGGCATTAAATTGGAGCAGTTTAAGTTTAAAGTCCCACCCGAAAATCAATATTTGTAACAACATTTGGGTGCAACTGAGACACATCCATAAATGGGGGGGGGGGGTAACAATTTGAATTGTGGGTAGTCCTGAAGAGGACCGTTTTTGCGTTCTCAATCTTGCAAGGAAAAAACCTCTACCATGGACCGTCATAATAATGATATACGATAATTTTTTATTTATAATACTGTTATGATGTTGGTTTGGGGTTTGTAGAGACAAACGACAAATAACACGTAACAATAAAAATGGTTTTATTGGTTGGTAAAAAGGTACAGAAATCGCCTGAGTAGCTCAGCCAAGAACTTTCTCTCGGCGTGCCACTATTTAAAGTCTTTAGACGCAGACAAGTTCATCTTCAAGAGGGGTGGTAGGTTTCCGACACAACAAATACATTTTTTAAAATAATTCTAATAATCTTTTGCGTTAGATTTCAAATCTCTAAATTGATTGTACGCTGTTTTTTTTATAGACATTAAATTTTGCCAGAGATTTTTTTGCGCAAAGTGTAAAAAATCAGTTTTTTCGATTTTTCACCTACAAGGTTGCAATTTTCCCAGCCAATTTGGACTCAAAGCCGTCACTGAAGAATTATTTATCAAACAAAAAAAAAATTCAGCGAAATTGGATGAACAATGTGGCAACGCATAAACAACGTCCGATCACACACACATACATACACACACACACACACACATATTTTGAGAATTATATATATATATATATATATATATATATATATATATATATATATATATATATATACTAGCAGTATAACCCGTCTTCGACCGGGTCTTTCATTACTGGGAATTTTTACCATCCAATTGAAGCAGTTTAAGCTTCAAGTCAGCCCACCTGAAAATCAATATTAGTAACAACAATTGGATGCAACTGAGGCACATCCCCAAATTGCGGGTTAACAATTTGAATGAGGGGAGGGACATGAAAAGGGAACTGTATAATAATAATTAATATTATTGTAATAATTTAGACTATTTTTATTAAAGTTTTTATGAAAGATATATATACAAGAATAGATAGTAAATAGTAAAACGTTGCTGAGATTTATAATGGACAGAAAGTAGTGGAGGGCCATTGTCGCTAACAATTTGGACTTAAAACTGGCACTGAAGAATTATCTATCAAACAAAAAAAAATAATTTTGAGAATTATAGATATAGATTAATATTACATAGAAGTTTAGGACTTTTTTATTCGTTTCTAACGAAATTTTCTGGTTTATTGATACTTTGTTTAATTTTTGGAAGGCATCTTTCGTTATTCTAATGCGTCGGATAACTACGCAAGAAAAAAATGAAATTGTTAATTTTACTCTTTGAATTTCGTTGAGAAACTCTAAGCCGGGTGTTTTCAGTCAGGGAGAAAACCCTGGCTTTCAATAGGTTGGGGTCTTTTGCATTTTATTGCTTTTTGTATACAGAATCTGAAGCTCATCATAAATATAAAAAACTACACTAGGAAAATAATCCATGTAAATCTATATGTACTAATATGGAAAAGAATGAAGATTTTCAATAATAAAGGTATATTACTTGGAATGCACCGTTTAGAGTTGGACAATCTTGGAAAGAGGGGGGTGAAAAGTGGGCACTGAGCAAAAAAGGCTAAGAACTTCTGAAATAGAACAATTGAATAAGACAAAGAATGTTTCCTTTTCAAAAACGTCATTGATTTTCTTCCTTAAATTTACCATTCACTGGCACCAAATATCTTGGGTTATGTTAAAGGCTAAACTATAAAAATTGGCTTATGAAATTGGCTATATTATGGATGGCTAAATTATAATTATATTTAATTGGCTATATTATACATGGCTAAATTATACTTATATTTATTTGGCTATATTATACATGGCTAAATTATACTTATATTTAATTGGCTATATTATAGATTGGCTTATGAAATTGGATATTTTGGAAATTGCAAAAGTGAATACTTACCCATGTTTTATTCATGAAATGAATTTGGTCGTTTTATTGACACCTCGTTAAAAAACAAAATGACTTTCTATTTCCTTCCTTATAGATTATTTACCTGAAGAAGGCTATAGAAAGGATCAGTTGAAACATTGTAGTAACAAGAAAAGCATTACAAAGAATGAGTTCAAGTGTCTAAATAGATGAAGGCTTCTCAACCAGTGAGGAATTTCAGAGTTTTAGGGAGGGAAATATCTTTTACATCTCCTTGTTTTTTATTTACAGAATTTGGAGTCTGTCATGAGTGTATAATAAAAAAAACACACACACACTATATAAAAATAATCCATGTAAATGTATAATTACTAATATGGAAAAGAATGAAAATTTTCAATAATATATGCGTATTATTTTGAATGCACCTTTGAGAGTCAGACAAACATGGAAAGTGGGGCATGGCATTAAACATATGGTGAAAAGGAAGCATTGGACAAAAAAGGCTGCGAACTCCTGAAATAGAACAATTGAATAAGACAAAGAATGTTTCCTTTTCAAAAACGTCATTGATTTTCTTCCTTAAATTTACCATTCACTGACACCAAATATCTTGGGTTGTGTTACAGGCTATATGATAAAAATTGGCTTATGAAATTGGATATTTTGGAAATTGCAAAAGTGAATATTTACCCATGTTTTATTCATGAAATGAATTTGGTCGTTTTATTGACACCTTGTTAAAAAACAAAAATCGAAAAAGACTTTCTATTTCCTTCCTTATAGATTATTTACCTGAAGAAGGCAGTAGGAAGGATCAGTTGAAACATTGTAGTAACATTAACAAGAAAAGCAGTACAAAGAATGAGTTCAGGTGTTTCTCAATCAGGGGGAGATTTCAGAGTTTCAGGGAGGGCAGGAAAAATCTCTTACTTTTTCTTGTTTCTTGTTTACTGAATTTGGAGACCATTATAAGTGTAAAAAAACTCCTTTTACAGTAGGATTTGTTTCGCACTATAAATGTAAAAAAAGATATATAAAAATAAAAATTTTACAAAGATAATTATTAAATGCTAATTAAAGATTTCTATGGTTATTTATTCAATCACCTAAATGAGTCACGGGGTTGTTGAGTATAATTTATAATTGTATGAAATTGGATATTTTGGAAATTGCAAAAGTAAATATTTACCCATGTTTTATTCATTAAATGAATTTGGTCGTTTTATTGACACCTTGTTAAAAAACAAAAAACGAAAAAGACTTTCTATTTCCTTCCTTATAGATTATTTACCTGAAGAAGGCAGTAGGAAGCATCAGTTGAAACATTGTAGTAACATTAACAAGAAAAGCAGTACTTTTTCTTGTTTCTAATTTACTGAATTTGGAGACCATTATGAGTGTAAAAAAACTCCTCTATGAAAATAATCCGTGTAAATTTTAAATTTATCTGAGTATAGAATAGATAGCTTCATGCCTTTCTCAAGGGCATTAGTGCAAAAAGCGAATACAACAGACTAAGTCGGAAACTGAACTCGGCTCGCCGTATCCACATTACTCGCCTATGACACTTACTCTACCTAGAATTTCAACTTACAGAAATCAAACTGTATTTCAAAATATAATTTCAACATAACACACACCTATCGCTCCCTCTAGTAATAATGTCCCCACAAATATCTATATGCACAAAAAGCTGAGTATTATCTACCATGTAATCAATTGCGAAAGCAGAATAACATATATCATATTTTTTATTATTAAATTCTGCATTAAATGACCCATATGGAGTTGATATGCCTTTAAACAGGCAAATCAATCAGTCAATCAGTCGTAACCTGTTCAAGTCTAGAGTTAACTGTTATCTTCCCTATCTATCCGCATAAATTGTGCCCCTTTACGGTGTAACCCTGTGGCTCGAGTGGCTCCTGGGTCTTGTACAGGAGGAACCTCAAGGTACTGATATAGAAAAACTAAGACTTTCAATAGTATGCATATATTATTGAATGTCTTTTTCCCCTTGTTAATACATATTTGGAAAAGGGTGGGCGATGACATCTTGAGATATGGCGAAAAGGGTGCACTGTCGTCAGCCATTAGTCAATTCCTTTGTTTTCCTACTTTACGACAAACACTTTTGATACGGGCTGCGGAAGTTCATGACGTCCGATTCAAAGAAGAAAAAACATGGGAAGAAACGATCCGCTGATGACACAATGCAGCCGCTAATTAAATCTATGTGTGGTTTTTATATCTGTGGGATGGAAAAGGCCGCGCGACCGTTGTTAGCCTGTTTCCAGACAGCCTAAGTGTGAACATGAAGGCGCGAGGAAGAAGATATTTATTGACAGGTAGAAAGATATTGACTGAGTGTGGAAAGGAGTAAAAGGGATGGGAAAGGACTAGAGAGGAAAGTAAAGAGAGAGAGAGAGAGGGAGGGAGAGAGAGAGAGAGAGAGAGAGAGAGAGTGAGAAGTGGGAGGTCATCACGGCATAAGGCCAACCTAATTGGGCAAATTTTCCTTTGCGAAAACCGGTTTCACTATTGCTCACCACAAGATGCACTGAATGACCCAATCAGAAAAGGAACAATTTTGCCGCCACTTTAAGTGTGGGAGAATTAGAAAGAAAACAACAAATATGGCGTATATATATACATATATATATATATACATATATATATATATATATATATATATATATATATATATATATACACAGGGTGGCAATAAAGTCACTATACAGTTACTTAGTGAAAGCAGTGAAGCAGGTGGCTTGCAGTTCGAAAAGTATCAGTAATTAATTTACTATTTAATTTTATTATTATTAACCAGAACAATTTTAATAATACATTTCTGGACTGTTGATTAATTGCTTTGTCTTCATTGTAAATAATTGCATAGTTACTTTATTGTCACTGTGTGTGTGTTTGTATATATATATATATATATATATATATATATATATATATATATATATATATATATATACTTGACTCTCCCGTCGAATTCGACGTATGAGGGTTAAACAGATCAGTTCCAAGGAACCAACAGCCTGACACCAGCGTATGATTATAGTGGTGAAGGTTTTGTGCAGAACCAGCCACACTTTTTGAAGGGCTGAATGCAGAAACCTGCTCCCCAAACGACCCTCCGCAGTTTTTGAATTCAGAGCTGTCCCTCTCCTAGACCACTTGCCATCCAAGGCTATAGAACCCAGTTTATAGATTGAGGGAGAAGAACAGGATTCATACCTTTCCCAAGGGTATTAGCACGAAAGTGATTGTAATGGATTCGATTTGAATTCGTCTCTCCGATTCCTCAGTTCACGTCGCTATCCATTACTCCATCGTGCCATATATATATATATATATATATATATATATATATATATATATATATATAGGGAGAGAGAGAGAGAGAGAGAGAGAGTTGCCTGACGATTGCACTAGCATGAAACAGACTGTCGCCTCTAAGTGCTGACTTCCATGTCCACTTTTATATATATATATATATATATATATATATATATATATATATATATATATATATATATATATATTTATATATATGAATGGTGGTACTCGCTTGGAAACACCTGGGATAGCTCAACTTGCAGTAGAACAAATTGGTACCCGAGGAAAAATGGGGAATAAAAAAGAAAGAACCAAGAACATTAAAACAAGGCGAAAACAATCGTCCAGTCTTCAAGCTCCAAGTCCAAAGAAAAAAACACAAAATGAGTGAAAGACATCTACGTAAAGTGCTCAATACACTAAGTAGAGCAAAACCTAAGATAATCCTAAGGAGCCAGATAAACCTACCTAAATTTCACCTAAACGGATCGTCAGGGCGATCCTGGCTCTGTTTATAATAAAAAGTATTAATAGCATTTACCGGCCTGAATGTTCGAGAAATTTCATAGAATATATGTATCTTCCGACAGGAATTGAACCTGTATCCTACACGGAACCGTCATACAGCCCAACCTGCTATACTATTTAGCTACAGAGGAAGCATCTGGTTAGCAAAATCGAAATACTGCTTTTAAACTACAATTTTCCCATGTTCATATCTGCTCGAAGCGTATGCTAACATAATCAAATGACGTCATATATTATGAAATGGAATTAAGCCTGACAATTTAAATACATTTATTGTTTATTCATGAAATTTCTCGGACATTCAGGCCGGTAAATGTTGTTAATACTGTATATTATAAACAGAGCATTTACTTAAATATTTGTATCTATAAAAATAAAGTATAAACAAAAAATATATTTAAAAAATTTTCGGACTTAGTCCATTTCATAATATATATATATATATATATATATATATATATATATATATATAGGTAAAATGAGAACAAATTGAGTATAACTGTACTTTCTTTAACATTTTTAAACCTATTTGTAATTCTGTCTTTTTTTCGAGAAAAAAAGAAGTATTCTGCTTTCTGAAATTAAATTAATCGTTCATTCGCCAGTAGTTAACCATCGTCCGAGGAGACACATTTGTAGTGTTGAAACATTATTGTAACTGTGTAGCGATTTTAACATGTTTTTGTTTTAATATCCTAAAATAAATAATGTATATATATATATATATATATATATATATATATATATATATATATATTAGCATTAATTTTGAAGTTTATGCGAGTAGCATAAGCACTCGTAGCTTGGTGGATCGGGAGATGTCGTGAAGCTCCCAAGGTAGTTGAGCACGTCCATATTATTTTATTCTTTCAAATAACATGGATGCTTTTGTACAGGGGTCGTCAAACGTTTTCTACCAGAGACACCCTTTTGTTTTGATTCCTTTCCCAGCGAAAATGTTAACTAAAATGTATGAAAAATTAAGAAAATTGTATCATGTTCAAAGTTTTCCCCCAAAATACCGAGTGTAACAGCAAAATTGTCCAAATTGTGTAACAGCAAAATTGTCCAATTGTTAGATTAATCTTTGAACCGTTGAATCTTAGAAATAATTAAAGATATCTAACTGGAATTCTTCAATGTTTTATAACACTATTGGACTCTACTTTCAGCAATAAGAATGTATAATGTTCATCATTAATCATAGCTACGGACCAGAAGCTCATTAACGATTGAAATAAAGTTCATATATATATATATATATATATATATATATATATATATATATATATACAGTGTAACCCGGATATAAGAGACCCGGATATAAGAGATATATTTTATCTGGTCCCAAATTAGAGCCATACTTACCTAAACAAAATAGATCAAACCCGGATATAAGAGAAACCCGGATATAAGAGACATATTCTCCGGGTCCCGACAACTCTCTTATATCCAGGTTACACTGTATATTATTCAAAGATCTTTTTCAAGCCTATTCAAGATGATCTTCGCCCTCTCTAACTTTCTAACCTTCTATCCGTAAGACGATGCTCACACGTTTCACGTACGATTCCATTTTCAAGTCTTTTTTTACTGCTCTTTGGACTGCCATAGGTGAAACTCCTCTCTCACGTGCCAAACATCTTATGGAATGAGTTGGAGCTTTTCTAATTGATCTCTTTAGCATTAAGTTGAAATGATGACCCACCTCCTACTGCTGTGAGCTTCTGATCCAGTTTTCCCCTCTACTGTTCCCTCTTTTTAAACAATCACCGTTGTCTTGATGGTTGTTCTTGAATAGACTTTGAAGATGGAAGCCAGAGTATGAATTTTGGTACCATTACTGAAAGCCTGAATGATCTTTTCCCTCTCACCATTGCTCATTTGAGAAGACAATAGGTCTGACAAAAACAATTTTAACCTGTTCTCTTTCTAGCTGAATAACTCAGAAGGTTTTTCAATGATTCTTAAAGCAAATGGTGTCAAGATGGCTAAACGTCTTATCTGAAAACCTGGAAAAAAAGAAATTCAGTTCAGTGTATTTTTTAGATAGTAGACATTGTGCGGGATGGACAATTATGTTGTAAGACGATTTGGTTAATGTTGTTGTTACACCCGGTATATTTAAGGAAATATATTAAACAACCCCAGTGAATCGAATAAATAATTTATGACGTACACCAAGCCTAAATACAGGCGATGTTATTGACCAGAAATACATAACCGCTACAAATATCCAATTAATAATGTATTGTATGCAAATAAAATGGTTTAAAACTTACTTTTATCTGCACCGAAGAATACAACAGACACGTACACCCTATAAACTTTAGCCCAGTGTCATTCACACACTGACCCTCATTGACCCCTTCACTATCATTGACTCCCTGGAAATCCTCACCGACTGCTCGGGGGTTGTTAGGACCCCGTTTAACGACTCCTGGTTTAGCAGTTGCATATTATTTGAAAGAATAAAACAAGTGACTATTTGAAATAATTGCTAGTATTAAAAATTCAAATTTAGTAACCTAATTCTAAATTTACCCGATTATTTTAGCAGCAATACGCTGGTGTATTTTTATGTTACTTGTCTTTATTAGGTGGAGCTTGAAATCAGTTAATTTGCTCAAGGAGTCGGTCTGATTCCAAAATGGTGTATGTCGGGCTACGGACTCTAGGAGTAAAGTTGAAAACAAGAACAATTTTATTTTGAAACACTAATTAGAGAACAGTAATTTTTTCATTTCAACATGAGCTGTTGAAAGTTAGAGAGTTGTTTGTTGTTTTTATCAGTAGAAGCCAATATGGCGGATCCGAATCCAATCGCAGTAATGATAACTTGGGAATCCAAAATTGCGGGACTGGATCCGGTCCGGAATGATTTCAATTTACTCACGGAGTCGGCCTGATTTCAAAATGGTATGATATGCTTGGCTACAGCATGAGTAAAGATGAAAAAGTGTCACTCTGTGACATTCGTATTATATATATATATATCTCACCCACACAAGACAGACACGCTTACGAAGGTGTTGAGGCCTCACACTTATACACACATCCACACTAATATACACACTTACACACATAATACTCATTCACTCCCTAATGAGCCAAATGATAACACACACCCATAGTAATATACACGCTTACACACATCATACTCACTCACTCCCTAAGAACCAAATAACACACACACACACTTAACAGAGACACATCCCCTTTCCAGGAACCAATAAATCTGTCAAAATGACCAAGGGAATTCAGAGCAGCATGAATCCACCCAGCTCTTATCACAAATAACAATTTAAAAGAGACTGTTTGACCAATACAAGGCTGACCAAAATTCATGTTAAAAAAAAAAAAAAATGAAAACTACGGACAAAAGTTCATTTTCTCCATCAAGACATTCATTTCTGTAGTTCACTACTACCAGCAAGCAGAATTTTTTTCTCCTGATGATGACCATGTTGGCCGAAACTAATCGAGGAATCTAAATGAAATAATAAAAATGAAAGAATATTAATATACAACCCAGTGTGTCTGAAGATTTTAATTTTTTAATATTTTTTATTCTTCAATATATATATATATATATATATATATATATATATATATATATATATATTAAATTAAATTAAATTAAGTTAAATTTATTATATATATATATAACAAAAATTAAAAATCCTTGAAGCTATATACATAAAACAGTTGAAACCTAACCTGAACAAAATAAACTATGAAATCTCCACAAACATTCTTAAATGCCTATAATCTATAGCAGAAGACATTGGTTTATACCAATGGCTTCCCATACTTAATACTTCTCATTTTCCCTCTCGCGTGGTCAGGTGTGACGTCACGAGCTACGACGCATTTTTCGCTTCCTTGGCTCGTAAATAAGAGTTTGTCGTTACTTTGAGCTTATTCAAACAGAAACGGCGAGCCATTATTGTGGTTTCGTATATGTGCTGTTTGGTTTATTAAAATTGTCATCTTTGATAACGGCTTATGTAAGCCGAAAGCTTAGGTTGGATTCAAACATGTGTCAATATGGTGTTTTCCTTTCGTCTTTCAACGATAATGTGATTAAGCTTCTGCTTATCAGACAATACGAAAGGAACTTACTTAAAATAAATAGACAAAACTTGTCTATGCATTAATGAAAAATTGCTGCCGAAATATACACAATATATATACAGTGTAACCCGGATATAAGAGCCCCGGATATAAGAGAAACCCGGATATAAGAGAGATTCTATATGGTCCCAAATTAGAGCCTGTGTTAATGTATATATAATATAGTAGATATAAGAGAATCCCGGATATAAGAGACTTATTCTCCGGTCCCGACAACTCTCTTATATCCGGTTACACTGTATATATATATACAGTGTAACCCGGATATAAGAGACCCGGATATAAGAGAAACCCGATATAAGAGAGATTTTCTCTGGTCCCAAATTAGAGCCTGTGTTAATGTATATATAATAGACCAAACCCGGATATAAGAGAAACCCGGATATAAGATACTTCTTCTCCGGTCCCGACAACTCTCTTATATCCGGGTTACACTGTATATATATATATATATATATATATATATATATATATATATATATATATATATTTCATTAAAAACGACTGACAAGGTGCTTTTATTTAGTTTTTTATATAATTTCTCGTGCGATCTAATAAAGTTTTTCTTTTCAGAGGATAAATTATATAAAAATTGTCCGAATGTTCTTTTCCGAGCGCTTTCGGCTATACATTTAGCCATTATCAAGGATTATATTTAAAAAAATGAATCACTTTATAAAACATACACATAACAAACTATTTCTAATTCTAACAGTTGAAATATAATCCTTGATAATGGCTAAATGTATAGCCGAAAGCGCTCGGAAAAGAACATTCGGACAATTTTTATATAATTTATCCTCTGAAAAGAAAAACCTTATTAGATCGCACGAGAAATTATATAAAAAACTAAATAAAAGCACCTTGTCAGTCGTTTTTAATGAAATGTGCTTGAAAGAAGGATTGCTGCCTAAATACACAAATATATATATATATATATATATATATATATATATATATATATATATATACATATATAATTTGGATTCTCAGTTATTAAATTAACAATTTAATAACCGAGATAATATGATAATTTAATTGAATAACTGAGATAATATAATAAATAAGTTTATTATTATATTATCACCATTATTATATTTTTAATTTAATAACAAAGATAATATAATAATTATATTAATTATAATTGTTGATTTATTTCAGATTAAATGATTTATTAAGTAGATCATTCCATCTTAAATAATTAGAGACATGTCATAATAGATGATTCCATCTTAAATAATTAGAGACATGTCATAATAGATCATTGCATCTTAAATAATTAGAGACATGTCATAATAGATGATTCCATCTTAAATAATTAGAGACATGTCATAATAGATCATTCCATCTTAAATAATTAGAGACATGTCATAATAGATCATTCCATCTTAAATAATTAGAGACATGTCATAAGAGATCATTCCATCTTAAATAATTAGAGACATGTCATAAGAGATCATTCCATCTTAAATAAATCAACAATGTTTTGCGGCAATTTTTAACATTAACTTGAGATTTTTCGTGTTAAAAAGTTGAAGAATTTTGACACATTCAACATTTGGGGATAAAAAAATAGTGAATTATTTTTATAGAATATTTTTTCGAGACTTGGCATGGGCAAAACACATTTACGGATTTGGTCGAAGAAACAAAAACAAAAGAAGAAAAGAACCTATAATAACGTTAAAATCCGCGACAATTTTTCAACCTTAAATAGTCAGAGTCGTTTTTTTAAAAATTTGTAATGTCTGTTGTGAATATGGATTATCTCCCCTTTGATAATCCAAGCTATAAAAGCTGTACATTTCCGCTTGTCAAGTAGACGAGTAGTAAGATTCTTAATTGAATAACTTGTAATGAAAACAGGACAAGAGATGCTGTCTAATAATCTTTTATTCAATTAAGAATCTTACTACTCGTCTACTTGACAAACGGAAATGTACAGCTTTTATAGCTTGGATTATTAAAGGGGAGATAATCCATATTCACAACAATGTCTACAGAAAAAAGCAAACGCTGATAAGGTAGCGAGGGTCACAAACCCTATTCGGGGTCCCCAATCAGGCTTCGAAAGGTCGGACGGCTCGGGAGTAGTACTTCTTGTTCATGAAATGTATGTCTGCGTATAAATGAAATGTGTGTGTGTGTGTGTGTGTGTATAAATGAAATGCATCTGTATGTGTATAAATGAAATGTGTGTGTGTGTATGTATAAATGAAATGTATGTGCGTGTGTGTGAATGAAATGTATGTGTGTGTGTGTGTGTGTGTGTGTGTGTGTATAAATACACGTAGGTACATCGTAAATCCGCAACTTAACGATGAAAAGAAAACTGTATTTAATTTACATTAAAAACACTTATATTTTTAATGATATCATTCCCTGTCAATGCACTTAATTGAATTAAATGATTCACTATAAATTACAGTTCGAAGATTATACAGTGAAAAAGTCTAAAGAAAATTTAACTACTGACTGTGAAACGCAATTTATGTTAAAATACGTCATTAGTCTGCCGGACTGCATAAAAAAGACCTTATTACTCCTTGGGAGTAGGGCTGAGTTCTGTACTGGACAGAGAAAAGACTGATAGAAATTAAAAAAGAAAAACCAAACCACTATGACAGATCTTGATTGTGTTTTATCAATCCGTTGTGGTAGGAGAAAGAAGTGGCGGGTCTATAATTCGGACGTCAGAAGTTTTTTGTTGGTTTGTAATGTAACACGATGACCTCGTAACCTTTGACATCTAAGCCTCGGCTTATCTGACCTAGTTTGGGAACTATGGTGACTAGGACTGTACGATTTGGGTCGATATTATCATTTTTTTTCTTTTTTGAAAGATGAAAGGTTTGCCTAGCGTAGAATGGGCAAACATTTTACGAGCCGGCCAGCGTTCTCCACAACTTTCTTATTTATAGAAACTCAAGGAAATCATTTGACGATTATTTGAATGTGTTGTCAATAAATTCGCTTTTTCAATGAAATTAGGACATGCAATTAAGATGATTACATACAATTATAAATTATACTCAACAACCCCGTGACTCATTTAGGTGATTGAATAAATAACCATAGAAATCTGTAATTAGCATTTAATAATTATCTTTGTAAAATTTTTATTTTTATATATCTTTTTTTTACATTTATAGTGCGAAACAAATCCTACTGTAAAAGGAGTTTTTTTTACACTTATAATGGTCTCCAAATTCAGTAAACAAGAAACAAGAAAAAGTAAGAGCTTTTTCCTGCCCTCCCTGAAACTCTGAAATCTCCCTCTGATTGAGAAACACCTGAACTCATTCTTTGTACTGCTTTTCTTGTTAATGTTACTACAATGTTTCAACTGATCCTTCCTACTGCCTTCTTCAGGTAAATAATCTATAAGGAAGGAAATAGAAAGTCTTTTTCGATTTTTGTTTTTTAACAAGGTGTCAATAAAACGACCAAATTCATTTCATGAATAAAACATGGGTAAATATTCACTTTTGCAATTTTCAAAATATCCAATTTCATATGTCAATCTTTATCATATAGCCTGTAACACAACCCAAGATATTTGGTGTCAGTGAATGGTAAATTTAAGGAAGAAAATCAATGACGTTTTTGAAAAGGAAACATTCTTTGTCTTATTCAATTGTTCTATTTCAGGAGTTCGCAGCCTTTCTTGTCCAATGCTTCCTTTTCACCATATGTTTAATGTCATGCCCCACTTTCCATGTTTGTCTGACTCTCAAAGGTGCATTCAAAATAATATGCATATATTATTGAAAATTTTCATTCTTTTCCATATTAGTAATTATACATTTACATGGATTATTTTTATATAGTGTGTGTGTTTTTTTTATTATACACTCATGACAGACTCCAAATTCTGTAAATAAAAAACAAGGAGATGTAAAAGATATTTCTCTCTCTAAAACTCTGAAATTCCTCACTGGTTGAGAAGCCTTCATCTATTTAGACACTTGAACTCATTCTTTGTAATGCTTTTTTTGTTACTACAATGTTTCAACTGATCCTTCCTACTGCCTTCTTCAGGTAAATAATCTATAAGGAAGGAAATAGAAAGTCTTTTTCGTTTTTTGTTTTTTAACAAGGTGTCAATAAAACGACCAAATTCATTTCATGAATAAAACATGGGTAAGTATTCACTTTTGCAATTTCCAAAATATCCAATTTCATAAGCCAATCTATAATATAGCCAATTAAATATAATTATAATTTAGCCATCTATAATATAGCCAAATAAATATAAGTATAATTTAGCCATGTATAATATAGCCAATTAAATATAATTATAATTTAGCCATCTATAATATAGCCAATTTCATAAGCCAATTTTTATAGTTTAGCCTTTAACATAACCCAAGATATTTGGTGCCAGTGAATGGTAAATTTAAGGAAGAAAATCAATGACGTTTTTGAAAAGGAAACATTCTTTGTCTTATTCAATTGTTCTATTTCAGAAGTTCTTAGCCTTTTTTGCTCAGTGTCCACTTTTCACCCCCCTCTTTCCAAGATTGTCCAACTCTAAACGGTGCATTCCAAATAATATACCTTTATTATTGAAAATCTTCATTCTTTTCCATATTAGTACATATAGATTTACATGGATTATTTTCCTAGTGTAGTTTTTTATATTTATGATGAGCTTCAGATTCTGTATACAAAAAGCAATCGACCCCTTAATGGGATCCTTGATCCTATATTAACTGCCTAAGCATGTACTAAAAAGTATAAATAATAATAATTATTTTAAAGATTAGAATTGCCTTTGTCGTTAGTCTCCATGCAATTTTTATCATGATTCTTTTTAGTATTACGTTTTGTTATTTCGTTTTCAATTTCTATTCTTCTTCTTATATTAGATGTGATGTTTCTAATAATAATAATAATAATAAAAATAATAATAATAATAATAATAATAATAATAATAACAACAAGGATAGAACTAAGACGAAATGCAGGATCTGCGGAAAATATGATGAAACTGTCAACCATGTTATCTCATGATGTCCGGAATTGGTAAAACATATATATATATATATATATATATATATATATATATATATATATATATATATATATATATATATATATATGCCCACAGACATAACAAGATGGCGATATATGTGCACTGAAAGATATGCAAGAAGCACAAAATCGAAACTACAGAGAGATGGTATGAGCACCATCCAAACCAAACACAGCTAGCCAAGCACTGGACCTCGTGAGAAAAAGAATGGGCAATTTTACCAACCGTATCCCAGGTGGCATCAATATACATGTTACCCAGAAGATCACCCTACTAGGAACATTCCATAGACTAATAATAGGTCTAAGGACCAGAATTTGAACCCAGCTCTACAGGGTACAAAGCAGGAAGCATAACATACACAAATAATAATAATAATGATAATAATAATAATAATAATAATAATAATAATAATAATAATAATAATAATAATAATAATAAGCAAAAATGAATATACCCCAAAATATAACAAGGTAGCAACATATGTGCATTTTAAGATATATATGAAGCACAAAATCGAAACCACTGAGAGATGGACAGTTACCCAAAATAACGATGTAACTATCCTCTGTGACATGCCAGCTAACAGGGAAATAAAAGCCAACTGACCTGATATTATCATAAAAGACAAGAAATTCAGGAAGTGTATGCTTATTGACATAGCTGTACCATCTGAGAGAAACATTGCCATGAAAATTATCGAGAAAGTGTCCAAATGCAAGGACCTGGAGATCGAGATTAACAGGATGTTGAGAATGAAGCCTGAAACTGTACCAATAGTAATCGGAGCTCTGGGCCTCGTGAAAAAAAGGAATGGGCAATTTTACTAAGAGTATCCCAGGTAACATCCACATACACGTTGCCCAGAAGATCGCCCTACTAGGAACATCCCATATACTAAGAAAAATGCTATCAATTAAGTGACAATTCTCCTATAGCGCCTTAGGACTATAGTTTAGACCCGGCTCTACAGGATACAAAGCAAAAACTTAACATACACAAATAATAATAATAATAATAATAATAATAATAATAATAATAATAATAATAATAATAATAATAAGAAGAAGAAGAAGAAGAAGAAGAAGAACCCGGTATGATAGAGTGGGCCAATATCTGCACTGGAAAATTTGCAACTTCTACGGGAAGGAAACTGAAAGAAACTGAACACCACCCAGACCCGGTTACGGAGATAGGCCCTGTTACAATTCTATGGGACTACACGATACACACTGACAGAACAATCAAAGCCAACCGCCCAGACATTGTTATTAAAGACCACAAACAAAATAATGCTTCCTTATTGATATGGCAGTCCCTGCAGACTGCAATGTATCTTTTAAGATATTCGAAAAGCTGTCAAAATATAAGGACCTTGAAATAGAAATCTCAAAAATGTGGCACATGGGAACATCAACAATCCCTGTTGTAGTTGGAGCCTTAGGATTGGTTGGAAAAGATTCCAGTAGACTAATTGAAGGGAGCTCTGGAAGTTCAAGTCTCAAAGAGATACAAAAAATTATTCTGACAAGTACAGCCCACACTTTACGAAGGGCTTTATCTATCTAATATTTTTTTTTTGCAGTGGAAAGTGTCATGATACCATTTCTAACCTTAGGTCCCTGGTCGGGACCCGGAAAGAAATGTGTAAACGGCAGATATCAAAGGAAATAAATAACAATAATAATAGTGTGGATCCAAAATGCAGGTTCTGCGACAATATCAAGAAACCATAGACCATCTAATCTCAGGATGTTCTGTACTTACCCCAAATGAATATAAAAATCCTCACGACAGAGTGA
>OZ038508.1:62484618-62567118 GCA_964036315.1 Acanthosepion esculentum | reverse complement strand
ATTTTCAAAATTTCAAATTCCCACCCTCTCCCGTTCGTGCGCATGTGTAGTCATATCAACGTAAACAAACCTAGTCCAATGAAGTCCTAAGGAACGAAACGCGTCACGCAAAAACTTTTTCGACTTTGTCATGCTTCTTTCCTCCAAGACTGTTCTTGATATATACAAATATATATATATCACTATTTCATCTCTCTCTTTGCCGTTAGGAAAAAAAAACCCAAAAAAAAACAAACAGACTACCTGAATTTAGCGGATGTCAGAATTTGTTGAAAGATACATCCCTACCCATCCCTAAACATAACCTCGCTTTCGAATGTAACTATTAACTGATACAACGAAAATTAAAATTTGAACCCCCTACCACTCCTTGTCTAGATGAATGGATTTATCGGTAACCTTGGAAACCCTCAATTATGAATCTTTTCCGTGCCTTTAACAACCGTAAATTTTAAAAAATAAGTTACTCCAAAATTCGCTTGACGAGGAAATGGAACTAATGTCTTTGGTTTAATAACAAAATTAAATTCAGGGGCTTTAGCTTCCATTTCTGAAACATGGTTATCACTGTGTAGCGAAAAAAATCATATTTTAAATCAATTAATTTATAATATTAATGCTCTGTAAATTTACATTGAGCACTATTGTGCAAAAATAAAAATATCTATAAGAACACCGGATTTTATATCTTACTGTTCTTTCTTTTTATTATATATATATATATATATATATATATATATATATATATATATATATATATATATATATATATATATATATATATATATATATATATATATATATATATATATATATATATATATGTATGTATATATATATATATATGTATGTATGTATATTCGGATACAAGATATCTCATATTGAATGATGGTGCTAATAGTGCTTAATATAAAATATAAATCTCGTCTATTTTGAATATTTTTTGTTAGTTTTAGTTGCGCCTATTTTAATACATATTTTTAAAAAGGCCATTAATTCCCGTCCATTTTTTTAAAAAGGCCATTAATTCCCGTCCATTTTTTTTAAAAAGGCCATTAATTCCCGTCCATTTTCAATACAAATAGTAATACACGTACAATACAGTGCTGTTCGATAAAAGTGACTCACCTGATTTTTTTTTTGCCTAAAATGTTTTTCGCCTATTGTTTTTGTGGTCAAACTAATTTTTAATCTGACTAATATAAAGACCCCTTCTCGATCGCCTAGTTAAAAAAGTTTACTCACCCTAAGGTATTCTATTGATAATTATAATTTTGGATATAAATGAGATTTAGTGAAAAACTCTGTGCAAAAAAAGTGACTCACTTATTTCCTGCAACTAGTAATCAATAGAAACATAACCGAACAGCTTTAAATAAAGAATAATAGAGGTATAATTGATTTATAATAGGTAATATAGTTCAAAATATTTAATACTCTATGGGTCCTCCTTTATTTTGAATAACCTTTTCAACCCTTTTTGGCATTGACTTGATTATGTTCTGGCAAATTTCATCTCCAAGCATTGAATTCCATTCGGATATGAAATTCACAATCAAATCATCTTTGTTGCTCAACTGCTTTCTCGAGAGCCTGTATTTATAATGCTCCATAAGTTTTCTATGGGGTTGATGTCAGGAGATTGGGGTGGCCATGTCATAACACTCACCTGCTTCTCATCAAAGTATTCCTTCATCAATTTTGATTTGTGACAGGGAGCATTATCCTGCATAAAAATGAGCTTGGTGGGGTCGATTTGCACCAGCAGAAGGGAGCAGACAAGACTCTAAAATTCTCTTGTACTGCTCGCTCCTGAGGGTCTTTTCAATAGGTTTTAAGAAACCAGTTCCATGAAAAGAAAAGCATCCCCCAGAACATTATCCTGAACGGATGCTTGACAGTACTTACTGCTAAATTCAAAGAGCTTTCAAAGCTTCTTCTTCGGATTTTAGATCGCTTATCCTTTGAATTTAGCTCAACGTTCGTTTCATCGGAGAAGCGAACATTTAGTAAAAAACAAAAAAAATCAGGTGAGTCACTTTTATCGAACAGCACTGTATATGTGCTGCGCCAGCATTGCGTTAACCTGGTATTTTTATTAAAATTTAAATTATGTAACTGTTAGTTTGTATTCAGCACCTGATGATTGCTACCGTGCTACCGGTGAGGAATAATAATTATATCTATCTATCTATCTATCTATCTATCTATCTATCTATCTATCTATATAGATAGATAGATAGATAGATTTTAATATCTATGATAACCTTGCTTAGATAGATAGATAGATAGATAGATAGATTTTAATATCTATGATAACCTTGCTTAGTTGTCAAATTTTTCGAATCACCCTATACTTGTATTTTGATTGGTCACTCTAGCTTATGTAACAGCGTTTACTCCTAGCTAAGGATCGTTGATTAATTTGAAACTTTTAAAACCATTTATTCTATATTCTACATCGTCACTTGATAAGACACTAGAAGTGTTGAAACAAAATGGCTACTTTTGTCGTGATTTTATAACATATTTATGTTGTAATATTCAAATAAATAATTATATATATATATATATATATATATATATATATATATATATATATATATATATATATATATATATGACCCGTTGTATACATACTAAAAGGTTCCTTTGAGTTCATATGAAGTGGGATGAAAAGAATATATGTATATTTCATTTACCCCCCCCCAACCCCGGTACATTTCCAATACACTTACTTTTCCTCCCCTCGTACTCCACCTCCTCTTCACCTTCTACGACACCTCACGGCGTGCGCATATTTATTGATCTATCTATTTTTTTAAAAAATACATCGTTCATAATTTTTTTATTTAAAAAAAAAAATCGTTAGGAATCAATTAACAGAAATCGCCTGAAGATACCGAAAAGTTGAAACCAAGGTAGCGGAATCGACTGATGCTCTAATTGTCTGTCTGTCTGTCTCTCTCGCTATACATATATATATATATATATATATATATATATATATATATATATATATATATATATATCGGGTCCCGCAAGCCTTCCTTAGGCAAACAACGTCAGTGTTTGTTGGGGCTCGCTGTCATTTGCCTCTAGCTCCTTTTCCTCTTTTTTTTCTCCTCCTCCACATTTCCTTTTCATTGTACATTTTCTGTGATTTTTAATTTAAATTAAATCTCCCGTTGGAAGCCTGAAGAGCGAGAGAAACCGGTTGCTTCGCCCGTTTTTAATGTCTAGTAATATCAAGCTTCATACTTTTATTACTGTGATATATATATATATATATATATATATATATATATATATATATATATATATATATATATATATATATATATGTTTGATTAAATAAATTACAGGCATTAGGTCTACGAATTTAAAAAAAAATCCGTTCATACTCATGAATAACCTTTTGTGCATTGATATTAAATGATGTGAGAAATGTGCTATAACTGTTTAAATCACTTTTATTTCGCTTTTCCCAGGTACTTTCAATCTTCTTCCGAGATCATCTTCAGGGGTGCAAGTAGTACAAAACTGTGTGTTGTTCAGGAGTACAAGTATTTATACGAAGCTGCGTGTTGTTATCCATTACTGTAATTTTTTATTATGCTTTCAAATACAACGATTGGCAGTCGTGAGTATGAACGGATTTTGTTAAAAATTTGCAGACATGATATCTGTAATTTATTTAATCAGACATGCCTAAAAGAGAATTTGATACCCAAATATATATATATATAGTGTATCTACACAGCAAATATTCATTAAGTTAAAACGTTCTTTTAAAGGACATAGACAAACTGGGTTCTATTTTATTATTTTTGATCTAAGCATACTTGTTTCCGCCTTTAGTGTAAAAAATGTTTGAAAGTCTTTGATCGATCACTTTCGGCACTCTATTTTGACACTTTCAAAGTTCAAGCATTCTTTCTAGAATTGGTGACATGTATCCATAAGTACGTAATTAAAACAATCACCATCTGCTTTTTCATTTGATCGAAGTCTTGTTCACTTTACAGATAAGTGATCTTAATTCTAGACAACTTTTATATTATTATTATTATCATCATTATTATTATTATTATTTAAGTTCTTTTAAACCAGGATGAACAATCTATGCACGCTTTCGTTTCACATCTTACGTTGCCAGATTGAAAATGTTATCCAAGCACCCCGGGATCGAACGTAGATATTTAGGGTGGCGGTATCTTTAACCCCTCTACCGTTGTGATTGCAGGAAACCATCAATTATGATGAAAAGCATTTAATGTCAAAATTTCTCTAGCTTATCTCGCTAGGCCAATTACGAGTGAATTAGATCTTCACTGAGTGCACCATACTTTCGGCCTTGTGTCAAAGTTAAGCTACGCTTAATAAATCACTATTGATCAGTAAGACGTGGTGTCATGGCTAGCAAGCTTGTCTCGCTAGATCAATTACGACTGAATAGTCAATTCGATCCTCGTTGGGTGCCCTACACTTCCGGCTTGATGTCATATCTAAGCTACGCTTAGAAAATCCCTCGGTCCCATACATATGGTGTAATGGTTAGCAAGCTTGTCTCGCCAGATCAATTACGACTGAATAGTCAATTCGATCCCCACTGTGTGCTCCACAGTATCGGCTTTGTGCAACATTTAAGCTACGCTTAGAAAATCCCTTAGGCATGTGGTGTAATGGTTAACAAGTTTGCCTCAATAGAGCATTTACAACTGATTAGTGATTTCGATTCTCACTGGGTGTCCCATTCTTACGACCTACGCTTAGTAAATCCCTTGGGCACCTAGGTGTGGTGTAATGGTTAACAAGTTTGTCTCGCTAGGGAAATTACAACTGAGTAGTGAGTTCGATCCATTCTTTCGACCTTGTGCCACATTTAAGCGATGGTTAGAAAATCGCCAGCATAGCAATAATTAATCTCGTTGGCTTTCAAATAAATCCTGCACTCCATTATAAAAGGACGATTTCATTTTTGATTCGATGAAATGGTCGAGCAATCTTTTGCTGTCATGAACTTGTAGAAATCATCACCCAGTCAAGAATTATAACATGAAGAGAAAAGTGATAGTCTGACAGTCACTATTCTAGCGAATACAATGCACGCAGAAAAACATCCCATACCATCTCTATGAATGCTTGCTGTGGTCGTATTTGTAATATAATTACGGGCAATGTTATGTCGCTAATCACCTGTTGGCTCCCATTCAAAGAAGAAAAATAAATGTCGTTTCTCTTTCTGTGCACCATTCAAAGGAACCAGTTGCTCAACACTGCGTTACACCATAACAAATTCTTCAAGTTCGAGCAATGTATACTAAAGAAATGCTTTTGATACCCAAAGAAGCTGTAAGCTAGACCAAAATGTCGTACTGACGAGTGTTTGAATATGGTGGGCCTGATATCCTGACAATGGTGGATTGTCTTTTGTCTAAATTCTTAATATAAAACCCGAAAACGGTTAGTAACAGTTGTATCAACAGAGAAGTGAAGCTGACTTTTCGCTCTCAGATTCCTTGGCTCAAACAGAATTTCACCAATCCACCACATAACGAAGGGTGGCTGGCCGACCTTTCGACATCTGTTTTCTCTATCTCTTCTCCCTCTTCGCTTCTAAGAAATGATGCTTATTTTGAAATAAAGCTAGTAAAAAGAAACCGAACGAAAGATCTATGTTATTCATACAGTCCAATTTGTGATGCAGCGTTGGAGTTCTTACTAGGGAACTGCCAATAGACTACTGGAATCCGAAAACACAACAAATCCATTTCTCTAGTAGATCCGGTATGACGATAAACTACATCATGTAGCAAGGCCTCGGTTTGGAGGTTTTGAGGAGCGTGGAACCACCTCTTAATTGCTTTTGTTCCCAGATTCACACTGACCCGGGGTGTTAGCACCTGTTTGGGTCCCAGGTATGGGCAATAGTGACCCCTCAAACAAAAGAAAAAATATAAAAGTATAAAAATACATTTTTATAGTAAAAATACCAATAAAACATTTTTTCTATAAGAAAAGTTACCAACAATACCTATTTAGAGTAATATGACCAATAATAAATTTTATTATTTACACTATTCAGACTGTTGTCCTCATCTTTGTTGCCACCTTCACGGTGTTTTGGCCGATGCATGCTCTGGCCTTCTTCAGGTGATTGGAATTTCAGACTGAACCCTTTATTTCGTCCACCGGGATAGACTGTTTTAGTTCCACGTGCGATGCCTCTTCCGGATGTCTCAGTTATCTCCCTTTAAGTCAACTCTCCAAGTTTTTGATTACCGCTGCAGCAGCCAAGTAGTGAACTTACAACTCATTTTGTCAAGTCACTGGATCTAATCTACTGGACCATGTGTCCTTCAGTGCATTTGTGTATGAATTTTTGGGACTTATAAACTTAGTGTCTCAGTAACAATATTTTTAACCAGAGCTCATATTGTAATTTTTGTTCTTATTATTGTATTTCTCTAGCACTCCATATTAGTAGTTCCCATATTGTATTCATTTTTATGCTTGGACAGCCTAGAAGTTTTTGTGGCCTAGCATACGTGCTGATTCCTTAAGTTTTCATATTTTCCAGTGATGTTCTCTCTCTATTACTCAAAAATTCCCCAATATTTATACATTGATGTTCTCAAGGACGAAATAAAGGGTTCAGTTCAAAATTCCAATCACCTTAAGAAGGCCAGAGCGTACGACGGCCGAAACGTCACGAATATGGCAACAAAGATGAGGATAACAGTCCGAACAATGTAAACAATTTAAATAATTAAATTACCGCATCTCAGAAATATAGACGTATATATTTTATCTATAGTTGAAGTCGTACAAATGCGTTCAAAATATTTAGATTTCGGCATTAAATAACCCATGGAGGTTGATAAGCCGCTAAGCAAAATCAACCAACCAACAATACCTATTTATAGTATATATTTAGTTAAAGCCATGAAATTATGTTCAAAATATTTAGATTTCGGCATTAAATAACCCATAGAGGTTGATATGCCACTAAACAAAATCAACCAACCAACAATACCTATTTATAATATATATTTAGTTGAAACCATAAAATTATGTTCAAAATATTTAGATTTCGGCATTAAATAACCCATAGAGGTTGATATGCTGCTAAACAAAATCAATCAACCAACAATACCTATTTATAATATATATTTAGTTAAAGCTATGAAATTGTGTTCAAAATATTTAGATTTCAGCATTAAATAACCCATAGAGGTTGATATGCCGCTAAACAAAATCAACCAACCAGCAATACCTATTTATAATATATATTTAGTTGAAGCCATAAAATTGTGTTCAAAATATTTAGATTTCGGCATTAAATAACCCATAGAGGTTGATATGCCGCTAAACAAAATCAACCAACCAGCAATACCTATTTATAATATATATTTAGTTGAAGCCATAAAATTGTGTTCAAAATATTTAGATTTCGGCATTAAATAACCCATAGAGGTTGATATGCCGCTAAACAAAATCAACCAACCAGCAATACCTATTTATAATATATATTTAGTTGAAGCCATAAAATTGTGTTCAAAATATTTAGATTTCGGCATTAAATAACCCATAGAGGTTGATATGCCGCTAAACAAAATCAACCAACCAGCAATACCTATTTATAATATATATTTAGTTGAAGCCATAAAATTGTGTTCAAAATATTTAGATTTCGGCATTAAATAACCCATAGAGGTTGATATGCCGCTAAACAAAATCAACCAACCAGCAATACCTATTTATAATATATATTTAGTTGAAGCCATCAAATTGTGTTCAAAATATTTAGATTTCGGCATTAGATAACCCATAGAGGTTGATTTGCCGCTAAACAAAATCAACCAACCAATATGAAAGCACTCTTTTATGACATTAAACCATATAATATCATACAATGTCTTAAACCGAACTGTATAACTTCAACATCAGACACATCACCACCTCAAATAATTATGTCTACACAAACATGTATATGTAAAAAGGTTGAGTATCATCTACCATGTGTTCAATTGTGAAAGCAGAATGATATTTTATTGCTTCAAAACTCAAAAGAAAATTAATTTTCGGCATTAAATGGCCCATATGGAGTTGATATACCTTAAACAAACAAAAACCTAATAGATTCTTTTGTAGTTAAAATGTTGAAAACTGTCCGACATCTCGCCGAAGCGTTTCTTTGATTTCGATTTTTGTTATAAAACTCTTTTTCCGGCGTCCGAGATTATTTCGGCCCCAAAAGTGCCAATTTTTGTGTGCCGAAGAAAAGAAAGACAAGTAACTTCATATGGAACCTGCTGTATATCTAGAGATTCTTAATAAAATCCAAAGAAGAATCAGCAATATTATTGGTCCTGACCTGGCGTTTCGGCTTCAGTCACTTTCCCACAGCCGTAATGCAGCCTCCCTGTGACTTTTCTATATAAATACTTTCTTGGTAATTATTCGAATAAACTCTTCGCTATGGTACCTAGACTTGATGAATTTAAGCACAGTACTAGATCGGCGACAAGGTCTCATCAATTCACAGTTAAATTGGCTAGAAACCTCAGCTGTCTCTTCCTGATGTTATGTATGTGTCCTTTTTGTCTCCATCGTCATAGAAGAAGACAATTTTCACTGATTAAAATTCTTCTAAAAGTCAGCTCATGGTAATGGCACGACTCTTCGTCATTGGATGGTGTTTTATAAAATGATCGGTTCTCAAAATTATCAACTAATTAATCTATCGCAGACAAGTAATCTCCTGTATACCATGCCTCTTCAGGACGTTGACGATCATGGCTCTCCACAATTTCCGGTCTTTATCTTTTTGCTATCTCACCTAAACCCTGTTCTGTCATCCATTTATTCAAACTCACGAGGTAGGATATTCGTGGTTTTTCCTCTGTCCCTCTTGCCTTCAATGTGTCCTGTGAGTAGCAAATTTTCCAAGCTCTCTTTCCTCATTATGTGCCCTATACATTTCAACTGTCTCTTCCTGGCGTTAAGTATAAGTGTCCATTTTGTTTCCATTTTCTCTAACATTTCGCCGTTGGTCACATGTTCGGTCCACGGGGTTCTCAGTATCCTTCTGTAGAATCGGATTTTTGATCTGTTTGGTTTCCGTGACCTCTGCATCTGTGAGGCGATTGTCCTGAATGTACTGCCATATGGGAAGACTGATATTACTGGTTGATTATCAAGTCTCTTCCTCGTGTTTGAGGAGATTGTTCCGCATTCACGGCCAGAAAGGAGGGCAGATATCACATAACAGTTCAGTATTCTTTTCTTTGTTTATAACTAAGTTTCTCCGTTTCTTAATATACTCTGCTTAGTTTTTTAAATGCATCTTTCGCTAACCCAATGGGATTTCAGTGTCGAACTTTTTGTCCTCTGTTAGAACACTTCCCAGATATTTAAATTTCTGTACTTGTTTGATTTTGGCATCTCCGATTTGTAATTCGCATTTTGGGCCGCCCCTTTTGCTAACAACCATGCATTCTTTTTTAGTGCAATTGATGTTTAGGATTTTTGTCCGGCCTGCCAACTTTAACACCTGGACACTAATTATTTAATTAATTTGTGTAACAAGTGGCAGAAGCATATCAGTTGACGTTAATCAACTTACAATGCGACGAATTTTTCAAATCAAAATGTAATTGCGAATCCACTGCTGTCTTCTACAAGAAATATGTTTTGCCATGCGGAAAATATAAAAGCCTATTGAATGGCATCATTATTTGGAATTACATATGCTTGTTAACAACTTTTTCGAAAATGAAATATACTAAAATCGTTTTTCGAACAAGGTTGGGTGATAATCACCTGGATGATGTTTTGCCGACAAATATTTCACCTGATGTGGAGAAGTTATTGAACAAGTGTTTCATTAAATAATTTGCCATTTTAAACTGTATTTCATTTATAGTAAGGAATTTGCATTTTTTGTTGATTGTGTTAGTTGTTATCCTGTTATACCTGCTGTAAAATAAGGAAACCTTTTTAAATAATATAACATTAACTTAGTTGTTTTTTCTTTAAACCTCCAGACCAAGGCAGTCTTCTGGGCGTTGCGGTCAGGGGTCGAGACAGTTTATTATAGTAAATTTGATATCATGGCCCTCCTCCAAGACACTGCATAGCTTTCTGGCCCTCTCACTCCAAAAGGTTGCCGACCCCTGATATAATAGAACTGATATTACATAACAGTTCAATACTCTTTTTCCTATTACTTAATACTTTACTTAGATTTTGGAAGGCAACTTTCGCTATCCCATTTCGCCTTCGGAAATTGTCCAGCATTCATTGCCATATAGGAGGACTGATATTACGTAACAGTTCAGTACTCTTTTCTTTGTTTCTAACGATTTTTTCCTGTTTCTTAATAATTTGCTTAGCTTTTGGAAGGCATCTTTCGCTATCCCATTTCGCCTTCGGATTTCAGTGTTTCACTTTCCGTCCTTTGTTAAAACACTTACAAGATATTTGAATTTTTGTACTTGTTTGATTTTGGTGAGGAGGCACGGTGGAGTAATTATTGGCTTGGATTGCGGAATCGGAGAGCCGATTTCGAATTCCAGTCGAATCCATCACATTCACTTACGTGCTAATACCCTTCGGAAAGGTATGAATTCTCTTCTCCCCCCATCTCTGGATAAATAGCAGGACAGACCGGGTTCTATAGCCTTGAATGGCAACTGGTCTACCGTAGAAAGAAATGGCAACCTACTGCGGGAAAAAATCTGCCTCGTCAATCATATATCGAGATATACATGATCGCCTAAGCGTGTATCACGTCTGGCACATAACTGACTGATTGCAATCTTTTGTTAATGCTGTTAAGCTCAAATATTAACGAGGCGATAGGGAATTTCTACGGATAATTTATTGTTGTAGAACTCGCCACAAGCTTACTCAGTGATTAACTTAAGAATTATTTATAATATAACCAATAATGTAATTTATGATATCACTGGTAGGATAAGAAATATGTGAAAGTATCTATTTGCAGGGACGCTTACATATAGAGTGGTACAGCACTTACTAAAAATACATTAAAAATGTAAATGCGAATCCACTGCTGTCTTCTACAAGAAATATGTTTTGCCATGCGGAAAATATAAAAGCCTATTGAATGGCATCATTATTTGGAATTACATATGCTTTTTACCAACTTTTTCGAAAATGAAATACACTAAAATCGTATTGACAGAGTGACAGAGTGAGAGGTTGTTGTTTCGTGGCTGGAGTCGTTGAGTATTTCTCTCCAGAGCCACGGTTCGGCGTTCGAACCCATATAATGCCAGGGTATACAAGTAGTTCTCATTCCTTGGAATGTCGATGCAGTAATATGTCTTCTCGGTTAATATTGATAATAAGAGAATGCAATTTTGGGCTATCCCATTTCGCTTTCGGATTCCAGTGTTACACTTTTCGTTCTTTGTTAAAACACACCCCAGATATTTAAGTCTTTGCACTTGTTTGATTTTGGCATTTCCGATTTGTAATTCGCATGCTGGCCTGTCCCTTTTGCTAGCAACCATAAATTCCAAAACCTTAGCAGAGTACTAAGAAATACAAAACTTCGCTAGACTCAAGGAAAAGATAAAATAAACTGTTACGTGATATCTGTCCGCTTGTATGTCAATGAGTGTTGGACAATCTCCTCGGAGATGAAGAAGAGACTTGAAGCAACGGAAAAGTGGTTTTAAAGAAAGTTGCTGAGGATACCATGGACTGAACAGGTGAGCAACGACGAGGTTTTAGAGAAAACGGAAACAAAAAGTACACTTATAAAAGGAAAAGACAGTTGAAATTTCTGGGTCACATAATGAGGAAGGAGGGCTTAGAAAATATGATACTCACAGGGCAAATGGAAGACAAGAGAGACAGAGGAAAACAGCGCATAAACAGACTTAGTGAGCTTGAGTAAAGGAACGGCGGAATAAGGTTTTATGGAGAAATAACAAAAAGACAAAATTTATTGAGCTACAAAGGACAGGAAATTGTGGAGAGCCATGATCACCTACGTTCTGAGGGGACAAGAAGAAGAAGAAATAATTGTTGGTGCTGATAAAAATGGCTCATTTGGCCAGAACGTTGGTCCGTTAATAAGAAGAGTATTAGATTTCGTACCGCTGAAGGCAGGCTAGAAATTTGACCGGGCGAGTCACCGCATGTTTAATATTTTTAAATCAGGGTGCGAAATGACAAGCTGACAGAGGAAGAGAATATAGATAGACACTGTCTCTTATTTCATTATGGTGATTGTTTTCTTATGCGTTATCATTTAATTAGCGTACAATAATAATAATAATAATAAAAATAATTCAGGCCACGGAATGCGCATGCGCGCGCACATACGCAAAGAAACGAAAGAGGGCAAATGAGACAGAAACTGAGAGTGCGAGATAACCTGAGAAAAGTTTGAGAAGTCAGTGACAGAGTGAGAGGTTGTTGTTTCGCGGCTGGAGTCGTTGAGTATTTCTCTCCAGAGCCACGGTTCGGCGTTCGAATCCATATACTGTCAAGGTATCCAAGTCCGTCTCATTGCTTGGAATGTCGATGCAGTAATATGTCTTCTCGGTTAATATTGATAATTAAGATGAATTAATATTTATAGAAAGACTGAGAGATGGAGAGAGAAAGAGAGGGAGAGAGAGAGAGAGGGGGAAGAGAAAGAAGAAGAAGAAAATATGAAGAGAGAGTAGGGAAAAGATAGAGAAAGTATGGACACCTGGAAAACATAGGGAGTGGCGAGAATTGCAAATTAAGCTGAATTAATATTTATAGAAAGACTGATAGTGAGGGAGAGGAAGAAGAGGAAGAAAATATGGAGAAGAGAGGGAAGGGAAGAGAGAGAAAGAGAAAGAGAAAAAATGTGTGTGGACACCTGGAAAACATATTGGAAGCATGGGAGTGACAAAAATTTCAAATTAAGCTTAATTAATATATATATATATATATATATATGTGTGTGTATGTGTGTGTGTGTGTGTGTGTGTGTGTGTATATATATATATATCGAGAGAGAGAGAGAGAGTATGGGGAAGAGATAAAAGTGAAGAGAGAGTGTGGACATCTGGAAAACATATTGGAAAGTAGGGTGACAGGGAGTGACAAAAATTGCCAAGAAAGGTATTGGAATGGTTGGTTTTACATTTGTCTGGGGAACCTAGTGACGATTAAACTCCCTACTCAGTAACGGTGTTATTAACTGTTTCCTTATAAGGGAACATTCATTGACCGAGCAGCCAGTGTCACTTTCGATGGAAATTTATTAAGTCTTTCTATTAAAACAATTTTTTTCAGGAAAATAATTTTCTCAAGTTAAGTAACTATTATCACTCTTTCCAGTATTGACGGGAGTTTCCTTCCTAACCTTTTGTTTGAAGTCGTGCGGAACGACAGCATTTTGATTATGTCATTATTTTTTTTTCCAGTTACATGTGCTATCCAATTTAGTTGTTGAAAGTCAGGTGATGTGGTTTCTGTTATTTGGTACAGTTTTTTTTTTTATTTGTGATGCTGTAGCGTCAGTTCACGGGCTTTAAAGAAGGATGGTCCTCGCTAAGGCTTACAGGCACCATTCGCTTTTTCATTTTTTAAACATTGATCTGAAAAGCTGACAGTTTATGAACATTTCTGAACTTGTTTGGCGTCAGCCATGACACCAGCATGAAAGTTTTTAGTTCTTAGGTTAATGTTTGTGTTTTGTAGCATCGTGCGGTATTGGGCAAAACTATCTCTAGATTTGTTATAATTGATCTAAACACTGAGGTTGTTTAAGTGTTTAGTATTTACAAATTCCACATCCTGAATTTTTATGATGAATTCGAGGTAGGTGCCATCACTGTTTTTATTCCATTTCCAATTCATAGTTTCTGTTTTGGAAAGGTTTATCTTGAGTTTTACCTCTTGGAACACCTGGTAGAGAATGTCATTTTTTGCGTTCAAGATCATTCTTATCCAAATTATGAATACCTATGTCATCAGCATAGCACACGCTCTATAATTCGTACACTGGTTCCGAGACAGAGAGCAGGAACACTGTTTTCTATTAAGACACTAAATAGCCAATCATACAGAGTTTTTTATTTTTTATTTTGCGTCATGTTAGATCTTGTCGAATTATTTATTGTTAAATTTTTATATAGGGCACCAAGTGAGTATCAAATTCACTCCTCAATAGTAATAACCAACCAATCTATCGTCGATAGCCATTACCCTATACAGAGTTAGGTTGGTTGTTTTTACATGTCAGCTCATGTTGTTGGGTCACTTAGACAAATATTGTTTTGTTGAGGAACGAACTTAGTGTTCAGTTGTGATTATTGGAATGGGATAATGGGATAATGTGAACTTTTGAAATACAAATAAATACAATTGGAATAAGAAAGAAAGAAAGAAAGAAAGAACCTCGGAATAAAACGCAGATAAAACCAAAAGGAGAAAGAAAGAAAGAAAGACAAAAACAAAGATCATGGGAGTAAGAAGCAAATAAAACGAAAAAGAGGTGGAAAGAAAGAAAGAATGTGGAATAAAAATCAGATAAAACCAAAAAAATAAAGAGAGAGAGAGAGAGAGAGAGAGAGAGAGAGAGAGAGAGAGAGAGAGAGAGAGAGAGAGAGAGAGAGAGAGCAAAGATCCTCGGAATAAATCCGAACAGGGATAGAAAGAAAGAAAGAAAGAAAGAAAAAGAAAGAAAGAAAGAAAGAAAAAGAAAGAAAGAAAGAAAGAAAGAAAAAGAAAGAAAGAAAGAAAGAAAGAAAGAGAGCAAGAAACAAAGAACCTCGGAATAAAAAGCAGATAGAACCAAAAAGAGAAAGAAAGAAAGAAATATCATGGGAGTAAGAAGATAAAACTAAAAAAAAAGGGACGGAATGAACGAAAGAAAGAAAGAAAGAAAGACAGACAGACAGACAGACAGACAGAAAGAAAGAAAGAAAAAAGAAAGAAAGAAAGAGAGAAAGACCCTTGGAATAATAAGCAGATAGAACCAAAAAGAGAAAGAAAGGAAGAAATATCGGGGGAGTAAGAAGCAGATAAATCCAAAAAGGGACGGAAATAAAGAAAGAAAGACAGAAAGGAAGAAAGAAAGAAAGAACGAAAGAAAGAAAGAAAGAAAGAAAGAGGAGAATTTTCCAGATATACATGAATGAATATGGAGAAAGAAAGAAAAGGAAAAGAACGACTTTAGAAATAGAGAGAAATAATGATAGGAAAAGCGCAAAAGCCTCTAAGAAAAACCTGGGAATAGACGGGGAAAGAGAGGAGGAAAGGAGTGAGAACCCATGAAAAAGACAATTGGAATGAGAAGAGAAATTGAGAGACAAGCGTAATGGCCTTCTTGATGCCTATCAAGAAATAGCTTAGAGAGAGAGAGAGAGAGAGAGAGAGAGAGAGAGAGAGAGAGAGAGAGAGAGAGAGAGAGATTTTGAAATACACTTGGAATGATAAAGGAAGTGAGAGTGGAGGAGAGTGAGAAAGACTTTAAAAAAAGAAAAGAAAAGAAAAAGAAATCAAGAAAAAAAGGTAAATCCCGAGGTACAATGAAGGCGACTACGATTGACAGAACCAACAGTTTATGATCCCAGGATGTTTTCTTCTTTTTCTTCTTCTTTTCTTCTTATCTCCTGGCCACCCACTCACTTTACTAGCATACTTAAAATCTTACGTTTTTATCCTTGATATTTCTTTTTACGTCGGATTTCTTTTTTAAACAAAGCAACCCAACCTAGTCCCACCGGGTTTCTCACCGTGTCACGAGGTCAGAAATTTAAAGACTTTTGTAATAAACAAAACATAGCTAGGAAGATTTGTTATTTAGTCGGTAAATGATTCACACACTCAAGGTCGTGCGGTTATTGTATTCACTCTCTTTGTCTTAGAAAACCACTTTCTTTCCTTTCTTCTTTATTACATGCCATTCTAATATAAACAATCGGGTGGTCGTAACATTGTTCCATCTCATAATAGTTTCCAAATCTTGTTTTTCTTCGAGTAGCTCGTACATATGATACGACCCATCGGTAAAGAGGCTGGAAAAATAGTCGATTCCTTGTGCGCCATAAATTTACCTGACTCATTCCGTTATCCTCCTCTACAGCTTCTCGAACATTCAGACCGGTGAAATACTGTTTATTTAAAAAACGGAGCATTTATTTAAATAAATTGTATCTATTAAAATAAAGTTGTTATGAATAATCAAGAGTGATCTCCCTTTGTTTTGTTACTCTCCTCTTTGAGAGAGCTATTTCTGTTTACTGGGACTATAAAAGGACACTATGCGCGAACCTTATATTCTCAGTTGAATAAAGCTTTCTTAAAGCCTACACCTGCGTACTTATGTCATTGCAAACATATAAACAGAAAATATATTGTCGGACTTAACCCATTTCATGATATATATATATATATATATATATATATATATATATATATATATATATATATATAAAACTAATGAAAACTACACTGTTCACGTTTTTCAGAGAGAGTCAATCACTCCCGTAGTTCACTGTTACTAACAAGTTGTTTTTTTTTCTCCTGATAATGGCCATGATAGCCGAAACTCATCGAGGAAACAAATTTAAATAATAAAACAAAAAATATTAATATACAACCCAGTATGTCTGAAATGTTAATTTCCTAACATTTATTGTTCACCGCCCCATACACACACACACACACACACACGCGCGCGCGTACACACACACATATTCTGTGTAACCCGGATATAAGAGAGTTGTCGGGACCGGAGAAGAAGTCTATTATATCCGGGTTTCTCTTATATCCGGGTTTGGTCTATTTTATATATACATTAACACAGGCTCTAATTTGGGACCAGGGAAAATCTCTCCTATATCCGAGTTACTCTTATATCAGGGTCTCTTATATCCGGGTTACACTGTATATATATTCTTTAAAGCAATTGTTATTAAAGACAACGTACAATTTGTGTTGATTGATTACAGTGACCGACTTTTCAAAATTACGAATAATCCTTTCAGATAAAGAAGAAATTTTAAGAAATTGTCCAAAGTTAGTTTCGGAAGAAATATCGTCCAAGCTTTCGACTTTCTTAAATCATCATCATCGTAGGTAGACATAAATGCCGAGTTTCGTAGAACTGGTGAGTGTAGTGACGGCGGCAAAGATTGTAGTGATGTAGGTGAGATGCGACATGTGCGTGTGTTTATTTTTCTTTTATATACATTGGAGGATGCAGGCTCTTAAATTACAAGTGATTATTTGCCTTGAGTTTCACTTTGAGGATCATGTTTTCACTGTCTGATTTTGCTAGCATTTTGGCATTATTTGTTTGTAGCTGGCTAATGTTATTATAATCCTTATGTAGTATGCTACTGTGTCGTCTGATGGCACTCTGGTCCGATAGGTGACAAGTTGACAAGTGAGTCTCCGAGCGAGTGTGGCGGTGGTTTATCCTATGTAAGGCATTTTGTATTCACAGAAAAACAATCACCGAGTTGGCAAGTATATTCATAAACAACATTAGTCGTTAATATATATATATATATATATATATATATATATATATATATATATATATATATATATATATATATATATATATATATATGTGTGTGTGTGTGTGTGTGTGTGTGTGTGTGTGTGAAGAAATATCATTAGAGTAAGAAGCAGATAAATCTAAAAAGGGATGGAAAGAAAGAAAGAAAGAAAAGGAAAGAACGAGAGAAAGAAAAAGAAAGAACGAGAGAAAGAAAGCAAGAAAGAAACAAAGATCCTCGGAATAAAAAGCAGATAAAACCAGAAAGAGAAAGAAAGAAATATCACGGGAGTAAGGAGCAGATAAAACTAAAAAAAAGGACGGAATGAACAAAAGAAAGAAAGAAAGAAAGAAAAATTAAGAAAGAAATAAAGAAAGAAAGAAAGAAAGAAATAAAGAAAGGAAGAAAGATCACAAGAAAAAAAAGACCCCCCGCCAAAAAAGAGAAAGACTCTAGCAATAAAACCAAAAAGAGAAAGAAAGAAATATCAGGGGAGTAAGAAACAGATAAATCCGAAAAGGGACGGAAAGAAAGAAAGAAAGAAAGATGATAATTTTCCAGATATATATGAATGAATATATAGAGAAAGAGAGAAATACTTGGAAAAACATTAGAAATAGAGAGAAAGAATGATAGGAAAAACCTCTAAGGAAAGAAATCTGAGAATAGACGGGGAAAGAGAGGAGAGAAGAAGAGAGGACCATTGAAAAAGACGGTTGGAATGAGAAGAGAAAAAAGCCAGTGGTCCCCAAACTTTTCTCCCTGGGCCGCATTTTCGGAATGAAGATTTGCTCGCGCCTCACCAAATGGAAGACCCGTCGAAAAGGCGCAAGCAACCCTACGGCAAATGAGAGAGTTTGAGAGAGAGTTAGATAGTTAAAGAGAGAGAGAAAGAGAGAGAGAGAGAGAGAGAAAGAGTTAATGAGAGAGAGTTAACCGTGGATTCGAAGTCAGAACATTATTATTGATAACTCTCTCCTTCAGTTTGCAGACCATACTCACTATATTCTTAATACTTGATATAAAGCAAAAATATCGCAATGATAAAATCGGTCAATAACTTTTTTAATAACTGTTTACACTGGGACTCATGCATGCAATTAAAATTAATCCATAATAATATTTTAACTTTTGAAATCATATTTATTTTGGAAATATGGATTTTTTAAAAACTGTTTCTAAATCTTTGATTGTCTTTCACTCATTCTGTCTCACCTGCTATCCTCTTCCGCCGCACCTATGAGACACGCTGGACCATTTGGAAACGACTGAACTAAGCTAAAATAATAAAAGTAAATTTATCACTTTATATTAATATTTTTCCTTTGTATTTTTATCGTAAATAATTAGCATTTAGCGAACAAAAGCTAGTTTTTGACAATAGCAGATTCTTTTACATGTGCACCCAGATTATTTTCTTTATTCTTTTTAATTATTATTCTCCAGCACAGTTTACTAGTTATGGAGAAATTCAAGAGTCTAGTTCTGGTCGCGGTATCTATTAGGCCAGTTAGTTTTCTTTCTAAAATTCTGTCTTGACAGTCTCCAGTTACCACTGGACCGTGCGACAGCCGTGTCTTACAAAAGCCCGCCCATACGCCAAAATCTTATCGTCTGACCAACCTTATCGCGACAAGATATCTGTCGGCGAAGAAGACGGGACAGGCGCCTTCTTTTTAATTTTTACGACGTCCCCTTGTCAATGTTGGTCCATTATAAACACAGGATGAAGTATGACAGTAAAGTAGAAATTTGGTTTTAAAATTATCTTTTAATATTATTTTCCCTACTTTTCTAACACCAATAAGTCAACTCAAGTTATACAAAGGTCTTCGACAGAAGCATTGTGAATTATTTCTTTCATCTTATTTCTCTTGCTTTTTATTCGATGCTTATTCTTTATTTCTTATCTGCCCTGCTTACTTAAATATGCTTTATTACTGGTAGGATTCAAATTTCTTAGATGAAGCATTAATTCTCGTTAATGTTTATTGTTTAATAAGATTTTTCGTCTCATCTATCTTGCTATTTTTTTTTTGCAATACTCAAGCCATACCAGTATTAATAGGATTCAAATTTTCTTAGATGAAGCATTGTCAATTATTATTCATTTTGAACTAGTATTTCTTTCATCTTATTTCTCTTGCTTTTTATTGGAGGCTTATTCTTTATTTCTCATCTGCCCTGCTTACTTAAATATGCTATATTACTAGTAGTATTAATAGGATTCAAATTTCTTAGATGAAGCATTGTCAATTATTATTCATTTTGGACTAGTATTTCTTTCATCTTATTTTTCTTGCTTTTTATTGGAGGCTTATTCTTTATTTCTCATCTGCCCTGCTTTCTTAAATATGCTTTATTACTAGTAGTATTAATAGGATTCAAATTTCTTAGATGAAGCATTGTCAATTATTATCAATTTTTGACTAGTATTTCTTTCATCTTATTTAGGTATATTCAATAATTAGCCAAAAACAGCATAGCATGATGAAAAAGGCCCGAAACTTAATAAAAACAACGTTTTATCGTGAAAAAGTTTATGTTGTTAATAAGTGGAAAGACCAAAGTATTTTTTAAATATTTAAAAAAAAAAATTCTTTATTTCTTTCTAGCACGTTTGAAATTTTGATTGAAAATCTAGTTTTTTTATTTACATCAGCGGTCGCGTAATATTTAGCATTAGTTTTTTAGCGCATTTTTCAGTTGAAAAAAGCATTAATTTGGAAATTCTTGCAAAAATCAAATAATTGTCAGATTTTATTAAAACTTTAAGAACTTATTCAAAAATGAATTAAATTATTTTAGAAATGTTTTTTTTTTTAGAAAGTCATGCTAAAAATATATTTTTACATCTGTTACCCCCACCCCACTTAATTTTATGAAACCTGGAAAACTCGAATATGTGCATCTCTAATTTTTTAATTAAATGCAGAAGACTTTGATGACTTTTTCGTAAATCGAGAAGCGTTTCTACCCAACTTTAGCTCTGAATTGTAAAATACAGAACCCAATAAAACTAAGACATTATATAATTAAAAAAACAACTTTTAATGGCTTTGTGAATAATATATGTTAAAGACATTATTGTCTGAAGCCAAAATATTTTTTTGATGAAAAATTAATTTTTACTAGAATTGTTTTCTTTTTTTTTCAATTTTAAATACAAAATGTGATAAAGTTGTTAAATATTTTAAAATTAAGTTTGAATATGTGCATCTCTGGAAGTATTCGTATTAAAAGATCTATTTTTACAGATCATAAATTTGCAAGCTTATTACAATCTGCGAAGCGTTTCTATTTCTACAATAATTTTTTAATATGCCAAAATATGTATTAAAAACGTTTCCGGCAAAACTGCGGAAGCACTATTCAGAAATAATGTCCCGTGTTTTAAGAGTTGTTTTTCCTAATAGCGAGGATCCGGTCTCATAAATTGCGTTGATTTTGTATCCAATTCTCTGATGACCGACTATCATCGTCACATTTTCAAATTTTTAATGTTCTTTCTTTCTTTCTTTCTTTCTTTCTTTTTACATATTTCACGAAATATTTTCTTTTCATTTTTTAAATATAATCAATTTTTTTCTTTTTCAGTGAGAGACATACTGCAATTATTAATTTTTCTTCTTTAGATTCAATTTTAGGGACTGAAACAGTGCTGGCTTTGGACATATCTTCGTTAAAAGGTACCTAAAAATGAATAAAATATTAGACTTTTGAAAGTATTTAATTTTTAAGAATTGTTTTATAGTTAAATAAGCTGGTTCACTTAAAATTCTAAAATACTGTCACTTCTGCCCTTCCGTCCGATAAATTGCCCTAACGTTAATTGTCGATACATTGACGTAAACGTCAATTCACAGCTCCAAAACCAATCATCACATGCTTCTCTTATTTACAACTAAATTTTTCTGCTAAGAAATTAAGTAATGTTTGTTTCAAATTATATTAAGTATAATTTAAATTTTCCTAAAATAACTTTTGAAAAAAGTATAATTGAATTTTACAAGATTTTTAAACGGATAATTTTACTTTTGTTTACAAAATTGTCACAAATGGCTGACATGACTAATTTTATGTAAAAAAATACAAGATTTTTAACTAAAATTTCGAACGTGCTAGAAAGGATTAAAAAATTAAAAAAAATACTTTGGTCTTTCCTCTTAATAATAAATATTTAGACGATAAAAAGTTGTTTAATCAAGTTTTGGGCCTTTTTTCATCTGGGTATGCACTTTTTTAGCGAACTATTTAATATACCTAATCTTATTTGCCTTGCCTTTTATTCAAGGCTTATTCTTTATTTCTCATCTGCCCTGCTTACTTAAATATGGTTAATTATTTGTAGTATTAATAAGATTCAAATTTCTTAGATGAAGTATTGTCAATTATTATTCATTTTTCACTAGTATTTCTTTAATTTTATTTCTCTTGCTTTTTATGGGAGGTTTATTTCAATTCTGTCTTGCATACTTAAACATAGTTTATATTAGCAGTATTTTAAATGAACACAACTTGATTGCTAAAATTGTTAGTTAATTTGTACTTAATAAGAGTTAATCCTTAATCCGTAATGAGAGTTAAATAACTATTCCACTATTCAGATTTAAATAATTAAATATATTGACCCTGAATTACTAACGAAGTGTTCATACTCTATTTATTTTGGAAAATGTTCTCATTTAAAAATGATTTTACATAGTTTATTCATTTTTGCTAAAATTAGTAATGTATATCATAAACTGAGGCGTTATTTATTCTCTAAAATAATTTTTTCTTACTCTACTCTGGATGAAATAAAATTTTATTCTATAAACTGAAAGAGAAATTATGAAATATTGATTCGATTGACACTTTTATATAATCAATTACAAGCCACCAGAATTATATATGATAGCTTATCGTAACAAAGTCAAATTTTTAGATGGCAAAAAATTTATAAATAAGAAATTTAAAAGGGTTTTACTCCTGTAAAACATATTATATGTATGTATGTATGTATGTATGTATGTATGTATGTATGTATGTATCTATCTATCTCAGTCTGTTCCTATCTATCTATCTATCTATCTATCTATCTATTTGTGCTACTGGTAATATATAAAAGTTATCAGAGACTAAACTAGTGCCCAAACTAGACATTTCTGACGAGGCCAGTGGCTAGACACCCAACAGGATTAATAAAGAAAAATATAAAAGGGGCGGGTACATACTATCATAGGATTAATAGTCATCTAATATGGGCGAAGGGATGTAGAGATACCTGGGTTGGTGTACAGAGATAGGAAGTGATTGAGATAGATAGACATAGGAACAGATTGAGATAGATAGATAGATAGATAGATAAATAGATAGATAGATACTGAGATAGATAGATTTGAAGAGAATGAGATGGATAGACAGATGGGAACAGACTGAGATAGATTTGAAGGGAATAAGATAGACAGATAGGAACAGACTTAAATAGATAGATAGATAGATAGATAGATAGATAGATAGATAGATAGATAGATAGATAGCCAATAATATATTTGTAATGACAAAAGTACGCAGGTGTAGGCTTTAAGAAAGCTTTATTTAACTGAGAATACAAGGTTCGCGTATAGTGTCCTTTTATAGTCTCAGTAAACAGAAATAACTCTCTCAAAGAAGAGATTAACAAAACAAGGAGACACCACTCTTGATTATTCATAACAATATTTACGAAATGTGAATAACTCTCTGATTTTTGGTTATGTTTCATTCTGAGGGTTGGAGTTGTTGTGAGGCAAGGTAAATAAATTTTGATTTAAAATGTTTAATTTCAAAAGTGTGCCAAAAATTTAATGAAAAAAAAAAAACAAACTTTGAATTAAAATTTATAATTTCTTGAGGTGAATCAATATTTGCGATAAGTAACTTAACATTATTTGGGGTAAATTAACAGAAAAGATGCAGAGTCAAGACTGAACTTTGAGTCAAAGTGCTTTCTAAAGTCCACTACGTAATACGAACGGGAATTGGGAAAAGCCAAAGCGCAGCGTGAGTACGTGCCTTGCAAACAAAGTTCTTTTTGGCGTTGATTCACCGGATGCCTTGCGCGCAACCGGAACAACGAATCATGTCAAAGTTATAAGATGGCGTCTCTTTTCTTGCTGTTTTTTTCTTTCTTCTTCTTTAAGTTTTACCAAAGTGTTTTTTTTTCTTTCTTTTTTTTAGGTGATTAAATTCAAGGTAAAATTGAAAGCCTAGAGAAATGCCTAAATATTTTTATTTTTGATTTCTTTTATCGCTTCTAATGTCTAGACATTAATCGGTCTTGGGAAAGATCAAGATAACAGATATTCCTGAACATTCAGTTACGCCCAGAAGCTATTAATTTTATATGCATTGTGTATTCGGCATTTTCTCCCTGGCTTGTTAAATTTACAATAGCAATACAACGAATAACTTCCCTAATCGGAATCATGTATTTGCTTCCAATGGACTTAGTAGTTTGATCAACGCACGGTGGAGTAATAGATAGCAGTTCGGATTGTGGTAATCGGAGAGCCGAGATCGAATTCTAGTTGGGTTAAATACATTCACTTACTAAGGTATGAATCACCCCCACCTTAAACAGTTCGATAGCCTTTGGTGGCAGCCGGTCTAAGAGAAGGACAATTCTGAATTCAAAACCTGAGGGCTTAGTGTATGGACCGAGGGCGATTCACATCATATTCCATGGTTTTCGGTCAAGAGCTTGGAGATGGGTGCCAAGCTATCTGAAAGCCCTCTGAAAGGATCACGAGGAAGTAGAATTAAAGTCCATTTCTTCTGCCCCCTCAGGTACCCCCGGCGATTGTAGCAGTCGAGTGTCTGATAATGATGGCACGAACCTACTTTTCACAGCATTTGCTAAAGAATTAAAGTACCCAGTTTACTGCGTTTGATGATCACTGATATCGGCACAAATGTAACAGTGTATAAAATTAAACTAATCTTTAGAACTGCGAGAACGATAGTAATGGTTAACAAGCAGGTCTAGTCAACCAGAACGTGAAGCTGACGTAATGGTTAGCCCCTCAGAACAAGAATTTGGCCAATTTCAGTCGAATTCGTGACATTTACTTTTGCGCAGCTTCCTTGGATGTATCTGCAGAACTACATTTTTGTTGCTTCAAGTCTCTTCTTCACTAAGATTGTCCAGCATTCGCTGTCATATAGGACAGATAGCATATCTAAGTTTAATACTCTTTTCCTTATTTCTAGCGAAGTTTTTCTATTTCTTAATCCTCTGCTTAGCTTTTGGAGTGCATCTTTGGCGATCCGAATACACCTTCGGATTTCATTGTCACACTTTCCGTCCTCTGTTAAAACATTTCCGAGATATTTTTTGTATTTGTTTGATTTTGGCATCTCCGATTTGTAATTCGCATTTTGGGCCGCCCCTTTTGCTAACAACCAAGAATTCTTTCTTATTGCAATTGATGTTTAATCCGTTCTTCTCGCTTTCCGTCATTACCTTCTTTTGGGGATTTTGGAGTTTTCTTTCCGTATCTGCTATCAACACGGTGTTATTTACATATCTTATGTTTTTAAGACTGTGGTCACCAATAATGAATCCTGGTAGAACTTCCAATTATTTCAGAATCGCCTCGCTGTTTAGGCTGAATAAGTCTGGTGAGAAGACACATCACTGTCTTACACCCCTTTCTATTTTTCTATATCTGTTGAACCCATTTTCTAACTGCATGCAAGGGGTTTGTTGCCAGTATAGGTTCTTAATTATTCTAATATCCATCCCATCTTTGAGGAGATTGTCTAGCATTCAATGCCATATAGGAGGACAGATATCGCATAACAGTACAGTACTCTTTTTTGTTTCTAGCGAAGTTTTTCTGTTTAATGAGAAGTGGGCAGAGAGCATATTTCTGAGGTCAGTAGGTTAGGATAGTCAGTTCGCCTCCCCTTGCTGTTCCAAAAAGCTAATCCTAGTAAACAACGATAAAATCAAGTTTACTACGGATACGAACTCAAATTGTCTCGTCTTACATAAACCGTAGGCTAATAATGAAAAATAGTTTATTTTACAAAACAAATATATATCCACATAGCCTCTTTCTATGATAATGTATTTAATTTAGCAGTTGGTATTAATTAAATCGTCTAAACAACATAAATGGAAAATTTCACGTATCGAATGAATATACGCCACATTAAAATTTCTTTTGCTGATTAAAAAAAAAACTTTGAGAGTTTTGGCGATTAACAAAGATGGCCGACCAAGAAGCATGCTCCAGGATTGAACAGCGGTCAGTTATCAAGTTTTTGGTTGCTGAAGGGTGCAAACAAGTTGAAATTCACAGGAGAATGTCAACTGTGTATGGTGCCACATGTTTCAGCCAAACAAAAATGTCTGCAAGTGGGCTAAATTGTTTAAAGAAGGACGGAGCAGTGTTGAGGATGAAGACAGGCCTGGGAGACCTACAGAAGTGAGGTCTCCTGAGGTGATCGAATCAGTCAATGACCTTATTCAGTCTGACAGAAGGGTGACAGTGGATGACATTGCAAGAACTTTAGCTTATCTGTTGGGAGAAACGCAGGGGTCATCAGTCAGAAGGAGTCATCTTGCATCATGACAATGCAAGGGCTCACATAGCAGCCCTAACGGTGCAGGCCATCAACGAGCTGGGCCGGGAACTGCTCCCTCATCCTCCTTACAGCCCAGACCTTGCCCCTTCAGACTTTCACCTGTTTGGTCCCTTGAAAGCGTTCACGAGAGGCACGAAGTTTCAAAGTGGCGATGAAGTCAAAAGTGTTGTGAGCGACTGGCTGAGACATCAGTCCAAAGATTTTTACGCTGAGGGAATACGGAAGCTTGTGCACAGATGGGAAAAGTGTGTGACAGTGCTGGGAGACTACGTTGAAAAAAAAAGTACGCTTCTATCTGTATTAGAAGTCCTTATACCGAAAAATTCACCTTATTTATTGAATGACCCTCATATATATATATATATATATATATATATATATATATATATATATATATATATATATATATATATATTACAATGAATCATTCATACAAAAAGTAGATTAGTAAAGTTAATGACATAAAATGGTGAAATCCCTTCGCAGACAAAATTTTGAAGATGCATTAACCAACTAATCACTCGATGAATTTTATGATCCTTGTTTTTTTAAATTATAAGCTGTATAAGGTCTTTATTAAATACGAAAGTACTTTCGACTGTACATTCAGTCATCTTCAATCTTGGAAATTATATTCTTTTTGGTAAAATTCAGGTAGCATCCGAGACGAAAAAGTATAATGCCAATCGAAATATGTTTTTTTTTTTACATGTGTTATTGATAACGGATACAAACTTGTGGAGCGTGCAGTGGCAACGCTAAGGTTGATTTTATTTTAAATTTAAGAGAGTGCGTTTTTTACTAATATGGCAATTTGAGAATGTTTTTGTTGTAGGAGTTTATCATTCATTGTGGCATGAACGAAATAGTTGAATAAACTGAGTAATGTCTCAGTTGTTATCCCGAAAATTTGCAAGTCGGATCAGTTCTTTTAAATCAAATATGTGGTGCAGTTCAATTTATATTACAATGAATCATTCATCCAAAAAGTAAATTAGTAAGGTTAATGATATAAAATGGCGAAATCCCTTTGCTAACAAAATTTTAAAGATACATTAACCTATCACTCACTCGATGAATGTTATGATCCTTGTTTTTTTTAAAATTATAAGCTGTATAAGGTAATTGTAACACACACACACACACACACACACACACACATATATATATATATATATATATATATAAATATAAAAGTGAACATAGAAGTCAACACTTTGAGGCGACAGACTGTTTCATGCTAGATGCAATCGTCAGGCCACGAGTGCTGTTATTTTTCTCGGCTATTTATATATACGGGTCAGTGGAGCATTATGGGTAGTCTATTTTGGCGGTTATTTTACAAAAAGCGTGACGTCATTTGTTTATTTATTTGGGTTAAATTATTTTGCTTGTTTTTATTTTTTATTTTTATTTCTTATTTTATATATATTTTTTTATTAGTCGGTGTTTTTATTAACGCAGTAAAAATTTGTTTATATCGCTTATTTAATAGTTTTATTTTGGTTTGGGAAGATAATTAAAGCTATTTATTCAATTTTGGGGTTGGTTGTTGTAGTTTATTCTATTATATTGGCGGGAGCAGTTTTTAATTTGTTTATTACTACATGTATTTATTTGGATTGATTATCTTTATTTGTTTTTCTAATGGTTACTTTATTGGGATCGGTTTGTTAGTTTATTTATTTATTTGGATGAATTTAGATTAATTTATTTTACTTGTTTATTATTATTTATTTATTATACTGTATATTTTTATTTACACTTTTCTGTTTTCGATTTTTAAATAACGTAGTATTTATTTTTCTTTTATGGTTATATAACAGTTATAGCTACTTTTTTCGTCCGATTTTTGGTTTGATTTTTATAGTCTAACTAATATTTTGGTCATAGTGGTTTGTTAATTTGTTTATTATTTACTTTATTTATTTGGGTTCAGTGATTTTGTTTTTCTATTTTTTATTTATTTATTCTATTTCGTCTATTCTAACGGGTATGATTTGGTAATTTGTTTGGGTTAATTTATTTTGCTTATTTTATTGTCATTTTATTTATTTATTTATTTTATTTTATTTTATTTTATCTTATTTTCAGTTTTCGATTTTTAAGTAACGTAGTAAAACTTTGTTTTCATGTCTGCATTTTGAGATGAGCTCTGATCTTTTATTTGATAATTTATTTTGGTCTGGGAAGGTAATGATAGCTATTTTTTCCTCCAAACAAAAAGTATTTTTGGTACACTCACTATATATATATAGGCCTGACGATTGTATCTAGCATGTAACAGACTGTCGCCTATAAGTGTTGACTTCTATGTTCACTTTTATATATATATATATATATATATATATATATATATATATATATATATATACAAACAAATTTGATTAAAAGGAATCGACAGATCTGTTTGTTTAATTTTTATGTGATTTTTCCAGTTTTCGGATGTGTTGAGCATTGTGTTCGAGGTTGCGGATAAACCTTCCGAAGTGCATATTTTGTTCAAGTAATTTAAACTCTCGCAGTCATTATCAAGAACCGGTCTGTTTTAGAATTCCTTTGTTTACCCCCTGGCATTCTTTGGGAAGCTGGACGTTTGAAATTGCCTAGCGTGACGTCATGTGTAACGGCTAATGGGAATGAGACCGAGCAACAAGAAGGCGATTTATTTATTAATTTAATTCTTAATTTTAGCTTTGGTTTGGTTTAGTTTGTTTTGTTTTACGGCATATAAACCTCAATGGGTTATTTAATGCCGACAAAATTTTTTATTGCTGGTAATATATAATTTTTTTCAAAAATGTATTGCTGGTAATATATATATTTTTAAAATGTATTGCTGGTAATATTTTTATCAAAAATGTATTGCTGGTAATAATTTTTCTTCAAAAATTTATTGCTGGTAATATTTTTTTACAAAGTATTTCTGGTATTAAAACCTATTTTTACACATTCACAGTGTTTTGACCCCAGTTTTGGGGTTAACTATTTACTCATAGCCAGGACCCTAACGAGTGATACCCCCCCGGGTCAGGGTGAACCTGTGGATCCCAGCAATTAAGAGGTGGTTCCATACCTCCTGATCAGAGGCCTTGCAGTTGGACGTAGTTTATCGTCTTACCCAGGACGCGGATGTAGTTTATCGTCGTACTCAGGAGGCGGATGTAGTTTATCGTCTTACCCAGGACGCGGATGTAGTTTATACTTATACCCAGGAAAGAATTTTAGTTTTATTTTAGTTTTTATTATTATTATACTGATTAAATATGTGCACACATTCATTATATCATATGTACGTCAATATAACTTTTCCAGAAGTGAATGATACTTTATTTAATGTGGACTGTTTATTTTGTATAATCATATCTTCTAGAGGTTTTGAGTCTTTTTCTGCATTGGTTGCTGTAGAGTATTTTGGTTTTGTCTACTAGTAGTTATCTTATGCTGAAAGTTGTAATTTGGCTGGTCATGGTGTGCTGGTTGATGTGTGCACGGATTGTGACATGTCAATCTGCGAGAAAGTGTGGTGTACGTGTGCCCAATGTAAGTATTTAATTTTGTTTTTGATCATTAGTGTTGGAGTCGTAATCTCTCAGTGAGGGGGGCATGAGAATTCATGGACAATATTATTTTTACATAGGGTGTGGATTTTTAAGGCCAAGTGTTGTTGATAATAATTAAGTTAGATGTTTTAAACTTATTGCAGAATATGATATATATATATATATATATATATATATATATATATATATATATATATATATATAAAAGTGAACATAGAAGTCAACATTTAGAGGCGACAGTCTGTTTCATGTTAGATGCAATGACTAGCATGACACAGACTGTTGCCTCTAAGTGTTGACTTCTATGTTCACTTTTATATTTACACACGCTCTATCTCTGATATTGAGCACTTTATCCCATAAATATACCACACTTTAAGACTATATTTCTTCATATATATATATATATATATATATATATATATATATATATATATATATATATACAAGGTGATAGTAGATGATGACGAAGTGTATTTAGACAGCAATTCTTCTTTTATATAAGTTTCATTAAAGACACTTGACTAAGGGACTGCGATTAAGCTTTTTATTCAATTTTCTGGTTATAAAATCGGTAAAAATTCTCGAAATGTTCAGTTATTGTATTTGCCATTTTCAATGAGTTTTTTTTTTCATTTTTAACTGAATGTATAAAAATCTACCTATTCATTTAAAAAAAAAATCTTTTTATCGTCTAAACCCGTGAATTTGTTTTCTTTATGCTAAGTCTCGAAAAACACTCTAAAATTCACTGTTTATTTTTATCGGTAATGTTGAATGCGCTTGTTTAATTATTCAACGTTTTCTTTCTGCGGTAGACCAGTTGCCATCCAAGGCTATAGAACCCGGTCTGTCCTGCTAATTACCCATAGCTGGGGGGAGGGAGACGAAGAGGATTCATACCTTTCCCAAGAGTATTAGCCCGTAAGTGAATGTAACGAACTCGACTGGAAACCGAACTCAGCTCACACACACACACACACATACACACACATACACAAACACACACTACGTATTTCCTCCGCAGTAGGTTGCCATTTCTTTCTGCGGTAGACCAGTTGCCATCCAAGGCTATAGAACCCGGTCTGCCCTGCTATTTCCCCATAGCTGGGGTAGAAGAAGAGGATCCATACCTTTCCCAAGAGTATTAGAACGTGAGTGAATGTAATGGATTTTGACTGGAATTCGAACTCGGCCCTCCGATTCCTCAATCCGAGCCGCTATCCATTACTCCTCTTTTATGACATGTCTCTAATAATCTGTATTCAAATACATTGTATTTATTTTCAGTGTTTCTAGTTGAATTGTTTACCGATATTACATATGATTCATTATTGTACATAATTACAATAAAATTTCTATTTTATATGAATACTACCTTATGAAATTTAAGATGCGGTAGAGCCGGGGGTGGGGGTCGTATCATAGATTCCGGGGTACCATAGATTAAGGGGACCGCCGCAGGATAAAGTCTGGGGTACCCGTTTCATAGATTCAAAGGGGGCGTATCATAGATACGGAGATTTCCGTTTCATAGATTTCAGGGAGCGTCCCCATATATTCGAGTGGGTTGGGTGGGGAGAACGGAACCCTTGCACCGGCCCCGGTTTGATCCAGCCTGGCCAGCATGATATCACGCACTGGTTCAACCAACTCTAGTAATGGCGTGTTTTCCTTAATCATGGAACATGACAATTTAAAGAATGTAAATCAATGTCTGTGATTTATTGTTTCCTTGTCGTCAACAGATAACAGGATTTTTTTTCCTATTCCCTCACAGGATGTCTTTAAGTGCTGTCAGTTTAGCCACAGCAATAAAAAAAAGAGAAAAAAACAGGTAGTGTAGACGTGATGGAGTAATAACAGTGAAAGTGTGGCCTGCACCAACCTGCGAAAGTCGCTAATTTGTCGGACGAGGAACATTTTTGGCCCGTGACCACATTATCCATGCCTGCGAGATCGGCGAGTTAAATAAAGCAGGAAGTTCGCAAAGCAGCGTAAAGAAAGTACATATTCAATGAGAAGTTTATCATTTTGAAGGCATATAAGGAAATAAGGTAAAAAGAATAACCTGCACTCGGTGTAGTTTCACACAACACCGCAAGTTGCTGCAAAACCAAAACATTAAACTATAAACTTGAGCTATATTCTTAAATAGCCTCGTCAGAATAATAATTTTATATAAATGTCGGGCACGGTGCCAATCTCACCTATCTTGTGTATTACGATAAACTATTGTGTTGGTGCATAATTATCAGGCGTTTTTAATACTATTTATTATGAAAAATGAAACATAACAATCCAACGATAACATTTTTAAATGATTATTCCGGAGTGTATGATTTTTATAACCAGAAAATAAAATAATATTTTTATTAAAAAAAGTAAACAAAACAGAAATTCTTATTAACAAATAACTCGCCTAGAAAAACGCCTGATAATTATGCACCAACCCACTACACCAGCGTCCTGGGTAAAACTACATCCGACAGCAAGGCTTCTGATCAGGAGGTTTTGAGGAGCGTGGAACCACCTCTTAATTGCTGGTGTTCCCAGGTCCACCCTGACCAGGGGTGGTAGTACCTGTTATGGTCTTAACTATGGGTAAATCGTTAACCCCCAATCTAGGGTCAAAACACTATGAATGTTTAAAAATAGGTTTTAATATCAGAAATATTTTGTAAAAAAAAAAAAAATATTACCAGCAATACATTTTTGAAAAAAAAAAGATATTACGAACAATACATTTTTTTGGAAAAAAAGATATTACGAGCAATATATTTTTGAAAAGAAATATTACCAGAAATACGTTTTTGAAGAAAAAAATAATACCGGCAATAAAAATTTTGTCAGCATTACATAACCCTATCAGGTTGATATGACTGTAAAATAAACCAAACCAATATATAATTTCTCAAAAGTATTTGAGTTGTTTGAGAAGGTAAATGTGGATGATATACTCTCATTTCTAAAAGTCAGCCTCTACAAGAAAATATATAGAACAGGAGAGAATAACGATATAGCAAAGTTTTTATAATAAAAAAAAATCTATTGATAAAAAATCCTATCTACACAAATAAAACTAGGAAATCGGATATGTAGAGAATGTGTGTGTATTTAAGCAGCAATCATTCTTTCATGCACATTTCATTGAAAACGCCAGACAAGGAGCTTTTTTTTTTTAGTTTTTTATACAATTTCTCATGCGATCTAATATTTTTTTCTTTTCGGATGATAAATGATATAAAAACTGTCCGAATGTTCTTTTTATCCGACCGCTTTCGGCTAAACATTTAGCCATTTTCAAGGATTATATTTTAACTGTTATGTAGAGAATAAATATTACCCACAATTCTTTATTGAAGGAAAGAATAAAACCAGTAATGTCATTGTATCTCGACAGAAGCCCCCTTTGCAAAAGTGTAAATGAAACTTGATTTACAAAGTGATTTTGTTACAGAGAATACTTTCTTATATGTATCTTTATATATATTAAAAAAAAAAATCTTGTTGGCAATAAATGACCCTTTTAGGTTGATATGCCGTAAAACAAACCAAACCAAACTTGATTTGTCAAGTAATAAGCAGCCTTGGGAATGTGATGCGCGTGAATGTTGTCGAGTACAAGTTATTTAAACCATCTGAAAGCTCACCATAGCAACCAGAAGCAAGCCGACTATGCGAATCTGCCTCATCGTTCTGCCAACAATACCTGTGTTGTTTGCAACAAGGTTTGCAGATGATCATCTCGATTGAGGAGGCACATCGTGGGTAACACAGGAAAGTTCTACGGCATACCGATCCAATCAACCCAATCAAGGACACACAGTTTAACTGTCATATGTGTCCGATACCTGTGAAAATCAATGCTGGCCTCAAGAGTCATTGGACTTGGCAGCACCCTGGGTAACTGAGTTATCCGCTAAGTGACCGCCAGACGATTAGTACTGATTTTGTCTGATGGTCACTTAGTGTGTAACTCAGAGTAAAGATTTGGGTCTGAATCCCTGAGTGCTGTCATGGTGGTGTAATGTGGCTCGGACTGTGGAATCAGAGAGCCGGGTTCAAGTTCTAGTCGACTTCAATAGATCCACTTACGTGCAAATACCTTTCTATCTTACAACCACTATAGGAGAAGGAAACTCTGAATTCAAACCGGATCGTAGTATCCTTAAAAAGTGTGTATACATTCGGGAGGTAACTTCTTGTGAATCCAATTTCCCCCTGAAACTCCCACTATGGATTTGCACGTCCGAATGAATCCGACCTCTCCTACGCTTGGTCGACATTCGTTCGCATGCAGTGGGTTCGTTTGATTGAGTCATCTCAATTGATCACGAATAAACAGGTACAGGTAGACTAACAATGTAGTTTATCAATTTAAGACTAGGATTCTTGTGATTAAAAAAACAAACAGCAAACTTAACACCGACTGCATTGGCCAAACAACAATGTAATTAAGTTGTAGACTCGCAAGCCATTTAAGTGACCTTAGTTCGATAAGGAAGCATTTGAACACGCATACACAACTCTCCACTCTCATGAGAAAAATTATTGTAGATAAGAAAAATTGTCCTAAGAAAATATAATTGTAAAAGACGTTTAAAGATAACCCAAGCACTTTATATAAAGCGTTTTCAGACAAGCTTCAATCTTACCTATTTTGAAACTGGGCGAAACGAGTTGGCTGTGTTTTAAAGGCAACCAACATGGAATTTATACCCTTTCCATCCATTACGGCTTAGTATTACTACTAATTCTCACAAAATACAAGTTAGAACATAACCACAGATAACTATACTAACAAGGAACTATATATATATATATATATATATATATATATATATATATATATATATATATATATATATATATATATATATATAACAGCGCAACATCACGACCTAACATGCGCAAGTGAAATATTTGCGTAGTCGTCTATAACGATTTTTACGAGCGCGTCAATAACGGCAAACGCGTTCAGGAACTTTCATTACGGACAGAAGCGGCAAAGAGGAACAATCGTTTTATTTATTTCATTACGAAAATTTACAAAGAGGAACGATCAATTAGCTTTTCTTCATACCCTGCCTGGTGGCAAACGCTGCTGGTGGCGCCTGGCGTGGCCGTCCCGTCATAGCCACCGAAACCGTGAGATCACCCCTGGTCGGCGGCTGATGAAGAGAGGGTATCGCACGTGCTAACACACGTTCTATGTTTAAAAAAAATTTATATATATATATATTGTGTGTATTTAGGCAGCATTTTTTCATTCATACATGTTTCATTAAATAATATAGATAAGTGTTGTCTTTATATTTTATGTAAGTTCTTTTCATATCGTCTGATAAGCTTAATGACATTATCATTAAACAATGAAAGAAAATCACAATATTGATACATATTTTTAATCCAATCTAACCTTTCGGCTTACATAAGCCATTATCAAAGATGACAATTACACAATATATTAAGCAATACACGAACAAGAAATTGATGATAGTCTGTTTTTGTTTACATGGATGATTTCCAAGCAACGATAAACACGTACATATAAAACGCTATATATATATATATATATATATATATATATATATATATATATATATATATATATATATATATATATAGGAGGAATTGCTAGATTGTTATTATTTCCAAAGTTCTTTCATTTGCTACGGAGTTCCTTGTTAGTATACCTAATATATACTTTATGGTTTGCTATATTTATGGGTTAAACTGCTAGTAAAGTCTTTAGTAATATGTGTACACACACACACACACACACACACACACACACACACACACACACACACATATATATATATATATATGATAAAAATAGTTTATAGTATGCTATATTTATCGGTTAAAAACCATAAAACTATATTTTATCATATATATATATATATATATATATATATATATATATATATATATATATATATATATACATGTATGTGTTTGTGTGTGTGTGATAAGATACAGCTTTAATATATGCTATATTTATGGGTAAAAGTGTTCAATATCAGGGATAGAGCGCAAGTAAATATAAAAGTGGACATCGAAGTAAACACAGAGGCAACAATCTATTTGATGATAAACGCAATCGCCAGGTCATATATATATATATATATATATATATATATATATATATATATATATAATTAAATTTCGCATATTGAGTGCTTGTGTTAATAAAACAGTGCGTGATGTATAATAACAAAGTTAAAATTTATACTAATAATTTAAATAAATATATATATGTATATTTATCAATTATATATATATATATATACATATATATATATATATATATATATATATATATATATATATATATATATTTGTGTGTTTGTACACACGTTGTAATGAAAGCAAGCTCTGAACGCAGCACATAAGTAAAGAAGCGTAAAAACAAGTAAAAGCAAAAAAGAAAGAAAGATTATTTCTTGTCACTAAGATAAATAGGCCAAGTAATTTCTCCATTAATTTTAGCATTAACTTGACCGTTGGTATGTTCTCGATATGAGAAGAAAAAAACACCCCGAAGAATGTCAATACGAAACATTGAAGTTAGACACGTATTTCTTAGTAGGATAATTTTGTGCGACACATTTCATAACAAACACCCATTGTATTTTCGCTTGGAGGGGTGGATGTGGTGCCCGTAGATAGACGGAGAATAGCGGCGAAATTATAATCCCTTTTGCTGGTGGTAAACGTCGCAGTATGTGCTAAATACATTCTTATTCGGGTCTCGAATCCCATCTCACGTGCGGTTTATACTTTCTTTTAGATTCAGTGGCAGAGGAAAAACAGAGAAGCATTGTGTACTTTTATGTAAACGTGTCACAATGCGGAATTCCGTTGCAGCTAAGAACAACAACAAAAAAAAATCTATAAAGCAAAATTATTGTTGCTTCCCCATCCGCTGTTGTTTTGATCCAAGGAAATCCTGCGATTAAAAAAGAATTGTGTGCATTTTGAAGTTTAATACAACCATTATTCATAATTACAGAAACGGAAAAAACAGTTGTAGAGTTCGGGACAAATCGACATGTTCTTTGAAATAAAAACAACTGCATTCGCGAAACAATCGCCATCTTGTATGCAGACAGACTTATCGCATATACTGATTTCCTAAGCGTAGTTTAGATAAGGCCTAAAGTATGGGGCACCAAGTCAGGATCTAACTCACGACACGGTTGTAATTGTTCTAGTAAGACAAACGTGCTAACCATTACATCGCCTCGAGGTGCTCAAGAAGATTTTCTAAGAGCAGATTAGATGTGGCACAAGGCCGAAAGTATGGGCACCCATCGAGGATCGAAGTCACTACACGGTTGTATTTGGTCTATCAAGACAAACTTGCTAACCATTACACCGCCTCGAGGTGCCCAAAAGGATTTTCTAAGCGCAGATATGGCACAAGGCCGTAAGCATGGGCACCCAGTGAAGAGCGAACTCACTACACGGTTGTTATGGTTCTAGCGAGACAACTTTGCTAATCATTACACCCCGCCAAGGTGCGTACAGAAATTAAGTATATGCCCAAAAGCTGAGTATTGCCATGTATTCAATTGCGAAAGCAGAATAACATATCTTTTTTTTTATTACTTCAAAGATCCCAAGAAAATTAAATCTCGACATTAAATGGTCAATAGGGAGTTAATATGTCGTTAAACAAACAAATCGATTAGTTATTTCTGTTTTTATGAATCTTTCCCTACCTTCTCTTGGTTTTATGAACCTAGACATACATTTCTTTTTCGAATCACCTGCATGACGAACATAAAACGATAATCTCTTCAGCTCTTCATAGTGATATTCTTCCATTCTTCTCATTTGAAAGGCGCAATTACAACATGGCGGCCACAATCTTAACATAAGATATGCTGATTCTCAACTCCACGAGAGCATCTCTCTGCGACTGCTTGGTCTCACATTGTCTTCTGACCTGAGATGGAACAAATACATTGTATCAATAGCTTCATCCACCGCAAGGAAAGCTGGTTCTCTGTGTCGCGCCAGCACGTTTTTCTCGCCCCAGTCCATTCTTCAAATCTATAAAACAACCATTAACCGTTGCATGGAATACTGCTGCCATATATAGTCTGGTGTCCTCGCTGGTTGTCTTAAGGTCTTCGACAAAATCCAGGGACGGATATGCAATGTGATTGGCCTTAATCTGGCATCTCGTTTACAGTCGCTCTCTTACAGACGTTCCGTCGCTTCCCTCTGTCTTTTTCTAAAAAAATACTTTCACGGTTACTGCCCCGACGAGCTACTTTCGCTAGTTGCCAAACTGCATGAATTTAAACGTGCGACCAGGTTGGCATCTCAGTCCCAGCCTTTCACTGTCGAAAGTGTTAAATGTAGCCGTCTCTTCTGCTCCAATAGCTTCATGTCTCGCACTAACCGTCTGTGGAACTTCCTTTTACTCGCTTCGCTGATAGCTATAATCTCCAACTATTCAAATGTAATGTCAATCGACATCTCCACATACCTTGATCTATTCCCCGTCTTTCTCTCCACCCATCACGCCTCTTTACTCTTGCTCCCACGCTCTGTAACCCTTTGCGTGCTAGAGGCACTCCTGCCTTGCTTGGGGTGAAAAGCTTAAAATGTAGATGACGCAGTACTGATAGCAGTCACGGAAAGGAAACCACAAGAATCCCTACAGAAGGTATTAAAGAAAAGCTATATGACAATAAACCTTAATTGTAATAAGGCTGAATACATGTATATTTTTTTTTACGAAAGCAAGAGCCCAACGTGAAAATTACAATTTGTTGATGCAAAAATCAAACAAATACAATAATTTAAACACATGCGAAGTGATACTGAAATCCGAAGGTGTACTGGGATAAGCAAAGATACCTTCCAAAAGCTAAGGAAAGTATTAAGAAACAGAAAATTTTCGTTAGATACAAAGAAAAAAGTACTGAACTGTTACGTAATATCAATTTCCCTATATAACAGTGAATGTTGGACAATCTCTCCACAGGCGAAGAAACGATTTGAAACAACGGAAATATAGTTCTGCAGAAGGATGCTGAGAATACCATGGACCAAACAAGTGATTAACGAAAAGGTTTTAGAGAAAATGGGGACAAATAGGACACTTATACTTAACATCAAGAAGTGTGTTGTGGAGTTATTTCGCAGTGGAGGCTTGTATTTGTACTAAAATCGGTCCTAAATAAGTTCGACGAACCAAACGTTAGGAACTTGATATAATAGGTATTACGTAGAGGGTATCATGTGGCACAAGGCCGGTTTAACGTGAGATCCCCGAGCCCGTGGACCCGGCCCAAAATATATACCCTTTGAACCCGTGTAAACGGGTTCAGGGCCGGTTTACCACCCCGAACGAGACTCCGCCCTTCGGCGTAGCCTCGTTCGGGTTCCTCCCCGCCCGTAGGCAGAGAGTTCAACCGTTCAGACTGTCGTTCGACGAACGACTGACGATGTTCATTAACACGCCTACGTGTGTCAAATGTGGCATAAGGCCGGTTTAATGTAGAATTTCCGAGCCCGTAGGCTCGGGCAAAAATTGCCCGTAGAACCCGTATAAACGGGATCGGGTTGGTTCAACCTCCCCGAACGAGCCTCTGCCCTTCGGCGGAACCTCGTCCGGGTTCCTCTCTGACCAGAGGCATAGAGTTCCACTCTGCCTCAGAGGCAGAGAGTTCGACCGTCTAGCCGAGTCGTCCAAAAAGGACTGACGAACGACTGACCCTCGTTCCTCTTACTACTCCTACTTATATTAGGTGGGAGAGTCTAATAACTATAGAATAGGCGTGTTTCACCATAACGAAGTGATAGCTGAAATTTTCTAGAGTGCATAATGAGGAGAGAGGCTTGGAAATTTTGATACCCACAGGATAGATTGAAGACAAGAGGGACGGAGGAAGACAACGTATAATATACTTAGCGAACTTCAGTCAACGGATGACGGAACAAGGTCTTGGAAATTTATTAATAGCTACAAAGGACAGGAAGTTGTGGCGAGCCATGATCTCAAATGACCGAGTTTATTGCGTTTACTTTCGCACTAATACTTTTGGGAAAGGCATGAACTCACCCCCCAACTATGGTGTAAGCTGGCAACCAGCCCAGAAACACAACTTTGAATTCTAAATCCTGGGTAAGGCAACGGTAAAAATCAAAGAACTATTGTTTCCAAGAGGTCATGGCAGATAAAGGAAATCGTGCAGGGTTATCACCTATATTCTGAAGGGAATGACCTTTAAAATAGATATCGTGCATGGAAATATCTAATCAATCAACTACAAAATCAATTTTTTAATGACATCACTTTTGGCGATAGACGATAATGACTCTCCACAGCCTCCTTTTCCTTTAATACCCGTTAATTTCCATGATTATTCTTGGGAAAGGTACTGGAGTGGTTTTCTGTTTCTGTCTACATTTCTGAGACGAGGTATTATGTACATTATTTACATTATTCGGACTATTGTCCTCATCTTTGTCGCTATATTTATTACAACGTTTCGGTCGTTGTACGCCCCGGCCTTCTTCAAGGATACATGGCACAGTGGATAAAGGCATTAGTTAGATCCAGTGATAGGACCCGGTTAAGTCAGTGGAAAACTTTCAGAGGGAAATCAACAGGAGATAACTGATAACTGATATCCATTAAACATGGCACGTGGAACTAGAACAGTCTACCCCAGTGAGCGAAATAAAGGGTTCAGTTCGACATTCTAGCCACCTGAAGAAGACCGGAGCGTACAACGGCCGAAACGTTGTAATAAATATGCCGACAAAGATGAGGACAATAGTACGAATAATGTTGTTTTCTGCTGTCTTCTTCACGGTTTTGAATTGAGTTTTTTTTTCTCCGTGACTAGCTTCCAACAAAGGCTAGAGAACCCAGTCTGCCCTATTATTTACGAGTGTTTCAGAGGGTATTTCTGAAATGTAAATGATATCATTAGGATATCCATTTTGAGCGGCGGTCAGTTACGCCAAGTACTTCACTGGTGAGCATAACAAACACTTTTTATAGGTGGTCTTGATTAAATTATTCCGCCATTGTGCATACCGAGCGAAACGGCAATGCAACTCGATCCAGATACAATAACAGAACATTTCTCTTTTCTTATGAACGACAATTCCTATCAAGTGTACATTAATCGAACAATTTCCTTGTCAAACATTCCAATTGTTGTCTCGTTTGAAACCTGACTAGAGAGAAGGCGTATTTATCATGCAATATTAGATGTCAACACACTCGAGCAATTTTAACAGCGTTCATGTGAATGTGTTCATATCTATCTATCTATCTATCTATCTATCTATCTATCTATCTATCTATCTATCTATCTATTTCAATCTTTTCATTTCTGTCTATTTCAATCTTTTCATATCTATCTATCTATCTATCTATCTATCTATCTCGTTGTCAAGAATGTTATGGCATTTTTTTTTCCTGCTATAACATTTTCATAATCTAAAACATCGAATGGCATGAATAATGTGTTTGACCGATGGTCGTAATGATAATTGCCAGGAATCTTTTTTAGCAATAATCTACAGTTTAATCATCATCATCATCATCATCATCATCATCATCATCATCATCATCATCATCATCATCATCATCATCATCATCATCATCATCATCATCTCCTTCACTCTTTCTCCCTCTCTCTCCCTCTCCCTATATATATATATATATATATATATATATATATATATATATATATATATATATAGGGTGAGGCGTAAATACCTCCCGCATAATGGTAAGATATTTAGTGTCAATGGTGTCTTCATCAAGCTAATGTCTTACGATTATGTGGGAGGTATATGTAGAATGTATTTTTGCCAAACCACACACACACACACACACACACACACACATATATATATATATATTGGAAGAGAGAGAGATGACGTTATGTTTAAAATTATGTTATGTTTCTATTTATCTCAGTCTTTTCACATCTATCTATCTATCTATCTATCTATTTCAGTCTTTTCATTTCTATCTATTTCAATCTTTTTATTTCAATCTATTCATCTCAGCCTTTTCATATCTATTTCAGTTTTATCTATCTATCTATCTATCTATCTATCTATCTATCTATCTATCTATCTATCTATCTCATTTTATTCATATCTATCTATCTTGTTCTGAAAATGATAACAGTTTTTCTTACAAAATATTGTCATCACAATTTAAGCAAAAACATTAAAAATATCAACAATGCATTTGGACTGAATGTAGTACGGACACTTTCCAGTACTCTTTGTGAGCAGTACCCTAATTTCTTATTTTTCACGATCTTCGAAGTACTACTACTAAATTTTTCGTGGTTAAATTTGCCTAAATGTTTGTATGGGAACTCAGTATATAATCCTTACTTTTTTTTAAATATTTGAGAGATTACATTTTCTTCTATGGTTTTATGACGTGCTCTTCATTGTCCAGATTGCACGTTTGATAATGGCAATTGTAATATTAACCATTTGGAAATGGTAAGTAATATTAGCCGTTTCCCTATAAGGAAACATTTGCCATTCATTGACCGGCTAGCCATTACTGTTTTCCGTTGAAATTTTAAAAATCTTTCTGTTAAAACACTGTTTTAGGAAAACAGATTTCTCGAATCCAGTAGTTGTTTGGTCTAGTTAGTCTAACGGCATATCAACGTCTTATGGGTCATTTTATGCCGAAATTTAATCTTCTTGTGAGTTTTTTTTTAAAAATATGTATTGCTGGTAATTCTTTATTTACTATAAAAATGTATTGCTGATCATCTTTTCTGAGGTATTTTTATATTTTCATATTTTTGACCCCAGTTTGGGGGTTCACTATTTGCCTATAGATGTGACCCTAACAGAGACTACCACCTCGGGTCAGGGTAGACCTGGGAACAGCAGCAATTAAGAGATGCTTCCACGCTTCTTAAAATCTCCTGATCAGATGGCTTTTTCTGCTGGATGTAGTTTGTCGTTATACCCAGGAAAATCCAGTAGCTGTTATCGCTCTTTCCCGTATTGAAGGGAGTTTCCTTCCTAAATATCTATTTGAAGTAGTTTGGAGCATTATCATTTTGATTAGGTCATTATTTTCTCTTTGAGTTCCATGTGTTATCCATTTTAGTTGTTGCTGCTGTTGGTCGTCCTTAAGTGGTGCGGCTTCCGTTATTTGGTACAGTTCCTTGTTTGGAATTCTGTAGCACCAGTCCACAATGTTAAAAAAGTGTGATCTTGTCAAGGCCATCAGGCTTTACTCGTTCAAAGCAATTTTTAACCATTGATCTTAGAAAGCGGTTGTATACAGCTGACAGTTTAGACATTTCTGACCGGATTTGGCGACATGCCTGACATCCATATAAAAGTCACGATCTGACAAGCCTGATGGAGAACATGACACGAGTTTTCAGGTTGATGTTTTGGTTTCGTAGTCATATGCGGTGTTGGGTGAAACTACCCCTGGCACAACCTATTCAATTTCTTTTTTCTCCTCGACTTCATTTGTTATAACTGATCCATACGCCGAGGTATCTGAAGTGTTTAATATTTACTAATTCCATATTAACGACTTCAGACTTACGTTTCAAAAGTTCACAGCTATTAAACATACGAACTGTTACCCGAATAAGAAAGAACACATAGTACAATTAATCTCTCAAACATTTACAGAAATAATTATTAAATATGGGTAGATTTCGGGTAGATTTGAGCTTATTATTCGGGAAAGGTAGTCCATTTAAGGCTGTTTTCCCAACTTTTTTCAACCAGCGCCCACTTTGGTCACAAACTTTTTGTCAATTAAATTTCGAATATTATACTGAATTCATCTTTTATAGCAAAGTATTAGTGCAATAATAATTTATAATATAATAATTTTAATATTCTTTTCATTTCTATTATAAATACCAATGATTAAAATGCTATTTTAATTTATTATTTGATAGCTTATCTAAATGTTTTCAATGCGATGGTTGACTTTAGTGCTTACTGGCTAATGCTCTTACTCTCGGCTCATTTGATAGCTTATCTCAATGTTTTCAATGCGATGGTTGACATTGGTGCTTATTGGCTAAGACTCTTACTCTAGGTTCATTTGATAGCTTACCTCAATGTTTTCAATGCGATGGTTGACTTTGGTGCTTACTGGCTAAGGTTCTTACTCTAGGTTCATTTCATAGCTTACCTCAATGTTTTCAATGCGATGGTTGACTTTGGTGCTTACCGGCTAAGGCTCTTACTCTAGGTTCATTTGATAGCTTATCTCAATGTTTTCAATGCGATGGTTGACTTTGGTACTTACTGGCTAAGGCTTTTACTCTAGGTTCATTTGATAGCTTATCTCAATGTTTTCAATGCGATGGTTGACTTTGGTACTTACTGGCTAAGGCTCTTACTCTAGGTTCATTTGATAGCTTATCTCAATGTTTTCAATGCGATGGTTGACTTTGGTACTTACAGGCTAAGGCTCTTCCTCTAGGTTCAGTTGATAACTTATCTCAATGTTTTTAACGCGATTGTTGACTTTGGTGCTTACTGACTAAGGCCCTTGCTCTAGGTTTCATGCTGCTTAGAAGTAATCATAGATCTCCTCGTTTTGTAATTTGCGGGCGGTTTCTTTGTTTAGTAAGGAGTGTAACTGCGTTGAAATGATATTCAGCCATATTGGAAGTTGATAAAGCAATGAAGAAACGTTTGATATCTTCCCACAGCTTTAGATACCTTTCAGAAATTTCCTTTTGTAGCCAATATTGAATAATTTTTGAAAATTTGAAAAAAAAAAAATGGATGCCGACAACCCCTTGAGTAAGTTTAATGCCTTACAAATTGAATAAAAACTCCCAGCGCTCCCTTCAGCATAACAGATTATCGCCCACGTTGGGAAACACTGATTTAAGGTGAGGAAAACTCTGATTTTAAAACTCCGTTGCCTTACGGCCATATGCAAATACGTGAAAATCTAAAGCTAGATGCAGATATAAAATCCGGACTGGAACCCCGAAGGCAGTTGGTTGTTAATACTGACAAACTTCCGGTAAGTTCTGCAGCTAAGCAGTCCCCACATGTAATACACTGTATTTATTTGAATCTTGTCTGTCCAACCGAGTGTGGGGCCAAGTGCTCTGGGTAGCACACGGCTTCCATATGCCATAGCCCATACCTGCACTTTGGAGACGTCACTCCAGTGTCACCGATCTTCAAGGACTGGAATTTGACCAAAGACGCTATGATTATTTCACGAGATAAACGGATGCCGACTGATGCGTGGATATTAGTCTACTGGTCCGAATGACAAATGATATAATGAGGAATACTCGGACATACCTCAGCATATGAAATTCTATGTCCGAGTAATGCAACGGTTCAAAAAGAGAACTCCGCGAGCCGAGTTTAAATTCCGTTCCGTATTCGTTATGCTCACTTTCGAAATAATATAACCGGAAAAGGTATAAATGCATCTCTTCTCTTCACTCCCAGCTATGGGTTAAATAAAGGCAGTCTGAGCTCTTTAACCTTGAATGGCAATCAGTCTAGGAGAAAGATAACTCAGCATTCAAAAACATGGAATCGGCTACGGGAAAGAACAAGACTATTCAGAGATATCATAGAAAAGGAATCTAGGGAGAGCCATGATCGCTTACATCCTGCAAAGAATGAGATTTAAAACAGTTTCGCGTATGGAAATATAGAATCAACCACGAAATCAGTTTTCTTTTTTAATGATATATATCTTCAAACCGTAGAAGATCATGGCTCTCCACAGCTTCTGTCTTTCTTTTTTCTTTCTTTCTTTCTTCTCAGTTTGTGTTGGGACGTAGGCCTTCCCCAAATTCATAGAGAGGAATTAACCACTACCCTACCGCGCCGGCCCAAAGCATGTTGGTAAGGGGCGGATGTGACAAGATTGGGCGATCATGTCTCTATTCGATTCTTGATCGCCAAAATGTAACGAACCCGACTGGAACTCGAACACGGCTCTCCAAATTTTCATCGCGAACCTTTATCCATTACACCGCCGCGCACCCAAGCTTACAGTAGAGAGTGAGCTGAGTTCGTTGCGTTCACTTTTCGTTGGAAAAGATATGAATCAATGTCGCTCTCCCAGCTATGGGTTAAATAGCGGGAAAGACTGGGCTCTCTAACCTTGGTTAGCCACGAGTCTAGAAATGGTTACTCGAAAAAGAAATCTGGCCACTCGTTCCAACCTCGGCCCTTCATGGCGTTGTGTCGTCTCGTAAAAAACGCACAAAGACTGATTTGAATTGCACAATCTTCCGCAGGGGGGTGATAGCGTCTGTTTTTGTAAATACTTAGGATGCTTCATTTCAAAAGATTTACAGCGACAATATGTCTTTGAAAAATAGGCTCAGCAATTTTGATCTTCAGATTGTTTGTTCATTTGTCAAGCAGGCGCTGCAATTTCTGTGTATGTTGGCAATGAAGGGATGCTGTCAAACGAACCGGAATTTGCAACCGCAAAACATGGGATGGCCTCCGAATACCAAGCATTCTTTGATGACACGAGCGCCGCGTGTATCCTTTTAATGAGGAGGCGCTGAAAAGTTCTCGAATTACCCTACTTTTTCAAACATCATTTTTTTTGGTGGGGTAGAAAGGTTATTATAGTCGCTACACTTAGCTGTTTCTTAGATGAGGAATTATCATTATTATACATTGATCTATTCAGACTAGTATCCTCATCTTGCTGGTTATAGTCCCATACTTTCAGCTGTTTCTTAGATGAGGAATTATCATTATTATACATTGATCTATTCACACTAGTATCCTCATCTTCGTTGTTATAGTCCCAACCTTTCAGCTGTTTCTTAGATGAGGAATTATCATTATTATACATTGATCTATTCACACTAGTATCCTCATCTTGCTTGTTATAGTCCCAACCTTTCAGCTGTTTCTGAGATGAGGAATTATCATTATTATACATTGATCTATTCACACTAGTATCCTCATCTTGGTTGTTATAGTCCCAACCTTTCAGCTGTTTCTTAGATGAGGAATTGTCATTATTATACATTGATCTATTCAGACTAGTATCCTCATCTTGGTTGTTATAGTCCCAACCTTTCAGCTGTTTCTTATATGAGGAATTATCATTATTATACATTGATCTATTCAGACTAGTATCCTCATCTTGGTTGTTATAGTCCCAACCTTTCAGCTGTTTCTTACATGAGGAATTATCATTATTATACATTGATCTATTCAGACTAGTATCCTCATCTTGGTTGTTATAGTCTCAACCTTTCATCTGTTTCTTAGATGAGGAACTATCATTATTATACATTGATCTATTCAGACTAGTATCCTCATCTTGGTTGTTATAGTCCCAACCTTTCAGCTGTTTCTTAGATGAGGAATTATCATTATTATACATTGATCTATTCAGACTAGTATCCTCATCTTGGTTGTTATAGTCCCAACCTTTCAGCTGTTTCTTACATGAGGAATTATCATTATTATACATTGATCTATTCAGACTAGTATCCTCATCTTGGTTGTTATAGTCTCAACCTTTCATCTGTTTCTTAGATGAGGAACTATCATTATTATACATTGATCTATTCAGACTAGTATCCTCATCTTGGTTGTTATAGTCCCAACCTTTCAGCTGTTTCTTAGATGAGGAATTATCATTATTATACATTGATCTATTCAGACTAGTATCCTCATCTTGGTTGTTATATTCCCAACCTTTCAGCTGTTTCTTACATGAGGAATTATCATTATTATACATTGATCTATTCAGACTAGTATCCTCATCTTGGTTGTTATAGTCTCAACCTTTCATCTGTTTCTTAGATGAGGAATTATCATTATTATACATTGATCTGTTCAGACTAGTATCCTCATCTTGGTTGTTATATTCCCAACCTTTCAGCTGTTTCTTACATGAGGAATTATCATTATTATACATTGATCTATTCAGACTAGTATCCTCATCTTGGTTGTTATATTCCCAACCTTTCAGCTGTTTCTTACATGAGGAATTATCATTATTATACATTGTTCTATTCAGACTAGTATCCTCATCTTGGTTGTTATAGTCTCAACCTTTCATCTGTTTCTTAGATGAGGAACTATCATTATTATACATTGATCTGTTCAGACTAGTATCCTCATCTTGGTTGTTATAGTCCCAACCTTTCAGCTGTTTCTTACATGAGGAATTATCATTATTATACATTGATCTATTCAGACTAGTATCCTCATCTTGGTTGTTATAGTCTCAACCTTTCAGCTGTTTCTTACATGAGGAATTATCATTATTATACATTGATCTATTCAGACTAGTATCCTCATCTTGGTTGTTATAGTCCCAACCTTTCAGCTGTTTCTTAGATGAGGAATTATCATTATTATACATTGATCTATTCAGACTAGTATCCTCATCTTGGTTGTTATATTCCCAACCTTTCAGCTGTTTCTTACATGAGGAATTATCATTATTATACATTGATCTATTCAGACTAGTATCCTCATCTTGGTTGTTATAGTCTCAACCTTTCATCTGTTTCTTAGATGAGGAACTATCATTATTATACATTGATCTGTTCAGACTAGTATCCTCATCTTGGTTGTTATAGTCCCAACCTTTCAGCTGTTTCTTACATGAGGAATTATCATTATTATACATTGATCTATTCAGACTAGTATCCTCATCCTGGTTGTTATAGTCTCAACCTTTCAGCTGTTTCTTACATGAGGAATTATCATTATTATACATTGATCTGTTCAGACTAGTATCCTCATCTTGGTTGTTATAGTCCCAACCTTTCAGCTGTTTCTTACATGAGGAACTATCATTATTATACATTGATCTATTCAGACTAGTATCCTCATCTTGGTTGTTATATTCCCAACCTTTCAGCTGTTTCTTACATGAGGAATTATCATTATTATACATTGATCTATTCAGACTAGTATCCTCATCTTGGTTGTTATAGTCCCAACCTTTCAGCTGTTTCTTACATGAGGAATTATCATTATTATACATTGATCTATTCAGACTAGTATCCTCATCTTGGTTGTTATAGTCTCAACCTTTCATCTGTTTTTTAGATGAGGAACTATCATTATTATACATTGATCTATTCAGACTAGTATCCTCATCTTGGTTGTTATAGTCCCAACCTTTCAGCTGTTTCTTAGATGAGGAATTATCATTATTATACATTGATCTATTCAGACTAGTATCCTCATCTTGGTTGTTATATTCCCAACCTTTCAGCTGTTTCTTACATGAGGAATTATCATTATTATACATTGATCTATTCAGACTAGTATCCTCATCTTGGTTGTTATAGTCTCAACCTTTCATCTGTTTCTTAGATGAGGAATTATCATTATTATACATTGATCTGTTCAGACTAGTATCCTCATCTTGGTTGTTATATTCCCAACCTTTCAGCTGTTTCTTACATGAGGAATTATCATTATTATACATTGATCTATTCAGACTAGTATCCTCATCTTGGTTATTATATTCCCAACCTTTCAGCTGTTTCTTACATGAGGAATTATCATTATTATACATTGATCTATTCAGACTAGTATCCTCATCTTGGTTGTTATAGTGTCAACCTTTCATCTGTTTCTTAGATGAGGAACTATCATTATTATACATTGATCTGTTCAGACTAGTATCCTCATCTTGGTTGTTATAGTCCCAACCTTTCAGCTGTTTCTTACATGAGGAATTAGCATTATTATACATTGATCTATTCAGACTAGTATCCTCATCTTGGTTGTTATAGTCTCAACCTTTCATCTGTTTCTTAGATGAGGAACTATCATTATTATACATTGATCTATTCAGACTAGTATCCTCATCTTGGTTGTTATAGTCCCAACCTTTCAGCTGTTTCTTACATGAGGAATTATCATTATTATACATTGATCTATTCAGACTAGTATCCTCATCTTGGTTGTTATAGTCCCAACCTTTCAGCTGTTTCTTAGATGAGGAACTATCATTATTATACATTGATCTATTCAGACTAGTATCCTCATCTTGGTTGTTATAGTCCCAACCTTTCAGCTGTTTCTTAGATGAGGAATTATCATTATTATACATTGATCTATTCAGACTAGTATCCTCATCTTGGTTGTTATAGTCCCAACCTTTCAGCTGTTTCTTACATGAGGAATTATCATTATTATACATTGATCTATTCAGACTAGTATCCTCATCTTGGTTGTTATATTCCCAACCTTTCAGCTGTTTCTTACATGAGGAATTATCATTATTATACATTGATCTATTCAGACTAGTATCCTCATCTTGGTTGTTATAGTCTCAACCTTTCATCTGTTTCTTAGATGAGGAACTATCATTATTATACATTGATCTATTCAGACTAGTATCCTCATCTTGGTTGTTATAGTCCCAACCTTTCAGCTGTTTCTTAGATGAGGAATTATCATTATTATACATTGATCTATTCAGACTAGTATCCTCATCTTGGTTGTTATAGTCTCAACCTTTCATCTGTTTCTTAGATGAGGAATTATCATTATTATACATTGATCTATTCAGACTAGTATCCTCATCTTGGTTGTTATAGTCCCAACCTTTCATCTGTTTCTTAGATGAGGAATTATCATTATTATACATTGATCTATTCAGACTAGTATCCTCATCTTGGTTGTTATAGTCCCAACCTTTCAGCTGTTTCTTACATGAGGAATTATCATTATTATACATTGATCTATACAGACTAGTATCCTCATCTTGGTTGTTATAGTCTCAACCTTTCATCTGTTTCTTAGATGAGGAACTATCATTATTATACATTGATCTATTCAGACTAGTATCCTCATCTTGGTTGTTATAGTCCCAACCTTTCAGCTGTTTCTTAGATGAGGAATTATCATTATTATACATTGATCTATTCAGACTAGTATCCTCATCTTGGTTGTTATAGTCTCAACCTTTCATCTGTTTCTTAGATGAGGAACTATCATTATTATACATTGATCTATTCAGACTAGTATCCTCATCTTGGTTGTTATATTCCCAACCTTTCAGCTGTTTCTTACATGAGGAATTATCATTATTATACATTGATCTATTCAGACTAGTATCCTCATCTTGGTTGTTATAGTCTCAACCTTTCATCTGTTTCTTAGATGAGGAATTATCATTATTATACATTGATCTATTCAGACTAGTATCCTCATCTTGGTTGTTATAGTCCCAACCTTTCAGCTGTTTCTTACATGAGGAATTATCATTATTATACATTGATCTATTCAGACTAGTATCCTCATCTTGGTTGTTATAGTCCCAACCTTTCAGCTGTTTCTTAGATGAGGAATTATCATTATTATACATTGATCTATTCAGACTAGTATCCTCATCTTGGTTGTTATATTCCCAACCTTTCAGCTGTTTCTTACATGAGGAATTATCATTATTATACATTGATCTATTCAGACTAGTATCCTCATCTTGGTTGTTATATTCCCAACCTTTCAGCTGTTTCTTACATGAGGAATTATCATTATTATACATTGATCTATTCAGACTAGTATCCTCATCTTGGTTGTTATAGTCTCAACCTTTCATCTGTTTCTTAGATGAGGAATTATCATTATTATACATTGATCTATTCAGACTAGTATCCTCATCTTGGTTGTTATAGTCCCAACCTTTCAGCTGTTTCTTACATGAGGAATTATCATTATTATACATTGATCTATTCAGACTAGTATCCTCATCTTGGTTGTTATAGTCCCAACCTTTCAGCTGTTTCTTAGATGAGGAATTATCATTATTATACATTGATCTATTCAGACTAGTATCCTCATCTTGGTTGTTATAGTCCCAACCTTTCAGCTGTTTCCTAGATGAGGAATTATCATTATTATACATTGATCTATTCAGACTAGTATCCTCATCTTGGTTGTTATAGTCCCAACCTTTCAGCTGTTTCTTACATGAGGAATTATCATTATTATACATTGATCTATTCAGACTAGTATCCTCATCTTGGTTGTTATAGTCTCAACCTTTCATCTGTTTCTTAGATGAGGAACTATCATTATTATACATTGATCTATTCAGACTAGTATCCTCATCTTGGTTGTTATAGTCCCAACCTTTCAGCTGTTTCTTAGATGAGGAATTATCATTATTATACATTGATTTATTCAGACTAGTATCCTCATCTTGGTTGTTATAGTCCCAACCTTTCAGCTGTTTCTTACATGAGGAATTATCATTATTATACATTGATCTATTCAGACTAGTATCCTCATCTTGGTTGTTATATTCCCAACCTTTCAGCTGTTTCTTACATGAGGAATTATCATTATTATACATTGATCTATTCAGACTAGTATCCTCATCTTGGTTGTTATAGTCTCAACCTTTCATCTGTTTCTTAGATGAGGAACTATCATTATTATACATTGATCTATTCAGACTAGTATCCTCATCTTGGTTGTTATAGTCCCAACCTTTCAGCTGTTTCTTAGATGAGGAATTATCATTATTATACATTGATCTATTCAGACTAGTATCCTCATCTTGGTTGTTATAGTCTCAACCTTTCATCTGTTTCTTAGATGAGGAATTATCATTATTATACATTGATCTATTCAGACTAGTATCCTCATCTTGGTTGTTATAGTCCCAACCTTTCATCTGTTTCTTAGATGAGGAATTATCATTATTATACATTGATCTATTCAGACTAGTATCCTCATCTTGGTTGTTATAGTCCCAACCTTTCAGCTGTTTCTTACATGAGGAATTATCATTATTATACATTGATCTATACAGACTAGTATCCTCATCTTGGTTGTTATAGTCTCAACCTTTCATCTGTTTCTTAGATGAGGAACTATCATTATTATACATTGATCTATTCAGACTAGTATCCTCATCTTGGTTGTTATAGTCCCAACCTTTCAGCTGTTTCTTAGATGAGGAATTATCATTATTATACATTGATCTATTCAGACTAGTATCCTCATCTTGGTTGTTATAGTCTCAACCTTTCATCTGTTTCTTACATGAGGAACTATCATTATTATACATTGATCTATTCAGACTAGTATCCTCATCTTGGTTGTTATATTCCCAACCTTTCAGCTGTTTCTTACATGAGGAATTATCATTATTATACATTGATCTATTCAGACTAGTATCCTCATCTTGGTTGTTATAGTCCCAACCTTTCAGCTGTTTCTTACATGAGGAATTATCATTATTATACATTGATCTATTCAGACTAGTATCCTCATCTTGGTTGTTATAGTCTCAACCTTTCATCTGTTTTTTAGATGAGGAACTATCATTATTATACATTGATCTATTCAGACTAGTATCCTCATCTTGGTTGTTATAGTCCCAACCTTTCAGCTGTTTCTTAGATGAGGAATTATCATTATTATACATTGATCTATTCAGACTAGTATCCTCATCTTGGTTGTTATATTCCCAACCTTTCAGCTGTTTCTTACATGAGGAATTATCATTATTATACATTGATCTATTCAGACTAGTATCCTCATCTTGGTTGTTATAGTCTCAACCTTTCATCTGTTTCTTAGATGAGGAATTATCATTATTATACATTGATCTGTTCAGACTAGTATCCTCATCTTGGTTGTTATATTCCCAACCTTTCAGCTGTTTCTTACATGAGGAATTATCATTATTATACATTGATCTATTCAGACTAGTATCCTCATCTTGGTTATTATATTCCCAACCTTTCAGCTGTTTCTTACATGAGGAATTATCATTATTATACATTGATCTATTCAGACTAGTATCCTCATCTTGGTTGTTATAGTGTCAACCTTTCATCTGTTTCTTAGATGAGGAACTATCATTATTATACATTGATCTGTTCAGACTAGTATCCTCATCTTGGTTGTTATAGTCCCAACCTTTCAGCTGTTTCTTACATGAGGAATTAGCATTATTATACATTGATCTATTCAGACTAGTATCCTCATCTTGGTTGTTATATTCCCAACCTTTCAGCTGTTTCTTACATGAGGAATTATCATTATTATACATTGATCTATTCAGACTAGTATCCTCATCTTGGTTGTTATAGTCTCAACCTTTCATCTGTTTCTTAGATGAGGAACTATCATTATTATACATTGATCTATTCAGACTAGTATCCTCATCTTGGTTGTTATAGTCCCAACCTTTCAGCTGTTTCTTAGATGAGGAATTATCATTATTATACATTGATCTATTCAGACTAGTATCCTCATCTTGGTTGTTATAGTCTCAACCTTTCATCTGTTTCTTAGATGAGGAATTATCATTATTATACATTGATCTATTCAGACTAGTATCCTCATCTTGGTTGTTATAGTCCCAACCTTTCATCTGTTTCTTAGATGAGGAATTATCATTATTATACATTGATCTATTCAGACTAGTATCCTCATCTTGGTTGTTATAGTCCCAACCTTTCAGCTGTTTCTTACATGAGGAATTATCATTATTATACATTGATCTATACAGACTAGTATCCTCATCTTGGTTGTTATAGTCTCAACCTTTCATCTGTTTCTTAGATGAGGAACTATCATTATTATACATTGATCTATTCAGACTAGTATCCTCATCTTGGTTGTTATAGTCCCAACCTTTCAGCTGTTTCTTAGATGAGGAATTATCATTATTATACATTGATCTATTCAGACTAGTATCCTCATCTTGGTTGTTATAGTCTCAACCTTTCATCTGTTTCTTAGATGAGGAACTATCATTATTATACATTGATCTATTCAGACTAGTATCCTCATCTTGGTTGTTATATTCCCAACCTTTCAGCTGTTTCTTACATGAGGAATTATCATTATTATACATTGATCTATTCAGACTAGTATCCTCATCTTGGTTGTTATAGTCTCAACCTTTCATCTGTTTCTTAGATGAGGAATTATCATTATTATACATTGATCTATTCAGACTAGTATCCTCATCTTGGTTGTTATAGTCCCAACCTTTCAGCTGTTTCTTACATGAGGAATTATCATTATTATACATTGATCTATTCAGACTAGTATCCTCATCTTGGTTGTTATAGTCCCAACCTTTCAGCTGTTTCTTAGATGAGGAATTATCATTATTATACATTGATCTATTCAGACTAGTATCCTCATCTTGGTTGTTATAGTCCCAACCTTTCAGCTGTTTCTTAGATGAGGAATTATCATTATTATACATTGATCTATTCAGACTAGTATCCTCATCTTGGTTGTTATAGTCCCAACCTTTCAGCTGTTTCTTACATGAGGAATTATCATTATTATACATTGATCTATTCAGACTAGTATCCTCATCTTGGTTGTTATAGTCTCAACCTTTCATCTGTTTCTTAGATGAGGAACTATCATTATTATACATTGATCTATTCAGACTAGTATCCTCATCTTGGTTGTTATAGTCCCAACCTTTCAGCTGTTTCTTAGATGAGGAATTATCATTATTATACATTGATCTATTCAGACTAGTATCCTCATCTTGGTTGTTATAGTCCCAACCTTTCAGCTGTTTCTTACATGAGGAATTATCATTATTATACATTGATCTATTCAGACTAGTATCCTCATCTTGGTTGTTATATTCCCAACCTTTCAGCTGTTTCTTACATGAGGAATTATCATTATTATACATTGATCTATTCAGACTAGTATCCTCATCTTGGTTGTTATAGTCTCAACCTTTCATCTGTTTCTTAGATGAGGAACTATCATTATTATACATTGATCTATTCAGACTAGTATCCTCATCTTGGTTGTTATAGTCCCAACCTTTCAGCTGTTTCTTAGATGAGGAATTATCATTATTATACATTGATCTATTCAGACTAGTATCCTCATCTTGGTTGTTATAGTCCCAACCTTTCAGCTGTTTCTTACATGAGGAATTATCATTATTATACATTGATCTATTCAGACTAGTATCCTCATCTTGGTTGTTATAGTCTCAACCTTTCATCTGTTTTTTAGATGAGGAACTATCATTATTATACATTGATCTATTCAGACTAGTATCCTCATCTTGGTTGTTATAGTCCCAACCTTTCAGCTGTTTCTTAGATGAGGAATTATCATTATTATACATTGATCTATTCAGACTAGTATCCTCATCTTGGTTGTTATATTCCCAACCTTTCAGCTGTTTCTTACATGAGGAATTATCATTATTATACATTGATCTATTCAGACTAGTATCCTCATCTTGGTTGTTATAGTCTCAACCTTTCATCTGTTTCTTAGATGAGGAATTATCATTATTATACATTGATCTGTTCAGACTAGTATCCTCATCTTGGTTGTTATATTCCCAACCTTTCAGCTGTTTCTTACATGAGGAATTATCATTATTATACATTGATCTATTCAGACTAGTATCCTCATCTTGGTTATTATATTCCCAACCTTTCAGCTGTTTCTTACATGAGGAATTATCATTATTATACATTGATCTATTCAGACTAGTATCCTCATCTTGGTTGTTATAGTGTCAACCTTTCATCTGTTTCTTAGATGAGGAACTATCATTATTATACATTGATCTGTTCAGACTAGTATCCTCATCTTGGTTGTTATAGTCCCAACCTTTCAGCTGTTTCTTACATGAGGAATTAGCATTATTATACATTGATCTATTCAGACTAGTATCCTCATCTTGGTTGTTATATTCCCAACCTTTCAGCTGTTTCTTACATGAGGAATTATCATTATTATACATTGATCTATTCAGACTAGTATCCTCATCTTGGTTGTTATAGTCTCAACCTTTCATCTGTTTCTTAGATGAGGAACTATCATTATTATACATTGATCTATTCAGACTAGTATCCTCATCTTGGTTGTTATAGTCCCAACCTTTCAGCTGTTTCTTAGATGAGGAATTATCATTATTATACATTGATCTATTCAGACTAGTATCCTCATCTTGGTTGTTATAGTCTCAACCTTTCATCTGTTTCTTAGATGAGGAATTATCATTATTATACATTGATCTATTCAGACTAGTATCCTCATCTTGGTTGTTATAGTCCCAACCTTTCATCTGTTTCTTAGATGAGGAATTATCATTATTATACATTGATCTATTCAGACTAGTATCCTCATCTTGGTTGTTATAGTCCCAACCTTTCAGCTGTTTCTTACATGAGGAATTATCATTATTATACATTGATCTATACAGACTAGTATCCTCATCTTGGTTGTTATAGTCTCAACCTTTCATCTGTTTCTTAGATGAGGAACTATCATTATTATACATTGATCTATTCAGACTAGTATCCTCATCTTGGTTGTTATAGTCCCAACCTTTCAGCTGTTTCTTAGATGAGGAATTATCATTATTATACATTGATCTATTCAGACTAGTATCCTCATCTTGGTTGTTATAGTCTCAACCTTTCATCTGTTTCTTAGATGAGGAACTATCATTATTATACATTGATCTATTCAGACTAGTATCCTCATCTTGGTTGTTATATTCCCAACCTTTCAGCTGTTTCTTACATGAGGAATTATCATTATTATACATTGATCTATTCAGACTAGTATCCTCATCTTGGTTGTTATAGTCTCAACCTTTCATCTGTTTCTTAGATGAGGAATTATCATTATTATACATTGATCTATTCAGACTAGTATCCTCATCTTGGTTGTTATAGTCCCAACCTTTCAGCTGTTTCTTACATGAGGAATTATCATTATTATACATTGATCTATTCAGACTAGTATCCTCATCTTGGTTGTTATAGTCCCAACCTTTCAGCTGTTTCTTAGATGAGGAATTATCATTATTATACATTGATCTATTCAGACTAGTATCCTCATCTTGGTTGTTATAGTCCCAACCTTTCAGCTGTTTCTTAGATGAGGAATTATCATTATTATACATTGATCTATTCAGACTAGTATCCTCATCTTGGTTGTTATAGTCCCAACCTTTCAGCTGTTTCTTACATGAGGAATTATCATTATTATACATTGATCTATTCAGACTAGTATCCTCATCTTGGTTGTTATAGTCTCAACCTTTCATCTGTTTCTTAGATGAGGAACTATCATTATTATACATTGATCTATTCAGACTAGTATCCTCATCTTGGTTGTTATAGTCCCAACCTTTCAGCTGTTTCTTAGATGAGGAATTATCATTATTATACATTGATCTATTCAGACTAGTATCCTCATCTTGGTTGTTATAGTCCCAACCTTTCAGCTGTTTCTTACATGAGGAATTATCATTATTATACATTGATCTATTCAGACTAGTATCCTCATCTTGGTTGTTATATTCCCAACCTTTCAGCTGTTTCTTACATGAGGAATTATCATTATTATACATTGATCTATTCAGACTAGTATCCTCATCTTGGTTGTTATAGTCTCAACCTTTCATCTGTTTCTTAGATGAGGAACTATCATTATTATACATTGATCTATTCAGACTAGTATCCTCATCTTGGTTGTTATAGTCCCAACCTTTCAGCTGTTTCTTAGATGAGGAATTATCATTATTATACATTGATCTATTCAGACTAGTATCCTCATCTTGGTTGTTATAGTCTCAACCTTTCATCTGTTTCTTAGATGAGGAATTATCATTATTATACATTGATCTATTCAGACTAGTATCCTCATCTTGGTTGTTATAGTCCCAACCTTTCATCTGTTTCTTAGATGAGGAATTATCATTATTATACATTGATCTATTCAGACTAGTATCCTCATCTTGGTTGTTATAGTCCCAACCTTTCAGCTGTTTCTTACATGAGGAATTATCATTATTATACATTGATCTATACAGACTAGTATCCTCATCTTGGTTGTTATAGTCTCAACCTTTCATCTGTTTCTTAGATGAGGAACTATCATTATTATACATTGATCTATTCAGACTAGTATCCTCATCTTGGTTGTTATAGTCCCAACCTTTCAGCTGTTTCTTAGATGAGGAATTATCATTATTATACATTGATCTATTCAGACTAGTATCCTCATCTTGGTTGTTATAGTCTCAACCTTTCATCTGTTTCTTAGATGAGGAACTATCATTATTATACATTGATCTATTCAGACTAGTATCCTCATCTTGGTTGTTATAGTCTCAACCTTTCATCTGTTTCTTAGATGAGGAACTATCATTATTATACATTGATCTATTCAGACTAGTATCCTCATCTTGGTTGTTATAGTCTCAACCTTTCATCTGTTTCTTAGATGAGGAACTATCATTATTATACATTGATCTATTCAGACTAGTATCCTCATCTTGGTTGTTATATTCCCAACCTTTCAGCTGTTTCTTACATGAGGAATTATCATTATTATACATTGATCTATTCAGACTAGTATCCTCATCTTGGTTGTTATAGTCTCAACCTTTCATCTGTTTCTTAGATGAGGAATTATCATTATTATACATTGATCTATTCAGACTAGTATCCTCATCTTGGTTGTTATAGTCCCAACCTTTCAGCTGTTTCTTACATGAGGAATTATCATTATTATACATTGATCTATTCAGACTAGTATCCTCATCTTGGTTGTTATAGTCTCAACCTTTCATCTGTTTCTTAGATGAGGAACTATCATTATTATACATTGATCTATTCAGACTAGTATCCTCATCTTGGTTGTTATATTCCCAACCTTTCAGCTGTTTCTTACATGAGGAATTATCATTATTATACATTGATCTATTCAGACTAGTATCCTCATCTTGGTTGTTATAGTCTCAACCTTTCATCTGTTTCTTAGATGAGGAATTATCATTATTATACATTGATCTATTCAGACTAGTATCCTCATCTTGGTTGTTATAGTCCCAACCTTTCATCTGTTTCTTAGATGAGGAATTATCATTATTATACATTGATCTATTCAGACTAGTATCCTCATCTTGGTTGTTATAGTCCCAACCTTTCAGCTGTTTCTTACATGAGGAATTATCATTATTATACATTGATCTATACAGACTAGTATCCTCATCTTGGTTGTTATAGTCTCAACCTTTCATCTGTTTCTTAGATGAGGAACTATCATTATTATACATTGATCTATTCAGACTAGTATCCTCATCTTGGTTGTTATAGTCCCAACCTTTCAGCTGTTTCTTAGATGAGGAATTATCATTATTATACATTGATCTATTCAGACTAGTATCCTCATCTTGGTTGTTATAGTCTCAACCTTTCATCTGTTTCTTAGATGAGGAACTATCATTATTATACATTGATCTATTCAGACTAGTATCCTCATCTTGGTTGTTATAGTCTCAACCTTTCATCTGTTTCTTAGATGAGGAACTATCATTATTATACATTGATCTATTCAGACTAGTATCCTCATCTTGGTTGTTATAGTCTCAACCTTTCATCTGTTTCTTAGATGAGGAACTATCATTATTATACATTGATCTATTCAGACTAGTATCCTCATCTTGGTTGTTATATTCCCAACCTTTCAGCTGTTTCTTACATGAGGAATTATCATTATTATACATTGATCTATTCAGACTAGTATCCTCATCTTGGTTGTTATAGTCTCAACCTTTCATCTGTTTCTTAGATGAGGAATTATCATTATTATACATTGATCTATTCAGACTAGTATCCTCATCTTGGTTGTTATAGTCCCAACCTTTCAGCTGTTTCTTACATGAGGAATTATCATTATTATACATTGATCTATTCAGACTAGTATCCTCATCTTGGTTGTTATAGTCTCAACCTTTCATCTGTTTCTTAGATGAGGAACTATCATTATTATACATTGATCTATTCAGACTAGTATCCTCATCTTGGTTGTTATATTCCCAACCTTTCAGCTGTTTCTTACATGAGGAATTATCATTATTATACATTGATCTATTCAGACTAGTATCCTCATCTTGGTTGTTATAGTCTCAACCTTTCATCTGTTTCTTAGATGAGGAATTATCATTATTATACATTGATCTATTCAGACTAGTATCCTCATCTTGGTTGTTATAGTCCCAACCTTTCATCTGTTTCTTAGATGAGGAATTATCATTATTATACATTGATCTATTCAGACTAGTATCCTCATCTTGGTTGTTATAGTCCCAACCTTTCAGCTGTTTCTTACATGAGGAATTATCATTATTATACATTGATCTATTCAGACTAGTATCCTCATCTTGGTTGTTATAGTCTCAACCTTTCATCTGTTTCTTAGATGAGGAACTATCATTATTATACATTGATCTATTCAGACTAGTATCCTCATCTTGGTTGTTATAGTCCCAACCTTTCAGCTGTTTCTTAGATGAGGAATTATCATTATTATACATTGATCTATTCAGACTAGTATCCTCATCTTGGTTGTTATATTCCCAACCTTTCAGCTGTTTCTTAGATGAGGAATTATCATTATTATACATTGATCTATTCAGACTAGTATCCTCATCTTGGTTGTTATAGTCCCAACCTTTCAGCCGTTTCTTAGATGAGGAATTATCATTATTATACATTGATCTATTCAGACTAGTATCCCCATCTTGGTTGTTATAGTAAGAACGTTGCACTCGCTGTATCTTCTGTCCTTCTATTGTATTCAGAAACCTTCTGTAAATTTCAAATCAAACCTTGTCTTGCGTAAAATCATGTCTGTGCTTTTCTTTAGGAGTTTGTATCTGGGATACGAACGTAAAAAGGAGGAAGTAAAAATTATACGTAAATGTAAAATGGGTAACGAATGCTCTTGACTGGAAGAGGTTAATATCGTAGTGTTCAGGGAAGCATATACTCAGGAGCCTGTTGCACAAAATAACGGCTCTTGGAAAGAAACTCTCTAAATGAAAATTCCTTCTTATCAATGGATTGATTAACCAGTATATATTTTAAATTATTTCACTCCAAGCAAGGCGATAATGCCACTAAGACACTAGGAGTTACTGACAGTGAAAGAGAATGGGGAGACTTTAGTGATTGATTCGTTTTTTACGGTTTATCAACCATTTGTAGGCTATTTGAGGGCAGAAAATATTTTTAGATTGTAAGAATTTTTTTTTTAGATAACAATGCTTTTATGATATAAGTATTACTAATTAACCCATAGCTGAGGAGAGAAGGGGGGAGATTTTACCTTTCCCAAGTGTATTTGCGCGTCAGTGGATATAAAGGACCCAAATGGAATTAGAACTCGGCACTCTGATTAACAATTCCGAACAATTACACCACCAGTACATCCAAACTTACTGCACTTGGTATTCTCAAGCTGTCATCAATCCAGGCTCTGACCAGGCTCGACGTTGCTTAACTACGATGATCGTACGGGAAACTGTGTATCAACATAATGTGGCCGTAAGCCTTTGAAGGCAAGAGGAACAGAAGGAAACAATGAGCAAGCCACCTGACAAGCTTGTGTAAATGGATGGCAGAACAGGGTTTAGGAGAACTTTAAAAAGACAAACTTTCCTAAGAGTTGCAAAGGACAGGAAATTATGAAGAGCCATGATCGACAGCGTCATGAAGAGACATGGAAGAACATACAAAGTTTAAATTGGAAGAATTTTTTCTGAAAATAATGGTTTAATATAATACTAATTAACCCATAGCTGGGGAGAGAAAAGACGGATTTATGACTTTCCCAAGGGTATTTGCGCGTAAATATATCGAACCCAACTGCAATTGTAACTCACCTCTCCGATTAACAATTTCAAAACAGGGTCCAGTTTGGCATCAGTTATGTAATAAATAATGGCTGGCCACTCGTATCCGAGTATGTCTGTCTGCTAGGTCGGCTAGCCAATCCCTATTGAAGACGCCTGCTCAGTCACATTTGTGCTTGTTCAACACCCATAGAGCCCACCTGTAGTTTATACTACAATTAGGCTGAGCGCACCTCAGTTTCTGGGAGATAACGCATTATCTGGCGTGATCAACAGTCTGAACAAAGCCAGTACGCTCAAACCCTCGGTCACGATGGCTTGTGACTACGTGCTAGTTTGGCATTATACTTATAGTGTAAACTGAATCCGCGTTCCAGAGCCGGTCCGCTTGATCCAACATCAACATTTAATATTTGCTTTTTTCTGAGTTGAGAAGCTGTGAAGCGTTTTTTGCCCTGTTTTGACAACCTTCGTATTGATTTTCCAAAACGTAGCTTAGATGTGGCACAAGGCCGAAATTATGGGGCACCCAGTGAGGATCGAATTCATTACTCAGTCGTAATTGTTCTATCGAGACAAGCTTGCCAACCATTATACCGCCTTGAGGTGCGCTAGAGATTTTCTAAGCCCGGCTTAGATGTGGCACAAGGCCGAAAGTATGGGGCACCCTGTGAGGATCGAACTCACTACTCAGTCGTAATTGATCTAGTAAGACAAGCTTTCTAACCATTACACCACGTCGAGGTGCCTTGACAACCTTCGTATCGAGCACTTTCGGTAACTTTTTAGGCAGGTGTCTGCCTTTTGGTCATTTTTTTCGTAGTGTTTGTTTCATTTCCCCGTTCTCTTGTACCTTTTTCCCCTTGTCTTTTCGTTTAGTCGTCGTTTTTTTCTTTTTTTTAAATTTTCTTTTATTTAACTGAGAGACTTTCTGTTATATATATATATATATATATATATATAGTATTTGGCAGGAGCTGGACTAGGGACTTGACGTGTGTCGTGTCGCTGATGGTGCGCATATTAAACATTTGCGGATCTTTGTGAAATCTGTTATAAAATCTAGACACCTTTGAATATCTTGTTCGAATTTTGATAAAAAAAAAAATTATTGTTCAACATGAAGCCTATTTATTTTCCTTTACCTGGGATATATAGTTACTCAGATATTCACATTTTAAATGATGTCAGTTCTTTTGGGACACGCAATATATATATATATATATATATATATATATATATATATATATATATATATATATATATATATATATATATATATATATATATGTGTGTGTGTGTGTGTGTGTGTGTGAAAAAAAGAAAAGGTGAGAGCGAGACCGAACGTGAATTTGAGACTCGAAATGATAGACGTGAAAAGAAAAAGAAAAAGAAAGAAAGAAAGAAAGAAAGACAAAGAAAGAAAAACAAAGAAAGAAAGAAAGACAAAGAAAGAAAGAAGAAAGAAAGACGAAGAAAGAAAGAAAGATAAAAAAGAAAGAAAGAAAGACGAAGAAACAAAGAAAGATAAAGTAAGAAAGAAAGAAAACAAAGAAAGAAGACAAAGAAAGACGCAAGTGCGAGTAATGTCAACAAAAACAAGGTCATTTATTTTAATTTAATCCAGCTTTGACAAAGACAACTTTCTCCAAGTGATTACATTCCGTAATTTGATTATTGCCTCACTTTGTTTAACGAGTGAAAGGTCCTAACTTGCGTGCATGTTACATATTGTGTATATCGGACCACCACTTCCACTTCCGCCAACACCCCAACAACAAAATTAACAACAATAATAATGTTTATTATAATCCAGGTTTTAAATTTCAAGTCGATATCCTGCAAAGAAGTTGATCGATATTGACTATGCAAGTGACCTAGCTATCCCTGCAGACACCATTGCTAATGCCAATGCCACAATCGTCATACGTCATCTAGAAAATGCTACCAACGATATTGAACTCTATATCAACGCCTCTAAAACTGAATTCATAACCTTAAACCAGCAATGCTCAATATAAACTGTCTCCGGTGAATCAAACAAATCTGTCAATTTTTTTTTTGCATGCCTATAAAAGCGAGATAAATTCTGTTGAAAAAAGGTTGTGAAAATTCGTATCGCTAAAAGCCTGGGCCGCCTTGAATAAAATGGATGTCATTTGAAAATCTAATGCAGGAGACAACCTCAAGCGGAGGTATTTTCGAACCACTGTAGAGGCGGTGTTAATGTATGGTGCCACTGCTTGGACATTAACTAAAACTCTAAGCTTGATGGAACCTACACTCGGATGCTGAGAGCTATACATAACATCTCTTGGAGACAGCATCCAACTAAATCACAGGTCATCCCTGATATATCTACAATTTTACGCGAAACGCAGAATGCGCATTGCAGGACACTGCTGGCGAGCAAAACAAGAACTCGCGAGTGATCGAGTGTTCTGAACACCTAACCATGGAGCAGACGGTTTGGACACCCTGCAACCATTTATATTGACCAGCTATGTTATGACACGGAATGCAACCCTAATGAGCTTCCGACCACGATTCAGGACCGTGATGGTCAGTGTGATAGACTCGTAAATGTCCGAGTTAACTTGACCGAATAATAAATTTATGTGAGATGTTGTATATGATGGAGCATACTGAATGCGTATAATACAAGAAAGTTTGAACAAAAATTAAGGGCGAGCCTCTGTAGAGGATTTGTAAATGCATGGTGCTACTGCTTGGACATTAACTAAAATCCTACAATCTAAGCTTGATGGAACCTACACTCGGATGCTGAGAGCTATACTTAACATCTCTTGGAGACAGCATCCAACTAAACCAGAGCTCTATGGACCCATCCCTGGTATTTCTACCATCTTACGTGAACGCAGAATGCGCATTGCAGGACACTGCTGGCGAGCAAATCTGGAACTAGCGAGTGATCGACTATTCTGGACACCTAGCCACGGAGGAATACAGGTTGGTCACCCAGCAACCATCTATATTGACCAACCATGTTATGACGCAGAATGTCACTCTAATGACCTTCCAAAATTGATGAAGGACCATAATGGTTGGCGTGATAGACTTTTGACCGAATAATAATAATAATAATAATAATAATAATAATAATAATAATAATAATAATAATAATAACAATAATAATAACAATAATAATAAAATATTAAAGTGGGGAACAAATTTCAATTTTTCATCTATTGAATTAGATTTTACTGTTAGTTCTATGTAATTTAGGAGCGCTGAGCACGATTTTCTATTCGGTTTTGACTCTGTCAGGTCCTGAATTTATCGAACAAAATGTTTTAAATCTTATCAATTATCGAGATCACAATTAGATCACATGAGTTGACTTAAAATGGTTAATTTCGTACTAGGACAACAAGGAAGGTATACTAAATGTCCTTACTTCCTTGGCTTATGGGATAGCAGAATCAGGGAAGACTGTTATTTCAAACAATTCTAGCCAGCACGAACATCACTTACTGTCGAAGAAAAACACGTAATTAATACATCTTTAGTGAGCAGAGATAAAATCCTATTTCCTTTTCTACATATCAAACTAGGCCTTAAACAGTATGTAAAATCTTTAGATAGGAGCAGTGACTATTTCAAATACATAACTTCAAAATTTCCAAGTTTAATATCTGTCTATATTTCTGAGATGAGGTATATGTAATTATTTAAACTATTTACATTGTTCGGACCGTTGTCTTCATCCTTTTTGTCATATTCACGGCGTTACGGTCGTTATACTCTCCGGCCTTCTTCTAATTAATTACAATACCTCATCTCAGAAATATAGACAGGTCCTGAAGAAGGCTGGAGAGTACAATGGCTGTAACGTCATGAATATAGCAACAAAGATGAGGACAACAGTTCAAACAATGTAAATAATATCAATAATTCTAAGTTGAAGTTATGAAATAAAGGGGGCGAATTTTCGACAGTACACATTAATTAAAGATATCAATTTTCCTAATGAACGCGAAAAACTGCCTGGTTCTCATTCGTGAACTCGATAGAAAACGCTTTAGGTAATTATAGAGAAGATAACTACGAAGAAATCATGAAAAATATATATAAAATTATAAAATATAATTATAAAATATATGGAAATATAAAATTATAAAATATAATTATAAAATATATGGAAATATAAAATTATAAAATATAAATATAAAATATATGGAAATATAAAATTATAAAATATAATCATAAAATATATGTAAATATAAAATTATAAAATATAATCATAAAATATATGGAAATATAAAATTATAAAATATAATCATAAAATTTATGGAAATATAAAATTATAAAATATAATTATAAAATATGTGGAAATATAGAATTATAAAATATAAATATAAAATATATGGAAATATAAAATTATAAAATATAATTATAAAATATATGGAAATATAAAATTATAAAATATAATCATAAAATATATGGAAATATAAAATTATAAAATATAATCATAAAATATATGGAAATATAAAATTATAAAATATAAATATAAAATATATGGAAATGTAAAATTATAAAATATAATCATAAAATATATGGAAATATAAAATTATAAAATATAATCATAAAATATATGTAAATATAAAATTATAAAATATAATTATAAAATATATGGAAATATAAAATTATAAAATATAATCATAAAATATATGGAAATATAAAATTATAAAATATAATCATAAAATATATGGAAATATAAAATTATAAAATATAATTATAAAATATATGGAAATATAAAATTATAAAATATAATTATAAAATATATGGAAATATAAAATTATAAAATATAATCATAAAATATATGGAAATATAAAATTATAAAATATATGGAAATATAAAATTATAAAATATAATTATAAAATATATGGAAATATAAAATTATAAAATATAATTATAAAATATATGGAAATATAAAATTATAAAATATAATCATAAAATATATGGAAATATAAAATTATAAAATATAATCATAAAATATATGGAAATATAAAATTATAAAATATAATTATAAAATATATGGAAATATAAAATTATAAAATATAATCATAAAATATATGGAAATATAAAATTATAAAAATTATAAGGGATTGCAAAGAGTTAGGTTGCAATATGAACGTAAAAACGCAATTTTGAGTAGGCATCTTGAGCAATTTCCAAGTAATTTATCTGATGTAAGTGACGAACAAGGGGAGAGATTCCATCAAGATACCGAAATTATGGAGGAACAGTACCAAGGCCGCTGGGGTTACCACATGATGGCTGATTACTGCTGGTACTTGAATGAGGCTTACCATCAACAAGGAAATACTATAGCTTGAACTTCTTGTATTCATGAAAATTGAAAAACTGTTCAACATATGATTTAATATTTTAGTCGTAATTTGAAAAATGTAGAAAATGGCGCATAGACTTTTTGACAAGAATCAGGACCTGATCGAGCCAAAACGAGTTGAAATTCGTATTCAGCGCGCACCAAAATGACCTCGAATCAAGTGTCAGATATCATTCAATAAAATACGTGTTCCCCAGTGTTATAAAAGAAGTGTGATGATTTTCCCTTCCACACGCACGCATTTGTCTGCTTGGGACTTTACATGTGTGTATGCAATGTATGCGTATATATAGGTTGTGCGTGAGTAACATACATGTGCCTTATTTAATATATAAACAAACACACACACGCTGACCTAATTTGAAATAAGATATTGGAATATTACATTTCCCTCCCACTCAGTCTGGACAACATTATAAAGCTAGAGACAGAACAAAAAAGATTTTAATAAACTTTTTGCAAATTATTAGGCAATAAATAGAATTATTATTATATTTAAAATTTTGTAAAAATATAATAAGGTCTGTTATTGAATTAAAATAGGCACGCAATTGGAATGAAAGCGAATTAGATATGTGTGTCGTGAAGACTAATTTCGTTTTCTTTTTTTTTTTTAATAATAATGGGTATAAAGTAATTAATATTATTAACAAAACAAAAGTCATTGAAAAAAAGCAAGTTTAGTCGACCAATGATGACAATTCCAGAACAACGTAACTGTTCGATATCAGAAAAATACCATAAACTAAAATGTTTAGCCTTCTGGAGTCATTTTATAGTTTTTTTTTTGTTTTTTTTTGTTTTACGGCATTTCAACTTCAATGGGTTATTTAATGCCGACAAGATTTTTTTTTTGCTGATAATATATTTTTTCAAAAATGTATCGCTTGTTAATATGTAACAATTTTTTCTTCGATAATTTATTGCTAGTATTTTTTTTTTTTACAAAGACGTATTGCTGATATTAAAACCTATTTTTACACTTTCGTAATTTTCAAAAATGTATTGCTGGTATTTTTTTTAAATGTATAGCTGGTAATATTTTTTTCAAAAATATATTGCTGGTATTGTTGGTAATAATTTTTTGAAGAAAAATTATTGCTTTCACATTGGTTTGACCCCTGTTTGGGGTTAACTATTTACCCATATCTGGGACCCTAACAGGTGCTACCATCCCGGGTCAAGGTGGACCTGGGAACACCAGCGAGTAAGAGGTGGTTCCACGCTCCTCAAAACCTCCCGATCAGAGGCCTATTTATAGTATATATTTAGTTGAGAGCCATAAAATTGTGTTAAAAATATTTACATTTCGTCATTGAATAACCCAATTGATATGCCGCTAAACTAAATCAACTAACCAACCAACCAAACTAAAGGCCACAAAACAGAATGTTCTTTCTTATTGACATGGCATTTCCTGCAGACTGTAATGTATACCTGAAGATCTTAAAAACTGCCAAAAATTAAGAATTCCAGTTATGGTTGAAAAAAGTTCTGACAGACTCATTGAAAATCCTGGCAGTCCATGCCTTAAAGAAATACAAAAAAAAAAAAAGAAAAAAGGTTCTCACAAACCCCAGCTCACACCTTGCGAAGGACTTTATCTATGTAACAGGTGCGCTCTAAAGTTGTTTAATTTTTATATTTTTACAAAAATGTTTAGTGGAAAATGTCATTTCTGAGCGTAGATCTCTGGTTGGGACCCGTAAGGGAATGAATACATAGAAACCAAAGGAGGGGGAGGAATAATAATAATAATAATAATAATAATAATAATAATAATAATAATAATAATAATAATAATAAGAAGAAGAAGAAGAAGAAGAAGAAGAAGAAGAAGAAGAAGAAGAAGAACAACAACAACAACAACAATAACAACAACAATAACAACAACGACGACGACGACGACGACGACGACGACAATAATAATAATAATAATTTAAAAGCTCTCTTCGATCGGGAAAGCTTACCTATTATAATAAACGCTACGCATCAAATCTCCTAGTAAAAGAGGAAAACGACGTAGTGGTTTAGTCATAAATTTTAAAATATTATTTTCGTCACAGGGGATATTAGTTTTGTCAGAAAAAACTGTAGTTAAATTTAAATAGATTTTATTGTAAAAAGTTATTCTTCCTGCAACATTTTTCTTCCTTTCTAGTATTCTTTTTCCTTTTTTCGTTCTTTCTTACACTGCTCACATTTCTCTTTTTTCTTTCTTTCTAGCTTTCTTTCTTTCTTTTTTCCTTTTTCTCTTTTTTTCTTTCTTTCTAGCTTTCTTTCTTTCTTTCTAGCATTTTTTTTACTTTTTCGTTCTTTCCTTCACGGCTCTCATTTATTCTTTTTCTCTTTCTTTCTTCTTTTTTCTTTCTTTCTTTTTAGTATCCCTTTTCGTTCTTCCTTTCACTGCTCTCGTTTCTTCTTTTCTTTTTCTCTTTCCTTTTTCTTTCTTTCCTTCTTTCTTTCATTCTTTTTCCTTCTTTCCTTCTTTCTTTTTCTTTTTTCGTTTTTTCTTTCACTGCTCTTCTTCCGTCTTTTATTTGTTCTCTTTCTTTTTTTTTCTTTTTTTAGTATACTTTTTCGTTCTTTCTTTCACTCCTCTCGTTACTTTTTTGTTTTTCTCTTTTTTTCTTTCTTTCTTTTTAGCATTCTTTTTTCTTCGTTTTTTTCTTCATTTTCTTTGTTCTTTCTTTCACTGCTCTTGTTTTTTCTTTTCTTTTTCACTTTCTTCCTTCTGTCTTTCTTTGTTTCTTGTATTTTTTCTTTATCGTTCTTTCTTTCTCGGCTCTCGTTTCTTTTCTTTTTCATTTTGTTTCTTCTTTGTTTCTACTTTCCTTCTTTCATTTTTCTTTTTCGTTCTTTCTTACACTGCCCACAATTCTTGCAGCGCTTCGTTTTTCTCTTTCTTTCTTCTTTCTTTCATTTTTCTTTTTCGCTCATTCTTTCATTGGTATCGTTTCTTCTGTTCACTTTCTTTCTTTCTTTCTTTCTTTCTTTCTTTCTTTGTCACGGCCCTATTGATGGCGCCGACGCCTGGAAATAGCGTCCCCTCGATGAACATCGCTGTACTGGAGCAACCTCCCTATTCACCAGAATTCCGTGTGATTTTTTTCTTTTCCCCAAGTACCATAGGACACTTCAGTGTGATGTAACGGTTAACAAGCTAGATTATTATTATTATTATTATTATTATTATTACGACTGAGCAGTGAGTTCGATACTCACTTAGTCCGCCACACTTTCGGTCTTGTACCACACCTAAGCTACGCTTAGAAAATCTTGAGCACTTCGGTGTGGTGTAATAGTTAGCAAGGTTGTCGCGCTGGAACAATTACAACTGTTGTGATTTCGATCCTCACTAGGTGCTCCACACTTTCGGCCTTGTGCCATACCTAAGCTACACTCAGAAAATCTTGGGCACTTCGGCGTGGTGTGATGGTTAACAAAGTTGTCTCGCTAGATTAATTGATCAAGCTTGCTAAGCATTACGACTGAGTAGTGAGTTCGATTTTCACTGGGTGCTCCTTAATATCGACCTTGTGCCAGAAGGAAACTATGCTTAATAAATTACTATAGTTAGAGAGATATATCGTATTATAAATTCCCTGTAATTTGGCTAGTCGACCTATGCTGCGTATTTTTGTTTTTACGCGTCAATTTGGGGAATTTTTGACTGAAGACCTTATGGACGTTTCCCAACATTGCAGAACCGAGTTTATCTTTTGTCATTCTTTATGTTGCGACGTGACTTGGTATGAAAAGCGAAAACTGCTTTTTTTTTTTAAGTTTCTTTTTTCTTTTCTCATGCCAAGCGCACCTGATCAGCCGCATTTGGAGAATAAAACAGAAAGAGAGAAAAAAAAGCCCTTCACTTTAACATGGTAACCAGTCGCCCCCTTTTTTTTTACCTTTACCCTTTTTTCCCCTATTTTTTTTATGTTGGGATTTTCTCACATTTACCTAATGTCAACATACACTTAATAATATATCCCACACCCGGTAAGAGCTTTGAACACAAAAGACGTCGCAGTTTTAACTTCATATTATCATATAAATATGACCCAGGCTGGTAGCAATTAAGAGAATTGGCGACGTTTTCTCAGCCTACAGTAAAAAAAAAAGAACAGTCTATTAAACAGCATCCATATACTTATTTACTCAATATAGTGTTGTTGGTTATTTCGAAGCCTAAAATCGAAGAGCAGAGTTCGAATTTCAGTCGTGTTCGTTACATTCACATACGTGCAAATATCCTTGGGAAAGGTATGAATCCATATTTTCTCTCTCCAGCTATCGGGTTGAATAGCAAGAAAGACTGGATTCTATAGACAGTCTACTGAAAAAAGAAACGGCAACTACTGCGGGAATATCTTCTGTCTAGTTAGTCAGGAATCGAAATAGACATAATCACCCGAGCGTGTATCGCGTATAGCATTTAACTAACTGGCTGATACTTGGAATCTGACAGCTGTAATTCAAATAGCAGGATAGACTGGGTCATTGGTTGGCAACTGGCTTACCGTAGAAAGAAACGGCAATCGACTGCGGGAATATCTTCTGTCTAGTTAGTCAGGAATCGAAATAGACATGATAACACAAAAATGTATCACGTATCGCACTTAATTAATTAACTGACTGAAGTTTTTTTTAACAGAGGATGGAATATGACATACAAATCCGAAGGCGAATTGAGAGAGTGAAAGATGATTTCTGAAAGTTAAGCAAAATATTAAGAAACAGGAAAATTTCATTGGAAACAAAGAAAAGAGTACTGAACTGATGTATTTAATATCGCTACTCCTATATGGCAGTGAATGTTGGATCATCTCATCACAGATGGAAAAGAGACTTCAGGTAACAGAAACCTGGTTTTACAGAAGGATGCTGAGAATATCATGGACTGAACGTGAGAGCAACAACGAAGTTTTAGAGAAAATGGAAACGAAAAAAAAGGACACTTATACGTAACATCAGAAAGAGACAGTTGAATCTTCTCGGGCACATAATGCGGAAAGGGGGCATAGAAAATTCGACACTCACAAGACGTACTGAAGACAAGAAGGACAGATGAAAGCAATGCATAACTTACCTCACGAGATTGTGTAAATGGTTAGTAAAAAGACAAACGTTACTAATGTTGACAAAGGACGGGAAATTGTGGAGAGCCATGATCATCGACGTTCTGAAGGGAGACGGCCTATAGGGCTATATGAAGAACGAGCTTGTGTAAATGATTGACAGAACAGGAATTAGGAGATATAGTAAAAAGACAAATTTTACTAAAGTCGACAAAGGACGGGAAGTTGTGGAGAGCCATGATCACCAACACCCTGAAGGGAGACGGCCTATAGGGCTATATGAAAAACAAGCTTGTGTAAATGGTTGGCAGAACAGGAATTAGGAGATATAGTAAAAAGACAAATTTTACTAAAGTCGACAAAGTACGGGAAGTTGTGGAGAACCATAATCACCAACGTCCTGAAGGGAGACGGCCTATAGGGCTATATGAAGAACTAGTTTCTCTAAATGGTTGGCAGAACAATAATTAGGAGATATAGTAAAAAGACAAACTTTATTAAGTGTTACAAAAGATAGGAAATTGTGAAGAGCTATGATCGCCTTCGTCCTGAAAGGACACAGCACATAAAGAATTTGAATTTCCTGTCATAAAGGGGGCCAAAGTTCCCTGTTGATGTCCCTCGTTACTCTATCTCATAGAAGATGTTCAGACGAGCTACATCCCTTAGTTCCACCAGCCAGATCAAACAAATAATGGCGTATTGCTACCATATCTGAATTGAAGCTGTTCAGTCCTCACTTTCCAGCCATGACAGATTTCAAAAGCGTTTACGTGGCCTTGTGGGTGATGAATCATTTTCCCACAAGCGAAATGTTGTCTACCTCTTGCCACACTGTCTCTATTTTCATCGCAAATGTTCAGCTAGCTGCATTCTTTAGTACTACCAATCCAGAGCTTCACAACTAGGACCCACCATGCCACCCACTAGGTTTGACTCATGACTTATCCTGTTGTGTTTCAATGGTACAGAGGAATTTGTATTCTTCCCAAGAACTGCTATTTTGTGGAACAGACTCCCGAGAGGATGCTTCCTTGATCACTACAATCTTAAGCTCTTCAAGTCTAGAGCCAACCGTTATCTATGCTACATATCCTCATTGCCACCCGTCTAGACCTTCACATCTAGGACCCATCACGCCGCCCACATAGGTTTGACTCATCCCTTATCCCATCATATTCCATTGGTACAGAGGAATTTACAGTCTTCCCAAGAACTGCTACTTTGTGAAACAGACTCCCGAGGGGATGCTTCCTTGATCACTACAATCACGATGACTTGCGACTCCGTACTAACACAAACATCGACGGCTCCCAAATAGTTCCAGTTTCATTGAAAAGGATTGGGTCAACCCGTGGTACGGTTTTTAGGCACTTTCCAAAGGTGCCGCACGATGGTATCACCTCCCAAGACCGACAGCATCAAGAAGTCGCCTTCCTGATTAATCGAACATGATTGGATTTGAACCCGGATCTCATGGTCTGAAATAGTATACAGCACACTTGGATGGTCATGTGATTCTTATTACTTAAAAAAAATAATGAACAAATTTCAGGATAAACGAATCGTCTTTGACGTAATATCGGCCCTCGTATATGGCAATGAATGCTGTACAATCTCCTCACTGATAAAGAAGTGGCTTGAAGTAACGTATAAATTACAAATTTGAGTTACCAAACAAAAGGCTTAGAGAATTTGATAATCAAAAGGCATCTCAAGGTAAGCGAAACAGGAAAAGTAACAAGTAACGTGCTTAACAAGTTTGGAAAAAAATTGAATAATTTTAAGAAATGTTAGTTTTTGGTATGCGTGTGCGCATGCGCGTGTATGTGTGTGAAGTGAAGATAATGAAATCTTTGAGCTTAGAATAAAAAATATAACTTGCTTTATAGACAGACGAAGAAAGTGAGTTTTGTTTCGGGGTTGAACAAGTAGCGTAATTCACGTTGGTGATTAGAGTTCAGGTGTCAAACAAAGTCAGGGTGTCGTACGTTTGTCATCATTACAACTTTGTATTGATATTAATATTTTGTCATGCATTGTCCAAAGGAAAAGTAGAGAGAGTAAGCAGCAGAACAAACCAAAAAGAGACGGAAAGAAAGAAAGAAAGAAAGATCATAGTAAATATAAGAATAAAAAGCAGGTAAAACGAAAAAGAAACAGAGAGACAGAAAGAAAGATTGAGTAAGAAACAGATTAAGCAAAGACAGACATGTTTAATAAAAAAGAAAGAAAGAAAGAAAGAAAGAAAGAACAAAATCTCAGGGAAAGCAGTGAATAAATGAAAAAATATAAAACAAAAAAGAAAAAAGAAAGAAAGAAAGAAAGAAAAAAAAAATAAATAAAGAAAGAAAGAAAAATCTCAGGGAAAGCAGTGAATAAATGAAAAAAATACAAAACAAAAAAGAAAAAGAAAAAAGAAAGATAGAAAGAAAGAAAGAAAGAATGGAATAAACGAAATGAAACGGCACAATTCACCCTAGCGGTCACGTGAATTGGATCTCACGTTTTTGACATTGCAACTCTCGTGTTTCGACTACGTTCTCGACTAGACGAACTTTATTTTTTATGAGATTACGGTAACACACATTTTCGTCTTCTTATGTTTCTTCTCCCCTCATCTATTCCCCTTCTTTCTCTCCCCTCTTTCCTACTTAATTTTCACGGTTTCATTCTTTTAACAAAAATAAGGTGCGCTTGCTAAATGATTTTTTTCTGACATGCTGAAGGACAGGTTTTATAAAATGAAAAACGGGTCACATGTGCAACTTATCCACCCCAGGGTCGGTATGCAAAATCCGTTGAGGGTAAACTGTACAAATTGTGTTAAATGGGGTCTTTTCTCAGGGATTTTTCTTATTTGTTTTTCTTTTTTTAACTAGTACCACGATTATTTAATCTTGATGACAAAGAGCGAATCGTGCTTGCTCTTGTCCCAGATTTACTTCAATTATCTAAAAGCATAGCTCAGAAAGTTCATCATGAAGCTATTATATTAACTATCAAAGGCTTGCGAAATAAGAATAAATTCTGAATAGGACAAATATACGAGGGAAAAGTATCAATAAAAGAAACCTGAGATATATTTTATCCGTATTGAAAGACATTATGGACAAAAATACCCCATGTATTCTTTCAGAATCTAGAAATCCAGTTGTAATCTGCGAAATTTTATAAAGAAACAGTAAGCTGAAAATTCAAATCTAGATAAACTTCTTTCTTTCTTTCTTTCTTTTTTATCAGCCTCTGGTCTACACGGGCTTTCTTACTTTCTTCTTTCTTTCGTGCTTTCTTTCGTGACTTTCATCAGATTCTTGTCTACACGAACATTCTTTCTTTTCGTGTATTTCTTTCTTTTCCTTTCTTTTATCAGATTCTTGTATATACAGGCTTTCTTTCTTTCTTTCTTTTCGTATCTTTCTTTTATCAGATTTTTGTCTACACGAGCTTTCCTTCTTTTCGTGTCTTTCTTTCTTTCTTTCTTTCTTTCTTTCCATGTCTTTTATCAGCCTCTGGTCTATACGAGCTTTCTTTATTTCGTTCTTTTTTTCTTTCTTTATTTCACTCCGTGTCTTTTCTCAGACTCTTGTCTCCACGGGTTTTCTTTCTTTCTTTCTTTCTTTCTTTCTTTCTTTCTTTCTTTGTGGTTTATCAGCCTCTTGTCTACACGACCTTTCTTTCATTCAAAATTGTGGTTGGATTTATTTCTGCGTACGACTAGTGCATCTGTTAAATTTGTATTCTGTGTTCATAAAATTTATTTTAATTTCTCCATGTTTCTCGCATGTATCGTGAGGAACAGTTTTGGCAATTTATTTTATATATGCCTGCTTCAGCATTATTATTGTTATGACTGCTTTTGGCTCTGGTCATATGCGTAATGCTTTTGGACATGGTCGTAGTGAACTGTTACGTAATACCTGTCCTCCTATATGGTAGTGAATGCTAGACAATCTCCTCACTGATAAAGAAGAAACTTGAAGCAACGTACAAATCACAAATTAAAGTTACCAAAATTAAACAACTAGAAAAATTTAAATATCTGAGAAATGTGTGGATAGAGTACGGGAAATGCGACACCGAAATTCGAAGGCGCATTGGGATAGAGAAAAATGCCTTCTGAAAGCTGAGCATAGTATTAAGAAACAGGAAATTTTCGTTACCAACAAACAAAAGACTACTGAACTGTTATGCATTATTGGTCCTCCTGTATATCAGTAAATGCTGGACAGAAAGAGAAGAGAGTAGAGGCACCAGAAATGTGGTACTACAGAAGGATGATGAGAATCCCATAAACTGAACATGTGAGTAACGACGAAGATTCAGGGCAACAGGAAAAAAAAGAAAGCTTATACTTTTAATCAGAAAGTGTTGAAATTTCTCAAATTTATAATGAGAAAAGTGGGCTCAGAAAATTTGACACTCACAGAACATATTGACGGGTAGAGGGACATAGGAAATCAGTGAATAACTCTACCGAACGATGCTGTTTAAATTGTTGACAGAACAGGGATTAGGGCGGATAACAAAGTACTGAAAGTTGTAGAGAGCCAGATCGTCCAATTCGTGACGGAAAGCGCTACATAGAGGAAGAAGAAAAACCCAATTGATACAGAAACCGTAGCAGCAACACTAATGTGATGAGGCTGTGGCTTTATAAATCACACAGGTGTCTAATATTACTAAGGACGTGGATGAGAAAGAGTACAGTTCAGTTCATGATTACTGCAGTGTGGTACTCAGTGGGGATCGAAACCTACAATGGCCTAAGAAAAGTTTTTAGCCAGGAGAAATAAACTACATCCGATTTCAAAATTTAATTACGTAATCCCTACTCAATATAAATAAACAGTATTTGGAACTAGTATGGAGTAGGTTCTCCATTTGCTAGTTTCAGTGCTTGTATTCGATTTTTTCATGGATTTGATCAAGTTATCAACAATCGTCTGATCCATATTTTGCCACTCCTTTAGCAATGTTTCTTTAAGGGTTGCCACTGACGTAGTTTTGCTTGCACGCTCTCGAAGTCTTCGGTCAAGGTGCTCCCAAATGTGCTTTATTGGATTCATGTCAGGATTTTGGGCTACCAATGGCAGTGACTTGATTCATTGCGATTCCTTCCAGGCCTTTACTGCTTTGCTCATATGACATGGCGCCCATCTTGGAAAAGGTAGACATTCTTGTCAATCTGATTGGTTTCAAATAGTAGGAGTATTCCTTTCTCTAATATTTGACAGTATTTTGGACCATTCAAACGCTCGTCAACAAGAATCAGCTCAGATTTCTCTCCAAACCAGACTAATCCCTTCATGTTTCACGGTCGCCTGCCGGCATTCAGTTTTCCAAATCTCATTCTGATTTCTCCAAACATAAACCTGTCTCGAATTCGAATATTGGCAGAATTTTCTTTCATCTGACCAAATTACAGACTGCCAAAATTCATAATCTTTCCTCTTGAATTCTCTCGTCCAGTCCATACGAAGGTTCCTGTTAATCTCTGAAATCAAGGGTTTCTTTCTTGCAACTCTTCTTTTATAGCCTAGCTCTTTCAGGGTCTTTCTCACTGCATATGGCGATATTTCCATGCTATTGGCGACATCTTTGACGCTCTGACGACGTTTTCTGATTACTTCCCTACTCAGCGCCATTTTTGTTCGCCCAGACACGATGCTTGAACGTTGTTCCAGGTGACAATGGCCTTCTCTATTAAATTTCTTGACAATATTATCAACCGTTTGATGATTAACCTGGGAAAACCTAGCAAATTCTCTATTTGACTTGCCACACTGATGCCATTCTATTGTTCCTTGTTGAAATTCACCAATTTCCTTACTTCCGCGAACTTTCATTGCAAGATATAACTATTGTTCATAGATAAGAGTAGCTTGATACTAACACGGTATTGTCTGAAAAAAAGAAGAGACGTTATTAAACAAGCCAAAATTGCTGTTATCAAGGGTGGCTAAAAACTTATCATAGCCTACTATATATCCTAGCGACTATTCTTAACATAGTAAGCTCGATAACAATTGGACTTTGGTTGGTTCCATAGAGGAATCCATGCAAAGTTTACTAAAATTTGTATATTCTTCTTCTACGTTGGCGATCATGGCTCTCCATAAGTTCCTGTCCTTTGTAGCTCTTAGTAAAGTTTGGCTTTTTAAAATTCTCCTAAACATCGATTTACACAAGCTTTTTAGGTGGCTTGCTCATCGTTTCCCTCTGTCCCTCTTGCCTCCAAAGGCTTACGGCCACATTATGTTGATACAGCGTTTCCCGTACGGCTACCGAAGTTAAGCAACGTCGAACATGGCCAGTACGTCGATTGATGGCAGCTTGAGAATACCAAGTGCAGTAAGCTTGGATGTACTGGTGGTGTAATTGTTAATCAGAGTGCCGATTTCTAATTCCATTTAGGATCGTTATATTCACTTTCGCGCAAATACCCGTGGGAAAGTCATAAATCCGTCTTTTCTCTCCCCAGCTATGGGTTAATTAGTATTATATCATTAAACCATTATTATCGTAAAAAATTCTTCCAATTTAAACTTTGTATGTTCTTCCATGTCTCTTCATGACGCTGGCGATCATAGCTCTCCATAATTTCCTGTCCTTTGCAGCTCTTAGTAAAGTTTGCCTTTTTAAAATTCTCCTAAACCCAGTTCTGCCATCCATTTACACAAGCTTGTCAGGTGGCTTGCTCATTGTTTCCTTCTGTTCCTCTTGCCTTCAAATGCTTACGGCCACATTATGTTGATACACCGTTTCCCGTACGATCATCGAAGTTAAGCAACGTTGAGCCTTGAGAATACCAAGTGCAGTAAGTTTGGATGTACTGGTGGTGTAATTGTTCGGAATTGTTAATCAAAGCGCCGAATTCTAATTCCATTTGGGTTCTTTATATCCACTGACGCGCAAATACACTTGGGAATGAGTAAAATTCTCCCTTATCTCTCCTCAGCTATGGGTTAATTAGTAATGCTTCTATCATTAAAAAACTACTATCTAAAAAAAATTCTTACAATCCAAAAATATTTTTTGACTTTAAATAACCTGCAAAGGTTGATAAACCGTAAAAAAAACGAACCAATCAATCAATGAAATACTGATTAGCTACGCTGGCACATCTTTTAGACTTATATACATTCTCTGGAATATGAATGTATAGTAACTTCCGTGGACATAAAGTGACTGATCAGTTTATATATATATATATATATATATATATATATATATATATATATATATATATATATATGTATGTGTGTGTGTGTGTGTGTGTGTGTGTGTGTGTGTATTGATTGTAATATAGAATTGATCCCCCGTTTTATTGTTTGTTTATCAAATTTTTATTAGGTATGAATCTATCTTTTCCCCCAGTTATGGGTTAATTAGAAAACCATTATCACCCCCCTACCTAAAATGGTTTGTTTGTCAAATTTTAATCCACCTCTTCTTCTCCAGCTATGAATTAATTAGTAAAACTTGTACCACTAAACCATTATTATCACAAAAGAACAATCTTAAAATCTAAAATCATTTTCTGGCTTTAAATAACCTGCAAAGGGTTGACAAGCCGTAGAAAACGAATCAGTCAATCCATGTTTTCTTCAGTGTGTCCTGTGAGTGTTAAGTTTTACAAACCCTTTTCCTTGTTGCATGCATTTTGCGGCCAACAAGAATAGAATCACACGATAGTAGAGTTCTTCTAAACTAGTTTTCTGATCATTGTTGCCCAGCAAGGCGCCTATTTTCTGTCTTTTTGTCGTTATGACAATGAGAGCAATTTTGCGGTGAGAATTCATTAACTACACCCGAAGGAATTATGTTTAGCAAAATGCTATTGTGTTGAAACTCTATTACCGAAACCGGTTCTGTCTCTGTTCGTGGAAAGACGGATGCATTTTGTTCTATGTATAAATGTTCTCGTCAAATTAACGATTGTAGTCTTTTATTTGCTTTCATTTACAGTCTTCATGTATCCCTAAAAATGCAGAAGACACCTTTTTGCTGTTATTTATTGTTAGCAAAGTAGTTACACGGGAAAATAATTGGCTTTTAAGTGGATGCATTCGAGGCTCGTCTTAACCTTTGGCCTGCAACGTGTGGCTACGGCAGATTATTTAGGAGAAATAGTTCTGTAAACATAAAAACAATTTCAAACATTTCGTCCTTTTTTCAGTGTGTGCATTTATTAATGCTATGTCCTTTCAGATTGTAGGCGATCATGGCTCTCCACAGATTCCTTTTCTTTATCATCTGTGAGTTGCCATAAATCCACGGGAAAGACAGTAGTGTGGTTTCCCGTTACCTTCTCCACGGTTTGGAATTTAACGTTGTCTTTCTCCTAGACTGACTAACAACAAAGCCTAGAGAACATTAAGGAAACACTGCTATTTATTTAACACATATCATTTAAGGTTCGGGGGAGAATGGGTTCGTGCCTTTTCTAACATTATTTGTGCGAAAGTAAACGCAACTGACTAATCAGTAATTTGAACTCGACTTGCCGATTACGCTGTCAAACTACGAGCATATGCATATCTTTACTCGGGAACGAGCAGCCCTTATCTCTCTCTCTCTCTCCCTCTCTCTCTCTCTCTCTCTCTCTCTCTCTCTCTATATATATATATATATATATATATATTGATCAATAAAAGATATTAAAAAATTAAAATTTTCAGACACTGGGTTTTATATTAATATTTTTTGTTTTATTATTTCAATTATACTCCTCGACGAGTTTCGGCCAGCATGGCCATCATCAGGAGAAAAACAAATCCCTGCTTTTTAGTAGCAGTAAACTACAGGTGTGAATGACTGTCTCTGAAGAAAATGAACTTTGTCTGTAGTTTACATTTGTTTTTTATCATTAATTTTGGCCAGTCGTTATCTTATCTTATATATATATATATATATATATATATATATATATATATATATATATATATATATATATATATATTCTTTCCTAAGGAAATGAGCTTTTATTTATCAGTCCGACAGATCTTATTTTTAATGGTTACTCATATTTGAGTAGACTCTCCATTTATTTATTAAACAATATATTTATTTACTTTGTCGGATCTAACGACGGTTTCCCTATGCCTAGAGGGACGCAGGTTCGAATTCTGCCGGAGAGGGCATATTTTTCTTTAATGAGATTTCTCGTATATTCAGGCTGGTAAACGAAAATTACTAAATATACATTTAAATAAATAAATAGAACGTCTAATCAAATAGGAGTATCGACTAAAGTAAAAACTAAAAACTCAACACTCAATAACATCAACCTATACATACGGTTACAATGTGTTGGCCGTGTTTGGAAAAAAACATTCCCACAACTCGAGTAAATATATATAAAAATCTACACATTTAGTTAAAAATATTTTTTTAAAAGAGCTTGATAATGGCTGAAAGAATAGCCGAAAGCGCTTGGATATAAATAACATTCGGATAATTTTTGGCGTCAATATGTCCAGAAAAGAAACCATTTATCCGAACACAAGAGAAACTGAGTAAAAATCTTAATGGCAGTATCTTGTCAGTTGTCTTTAATGCAACGCACACGCACACACACACACACACACACACACACACACACACACACACACACACACACACACACACACAGACACACACACACAGATATATA
>OZ038508.1:62452118-62477118 GCA_964036315.1 Acanthosepion esculentum | reverse complement strand
TATCTGTCTATTCATTATCTATCTATCTGTTCATTATCTATCTATCTGTTCATTATCTATCTATCTATCTATCTATCTGTTCATTATCTATATATCTATCTATCTATATGTTCATTATCTATCTTTCTATTTATCTATCTATCTCTAAATATATCTATTTGGGGTTATTCCTATCTATCTATCTATCTATCTATCTCTAAATATATCTATTTGGGGTTATTCCTATCTATCTATCTATCTATCTATCTGTTCATTATCTATCTATCTATCTATCTATCTATCTATCTATCTATCTATCTATCTATCTATCTATCTATCTATCTAGAACTGACCAAAAGTTTGTCCCAGCAAAATCAAACTGTACCGTGTCACAGAGTTTCTCTACCGTCCGCCGACGCAACATCTAAACTTAAAACCCTTGTATCACTTCATCGGGAATTTCCTCTTAATGAACAACAACAACAAAAAATTTTTTTTTCCAGATGTTTAATAATAGTATGTTTACCAAATCGACTTAATCTGGACAAATAATTAAAAAAAATAATTTACTTTACCCTTTGAACCCTGACCCTAATTTTCCCTATCACTGGCCCTTTGAGCTCAAAATAACTACTGTCACTAACACGACGATGACTCCTAGTCACTCTCTTCAACTATTTGCACCCATATTCACCCTCTTCATCCAACGAACCAGCAAGGAAATCCATCACCTACTGAACACTTTGTTGCTGTTTTAAATCAATTCAGTCCAGTACAGTATCGGAATTTCTGTCGAATATACGCTTGAAAATAAATTATGAACTCCGCCATTTGCATTTACCACAAGCAGGACACTAACACCAGTCTACTGGTGAATAAGTGTGTCGAGACACTTGTAGAACGTTGCCGAGACGCCAGTTATAACTGCTACCATTTTCAGCATTTATTTAAACTTGGACCTTCGACCCTCGCCAGCAGTAAAAAAAACATAGTGTCAAAATGACGGGTTTTCCATTGATACCGCTATTATTTTAACTACTACCTTCACATTGCAAGTTTTATTGTTTTAAAAAAAAGCTATGATTAGAGTTGTCATAAAACCTAAACATGATGAAAGTGAATTTATATATTTTCTTTGTTCTTGAGAATTTACCACAAAATATTAAACACTATTTATTTATTAGATTGCTTATTTTTTTGCAAAAAAGAACACATACTTTCTATTTACGGCATTCTAAAAACTAATACAATTAAAACTTATCATTACCAATTTATAAAGAAATAAATATAAAAACAATTTTTTACTCATAAATTTATAAGCATTTACTAAATTATTCAATTTTTGGAACTAATTATAAGGAGATCCTTATTTAATATTTGATACAGTTTGAATCAATTGGCAATTAGCCGATGTTTTGCCAACCATTCCAATAAACAATCTTATAAATTAATAGTGTTTATTATTTTTGTTGACAATTGTCAAGAACAAAGAAAATGTATAAATTCTCTTTCATGTGTTTAGGTTTTATTATAATTCTAATCATCGCTTTTTAAAACAATAAACATTGCCGAGGAGTGAAAGTTTTTAAAGTAGTGAAGCTCTAAATTTTCCCATTTAATAATGTTTCCTCAAAAAGACGTGAAAGTAATAATTTTTCCCATTAGACTACGTGTCTTTATACTAATATTTTGTATTTGTGTTTTATAGGTCAGAGGAATTCAGGACTTTGAATTAAATATGGCGATTTCATAAATTCTTTTGATAAGGAAAATGGCCGTTAGGTTTTTGTCGTCAGATAACATTATTTGGAGAATGCCCATTTCGGTAGAGAATATTCAGGGAAACGTTTTTAGTTTATTTAAGCATGTAATGTTTAAAGCAATTTATCAGTACATTACAAAATATTTCAAAAGCACTTCAGCTATAGCAGAAAACATTACGGTGTATAAGCGTCAAGTTAACAGTTACAGTTGACGATAATGGATGAAAATATTAAAGCGAAAATGTTCAACATGATTACAATAATAAAACGGAACGTCAGCGGTACTTTGTCACTGCAATTCGTTTTATAGCATCTGTTATAAGGATTTCGATAGAAGCAAACAAAGAAAAGAGTGCTGGACTGTTCTGTAATATCAGCCCTCTTATATGACAGTGAATACTGGGCGATCTCCTCGCAGATGAAGCAACAGAAATGTGGTTCCACAGAGGTATGCCGAGAAGAACATGGACTCAACATGTGAACAAAGATGAAGTTACAGCGACAATGTAAAAAAAAAAAAAGAACAAATATATATAATACAGTGTAACCCGGATATAAGAGAGATTTTCTCTGGTCCCAAATTAGAGCCTGTGTTAATGTATATATAATAGACCAAACCCGGATATAAGAGATTTCTTCTCCGGTCCCGACAACTCTCTTATATCCGGGTTACACTGTATCAGGAAGAGACAGTTGAGATTTTTTTTTGGGGGGGGGGTACATAATGAGGAAAGAGGGACAAAGGAAAACAGTACATAGCCGATCTAACAAGTTTATAGAAATGGCTGGCAGAACAGGGATTAGGAGAGATAGTGGAAAAGCAGAATTTGCTAAGACCCACAAACGAGAGGAAAATGTGGTGAGCCATGATCGTCAACGTCCTGGAGGGGCACGACTTCTTCTTCTTCTTCTTCTTCTTCTTCTTCTTCTTCTTCTTCTTCTTCTTCTTCTTCTTCTTCTAATAATAATAATAATAATAATAATAATAATAATATCCGAAACCCTACCAACAAAAACGAAGCGAAACGAGAAAAACAGGAAGCAAAACAACTTGGCCAAATAGAATTACCAAAAAACTGGCAAGACAAGGCGTTGCATGGCAAATACCTAAAAAGAACGAAAGAAGCAGATGTTGACCAACAGAAAACACATCAGTGGCTGAGGAGCACCGGGTTGAAAGCTGAAACAGAAGCCCTAATTATTGCAGCTCAGGACAAAAGCCTCGCAACCAGATCCTATCAGTCACGTAATGATGGAATTAACCCGAAATGCAAGGATCTGCGGAAAATATGATGAAGATCTCGATCATATTATCTCAGGATGTCCGGAACTAGCAAAATAAAATAAAATAAAATAAAATAAATAAATAAATAAAAAATAAAATAAAATAAATAAATAAAAATAAAACGAATATTCCCACAGACAAGGTAGTGATATGTATGCGCTGGAAGATATGCAAGAAGCACAAAATCGAAACCACTGAGAGATGGTATGACCACCAACCAGACACAGTTACCGCAAATAACGATGTAACTATCCTCTAGGACATGCCAATTCAAACTGACATGGAAATAAAAGGAAACAGACCTTATGTTATCATAAAAGACAAGAAATTCAAGAAGTGTATGCTTATTGGCATGGCAATACAATCTGAGAGAAACACGTCCGTCAAAAATATCGAGAAATTATCCAAATACAAGGACCTAGAGATCGAGATCGAATGAAGCCCGAGACTGTACCAATAGTAATCGGAGCACTGGGCCTCGTGACAAAAGGAATGGACAATTTTACTAACAGTGTCCAAGGTAACATCAACATACAAGTTGTCCAGAAGATCGCCCTGCTAGGAACATCCCATATATTAAGAAAAGTGCTATCAATTAAATGATAATTCTTTTATAGGGTCTAAGGACCAAAGTTTGAACCCGGCTCTACAGGATACAAAGTAGGAAACATAAAATACACAAATAATAATAATAATAATGATAATAATAATAATAATAATGTCGTTTTAGAAAATAATATTTTAACCCCAACCTCGGTGACGAAGAGGTAGCAAATCAGACTCAATATAGCGCCGCAAGCTCACATATTCCGTGGTGGAACTCTACTGAGATTCTCTCTAACCATAGGACTGTGCCCCCTGGAGCCACGACTACTATCACCAAGCCGCTCACTCTAGAGCACTAGAAGCTGGTTCAAGCAATGATATACACATGATAGAAATTATTAGGAGGTCCGAGGCTCGTTGGAACAGTTGGTATGATGTTTGCTTGACAACCTTACTGTCAGGGTTTCAATTCTCGGTAGTGGATGCGCACTGCTGATGAGTCCCAAATATAGGACGAAACGGCTTTCCAGTGCGGTCTGCATTCTGTTGAGGTTTCAGACTCGATGAATTACTTAAATATAATTATCAAATCCTTCTAATAATTTCTATCATGTATATATATATATATATATATATATATATTTGTGTATGTAGGTAGCAATCCTTCTTTCATGCACATCTCATTGAATACGATGCACAAGGTGCATTATTTAATTTTTTATGCAATTTCTCATGCGATCTAATAGTGTTTTTTTCTGATGATAAATTATATAAAAATTGTCCGAATGTTCTTTTTATCCGAGCGCTTTCGGCTACACATTTAGCCATATTTTAACTGTTAAATAAGAAATAGTTTTTGTATGTATGTTTATAAAATGTTTTCATTTTTCAAAACACGGGCAAGATATTGTGTCCATGTTCAAAGTTAATATTAAGTGTTGTTTTTTTTTTTTTTATTAATAAGGCTTCCATTATTTTCAGACTTTTTTGCATGTAGATGATGCTATTATATTAGTGTTGTCAACAAGCATGTTACGAATAATGTCCGGTAGGTCTCCATGAATAATTAAATGAGATCTAATTGAGCTATGGTCAGAAAGGTGTAGAGTGAGTTTGCGTGTCAAACATGTTGTAATGTAGCCTATATAATTATTTACGAATTTTGATTGATCAGGAATACAATTCCTTAATGGTCATTTAAATTCGTAAATAATATTTTCCCTATTTAATTTTTTTCTAGGATATATATATATATATATATATATATATATACTCAGTCGTAATTGTTCTAGCGAGACAAGCATGCTAACCATTACACCACCTCGAGGTGGCATATATATATATATATATATATATATATATATATATATATATATATATATATATATATATATATATATATATATATATATATATATATTACGACTGAGTAGTGAGTTCGATATTCACTGTGTGCCCCCCTTAATTTAGGCCACATCTAAGCTGTGCTTGGAAAATCACTATATATATGTATGTATTCACCAATACAGTTTATTATAACTGAAAAAATATTATCAACGAATCTCATAACATGAAGTAAATTGCTTTATGATTGGTTCGAATTTCGGTAAAATTCGTAACCAATGACTTCCGCTTAAGAGACCATTCGGCTATGATATTTTTATTAATAATCAACCAGATCACAACTGATTAATTTGTTTTTTACGGCTTATCAACCCTTATTGAGTTATTTAAGCCGAAACATATTTTGGATGCTAAGGATAATTTGGGTGGGGGGGGGGGCGAATATGACATGAACAACTTTTCTTTTAGAGCAACAACGTTTTTTTCCGGATACAAGTCCTACTATTTAATCCATAGCTAGGGGACGAGATGGATTAATACTTTTCCCAAGTAAGTGAATGTAACGAACCCGAGTGGAATTTGAACTCGCGTCTCCGATTTCTGTAACGCCTACGCACTGTTTAGTTAGGACAAAACCTAAAAAAAGTGCGGACTCTAAGCCGCTTCCGCTTGTGACTGGTGTTTTCTCGCTGTGAATCCGCCGAGAACTTGTCCTTGTAGGGAAAGACAAGAGAGACTCATCCTGCACACAAATAGAATTTACCTTGAAGAATGGAAAACAAGAAATGAATTCTGGGAAATATTCCCAGGAGACGAAAAGAAAATTTACCATAAAAATACCAAACATGGGAGTGTAACACGTAACGCACAACATCTGACCTTAGATTTTGCCTTCGGGGGTGGATTCCCTCGAACAAATTAACTGATTTGAAAAGCGCGTTTTTGTTGCGTTTAGACGACCAAGCCGAAAGCAAAGACAACATGGCGGCAAAAATTGAAGAGCTGTCTTATCGGGCCGTTTCATTTTGAAATAATCAATAAATCTAATTTTACTTATTGTAAAGAATTACAAATGACTACTTCCGCTCTCGAGAATTTTTTCTGTTAGGAAATTTCGTCTTAAGTCTTTTTTTTTTGTAAAACCGCAGATCTATTCTTGACGAATATGACACCGCTTTATAAATTTAACATGTTTCGTTTTTTGTATCTGTCTATATTTCTGAGGTGAGGTATTATGTACATCATTTACATTATTCGAACTATTGTCCTCATCTTTTATCATACCATATTTATCACAACGTTTCGGCCGTTGTACGCTCCGGCCTTCTTCAGGTGGTTGGAATGTCGAACTGAACCCTTTATTTCGCTCACTGGGGTAGACTGTTCTAGTTCCACGTGCCATGTTTAATGGATGTCAGTTATCAGTTATCTCCTGTTAATTTCCCTCTGAAAGTTCTCCACTACCTTAACCGGGTATTGAACTCACACTCTTTGGGTGCTGTCACTGGATCTTTATCCACTGTGCCCTGTGTCCTTGAGGACATCTGTGTATGAATTTCTGGGTATTATAAACCTAATGTCCTCAGCAACCATTTTTTAACAGTGTTCATATTGCAATTTTTGCTGTTATCATAAATATGGTGACAAAGGTGAGGACAATAGTCCGAATAATGTAAATAATGTTTCGCTTTTTATTTAGTTTCTCCAGAAATCTTTAGAGTGGAATGATTAAATAAGCACACATCTTTATAAATTATTAAATAAGGAACAAGTAAGAAAACTCTTATAAAAGCCAGGATTTTAAATGCCGATTTTCTAAGCCCTGTAATCCCATGCGTCTTAGCGGCTGTATTGCCTTACTTGGTGTGACACTGATTAAAAAAGTACTTGTTACACAAATGCTGCATAACGTGTGACGAATGACATCTATGTGTGTGTCGCATCTTTGATGATTTTTAGTCATATTTATTGTCATTAGGTATATTTTTGTGAATGTTTGAGTGTCTTTCCATCTCGCCAGCTGACTTAGCACACTCTTCCACAAACGTGACCTGATTTGTCAGCATTCAATGCCATTATATAGTGAGTATAACGAACCCAACTGGAATTGGAACTCGGTTCTCCGATCTCCAATTCTGAGATGTTACACCAGCCGCGCATCCAAGTTCACAGCACCTCGTATTTCCAAGCGGTCGCCCATCTAGGTACAGACCTGGCTTGACGTTGCTTAACTTCGGTGATAGTATAAGAACAGTAAGCCATTTTAATTCGAAGCTAGTCTCATAGACCTGTTAAAACTGTCATCATGAGTTCGATCCCTATTGGCTCCCCGATACGTGTAGTATTATACAAGGCTAAGCCAAACTTTTTAAATATCTATATATCCTGTCTACCTCGTAAGTGGGATGATTTCAGGAGTCTGGCAAAATGCAGGAATTTAAAAATGCAGGAGTTGTAAACATTGGTTTTCTAGGCAGACTATACCATTCTGTTTGATTTTGTTCCGTCGTTAAGCTTAGTAAATATTAGTAAAACAGGACATCATTTATTTCGAAAGAATACAATATTTTGTTGTAATCAATGCATTATATGCGCTTTATACATACGAGTATTTACGAAGAGTATTTACTAAGACTAGTCTTTTTTGCAACACGCTAACGCGTGTTAAAAATCTCACAGTATTTAGTAGTGTTGAAGTTATCCGGAACATTTTTGTCGGGATTTACAAAATCAACGTTTCGTTCAATTTCGCAAACCAATCGATGAAATTTGAATAAACTGATTTGTTTGGAAAAATTCTTTGACAAAACCCCTATTTCACGGTTTAATAATTTTTTATTTTAATTTTATAGGACTTCGTGGAGGACAATATTGTTTAAAAAAATGTCTTTTTTTCCTTTTTAACAGCGAAGAATAAATTCTTAAGATTTCTTACTCTTGAGCATGCAGCATACAACTGGACGTCTAAATTCCAACTTTTTGAAGCGCCTGGTCTTGTGATTCGTTTATAGTTCTCGCAAATGCAGGGCGAACTGGAAACTGGATTCTTGTATATAAAAACTCAAAGAAAAGATATACAAAAAGCAATATTGTATTTTTATTAAATAAGTATTTGATATTTTATTCATTAAATTATTTTTAAAATAGTGGGAGTATTTTGTATGTTAAATAATAAAACTTAATTTCTCTCAAAAAATGAATGAAAATTGATTGTACTAAGCTACGCTCCCTAGTAAAACAAACTACTTTATATAGTCCTTATCTTTTTAATCCTCACCCCCAAATTTTGTTTCGATCAGTCAATGTATGGCTATTTTTGAGGATGGGACGACGAACGAACTGATTAACGGAAATCACAGATTTTTATATATAGATTAGGTTTCTCTGGCAAAAAGGTACCTTAGGATACAACAAAAGGACAATTCCAAAATGGTGCGACCTCATAATATTGTGGTAATATTGTTAGCAATGAGTTAATGATATTATGAGCAGAACGGTCATGTACAGCATGATCAAAGGATGACGTATCATATTCGGAATAATGCCATGATTAGAGAAAAACACATGTCGAAGAGTCACGTGAATAATGTAATCTTGCAGCATGACATGAAACTGTACACATCGCGGAAGCAATAAATATATTGTTATATAGTTTATATTTAGTGCGTGACCAGTACACCTATATTTTGCTACAATGACAAGCTAATGGCATTATTATATTTCTTTACATCACCTCCAAAACATGTGTGTTTATTACACCAACAAATTAGCTTTTGAGACCAGCTCACTAAATATCGCGATATGAAAAAGAAAAGATGAAACAGTGAAGAGGTTTAGTCACAGATTTTTTTTTTTTTAATTAAAAGTGAATTTAGCCCACTTTAATTTATTAATGTACTGTATCGAGCGATAAGAGAACATCTTTTCGGATTTTTTTATCTTACGTATATTCATTGTTGGTTAATTTTTTTTTATAGGGGCATATCAACCTGTATGGGCTGTATAATACCGAAATCTAAATATTTTATGCATAACTTTATAATTTCCGGGTAAAGGCATGTTTTTAGATATATAGTTTGTAGATCATAAAATGAATTGTTGGTAATTGTACTATAAAAAAATATTTTTACTATATATATACAAGGTAACCAAAAAGGTTCTGTTTGTTTTTTGATTAGTCATTGAATGAAGTTGAAATATATACGAAATGCGTGTAGCAATTGTTTTCAAATTCGGACAGCCGGAAGTAGGAACTTCAGACGTTATAAAAAACACGCGCACCGTGCCCGACCATCAGTTATAAGTCGGACAGCTGTGAGAAGGATGGACGTGTCTAGAGATCTCGTTCGGGGCCGTTTGCTTTACGACTTCAAAGTGGGCTTATCAGCAGCTGCATCAAGTATATAGACTCGTGGCCTGACGATTGCATCTAGCATGAAACAGACTGTCGCCTCTAAGTGTTGACTTCTATGTTCACTTTTATATTTACACACGCTCTATCTCTGATATTGAGCACTTTATCGCATAAATATAGCACACTTTAAGACTATATTTCTTCACACACACACACACACACACACACACACATATATTTTATATACATATATATTATTTTTATATATTTTATTTATTTTTATATATTTTTTATATATATATATATATATTAATATAAAAAATATTTTTTAGTGTTGCATTGATTGCTATTTTACTATAAAAAAAAGTATTGTTGTGGTGGGGTAACTATTTGGCCATAGTTAAGGACGCTAATCGGTGCTACCACCCCGAGGTGCATTCGTCTGATATATGAAAGCACAGGCCAGAGGAGGTAGATCTGATTTCCAAAAATGAAATCGTCTCCTAATATGGAACCTTCTTCGATGTGCTCCGTGCCTTCGGGATGTTGCCGCTCACGGCTCTCCACAATTTCCTGTCCTTTGTAGCTCTTTTGTCTTTTTGTTATCCCTCCTAAACCTTGTCCCGTCATCCATTTACTCATACACACTAAGTATGTTATATGTTGTTTTCCTCTGTCCTCCTTGCCTTCAATCCGTCTTGTGAGTATCAGATTTTTCAAACCTCCTTTCCTCATTATCTGCCCTAGAAATTTCAACTGATGCTAATTATAAGTGTCCTTAATTTTGTTTCCATTTTCTCTAAAACTATGTCATTGATTACATGTTCAGTCCATGTTATCCTTCTGTAGAGCTACAATTCTGCTGACTCAAGGCTATTCTTCATATATAGGGAGATTGTCCACCATTCACTACCATATAGGAGGACAGATATTTCAAAACAGTTAGGTATTCTTTTCTTTGTTTCTTCAGAGATTTTCCTGTTTCTTAATACTGTGCTTAGCTTTTGGAAGGCATCTTTCGATATCCTAATGCGCCTTCGAATTTCAGAATTTTCCATCCAGATATTTAAAGTTTTGTATTTGTTTGATTCTGGTATGTCTAATTTGTAATCGGCGTGTTAAGCTGTTCCTTCTGCTCATAATTGTACATCCGACTCCTTACAATTGATGTTTAATTCTTTCTTTTCGTTTTCCTTCACGACCTGTAGTTTTCTTTCCGCGCCTTCTATCAACACTGCGTCATCTGCATATCTTGTTAAGATTGTGGCTGCCAATAGTGAATCCTCATAGAATTTCTAATTTCCTCAGAATCGTCTCACTAAAAAACCTTAATAATTGACGTCAAGTCAATTCTAAATTGATTCTATCCTAGAAAAGTTTTAACATAACAACATCTAATCTGAAAGTGTTCGATTATATATTGGATAATTTTATTGTTATATAACATATCCCAAATAAATGTGATATCTTTCTTATTGCTTTCCTTGACTACCTTCTGTGGGAGTTCCTGTAGTTTCTTTTCTGTCTCTTCTATCAATACTGAGTCATTTGTATATCTATCGTCGTTAAGATTGGTCGCCAATAATAAATCCTGATAGGACTACTAATTCTCTCAGAATCGCTTCAACCTATAGGTTGAATAAGTTCGGTGAGAAGACACATCCTTGTCTTACACCCCTATCTATTTTTGTATATTTACTGAATCCGTTTTCTATCCGTATGCAGACAGTTAGCTGTCAGTATAGTTTTTGGTGTCATTCTAATATGCTTCCGAAATATGTCAACGTTATCTAGCTTTCTGTCTCCTTGCAATTATTGTTTAGTCCCTTCTTGCTTTCCTTGACTAACTTCTGTGGGTTGTTCTTTTAGTTTCCTTTCCGTTACTTCTATCAACACTGTGTCATTTGCATATCTAACGTTGTTAAGATTGTGGCCGCCAATAATGAACCCATTTAGGACTACTAATTCTCTCAGAATCGCTTCAATCTATAGGTTGAATAAGTCCGGTGAAAAGACACATCCTTGTCTTACAGTCATTTCTATTTTTGTATATTTAGTGAATACGTTTTCTATTCGTATGCCGACGGTTTGTTCCCAGTATATGTTCTGGGTTATTGTAATGTCCTTCCGAAATAAGTTAATGTTACCTAGCTTTCCATCTTTTTGCAATTGCTCCGCTATCTGTTTAATCTGACTATATCAGCAATAAAAATCTTGTCGATATTAAATGACCCATTGATGTTGATATGCCATAAAAAATAAACAAACCAAACCTTTCTGTCTCTTCTATCAACACTGTGTCATCTGCATATCTGACGTTAAGATTGTGGCCGCCAATAATGAATCCTGGTAGGACTACTAATTCTCTCAGAATCGCTTCAATCTATAGGTTGAATAAGTCCGATGAGAAGACACGTCCTTGTCTTACATCCCTTTCTATTTTTGTCTATTTACTGAATCCATTTTCTATCCGTATGGCGACTGTTTGATTTCAGTATAGCTTCAGTGTCATTGAAATATGCTTCCGAAATATGTCAACGTCACTGCTATATACCGTACCTATGAACACTAATTGGTACATCCCAATCCTTAATAAATACGTTGGACATTATTGTAAGTGGGTGTAATATGCTGTCTAAGTAGTCCACCACTAGCAGTGGTTTACCTACTTCAGGCCGCTGGCGAGTATTTTATTTTGTTGATCTTATAAAGATTACCATTTCATTTCCAACCTCCGTTTTTGGTTATTCCTCATTCAGTAACCTTTCCTCGGTTACAACATGCATACATATACACGAGCATAGATAGATAGAAAGAACCTGAACTGAGATAGATATTGTTATATACGGTACCTATGAATACTAATGGGTATGTCCCAATCCTCATAAATACATTGGACACTATTGTAAGTGGGAGTAATAGGCTGTCTAAATAGTCCACCACTAGCAGTGGTTTACCTACTTCACGCCGCTGGCGAGTATTGTATTTTGTTGATGTTATAAAGATTACCATTTCATTTCCAGCCTCCGTTTTGGTTATTCCGCATTCAGTAACCTTTTCTAGGTTACAATAGTTACCTAGCTTTCTATCTTCTTGTCATTATTGATTAGTCTTTTCTTCCCGCTTTACTTGACTACCTTCTGTGGGATTTCCTGTAGTTTCCTTTCTGTACCTGCTATCAACACTGTGTCATCTGCATATGTAATATTGTTAAGATTGTAGTCGCCAATAATTAATCCTGATAAAACGTCTAAATCTCTCAGTTTTAAAACGAAAATTTATCTGGAAGATTAAAGGTATGTGTATTTTTAAACGCTTGAATATTCAAGCTAGTAATATTCACATCATTCCTGATTTAAACCTGTTTCTTTCTTTATCGAGAAACGAAAACTTAGCCTTTCTCAGCCTTGAAAAGAATCCCGTCCTTAAAATTTATCAATTCATTCCTTAGATAATTTCTGATATCATTAAAATTAAGTTTTGCTCTATTCGTTATATTGACTTTATTTTTAATTATAGAACTCTCTCAAAGCAGGGTATCAAGTAATGGTATTAGTAATGGTAATATTTGCCGTTTCCCAGCAAAGAAACATTTGGCATTCATTGACCGAGCAGCCAGTACTACTGTCGGTTGAAATTTAAAAGACCTTTCTCTTAAAACATTTTTTCAGGACAATAGGCTTCTCAAGTTCATGTGGCTCTTTCCAGGGGTTTCTTTCCTAAACTTTTATTTGAAGTAATGTCGAATGACAGCATCTTGATTATATCATTATTTTCTCTTCGACTTACATATACTATCCATTTTAGTTGTTGCTGTTGTTGAAAGTCTTTAAGTGACGAGGTATCTGTTAAGTGTTACAGTTTTTTTTATCTTGTCATACCGGCGAGGTAACTCTCAAATTCTTCTCATTTTTTCTTTCTTTTTGGTACTGAGACATTTCGGCCGATCTATTTTGCTTCTTCCTTTTACTTGTAATCTTCCGCGTATCCGATGATAGGGTATCCACATAAAAAAAAGTTAAAAAAATCCCCCGTAAACAACTTAAATAGAGCTCACATCATTGCGATTGGCTTTTGGTCAACTTCTAATCAAATGCGTGACAGAGGGGTATGGTTTGTCTAATATAATTCAGTGTCTGCAGGCTGTTAATTTAGATGGGGCGGTACATCAGAGACTGATCAGCTCTGATGGGGTCGACTTGGTGAGGGTAGTATGATGTTTGAAAGACCCGAAACTGCCCAATGATCCAAATCAGAACAACACTGAAGACGCCGTCTAGCGCTAAAGAGCGGATATTCGGAGCACAGATAGTGCAGAGGCAATAAAACAGATGGAAATATATTGATCGCATCAACCTGTTCTGCCAACCACGGCATTTTGTGTCACAAAAGCGATTTTGTAAGTTGAGTTGTCGAAAAGCACGAACCAGAACAACAACTTATCGCAACTTGCTTAGTAAAATTGGTCCTTTACAGGAGAAGTGAATGGCTAAAGATGTCATATATAACATTTCATACAAAAGATTCAAAAGACGATTTGGGAGAAGATAGTCGATCACTGACAGACACGAGGCTTGTGGAACTCTCTACCGGCTTCTTGCTTACCAGACAATTTTGATTCTTATTCGTTTATTGCCTCTCTCCTCAATAGTCGTTTTTCTCATATTCGCTAACACTCAGTAACTCCTTGCGTCCTAGTGGTTTTATTGCTTTTCTTGGGGTGAATTGATTAAAAAAATATTAGGGTGTTCGGAAAGTAATGACGTATTTCACGGCTATTAATTATGTGTCAATCAATTGATGCATATCTACCTAGACATGGACGGCAGAAGAAGAATAGTCGACCTACGTAGATTAAATAAGGGGTTGGGTTTGAAATTCTCAAAAGATTACTCGTACCGGCAGACATTTGAAGTATGCCGGATATATATATATATATATATATATATATATATATATATATATATATATATATATATATATGTCTATATTTCTGAGATGAGGCATTATGTACAGTATTTACATTAGTCGGACTATTGTCCTCATCTTTGTCGCCATATTTGTCACAACGTTTTGGCCGTTGTACGCTCCGGCCTTCTTCAGGTGGTTGGAATTTCGAACCGAGCCCTTTATTTCGATCACTGGGGTAGACTGTTCTAGTTCCACGAGCCATGTTTGATGGATGTCAGTTATCAGTTATCTCCTGCTAATTTTCCCTCTGAAAGTTCTCCACTGCCTTAACCGGGTATGGAGAGAGAAGGGAGATCACCGTCCCCTGTGGGATCAGGTTGAGATCATAGACAGGGAACACCATTGGAAAATTCGTAAACTTAAGGAATCAGCACATATGCTAGGCCACAAAAATCTCCTGAGTCGGCCAAGCATAGAAATAAATACAATATGGGAACCAGTAATAAGGAGTGCCAGAGAAAAGCAATGATAACAAAAAGTTGCAATATGAGATCTGGTAAAAACATGGAATGATAACAGCAAAATTGCAATATGAGTACTGGTAAAAATGGTTGCTGAAAAACATTAGGTTTATAATACTCAGAAATTCATACCCAGATGTCCTCAAGGACACATGGCACAGTGGATAAAGGTGTTGGTTAGATCCAGTGACAGACCCAAAGAGTGTGAGTTCAATACCCGGTTAAGGCAGTGGAGAACTTTCAGAGGGAAAATTAGCAGGAGATAACGGATAACTGACATCCATCAAAACATGGCTCGTGGAACTAGAACAGTCTACCCCAGTGATCGAAATAAAGGGTTCAGTTCGAAATTCCAACCACCTGAAGAAGGCCGGAGCGTACAACGGCCGAAACGTTGTGACAAATATGGCGACAAAGATGAGGACAATAGTCCGACTAATGTAAATACTGTATATATATATATATATATATATATATATATATATATATATGTGTGCGGGTATGCAAAAAAATAGGAAAGAACACGTTAGGTAAATAATCCGTAGTTCTTTAGTATTTTTGTTTTTATTTTTAAAAAGACAGTGCTCCATACAGAAGTAGAGCTTATATTATAATTTTTTTTTTCATATTTTTAAAAAATATTATAATATATATATATATATATATATATATATATATATATAGAGAGAGAGAGAGAGAGAGAGAGAGAGTGAGAGAAAGATTCTTGATAAAATATAAAGAAGAATCAGCAATATTATTGGTACAATAATATTGCAGGTTGTTTATATTTTATCAAGAATCTTTCTCTCACTATATATATATATATATATATATATATATATATATATACAAAGTGAGAGAAAGATACTTGATAAAATATAAAGAAGAATCAGCAATATTATTGCACCAATAATATTGCTGATTCTACTTTATATTTTATCAAGATTCAATATTATTGAAGAATTGTGCAAACTTTCCGCTAGGGTACCTAGACTTTATGCATTTCAGAGCAGTACTAGAGTGGTAGTGAGGTCGCATCATTTTACAGTTGAAATGGTTAAGAGTTTCTTCTCTTGCACTTTTCCCTTGTGGCATTTTCTTCCGGCTTCTTGCTTCCCAGACAAATGTGATCTTAAGAAAGTGAAACGTAATGTCGACCGTTATCTTTGTTTTTCTTAATTCTAGTTCTTTTATTGCCTCTGTCCTCAATAGTCGTTTTTCTCATATTCTCTAACACTCAGTAAACCCTTGCGTCCTTGTGGCTTTATTGCCTTTCTTGGGGTGAATTGATTACAAAAAATATTAGCGTGTTCGGAAAGTAATGACGTATATCACCGCTATTAATTATGTGTCAATCAATTGATGCATATCTAACTAGACATGGAAGACGGAAGAAGAATAGTCGACCTCCATAGATTAAATAAGGGGTTGAGTTTGTATCGGCAGGTATTTGAAGTAGGCCGGATGGTACAACGGCCGAAACATTGGGATAACAACAAAGATGAAGAAATAGGTCAATGTGTAAATAATGTAAATACTCTTTCATATATATATATATATATATATATATATATATATATATATATATATATATACATATATATATATATACACAGTGTAACCCGGATATAAGAGAGTTGTCGGGATCGGAGAATAAGTCTCTTATATCCGGGTTTGGTCTCATTTATATACATTAACACAGGCTCTAATTTGGGACCAGATAAAATCTCTCTTATATCCGGTTTTCTCTTATATCCGAGTCTCTTATATCCGGGTTACACTGTATATATATACATATATATAATCATTTATTCGAAAATTATAACATAAAAATATTATAAAATCACTACAAAAATAGCCATTTTTTTCAACACTTCTGGTGTCTTATCAAGTGATGGTGCAATAGTTGTTTTTCTCATATTTTTAAACACCCAGTAACCCCTTGCGTCCTAGTGGCTTTATTGCCTTTCTTGGGGTGAAATGATTAAAAAAAATATTAGGGTGTTTATTATTCTCTTTCTTTAACAGTATTTTTTTTCTTTTTTACATACTTTCTCGCACTCAGTAACCACTTGCATCTTAGTGGCTTTATTGATTGGTGTGGGGTGAAATGATTAAGAAAACAAAAACAATGTCCGAAAAACTATAGATATGGTAGGGTTTACGGAAACATCACGTGGAAACACGAGTATTCGTACGATCACCTAAGTTAAACAACGTCGTACCTGGTCAGTAGATGGGTGACCGCTTAGGAATACCAGGTGATGTACCATTTGGGAATACCAGGTAAATTTGGACGTGCTGGTGGGGTAGTATGTAACGGCTTGGAATTGTTAATCTTAGAGCCGAGTTCCAATTCCAGTTGGGTTCGTTAGATTCACTTAGGCGCAACTACTCATGGGGAAGGTATGAATCCACCTGTTCTCTCCCTCATCTATGGGTTAATTAGTAAGACATGGACCACTACTTCATTATTACCTAAAAAAATTCTTACAGTTTGCTAATATTTTCTGGCTTTAAATAACCAGCGTAAGTTGAAGGGAACCAATCAGTAACAATATAGATGCGATGATGCTTAGCTTTGAAATTTTAAAATTTAAAAAAAATTGTTGTCTGGTGTATCGAGAACAGTGTTTCTGGACGTTTTTTTTTTTTACTTCGTAATGCACTTGTAGAATAACTAAAACTCTGGGATTATCTATAAATTTTAATAAGGAAAAATTAGCAATGACATTTGATTGGTTTGGTTTGTTAACACGGCATATCAACCTCAATGAGTTATTTAATGCCGACAAGATTTTTATTGCTAGTAATATTTTTTTTTCCAAGAATGTATTGCTGGTAATATTTTTTTTTTGAAATGTATTGCTGGTAATATTTTTTTTTTAAATGTATTGCTGGTAATATTTTTTTTTTTTTAAATGTATTGCTGGTAATATTTTTTAAAAAAATGTATTGCTGGTAATTTTTTTTTCCAAAAATGTATTGTTGGTAATATTTTTTTCAAAAAATGTATTGCTGCTAATATTTTTTTTAGCTGGTAATATATTTTTCTTCAAAAATTAATTGCTGGTAATAACTTTTTACAAAAATATATTGCTGGTATTAAAACCTATTTTTACACTTTCATACTATTTTGACCCCAGTTTGGGGGTTAACTATTTGCCCATAGCTGGGACCCTAACAGGTGCTACCACCTCTGATAAGGTTGGACATGGGAATATCAGCAATTAAGAGGATGTTCCTCACTCCTCAAATCCTCCTGATCAGAGGCCTTGCTGTTGGATGTAGTTTATCGTCTTACCCAGGACACAAGGAAATTTGAAAATAGGAGAATAATAAAAATGTCTTATCCGCTCCTTAAAGATTAAGGAATTAACATCCAGTTTAAAATATAAAATAACATAGACTCGATACGTGTTTGGTGTCTCTAGATTTTGAAAATTAAAGATATTTTAAATATAAAAATAATTAATACAGGACTCTTCTGTGAAATTGGGGCGCACTTGGGTACCTTTCAGGGCGCATTAGTACGCTCGGACGCAACGGTTGAGAAACACTCATTTTAATTCTTAATGGCTGGCCGATCCTATCCTTGAGCGGCTAGCCAATCCCTGTTGCAAACGCCTACTCAGGTGCATTTGTGTTTGTTTAGAACCCACAGGTCGCAGCCCACCTGCAGTTCATACTGCAACTCTCCTGAACGGACATTAGTTACTGTTTCCTGGAGGGGGCGCGTTATCTGGTGCGATCAATACTCTGAACAAGGCCAGTACGCTCAAACCCTCGATGAAAATGACTTGTGACGTAGTGCTAGATCAGCCACTAACGTCTCCCAAATAGATCTGTTTACCCAATATCACTCACAAGGCTTGGGTAAGACACTTTCCTTTACAAGCCTCCAATAAAAGCAAGAGAAATAAGATGAAAGAAATACTAGTCCAAAATGAATAATAATTGACAATGATTCATCTAAGAAATTTGAATCCTATTAATACTACTAGTAATAAAGCATATTTAAGTAAGCAGGGCAGATGAGAAATAAAGAATAAGCCTCCAATAAAAAGCAAGAGAAATAAGATGAAAGAAATACTAGTCCAAAATGAATAATAATTGACAATGCTTCATCTAAGAAATTTGAATCCTATTAATACTACTAGTAATAAAGCATATTTAAGTAAGCAGGGCAGATGAGAAATAAAGAATAAGCCTCCAATAAAAAACAAGAGAAATACGATGAAAGAAATACTAGTCCAAAATGAATAATAATTGACAATGATTCATCTAATAAATTTGAATCCTATTAATACTACTAGTAATAAAGCATATTTAAGTAAGCAGGGTAGATGAGAAATAAAGAATAAGCCTCCAATAAAAAGCAAGAGAGATAAGATGAATGAAATACTAGTCCAAAATGAATAATAATTGACAATGCTTCATCTAAGAAATTTGAATCCTATTAATACTACTAGTAATAAAGCATATTTAAGTAAGCAGGGCAGATGAGAAATAAAGAATAAGCCTCCAATAAAAAGCAAGAGAAATAAGATGAAAGAAATACTAGTCCAAAATGAATAATAATTGACAATGATTCATCTAATAAATTTGAATCCTATTAATACTACTAGTAATAAAGCATATTTAAGTAAGCAGGGCAGATGAGAAATAAAGAATAAGCCTCCAATAAAAAGCAAGAGAGATAAGATGAATGAAATACTAGTCCAAAATGAATAATAATTGACAATGATTCATCTTAGAAATTTGAATCCTATTAATACTACTAGTAATAAAGCATATTTAAGTAAGCAGGGCAGATGAGAAATAAAGAATAAGCCTCCAATAAAAAGCAAGAGAAATAAGATGAAAGAAATACTAGTCCAAAATGAATAATAATTGACAATGCTTCATCTAATAAATTTGAATCCTATTAATACTACTAGTAATAAAGCATATTTAAGTAAGCAGGGCAGATGAGAAATAAAGAATAAGCCTCCAATAAAAAGCAAGAGAAATAAGATGAAAGAAATACTAGTCCAAAATGAATAATAATTGACAATGCTTCATCTAATAAATTTGAATCCTATTAATACTACTAGTAATAAAGCATATTTAAGTAAGCAGGGCAGATGAGAAATAAAGAATAAGCCTCCAATAAAAAGCAAGAGAAATAAGATGAAAGAAATACTAGTCCAAAATGAATAATAATTGACAATGCTTCATCTAAGAAATTTGAATCCTATTAATACTACTAGTAATAAAGCATATTTAAGTAAGCAGGGCAGATGAGAAATAAAGAATAAGCCTCCAATAAAAAGCAAGAGAAATAAGATGAAAGAAATACTAGTCCAAAATGAATAATAATTGACAATGCTTCATCTAAGAAATTTAAAAAATATTTTCTACACTTGTTCATAGTTTTAAACCGACAAGTTTATGGCTAATTATTAATTTTAGATACTTCAAAATATTTTACATCCCTTTTGCCAAAACTGTATGTTTTAAAATTTTGTCTCAGAAAGAAAAGTATCACGTCTGGCTTGTAAACTAAACAGGTTTTGTTTTATCGACGTTGAATTTGCTTTTATGACCATTTTTCGCACGTAAAACTTCGGATGCTTCACGCTCGCAACACATAAAAATATTGTTTGAATAACTGCACGTAATGCACACACACACGCATATATATATATATATATATATATATATATATGTGTGTGTGTGTGTGTGTGTGTGTGTGTGTGTGTGTGTGTGTGTTGCACTTGTTCGAACAAAAAGAAATAGTAATAGAATAAAAAAGAGGAAATTTAAAAATTTGTGTTAGTGCTCGCAGGTGTTTATACCGAGAAAGAACGCGTAGCATTTGAACGAAACCAACATGTTTCTTCTTTTTCTTCTTCTTCCTCCTCATTCTTCTCTTCTTTTACTCCTCACTCTCTTCTTCTTCTTCCTCTCTCCTCCCTTCCTCCTCCTTCTTCTTCTTTCCATCTACGTACTGCCACTCTTCAATATATCTTGTGAGTGTCAAATTCTCCAAGCTTTCGTTTCTCATTATGTGTCACGAAGATTTCAACGCCTTCTTTCTGATTCTATGTACAAGTGTCTTTTTTTGTTTCCATTTTCCTTAAAACTTCCCCATTGCTCACATGCTTCGTTCACGGTATTCTCAGCATCCTTCTGTAGAGCAACATCTTTGTTGCCTCATAACACCGTTTCATCTATGAAGAAAGTGTCCACCATTGACAGTTATGCAGGAGGACTGATATTATGTAGCAGTTCGACAGGCTTTTCCCTTGTTTTTAACGAAATTTCTTAAAACTATGTTTAGCTTTCGGAAGGCATCTTTGGACATTCCAATGAGGTTTCGGATTTCTGTGTCACATTTTCCCCTCGTCTGCTAAAACATTTTCCAGTTAAATTTCCTTACTTGCTTAATTTCTACATCTTTAATTAGTATCTGGCATCATGGACTGTCTCTTTAGCTAGCAACCATAAATTCTGTTTTCGTACAATTGATGGTTAGTCCTTCCTTCTCGCTTTTCTTTACTATCTTGTCCAATCATCGTCTGAAGTGCCGTGGGTGATACACCCATAGGTGAATGGTCTGAAATCAGAGAGCTCCACGGCGCCGTGCCGTGTTCCAGAATTGTCTACGTCCGAGGGGAAAGGGCAAAGATTGTCCTCTGTCTTCCCCTGGCTTTTGAACCATGGAAACATCCTCCCAGACAAAGATCCCCAAGCTCTTGTTTTCGAATTATGTGGCCCCAAAATCTTTTTTGTTGACGTTCAATGGTTTCCAGCAGAATTCGTTCTTGTTGAACTCGGTGAAGAACTGAACCGTTCGTCTCGTGCACAGTCCAAGGAACTTTTAACATTCACCGGTAGAACCATATTCCTGCGGCTTGAAGTGTCTGTTTAGTTTTGGCATTTAATGTTCACGCCTCGGAGCCATACAATAAAATTGACCACGCGCACATTTTTAAGAGTCGATGTTTCAGGCTTATCGAAAGACTCCCGTCAGTGAAAATGTTTCGAAGCTGACAGAATCCATCTAAGCAAATTTGTTGGCGGATTTTCTCTCATATCGACCATCTGCTGTTACCAAGTAGTCTTGGTCAATTTCCATATTATCGCACATAAGGTAACATTTTGGTCCAGGAACATGTCTAATACGACTAATAAAGAAAGATGGTAAAGTAGATGTCGAACATTTGATTTGTTTGATTAACGGCATATCAACATCTTATCGGTCATTTAATGCTGAATTTTAATTTTCTTGGGAGCTATAAGTAATAAAAATGATATATGTTATTCTGCTTTCACAATTGAATACATGGTAAATGATACTCAGCTTTTGTGTATATACATGTTTGTGAGGAGATACTTACTAGAGGCGGTGATATGTGTTTTATGTTGTAGTTTTGTTGAAGTTATATTTTGGAATACAGTTTGATTTCTTTAAGAAGTTGTAGGATATCAAAGGAATTAATGCCATCAAAAAGTTCTTTCATGTTGGTTGTTTAATTGGTTGGTTGATTGATTTTGTTTTGTGACATATCAACATCTCTATGGGTTATTTAATACCAAAATCTAAATATTTTGAACGCATTTATATTTAAAATAGAAAAGTTAAAGAAAGACGTGATTTTGTTTTTGTTTTTGTTTAAAGGCATGTCGACGACTTATGCGTCATTTAATGTCGAAATTTAATTTTCTTAGGAGATTTGAAGTAATAAAAATACGATATATGTTATTCTGCTTTCACAATTGAGTACATGGTAGATGATACTCAGCTTTTAAGCATATACATGTTTGTATGGACATAATTACTAGAGACAGTGATATATGCTTTTTATGTAGTTTTGTTGAAGTTATATTTTGGAATATCGTTTGATTTCTTTAAATATTGTAGGATATTATATAGATTAATTTCATGAAAATTCTTTAATGTTGATTCATGTATTGTTGGTAATTTTACTATACATAGGTATTGTTGGAAATTTTAAAATATAAAAATATATTGCTGGTATCTTTACTATAAAAATATTCTTTTATACTTTCATAATGTTTTGTTTTTGTTTAGGGGTTCCCATAGCTAGGATCGTAACAGGTGCCGCCATCACGGGTCAGGGTGGACCTGGGAACAACGGCAAATAAGAAGTGGTTCGACGCTCCTCAAAACTACCAATCTCCCGATCAGAGAGACCTTGCTGCCGGATGTAGTTTATCGTTATACCCAGGACTAGATGGCGAAGAAAAAAAAGAACAGGTACATAGTTAAACTTGAATGACTACAACAGGTAGCCTAAGCAGTAAGACACCAGTAACGTTGCCATGTTTCTCGAGAAAAAAGTTATACGAGTTCGAGCAGTAGATTATTCTTTCTTTCTTTCTTTCTTTCTTTCTTTCTTTCTTTCTTTCTTTCTTTCTTTCTTATTTGTATTGGTTACTGGTGGTCGCAGAAGGACAACACTAATTCTAGGAGAAAAATTGAGAATCATCTCTGCAATTAGTAGAATGTCTTATTTATCTGAGCAGCAGCCTAGTGGATTAAACAGTTGGCTTGTAAATATCGTGATACCTGGGCCGGATATTATCGATTTCGATTCAGTGAAAATAGAGCGAGCAGTACTGAATCAGAACAAGACGAGATATCGAGAGACATGAACAACAGAACGAGATTTATGCCGATAAAATAAAGAATTCAGTTTGAAATTCCTTGAAGGTTACCTAGATCGGCAGACACGTGAAGAAGGCCGGAGGGTTCAACCACCGAAACGTTTTGATAATAATCACAAAGAAGCAGACGATAGCCCAAATGTAAATAATGTAAACACATACTAATAACATATGTACAAATTTATTGGAAATGATTGTACTGTGAAAATGAGTTGCAAATTATTTACTACTAGCAGACATACCTAGCTGGTCGATCAGGAAAAAGCGTTCAATTAAAATGGAGCAAAAACAGCATCATGTTTAGATTTAACAGAGTCTATCTTTTTCAATTACTTTTATTCAAATACATTTTGAATTTATGCAGTTACTGATATAACAGAAGTATTCTGTTTTTATTCAGTCGAAGTTAGCCGAAGGGATAAAACAGGCAACATGAAGACCCACTTCAGACCAAAATTATTTTGGAGTTTTTGAAATTCAATTTGTTCGTTTGCTACCAGGCATGTAAAAGAGCATCCCTACAATCTGGTCATTGGGCAATAGTTTTAGACCAGGGGATTATGCACAGCGGCTTAACCTCGCACGTCAGATGGAAGCAATTTTTGAAGCAAATGACAACCTCATTTTGTTAATGAGTAACGAAGCTCATTTTAATCTAAATGGCATGGTGAATCAACAGAGTTGTCGTTATTGGGCTCTTAAAAATCCGAGAGAACTGCATGAAAGAACAATGCACAGCGGCGACAGTTTGGTGTACTGTTGAAAAATCTGGGCATTATTTATGTTTATAAAGCAATTGTTAAGTTTAATGAAAATTGGTTGAAAGATCAACGAAAAATAAGAAACCAGTAAAAATTGCCATTTTTCGATATTTACGTGGATTTTCATTATATGGGTTGACTCAGTTATTAAGTTAAATGACTGTTAAACAATAAACTTATTGTTGGCTACAATTGAGTGAAGTTTGTATTAGATTGCTTGAAAATTGAGGGAGCTTTTAGTTTAAAATTTGTGTTGAAATCGATTTTTCGTTTTTCGCGGTTTTTCGCTAAACGTAGTGGCGTAGAAATAAAAATTATCGATTTTTACGCTAAGAACCTATCTCTTACATTGTGTAATGTATGTGCCAAGTTTGGTCAAAATCGGTTGGATGGATCTCGAGTGAAAAGGTATCACACAGACAGACAGACAACCTCTGTTATATATATAAATGTATAGATAAAAATGCAAGAAAATTATTTATTAAATAAATCAAAACTTTGATTCACTCTAAAGATTGCGTACAGCGTGATAACAAATGCTAAAAATTTATATAAAAGTACATTTCGGAAATCCCACCACTTTTGACCTTCCTTCACAGTTAATATTGGGAAATGTTTTTGTTTAGCGGCATATCAACATTTCTATGAGTTATTTAATGCCGAAATCTAAATATTTTGTACGCAATCTTATATATATATACATATTTTTTCGAGTGGGTAAGATAATAATGAATTTTAATGATACGTCTTACTAATTAACCCATAGCTGCGAGAGGAAGGAGTGGATTCATGCCTTTCCTAAGAGTATTTAAGTGTAAGCGAATATAACGAACCCGACTGGAATTGGAACTCGGCTCTCC
>OZ038508.1:62429618-62449618 GCA_964036315.1 Acanthosepion esculentum | reverse complement strand
ATATACGCACATATACTTGCACGTACATATTAAAAAATATGGTCATGCATGTGTATATTGGCTTAAGAAAAAAGCATTTCTTATAAGAAAGGAGATATTTGAAAAAAACAAAAAAACAGGGCGTAATTTAATGTTTTAGCAACAATCGATAATTGCACTTTCAAGAACTTTTCTTCTAAGCTATTTTCTCCTTTAATAAGTTCATCATCTTTTAGAACGAGATTGTCGTTGAAATCATTTCTGGGTTTAATTAATGCATTGGATAGATTATTATGTAGATAACTTAGTATGCGGATAACACAACTATTTATTCCTCTCTCGATAGTAAGTTTGATCAGATCGATAAGGTCAAATTGACGTCTGATCTATAATAAAAAAAGACCTACAATCTATGTAGATAAGTATATATTTCTTATAATAATAATAAAGCAACTTGGAATGCTGATAACACAACTATTTACTCCTGTCTCGATAGTAAATCTAGTCAGATCGATAAAGTCAAACTGGCGACTGATCATTATTTACATTATTCGGACTATTGTCCTCATCTTTGTCGCCATATTTATTACATTTACAATATGGCGACAAAGATGAGGACAATAGTCGAATAATGTAAATAATGTACATAATACCTCATCTCAGAAATATAGACAGATACTGGCGACTGATCTATAATAAAAAAGACCTACCATCTGCTGTTAACTGGGACAAAGGATGGCTTTTCAATTTTAACACCTCCAAAACGAAAAAGCTCTCTATCAAACATCTGGGTGACCCTTTTCTGCCTTCCATCAATACGGGTGAAGCTATCCCCCAGGATAATGGCTCATTGCGCCTTCTCGGGCCAACATTCTCGGGTGGCATAAAGTGGAAAGACTATATTGAATCCATTGTTCGGTCTGCTGCCAAGATAGTTGGTTCAATGGGTCGTGCTAGGAAAATTTTCTTCCGTGAATCTATCTTACACATCTATAAGTCTACCATTCTTCCATGCCTCAAATATATATGGTCCGGTGATCCTTAATAAAATCCAAAGAAGAATCAGCAATGTTATTGGCCCTGATCTGGCACCTTGGCTTCAGTCATTTTCTCACCGCCGTAAAGTTGATTCCCTGTGCCTTCTCTATAAATGCTATCATGATAATTGTTCGGGTGAGCTATCTGCTATGAAGTACGAGATTAGAAACAAGATCCCATCGGTTTACAATTGAATTGGCTAGATGTAACCGTAATTTCTATGCTAATATTTTATTTTCCCGCACTTCTTTCTTGTGGAACTCTCTTCCGTCTTCTTGTTCTCCAGACAAGTTTAATGTTAAAAATTTAAATGTAATCTCGATCGTCTTTTTAATTACTATTCTATTGTTCTCGCTCCTCAATAATGCTCCTGTATTCTAACCATCTCACGCCCAGTAATCCATTGTGTCTTAGTGGCTTTATTGCCTTACATCTCTTTGATACAGGCAGATTATTTTCCCGCAGTATTTCTTTCTGCGGTAGACCAGTTGCCATCCAATTTACCCATAGAACACGGCCTGTCCTGCTATTTACCCATAGTTGGGGTGGGGGGAGAAAATGATTCATACCTTTCCCAAGGGTATTAGAACGTAAGTGAACGTCAACTGGAATTCGAACTCGGCTTCCCGATTCCTCAATCCGAGCCGCTATCCATTACTCCTGTAAATCAACCAACTACTAAAAGCGTGAACGCTTAATGACAATAATTAAAAAATATAGTTAGTAATTACGGCTGTGTTTATCTAATTAACTGGGAGGTGTTTCACCCTGAAACCAACGTGTCTACGAGATGAGCCGTGGACTTCACGCCAAATTGACGTGAAAAGAGTTGTCAGAGAGGGAGTGAAGCAGAAGTCCTTTTAAGAAGACCGACAGCTAAAAAGACTAACAAGGAATGTCGACCGGATTGCGTCTTCAGGCAGATACCAGAATTCTGACAGGAATGAAAGCCGATAGAATCAGACGAAAAAATATTTGGAAGGGTAAAAAAAAAAAAAAAAAAATGGAGAAAGATGAGGGTAAGGAGAAACGCCCACCAACGATGGAACTTTCGCTTCACGGCTTTCAACCATCGAAATGTTTACAAAAGGAATGTTGTTAGGAGTCCGAGAGTTGCTTTTTTTGATTGATAGGAGTCAAGGGTCGTGAATTAAAGATTAATAAAAAGTAGGAGTCGAAATTGTACATCGTCGTAGAATTGGCGTCGGCGTGAAAAAATGTTTCGACTTTTGCTGTCAGTTTGCATTCCATTTATGATGTTTACCAAAATGAGATTGGCATTTTGGTTCAGAATTTATTTTATTTGCTGATATATATATATATATATATATATATATATATATATATATATATATATATATATATATATATATATATATATATATATATATATATATATCCTATTTAATAAAAATATATAATTATATATCTATCTTACTAGCGAACTCATTCTGCCTTTCTTTCCCTGTCCTTTACTATATAATATCGCATTTTGTCCTTCTTCTATCTGCCCATCTTGTTTATATATTTCTCTCTGTCTCGCCTCTCTCTATCCATCTTGTTACTTCTTCGCATTATTCTTCCTCCATCTTTCTTTCTTTGTATCTCGCTTCTTTCTGTCTTTCTTTTTTCTTTCTTTCTTATCCTGTTTTATCTATCTATCTATCTATCTATCTATCTATCTTGCTTGTCGCTTCCTTTTGTCTTTCTTTTTCTTTCTTTCTTTCTTTCTTTTTTCTTTCTTTTTTCACTCTCTGATCTATCTATCTATCTATCTATCTATCTATCTATCTATCTATCTATCTATCTATCTATCTATCTATCTTGCTTGTCGCTTCCTTTTGTCTTTCTTTTCTTTCTTTCTTTCTTTCCTTTTTTCTTTCTTTTTTCACTCTCTGATCTATCTATCTATCTATCTATCTATCTTGCTTGCTTATCGCTTCCTTTTGTCTTTCTTTTTCTTTCTTTCTTTGTTTCTTTCTCTCTTTCTTTCTTTCCTTTTTTCTTTTTTTCACTCTCTGATCTTCTATCTATCTATCTATCTATCTATCTATCTATCTTGTTTATATATTTATATCTCGTCTCTCTCTATCTCGCTTCTCTCTATCTATCTCGCTTCTTTCTTTCTCAATCATTCTCACATCATTCTTTCTCTATCTTTTTTTTCTCCCTGTCTTGCTTCTCTCTTTCTTACTTCATCTATCTTACTTCAAAGTATCTATCTGATTTCTTTCTTTCTGATCCGTTTAGCTTAATACTAAATAAACTTCTGACGCCAGCAGAAGTGCCGTATTCACTAAGTACCGATTGCCAGTTTGATCCTCACTGAGCACAAGTGTGTTCGGACAAAAAAAAACAAACTTTGTTAATTTCATTTTATTTTCAACGTCCTTGTCAAAGATCGATTGCTATCACTTCAGACTCGCGTGTCACAGTTCATAAGTTCAGGACGTGCTCCAGACTCCAACTTCTTGGTATGCGTCAGATTAAGCTACCTTCAGGAAATATGATCCTTGCAATCCATTTCTGGTAAATACACATTAGTCAAAACTGTCACTTATTGCAACATGTTTCAATGTATCATTCTGTGACTAACTGTAGTTAGTAGTTTCATTTTATAAATTATTAACTTAGAGTTATTCACACTATTTACATTATTCGGACTATTGTCCTCATCTTTGTCGCCATATTTATTACAACGTTTCGGCCCTTCAGTATGTGTCTAAATTTCTGAGATGAGGGATTATGCACACTATTTACATTATTCGGACTATAGTCCTCATCTTTGTCGCCATATTTATTACAACGTTTCGGCCCTTCGGTATGTGTCTCTATTTCTGAGATGAGATATTATGTACACTATTTACATTATTCGGACTATTGTCCTCCTCTTTGTCGCCATATTTATTACAACGTTTCGGCCATTGTATGCTCTGGCCATCTTCAGTTGGTTGGAATGTCGAACTGAACCCTTATTTTGCTTACTAGGTGTTGTGGTGGGATCGACCTCATCTGCATAGGTGACTACCAACTATATAAATAATGGTTGGTACCGGAAGACGAGAGGTGGAATCACGAGATCCAACTAGAGACTCTGATCGACTGCGACTAGTAAACACATTCTCCAGGAACGTCTTCCCAGAAATATACAGAAATACTATATGTACTTATTGTGTACACTTTCTTGTTATAATACATTCTTGTTCTAAGTACATTTTGTGTTGCATTATTATTCCATGCATTAGGCGAGATTCAACAATGAGTCAAGACTCAACACTAGGGTAGACTGTTCTAGTTCCACGTGCCATGTTTTAATGGATGTCAGTTATCAGTTATCTCCTGTTAATTTCCCTGTGAAAGTTCTCCACTGCCTTAACCGGATATTGAACTCACACACTTTGGGTCCTGTCACTGGATCTAACTAACGCCTTTATCCACTGTGCCATGTGGTTAAGGCAGTGGGGAACTTGGAGAGTGGAATTAACCAAAATCAACCAATCAGCGATACATATGCCGCTAAACAAAATCAACCAATCAACGATATGTATGTTGTTTTCAATAATATTTGACTTAAATAACTTTTACTGCCTAAATACGCAGAATATATATATATATATATATATATATATATATATATATATATATATATATATATATATATATATATATATATATATGAAGAAATATAGCGTTAAGGTGTGCTATATTTATGGGATAAAGTGGTCAATATCAGGGATAGACCGTGTGTAAATATAAATGTGAACATTGAAGTCAACACTTACAGGTGACAGTCTGTTTCATGCTTGACGCAATCATCAGACCACGAGTGCTGTTACTTTTCTCGGCTATTATATATATGGGTCAGTGGTGCATTGTGGGTGTTCTATTTTGGCGGTTATTTTGCCGGAAGTTGTTTATTTGTTTATTTATTTGGGTTAAATTATTTTGCTAGTCCTTATTGATTTTTTATTTTTTATCTTATATTTTTATTTTTATTTTAATCGGTATTTTATTAACGCATTAAAAATTTATTTATATCACTTATTTAATAGTTTTGTTTTGGTTTGGGAAGGTAATTAAAGCTATTTGTTCAATTTTGGGGTTGATTGTTGTAGGTTATTCTAACTATTATTTTGACGGGAGCAGTTTTTAAAGTTTATATATATATATATATATGTATATATATAATATATATATATATATATATATATATATATATATATATATATATATATATATATATATATATAAAAAGCTTTAATTTCGCAAATAAGAAAAAAATGAGTTGATTCTCATTTTCTTTGTCTTCATTTCTTTTTCTCTTTTCCGATCTTTATTTCATTTCAAGGAAAATGATTAGCAGATACTCAAGCTAACAAATCTTTTATTATTATTTATTTATTAAAATACATTTTAAAAAACAATTTATTTATCGAAACAAATTCTTAATATTTACTGGGTGGTACAGTGTCGTAATTGACTTATAAATATACATTGGGATATAATTAATTCGTACAGACAACGCCCAGATATGTGGATATAGTTGCATACGGTGAATTAACTTGTTATGTTACTGAGGGTAAGCAGTAAATAAAAAGGATTCCGATAGCTAACGTCTGTTTAGTAAACATATACAGATCGATCAAATCACTCTGGGTAAAGTGCGTGCCACCACCCCGTCCAAATAGATCATACTGGACATTAAGTCCGTCTTATATATATATATATATATATATATATATATATATATATATATATGAAAGCCCTTTTTAAACAACATCTAAAATATTATCGTTAGATTTACGTTACAAATATTCAAACACAGTTGCATTCCACATCACGTGACGTCCTCGTCTCGCGACGGACGCTTCTTGTAAACAAACTTCTGAATACAGTTATTCAATTTATTTCTGACAAAAGATCGGGGTAGATCTGAAATATCAAATATATATATATATAAAAATATAAATAAATACTTAAAAAAAAAAAAATTCTTTTCAGTTGTTTTCTCCATATTATATACATATCAAGAAAGTATACGTGGCTTCTCATTATGCTATATATATATATATATATATATATATATATATATATATATATATATATATATATATATATATATGAACTATCAACATTCAAAAGACGAAAAATAGACCAACACATACTTTCAAACGAATTTCTCTCAAGAAAAATCACTGAAATTTATATAACAACCAAGATGTGTCTCCAACACACAGCGGTGATATTAAAATAAATAAATCATATACCGAAAATAAATATGATTTCAAAATTTAAAATATTATTATGGATTCCTTGTAATTGCATGCATGAGTTTCAGTATAAATAGTTATAAACAATTATTGACCGATTTGATATTTTTGCATTATAGCAAGTATAGAGTAACTAGGATCCGCAAATTGAAGGAGAGAGTTATCAATGATAATGTTCTGAATTTGAATCTGCGGTTATCTCCCTTTAACTCTTTTTTCATTTTTAAATGTAGTTTTTATCACATAAAATTTTGTGAGGCGCCAGCAAATTTTAATTCCGAAAATGCGGTCCAAAGAAAAAAGTTTGGGAACCACTGCCCTAAGGTGTGCTTCTCGGCCCAATCCTCTTTCTGCATTACATTAATGATATGCCTAAGAGTACGGTGGAGTAATGGATAGCGGCTCGGATTGTGGAATCGGAGAGCCGAGTTCGAATTCCAGTAGCATCCATTACATTCACTTACGTTCTATTACTCTTAGGAAAGGTATGAATCCTATTCTTCTCCCCTCAGCTATGGGTAAATAGCAGGACAGACCGGGTTCTATATTGTAGAAAGAAATGGCGGGAAAAATCTGATACATGATCGCTTAAGCGTGCATCACGCATGGTATATAACTAAGACCATGTTCAGATAAATATCTATGCAAGTGACACAATGGTGTATGTACGCACCTCCAAAAACTCTAGATGACCTGGATCTGGCTGCAGATCTCTCGCATGACTTCGCTCTAACAGATCGCCACTCTATCTCAAATGTCAAATATTCTGAAGATCTACATTCATTATTTTTTAGCATCCCGCTACAACTTTCTTATCAATGCTGAATTTTGTACAAATCTGTGCAAAAAGTGGATCAAAGAGCTTAGCCAGCATAATACAGATTTTCAGGAAATATCAGCTTCTAATTGGTCAATAAACACACAAGTGGGCGTTGCAATCCACCAATGTACAAATATTCTTCCAGCGCGTCACCAAGTCAATTTTTCCCGCTCTTTTCCCGTGATCCTGTCACGTGGTTACATTAATTATAAAGAGCAGATACAACCTTGTTCATTCTCTTTTCTCTTTTCCTGCGAAAATGTAAACTTAAAGGATTCCCGTCTTGACCATGTGCGGTCAGACGCCCTTGAAAACATATTCACGCAGGCACTTACGTACGAAATTTACCAAACTAAATTACAAACACACGAAGCATTTCCAAACAAGCAACAAGAACTTTTCTCTTTGAAATAATCTTCTAAACCTACAGTTTATTCAGCATTTCTCAGCTTTATAATTCATTCAACTTTTGTGAGCTCAGATAAAAATATTTCAATTTATCAGCAAAACTTTAATTCAGTCAAAGGGACAAAAAAACCAACAAAATACGTTATTTACATTATTGTCCTCATCTTTATCGCCATATTTATTACAAGGTTTCGGCATTCTTCAGGTGGTTGGAATGTCGAACTGAACCCTTTATTTCGCTCAGTCCGAATAATGTAAATAGTGTACATAAATCCTCATCTCAGAAATATAGACAGATACTGAAAGGCCAAAACGTTGTAATAAATATGGCGACAAAGATGAGGACAATAGTCCGAATAATGTAAATAGTGTACATAATACTTCATCTCAGAAATATAGACCGATATAGAGACAGATACCAATAAAATTTTAATCTCTAAGCATGTATATCATTACAGAAAAAATAAATATAAATCTTGTTGTTATAAAACCGTTTTTGTTGCTTCTCGTAGTTTCATATTTTGTGGTATTTTGCGTTAAATATAAACCGTGAGGTCATGTTAACAAACGGACATCTATAAATGGTCAGATATATTAACATACCTCAACAAGTTCCACAGTTTCAGACATTCATAGATAAAATTCGCCATGCCACGTACACAGAGTCGAATCAACCGTATTTCTTTCGTATTCCATTAGTCAAAAGGAAGTTCCGTTCAGGCAACGTCTTCCCAAGAACCCCTACTCAGTGAAACAGACTCCCGAGAGGATAATTCCCCAATCACTAAAATCTTAACCTATTCATGTTTAGGGTTAACCATTACCTTTCCTACATATCATCATAATCTGCACACCTTACCTACTCCTTATGCAACAACCTCATTCAATAGCCCTCTACCTTGAGTGGCTCTTGTGCCTTGTAATGTGGGAACGATAGTAAAAAAAAAAAAAAAGAAGTCAAATTCCAATTTTTCGCAAAACGGGGTAGCAATGGTATAATCAGTTCCATCAGTTCAGGCTTTCCCAGCTTAGAACAGCCATGCTGCTTACAGTGGGACGAATCATCCTCATTCCATTGGTAGAAAGAAAGTACCACTCGGACAGCTACTTCCCAAGAGACATTATTTTGTGGAACAAACCCCTAAGAGCATGCCCCCTCCCCAATCGCAACAATCTTAACGTCTTCAAGTCTAGGGTCAGCCATTCGTATCCTCATCACCTACAGTTCTTATCTCCTCATGTCCATAGAACAAACTTATTCAGTAAACCGCTACCTTGAGTGGCTCTTGTGCCTTGTGTTGGGTGAACAACAGTAAAAAAATGTCTAATTCATAAATTCTGAAATGTAGTATTGCTGCCATATCTGGGCTGGATCTGCCGAATCCTCACTTTCCAGCTTTGACAGAGTTCAAAAGCGACTACACGGCCTTGTGGGTGATGAATTATTTTGCACTCTGCAACCCTTTTCCACATAGACGAAATGACGCAAGCCTCTAGCTACCCTGTCGCCATTTCCATGGCAAATGGTCTGACGAGCCACATTCATTAGTTTCACCAGTTCAGACCTTCCCAGCTTAGAACCACCATGCAGCGTACAGTGGGACGAATCATCCTCATTCCATTAGTAAGAAGGAAGTTCCACTCGGACAGCTACTTCCCAAGAGACGTTATCTTGTGGAACAGACTCTCGACAACAGGATGCTTTCCCGATCGGCACACTCTTAAAATCTTTAAATCTAAGGAGAACCATTATCTTTCCTTCATATCCTCATCACCCGCACTTTTTATCTCCTCGTGTCCATACAACAACCTCGTTCAGTAACCCTCTTCCTTGAGTGGTTCTTGTGCCTTATATTGGATGATTAATTAGTAGAAAAAAGACTACGTCGTGTAATTAGATTATGCATGACAACAGTTGCCTTCAGATGGAAAATGCAACACAACCAACACCCATCGAACTGGTATGGGAAGTTTTTCCGCACGTGGTGTTTTCACCAAACCTGTTACCTTTGAACCATTTTTATTTGCTGCATTCCATGCAATATCCCGTGTCAGGACATTGGTTCCAAGAACTTAAAGGTTTTTCAAAGAATTTACTGAATCAAACCTGGAATCGTTATTTTATGACAGAATAGAAAATTCAGCTAAAAGGTGGCTTAAGGCCAAAGAAAGCCAGGGTAAATACTTCGATAACTGAATAATGACGATATGAATTTATATGAACGAAAGAATTTGCTAAAAATGCTGGAGACTTCTGCATCAACATCATTCGGTTTGTAGACAGAATTCAGCTAAAAGGTGGCATAGAAATCCAGGTTAAATACTTCGATAACTGAAAAATGGTGCCATGAATTTATATGAAAATTTGTATATCAGCTTAAAATGAGGAAATATATAACTAAAAAGAAATCTGGTATAAGGTCATGGAAAGACGGGGAAAATAAGAAATAAATTTCTTAAAATTTTGCAATCATATTATAATCCATAAAATAAAAATGGCTGATTTTGGGTTCCTCAAAATTCATTGGCTAGTTGTATAAGCAGACGTCATCATCTGTTACAAACGAAAATCAGCCGATAAACGAGAAAGGGAAAGAAGAGACACGAATGAGAAAAAGTAGCAGAACAATAAAGAAAAAGAGAGAAAAGGGAAAAAGAAAAATGTTTGGAGGAAAGTAAAGAAAATTGAAAGAAAAGAAGTTAAATCGTTGAAAGAAAGAAAAAAAGAGGCAAATTGTTGAGAGAAAGAAAAAATGGAGATAAATCATCGAAAGAAAGGGAAAAGAGACAAAACATTAAAAGAAAGAAAACGAAAAGAGATTAATTATTCGAAAGGAAAAAGAGAGAAAAAAATAAAGCACGCAATTGAATGAAAGAAAGTAAAGGAAAAATAAGTAAATCGTTGAGAGAAAGAAAAGAAAGTAAATCATTGAGAGAAAGTCGAAAAGACTTAAAACTTTGAGAGAAGGAAAAGAAAATGCGCGCATTGTTAAAAGAAAGAGAAAAGGCGTTTAAAGAAAGAGTAGAAAAGAAGCCTTAGTTGATTTTGTTTAGCGGCATTCAACCTCTATGGGATATTTAATGCCAAAATCTAAATATTTTGAACACAATTTTATGGCTTCAACTAAATATATATTATAAATAGGTATTGTTGGTTGGTTGATATTGTTTAGCGGTATATCAACCTCTATGGGTTATTTAATGCCGAAATCTAAATATTTTGAACACAATTTTATGGCTTCAACTAAATATATATTATAAATAGGTATTGTTGGTTGGTTGATTTTGTTTAGCGGCATTCAACCTCTATGGGTTATTTAATGCCAAAATCTAAATATTTTGAACACAATTTTATGGCTTCAACTAAATATATATTATAAATAGGTATTGTTGGTTGGTTGATATTGTTTAGCGGTATATCAACCTCTATGGGTTATTTAATGCCGAAATCTAAATATTTTGAACACAATTTTATGGCTTCAACTAAATATATATTATAAATAGGTATTGTTGGTTGGTTGATTTTGTTTAGCGGCATTCAACCTCTATGGGTTATTTAATGCCAAAATCTAAATATTTTGAACACAATTTTATGGCTTCAACTAAATATATATTATAAATAGGTATTGTTGGTTGGTTGATATTGTTTAGCGGTATATCAACCTCTATGGGTTATTTAATGCCGAAATCTAAATATTTTGAACACAATTTTATGGCTTCAACTAAATATATATTATAAATAGGTATTGTTGGTTGGTTGATTTTGTTTAGCGGCATTCAACCTCTATGGGTTATTTAATGCCAAAATCTAAATATTTTGAACACAATTTTATGGCTTCAACTAAATATATATTATAAATAGGTATTGTTGGTTGGTTGATATTGTTTAGCGGTATATCAACCTCTATGGGTTATTTAATGCCGAAATCTAAATATTTTGAACACAATTTTATGGCTTCAACTAAATATATATTATAAATAGGTATTGTTGGTTGGTTGATTTTGTTTAGCGGCATTCAACCTCTATGGGTTATTTAATGCCAAAATCTAAATATTTTGAACACAATTTTATGGCTTCAACTAAATATATATTATAAATAGGTATTGTTGGTTGGTTGATATTGTTTAGCGGTATATCAACCTCTATGGGTTATTTAATGCCGAAATCTAAATATTTTGAACACAATTTTATGGCTTCAACTAAATATATATTATAAATAGGTATTGTTGGTTGGTTGATTTTGTTTAGCGGCATTCAACCTCTATGGGTTATTTAATGCCAAAATCTAAATATTTTGAACACAATTTTATGGCTTCAACTAAATATATATTATAAATAGGTATTGTTGGTTGGTTGATATTGTTTAGCGGTATATCAACCTCTATGGGTTATTTAATGCCGAAATCTAAATATTTTGAACACAATTTTATGGCTTCAACTAAATATATATTATAAATAGGTATTGTTGGTTGGTTGATTTTGTTTAGCGGTATATCAACCTCTATGGGTTATTTAATGCCGAAATCTAAATATTTTGAACACAATTTTATGGCTTCAACTAAATATATAATATAAATAGGTATTGTTGGTCGGTTGATTTTGTTTAGCGGCATATCAACCTCTATGGGTTATTTAATGCCGAAATCTAAATATTTTGAACACAATTTTATGGCTTCAACTAAATATATAAATATAACACAATTTTATGGCTTCAACTAAATATATAAATAGGTATTGTTGGTTGGTTGATTTTGTTTAGCGGCATATCAACCTCTATGGGTTATTTAATGTCGAAATCTAAATATTTTGAACACAATTTTATGGCTTCAACTACCGATAAAATTTATTGATGGTCATTTTGCTATAAAATGTATTGTTGATAATTCTACTATCAACTGTATTTCTGGTCAATTTGCGTTAAAATTCTATTGTTGGTAATTCTTTTTATACAAAAATGTATTGCTGCTATTTTTATACTTTTGTTTTTTGGGGGGGAGTTCACTATTTGTCCATAGATCGGACCCTAACAGGTGCTACCACCCCGGGTTAGGGTGAATTAGGAATAACAGCAATTAAGAGGTAGTTCCTTGCCCCTCAAAACTTCCAATATCCCGATCAGAGGCATTGCTCCCTGGTGTAGTTTATCGTCATACTAAGGACGTTAGGAAAGAAGGCAAATTGGTGAAGGAAAAAAAAGAAAAGTAAGTAACTTATTAAAAGACCCGATTTCTAGTTCTATCCTCTACTTTTACAATAGCCAGATCAGGCCTAAAATGGAGTATTTCTGAGATATTTGGGCAGCAGATTCCTAGTCCTCAATTTCCATTCCAAAAGCGTCTCCGTGTGTTTGTGGGTGACAAATGATCTTCTACTCTACAACCCCTTTTTCACAGACGAAGCGTCGCAAGCCTATCACTGCATATCACTATTTCCACAAAAAGCGCTCAGACGAACTTCATTCCTTAATTCCACCAGTTCTAACCTTCACGGCTAAGATCCGCCATGCCACGCTCATTGTAGTGAACCACTCTCATTCCTTTTACATTCCATTGGTGAGATGTAAGTTCCACTCGAGCAGATTCCTTCCGTGAACCACTGCTCTGTGGAACTGACTCTCAAGAGGATGGTTTCCTAATCTCTACAATCTTAACCTGTTGAAGCCTAGGGTTAACCGTTATTTTCCCAACATATGCGCCTAAACTGTACCTCATACTCTGAAACTATCTATATTGGGCGGCTTCAGGGTCTTGTACAGGGGGAACCTGACTGTAAAAAAAAGAAATGAAACGGTAGATCATTGAAAGAAAAAAAAATCGTTAGAATCCATTTTGGACATACATAAATCTACCATCCGTCCGTGCATTAAATATGGCTGACATATCTAGTCTGGAGTTCCTGCTATATATCTCGAGTTCTCGACACTATACCAAAAAGGGTCTGTAATTTTATTGGTCCTGACCTGGCATCTCGGTTTCAGCCACTTTCCTACTGTCGTGATGTGGTTTCCCGCTGTTTTTTCATGGCAGTTGTTCTAATGAACTTTCCTCTTGGCTACCTCGACCTCATTAATTGAAACGCAATATTAAATAGGCAAATAGGTCTTACCATTTTACTGCTGAAATAACTAGATGCAACCGTAAGTTCTATGCTAATAGTTTCTTCTCTCGCACTTCTCGCTCGTGGATTTCTCTTCTGGCTTCGTGCTTTCCAGCCAACTATGACCTTCAAAAATTACATGCAACATCAATCGCTATCTTCTATCTTTCTCAATCCATATCTGTTAACGTTTTTTTCTCCTCATCAGGGCCAGTGCGTACTACCCCCGAAACCTCCGACCGGAGGGAGGGGATCATTATTGGGGGCTCCATCGCTATCTTATCAACATTTGTTTTTTCTACTTAAATTCATATACGTTAGAAATTAAACTAAGCACAACTGACTATTAAAGGATGAACAATTTTCGTAGATTTTGATGTCATTCTGGGGGGTCTTTTCTTTTGTCCAAATTCGTGAATTTGTTTTGCTCATGCTACGTTTCGAAAAAAAAACATTATATAAAATTCACTATTTTTTATCGATAATGTTGAATGTGTTAACATTCTTCAACATTTTAACAAGAAGAATCGCTACTTGATGTTAAAAATTGACGCAAACAATTGTTAATTTATTTACTGTGGAATGACATTAAATATGGCTGACATATCTAATTTATATTTTCTTTTTTCTAATTGAATTGTTCGCCTATATCGCATATGATCCATTATTATATATAATTAGGCTATAATAAAATTGGTATTTTATATGAATACTACTTTATGAAAATGGAGACATATTATAGAGGGCGTACCATAGATTCAGGGGCTCTTTATCATACATTCGGTGGGGTCTCATGAGACCTTTACACAGTCCTTGTTTTCGAAAACGTTTTTCTTCTTTTTTTTTCAGTCGCGGTAAGCTTTCCTTCTTAGTGGCATGATTGCTTTGCTAGGGGTGGAATGATTTAAACAAATCTTTTAAAATACCTTGTGAAATGCTTTATTTGCATTATCAGTTACTTATCGAAATAAGCCGTATTATCAAGCCACATCCCTACTCTCTTTTTCACCTGACAGTGCGGCGTTTTAGGGACTCTGGTCGAATGCTTGCTGTAAATCCGAACACAAGTAACTGTCCATAAAACAGAAAAATGCGCTAAGTTCTTCGGTAAACAGAAAACTGAAAAAATGAGGCAGATTCGTGATAAACGTTTGGTGGTTTGCATTATTCAGAAACGATTAAGGTCGCCCCGCGTAAATTCTTAAGGGGCAAAAGTAAGTGAAAGGATTCCTTTATTTAAAAAAACAAAACAAAAAAAACAAACAGCGCAAACACGAGGCAATTGTCCCCATTGATCAAAGGACTAAATGAGAGACACATGAAATAGGTTCAACAAAATTAACAATGAACTTTTATACCCTGTCTTGATTATTTGCAGGTTAATCACCCAAAAAGTATTGTTGGTAGGACCTTTTTTCTGATGCGTATGGTTATTAAGGTGTTAGTATGGGAAATCCACCCGGTCCGTGCTTCTATAGAATATTAGTTATTAAAAAAATTCATAAAGAAAGTACACAAGAATTCACTCTCTCGTCCCAATTTTCTTAAAGAACTCAAAAATATAAAACAGACGCTAGTTAAGAATGGTTTTCCTAACTACCTCATCGACCACAAGATTAGACTATTTCTTTCTAAATAACTAATAGCAATACTGAACATACAGATAAAAACAATAACATTAACATCTACAAAAGACATATACATGTCATTTATAAGAATCGTGCAGTTGAAATACACTAATACAGGTTCCTCCACAGATTCGCTAAAAATGAGCATACCATGATGGAAAAATGCTCCAAACTTAATAAATGTTTATTCCAAATCACATTACTTAAATTTTAAATCAGCTAATATTCCCCAAATAATGTTTCCGAAGTACATTTTGTTTTTAATAGATTTTTTAATAAAGAGAATGATGATTGATGGCTAAAAATGGCGCTAAAATCTATATTTTATCAATTTGAAAAATGATAACTCCTTCCAGTCAATTTAAATTAATTTTGAGATACAGAAAAAATATATTGCTTATTGGAAATATAAACTTTAATCTGTTAGCTTGAAATTAAAACTCAAATAAAAGCTTCAAGAAAGATTTTTCATTTTTAAAATTTAATTTTTTCGCAGAATCGCCTTAAATATGGCGTTTCTGTAGAGGTACCTTTCATCTTCAGGTTGATGAAAGTTGTTTATTCGGGATGGTTTCGGGACCATGGTGAACCTGGAGATCTGGATTATGGCCACAAAATATCCTGTGTCAAGAAATTCTTTAACCAATGAATGTTGGTTAAATCAAGGTGTCAGTTTTCAGCACGAACTCGTATAAACATTCTGAACTGCCCTGAATGTTTAAAGCCCCTAAATCGTAAAAGCGTAGGCATTAAGGGTTCTTCTAGGCGCTTGATTTCTTCCTTCTCTCTTCTGGTGGGTTCGAGGTTCCGATATTATTCCATCGGTAAATAAAAGAAAGGGTGCTGAAGAAAATTCTGGTCGAGTAAAAATTCTCCACCCCCTCCCCTACCCTCACAAAAAAAAATTTGAAGTTCTTCTATTCAGTCATCTGTTTGGATTTTGAGAAGTCGGTCGCGCCGATAAGTTCTCAGCACCCCACCTTTCTATCACAATCCGGATGTAACAAAGGAATGCGGTGATGTTTTATTTGATGGCTTTCATAAAGTGACATCGACACGCATTTCTAATACAGATTTAAACACATGATGGAATGACTCACTATATGGAACAATGATTACAAAAGCTTTTCCATAGGATATTTGTTGTTGTTGTTGTTGTTGTTGTTGTTGTTCTTCTTCTTCTTCTTCTTCTTCTTCTTCTTCTTCTTCTTCTTCTTCTTCTTCTTCTTCCTCTGCTAATACTTATTAACATCTTCTTTTTCTACTTCTCCTTCATCATCATCATCATCATCACCATCACCATCATCATCTTCTTCTTCCTAATTTTCTTCATCATCGTCATCTTCTATTCTTCTTCTTCTTTTTCCTCTTCCTCTTCTACTTCTTTTTCTAATTCTCTATCATCATCATCATCATCATCTTCTTCTTCTTCTTCTTCTTCTTCTTCTTCTTCATCATCATCATCATTTTCTTTCACATTATCTTCTTTCTAATTTTCTTTATCATCATCGCCATCTTCTATTCTTCTTCTTTTTCCTCTTCTTCTACTTCTTTTTCTAATTCTCCATCATCATCATCATCATCATCATCATCATCATCATCATCTTCTTTTTCTTCATCATCATCATCATCATCATCATCATCATCATCATCATCATCATCATCATCATCATCATCTTCTTCTTCTTTCTCATTATCTTCTTAATTTTCTTGATCATCATCACCATTTTCTATTTCTTCTTTTTCTTCCTCTTCTTCTCCTACTTCTTCTTCTGCTTGTATAATGAAATGTGTGCCCGCGCCTCTGTTCGTTCGGGTTCGAACCCTGCTCTCCAACGCTCATAATTTTAATGAATACGACAGATCCAGAATCTCACTCTTTTACAAGCGCTGAAGAAACGCTTGCCTATCTAACACCTGGATACTCTACCTTAGACTGAAATTCTCTTCATCTTCTTCTGTGTACCATGTCCCTTCAGGACGTGGGAGATCGTGGCTCTCCACAATCTCCTGTTTATATTTAAACTAGTGTTTATGTTGTTGCATATTGTGTTTGTGCTGCAAGGTGTTTCTCAAGGTGTGTATGGTGCGTGTTGAGTTTTTTGCTGTATGTGCTTGTCGTGTGTGAGTTGCGTTCTATTTCTTGTGCGTGTTGTGTGCGTCTGTTGATTGTGTGTTCTGATGTGCGTTTGTATTGTATGTGTGCGTATTCTGTTGATTTAAGCGCGTGTGCTAATGTGTGTGTGTGTGTGTATTGTATCCGTGTGCCTATTATTGCCCCTAATAAGACAGAATTTATGAATGAAATGATTGCCTCCGTGTCATGACTAACTCATCCAAAGACGTCGGTGAGGGGCATGCCGTGACAACCTGTCAGTTTCGTCACACACATTCACCCCATCGGACTGCCACGGTGTTCACCATTGTCGAAGCCATCACTACACCCTCGCATTGTAATCAGGTCCTTACACCCACAAAGACTACCATAGGCCACTGCTTACTACAAACATTAAGAAAAAGGGATAAAAACGGAGAGAAAGAAACGTGTGGCTTGAAAGGAAAACATTAAATTGGATTAAATTTAATTCAATGGGATTTTTACCCATTGATGGTTCTATGGAGGAGAAAGAGGGATTATGCTCCCCAACAAGTTTTTTGGCTATAGATTGGTCCCCCACTTTTATACGCTATAATGTAGAAGTGTAGTTGATATATATTTTCATAATTTAACATTTTTTTAAAAATCCAGTGAGTACCTCTGCAATACACCCTTGTACAAATTAATTGAAACAACCGCTTTAGTTTCCTTTCTTCCACCATACATTCAGTTTTAGAACCACTGGAGTAACAGGGTATAATCGATTTCTGTATTTTCCTCTTATTAAGTTATTTACTGTGGTGTGCAATAATATGAATCTATTTTCGGGGTGTATGATGAAATTTGCTTGGCATTGAAAAATATTGCACCATCCGTGATTGCATCAGATTTTAATCAAAACCAGACAATATTGTCTCAACTGTCGATTAGTTGTCCTACGGCCATTGTTTACGATGGACGTTACTCCAAGGAAGCGTATGAAAACTTTAACGCTGCACGAACATGCTGGTTAGCCTTACATAGAGATTGCGGACAGTACGACGAAAGAGAAGCTCGTGCCGCCCGTTACAGACGTGTGGTACCGTAACCCCAAAATCAATGACGACTGCTCCAAATTAGTGGATTCCATGCCAAATCACATCAAAGAGCTTCTAAAAAATAAAGGCGAACATACGAAGTACTAACATGTGCACTGGGTCATGTTTCATGGGAAAAATACGAAAAAAGTAAATAATAACGTAATTATTGTTTTGTTTCATTTTGCTCGCTACAATTTCCTGTGGTTTGTATTATAATTTTCCTGTATTTGTATTCTCTTAATAAATTTTGTCTTTTTGTTATCTCTACGCCATCCATTTACTCAAGCACGCTAGATAGGTTGTGCGTTGTTTTCCTCTTTCCCGCGTGCCTTGAATCTGTCCAGTGTGTATCAAATTTTCCAAACCCCCTTTCCTTATCATTAAGTGTCCTTAATTCTGTTTCAGTTTTCTCTAAAACTTCGTCATTGATTACATGCCCAATCCTCAGCATCCTTCTGTAGAACCACATTTCTGCTGACTCAAGGTTATTCTTCATACATAGAAAGATTGTCCAGCATTCATTACAATATAGGAGGACTGATATTTCAAAACAGTTAGGTATTCTTTTCTTTCTTTCTTCCGAAACTTTTCTCTTTTCTTAATACTGTGCTTCGCTTTTGGAAGACATCTTTCGATATCCCGATGCGCCTTCGTATTTTCCATCCTCTATTCACAGATTTCCCAGATATTTAAAGTTTTGTATTTGTTTGATTCTGGCATGTCTAATTTGTAATCGGCATGTTAAGCTGTTCCTTCTGCTCATAATTGTACATCCGACTCCTTACAATTGATGTTTATTTCTTTCTTTTCGTTTTCCTTTACTACCTGTAGTTTCCTTTCCGTGTCTCCTATCAACACTGCGTCATCAGCATATCTGATGTTGTATGTGTGTGTGTGTGTGTGTGTGTGTGATTATGCGTGTATCTATATACTTCGGAGTAAGGCAATCCATCTAAGGAAAACTCTGATTTTAAACCTCCGCTGCCTTTCGGCCATACCTAACCATGGGAAAGGCTTGGGGAGTAAAGCCTGAGGTCAAATCCGGAGCCTGAGTCCCGAAGACAGTCCAATGTTCAACTTCGTCCTGCCAACTCCTGTGACAACGTCGGTGCCAAGCTTTATTGGACAACATCGGTGGCATGGAAAGGGGAGACGTGATGCATGGGCAACTGCTCATCTCTCATCAAACCCTGTCCAGGCCTGGAGAGGACATAACAGATGCTGTACTGCCATCGGCAGCTGAGGCATAACCCGTTGGGCGCAGATCCAACGTTTCTCGCGACCGGCAGATTCCGCACGTATAACTGAATGAAAACGGAAGAAATAAAATAAATATAAATTAATCCTTCGAAAGGATTAGTTTATATTAAATAATGGATTTATTGATGGAATCATATCAATATTGGTGGGGGGGATGAAATACAACAAATGTGTCTAGAAGCGTAATCTAACCGACTTAATTTAGCATCCTGCCGTTGGAAAGTGCTTGAAAACCATACTGCAAGTTGATCCAAGCGTTGTGCCTGAAATTAGCTCGACGGAACGATTCAGAAGTAGCGATCGTGACCAAGGATTTGAGTGTA
>OZ038508.1:62399618-62427118 GCA_964036315.1 Acanthosepion esculentum | reverse complement strand
TGCGAAAATTTTTTCTCCCGCAGTAGGTTGGCCTTTCCTTCTGCGGTAGACCAGTTGCCATCCAAGACTATAGACCCGCTCTGTCCTGCTATTTACCCATAGCTGGGGGGGAGAAGATGATCCAATATTATTGAAATGTTAACGTCCATTATCTGAGATATTTCTCTGACACATTAATATGGGTTTCGTTTGACTAGTCTTTTTAGATGTTTATTGTCGATTACAGATGGACTGTCTTTTGGCGTAAAAAACTGTCAAGATGCTTGCAAATGTGGTGGCAAGTGGGTGAGAGATCAAATGAAAAATGGAGAATGTGGCAAAGTCTCGTATCCCAAGCTTCTGCAGTGTCAACCTGACAATATATGGCCGATCGTTGTCATGAAATAGAATTGGACCTCGTCGATTGACCAGTGCTGGCTGCGTTTTGCTTAAGTCGATGTGTATTTCATTCAGTTGATTTGGTTTGTATAGTTTTGCATTGCCTATCAACCTCAATGGGTTATTTAATGCCGACACGATTTTTATTGATGGTAATATTGTTTTACAAAAATGTATAGCTGGTAATAACTGTTTTTCGAAAATTTATTGCTGGCAATAATATTTTTACAAATATTTCTGGGATAAAAAGCCATTTTTACACTTTCATAGGGTTTGACCCCAGTTTATGGGCTAACTATTTACCCATAACTGGGACCCTAACAGGTGCTACCACCCCAGGTCAGAGTGGACGTGGAAACACCAGCAATTAAGAGGTGGCTCCACGCTCCTCAATACATCCTGATCAGAGGCCTTGCTGTCGGATGTAGTTTATCGTCATACACAGGATGGGCATTTCATTTAGTTGCTTTGCAGTAAAATTCGGCAGTGATGCTCGGGTTAGATGTTAAAAACCTGAAATGGATAACGGCAATCGCGGACCAGTAGATAGTCACCATAATCTTCTGTCAGTACAATTTCGGTTTTGGAAAGTTTTTGTCAAGCATTATAAGCTAGCTTGAACTCATGTGAAAAAAAGTGAATGCTTCTACTCTTCCTTCATGTTCAAGATGAGGTTTAGATAATACAAGGTAAAAGTTCTGTCCGTTTTTAAAGGAAAAAAAAGAAAACGCTTCACAGTATGTGTAACTTATATTTAGTCTTCGAAGTAATCGCCATCGGCATCCAGCACCTTCTGCCAACGTGCCTCCACCTGTTCAATGCCCTAGGCGGTGCAGATGAAGTCTAACTGTTTCATCGGAAACGTTGAACTGTCTTGCAAGTTCACCACACGTTAGACTACTGTCCTCTTTAATGGCCGGCTTCAGGACTCTGTCATTCAAGACCTGTGGTCGTCCACTGCGAGGCTCATCATGGAGAGACAAATCTCCCGACTTGAATTTTCGAAACCAACCCCTTGCAGTACGTTCATCCACAGCACTATTCCTAAACGCTGGACATATGCGACGACTTGATGCAGCTGCTGATAAGCCCACTTTGAAGTCGTAAAGCAAATAGCCCCGAACGAGATCTCTAGACACTTCCATCCTTCTGACAGCTGTCCGGCTTATAACTGAAGGCCGGGCACGGTGCGCGTGTTTTTTATAACGTCTGATGTTCCTACTTCCGGCTGTCTGAATTTGAAAACAATTGCTACACGCATTTCGTGTATATTTCAACTTCATTCAATGACTAATCAAAAAACGGACAGAACTTTTTTGGTTACCTTGTATTTTAAGAAATTCTGAAAGATTGATATAAAATTAGTAAATAAGACACGTTAATAATTAGGAATGAGGAATATATTTTTGTGCAACTATTATTATAATAGATTAGAACACAATTAAAAGGTTTATTCTAAAATTGTCCGTCCTGTGTAAGACGATAAACTACATCCGCGCCCTGGGTAAGACGATAAACTACATCCGCGCCCTGGGTAAGTCGATAAACTACATCCGCGCCCTGGGTAAGACGATAAACTACATCCGCGTCCTGGGTAAGACGATAAACTACATCCGCGCCCTGGGTAAGACGATAAACTACATCCGCGTCCTGGGTAAGACGATAAACTACATCCAACAGCAAAGAGGTTTTGAGGAGAGTGGAACCATCTCTTAATTGCTGGTGTTCCCAGGTATTCCCTGACCCGGGGTGGTAGCACCTGTTAGTGTCCCAGCTATGGGCAAATAGTTAACTCCAAAACTGGGGTCAATACCAGCAAAACATGTTTGTAAAAAAAATTATTACCAGCAATACATTTCTGAAGAAAAATTTATTACCAGAAATACATTATTACCAGCAATACTTTTTTGAAAAAACTATTACCAGAAATATTTTTTGAAAAAACTATTACCAGCAATAAAAATCTTGTCGGCATTAAATAACCCATTGAAGTGTTGATATGCCGTAAAACAAATCAATCTAAACCAAACCAATCTAAAATCGGGCATTATTTCCCGGACAACTTAATAATAAAGGAACAAACTAGGTTATTCAAATTCCAAAATACGCAACGACTTTGGAGAGAAGTAGACGTCTATGTTCGTGATAGAGTCAATTTTCAGACTGATTGATGGTGAAATGTAGATTCCAGCAATCATCAAGTCAGTTAATTCGATACACTTTAGTGTCCATTCTGTCCAGATACAACTAGTTCGTATGATCTTGGTTGGGTACGATTAAGTTATTTCCTCAAGGAGACAACGTATTGAATTTTATTACCTATTCGACTGACTGCGTTCCTTACTTTCGGACTTGATATCCAAAGGCCCTCATTTCAGGGTCTGGTATCTGTGTCAGTCTGTATCTAGTGAAGCCTGACGTAAATGGGTCTAAGTTAATCTAATGGGAATCTGTCTCCTAACTGTACGAATTATGTATTTCTCGTTGGTAGCAGAATTTGATGTTAGAGTTAAAAAAAAAAATGATTTCTAATGCTGATATTGTAGGCTTTACCCAGGAGGTGTGTGTTACGCCAATATTTCCACCGAAATACTCTGCGTTTGGCTTCGTTCTGTGCAATGCAAGGTAGAATTAGTTTGAGTGATTCATTTTTTTACGGCTTATCAACCTTTTGCAGATTATTTAAAGCCAGAAAATATTTTTAGACTGTAAAAACTTTTCGGAGATAATAATTGTTAGAAACAATCACGAATGATCATAATGTAGACAAACAGATTTTACCCATTTGGAAGTTTTGAGATGTCAACGAATACTCGTTGTCGCTTTCGTAATGCTCGTTGTAGTAGAGACTTTGTAATCGCAGATACAACTATAGTAACGCCGTTGAACAATACTGGTGTCAGACGCCTTCGAATAGCACTCACACTAATAGTACTTGTTCGATAATACTCGCTCGAATAGTAACACGTGTAGTGATCAGTATAGAGAAACAGTATATTGAATAGAGTAGAGAATAGCGGTCCGTATAGTAATAGAGGATAGAGAAGAAATAGCGATCAATTAGACACATGCTACCACCCATATATGCATTTCCTCATGTTCACATGGTGACCATAGAGATCATGGGATCGCCTGTGTTTGCTCACTGGCAATCTATCTTTCTATGGCGACCGATATTTCACAAACAATAGAAAAGGGCGTTTTTAGAGTTAGACTTGTCGCCTATAAGGTCTTGGAGTCTAAAACATTCTCAACACCCAGGCGTAGACTCACATTAGGATCTTTTCAAATACTAATATATAATATGGCGTTGGTAAGGAGAAATGCCGGTCGGCATTTTTACTATATTTCTTTCTTGTCGGTGACTGCATTGCATTGAAGGCGTTACTCAAAAAACAAACATGGCTGAAAGGTAAATAATATAGGCAAATAGTAATAATCATGAATATAATAGTCTTATTCTCTCAGTGACGCTTGAATCAGTTCCTGAACATTGATAATTCCTTACTCTTTGATTTTCATTATATTTACATAGTTTTGTGATACTCGTTGTCACTTTTGTGATGTCAACGAATACTCGTTGTCACTTTAGTAATGCTCGTTGTAGTAGAGACTTTGTAATCGCAGATACAACTATAGTAACGCCGTTGAACAATACTGGTGTCAGACGCCTTCGAATAACACTCGTACTAATAGTAGTTGCTCGATAATACTCGCTCGAAAAGTAACCACCGAATAGTAATCCGTATAGTGAACAGTTGAGAGAAATAGTATAGTGAATAGTATAGACAATAGCGATACGTATAGAATAGAGGATAGTGTAGAAATAGTGATGACTTAGACGCCACGGTAATTCCCATATATACATTTCTTTTACCATCACGCGATCTATTTATTCAACATGGGCTCGCCTGTTTTTGTTCTCTTGTGATCTGTGTTCAAACTCCAGTATCGACAAAGACACTTTATTCCTATATAACAGGAAGAGTGAGTTACGCCAATCTTCCAAAGTAAATACTCTGTATTTGACTTTATACTGTGCTACGCAAAGCAGACTAGAGTTTTTTTACGGTTTATCGAACTATTGCAGGTTATTTAAGGCGAGAAAAATATTTTTACACATTTTGGAGGTAAATATGTTTTACGGATACAAGTCCTGTTAATTAATCCATAGCTGGGGAAAGAAGAGGTGGATTTAGACATTTCCCAAGGATATTTACGCATAAAATTGGAATTGGAGCTTGGCTCCCCGCAAAGCAGAGTTGGGGGTTTCCCACAGGTGACATATGCTCAGGTAATGAAAATCCAAAAATGAATTCGATTGTTGATTGTTGAGGGCAGGCTGGTTCTTTCCCTTGGAGTACTGACGCCAGATAATTTTCTTATCCTCCTCCTCCTCCACCAATCAACTTTTGTATTGTAATATTTTAAGCCTAGTAAATATCAGGTTCGTCTACTATTCGTAACGTTTTAAACTCGAGGATTTGTAAGGATCATTGAGCGAGGAACGTGGTTTAGGCCACCGGGGATGTATAACAAGATGCCAAGCTAAACGAAACCGATCTAAAACCGGACATTATTTACACTATTTACATCGTTCAGATTGCTGTCCTCATCTTTACTGTCAAATTCATGACGTTTCCGCCTTCGTACGATCCGGCCTTCTTCAGGTGATATTTGTTTGAATTTCGAACCGAACCCTTTACTTAATCCACAATTGTTCTGATTCCACATGCCATGACTTTCGATGTCTCATTTAGTTTGATTCAATTTCCTTTGATAACTCAACTCTACAAGGACCACGTGTCCTTGGAGAGATGAGTTATCAAGTGGATAAAAGCGTTGGTTGATTAATGCAAAAAGAGACTTGACCCATAGTATTGTAAGTTCAATCCCTGGCCACAGCAGAGAGAACAAAAACTTGAAGAGTTGAGTTCACAAGGGGAATTAACTAAAAACTGAAATATGCAAAGGCATGAAACGGAGAATCAGAATAGTCTAGCTCAAAATCATTCATACCTTTCCTAAGGTTGGTTAGTTGTTTTTGTTTAGCGGGATTTCAACATCTGTTGTTAATTTAAATCTAAATATTTTGGAAGCAATGTTTTTAGTCATACAACTCTTACTAATTAACCCATAGCTGAAGGAAGAAGAGGTGGATTTATATATTTCCCAAGCGTATTTGCGCGTAAGTGAATATAACGAACCCAATGGGAATTGGAACTTGGCTCTCCGATTAACAATTCTGAGCCATTGTCTATTACACCACCCGCACATCTAAGCTTACAGCTCGATAAGAGATGGGTTCATGCCTTTCTCAAGCGTATTTGCGCGTATGTGAATATAACGAACCCAACTGGAATTAGAACTCAGCTCTCCGATTAACAATTCCGAGCCTTTATCCATTATACTACTCGGACATCGAAGCTTACAGCACCTGGTATTCCCAAGCGGACATCCATCTAGGTACTGACTAGGCTCGATGTTGCTTAACCCCCGCTGATCGTACAGAGAACCGCTGTTTTAAAATGATATGACCGTAAGCACTTTCTCATGGGTTTCCAGGCAACCTGTCTATTTGTAACTCATATGGCATATTGAAAAGATGGCGTCAACGTTTTCATAAGCTATTGCATCGTTCTTCTATAGTGAATGAGGATTTTCTCAATATCATTCCTAACAGAAGTTAGTTGGTCACTTCTCCGTCGCTTGGCGAGACAGTAGCCACTGTAAAAAGACTTGAGTAGTGGACGGTCACCTGGGTTGGATGAGTTACTAATGTATGGTGGAGGAATTGTCACTAAACTTACACATCTTTTGTTACAATATTCTTGAGTAAAAGAATGTATTATTGACGAATGACATTATGCATCAACGGTAGTACTTTTCAAAGGTATTCCTGGTTGTAAAAATATTTGTAGTAACTAAAGAGAAAATTCTCTTGTCTGTAGTTGATAAAATGTTATGTAGGACAATGTTGGGCCGACTGATCCAACATATTGTTAAATGACTTGCTTCAAGAATCGCAGTGGGAATTTCGAGCAGGCCAGGCTACCATGAAAATGATCTTTTCTGCAAAGAGAAGTAATTACAGGAACAGTGGGTGGAACAGAGAATAGTTTTGTATCAAGTTTTGTTGATTTGACAAAGGCATTTGATGCAAGAAACAAGATTGCTTTGTGGGGAAATATTGAGAAAACTTGGTTGGCCATAAAAATTTATGAACATATTTCGATGTTTTCATGAGTGGGTGGCAGGTGGTAAGAACGGAATGAAACAGGGAGGCATTCATGATTTTATTTGCTCTTTACTTTACATTGCACGCAAGGACTGTGATGATATATATATATATATATATATATATATATATATATATATATATATATATATATATATATATATATATATATATATATATGATAGGATAAAGAACAAGTAAGAAACAGATCTTAATCTAATATATTTCACTTTATTAAAGCTTCGTCAGTGAAACATGTTAGATTAAGATCTGTTTGCTTTCTACTTATTCTTTATCCTATCATATTGTCGGATATCTATCCATGCTCGATACACACACACACACACACACACACACACACACACACACACACATATATATATATATATATATATATATATATATATATATATATACGAGGGTCATTCAATAAATAAGTTGAATTTTTCGGTATAAGGACTTCTAATACAGATAGAAGCTTACTCTTTTTTAATTTTTTTTGTTTTACTTTTTTTTCACATGGATTTAATTTCTTTTGCAGATTAAAAAAAAACTTTGAGAGTTTTGGCGATTAACAAAGATGGCTGACCAAGAAGCATGCTCCAGGATTGAACAGCGGTCAGTTATCAAGTTTTTGGTTGCTGAAGGGTGTAAACCAGTTGGAATTTATAGGAGAATATCAACTGTGTATGGTGCCACATGTTTCAGCCAAAAAATGTCTACAAGTGGGCTAAATTGTTTAAAGAAGGACGGAGCAGTGTTGAGGATGAAGACAAGCCTGGGGGGCCTACAGAAGTGAGGTCTTCTGAGGTGATCGAATCAGTCAATGACCTCATTCAGTCTGACAGAAGGGTGACAGTGGATGACATTGCAAGGACTTTGAGCTTATCTGTTGGGACAAACGCAGGGGTCATCAGTCAGAAAGAGTCATCTTGCATCATGACAACACAAGGCTTCACACAGCAGCCCAAACGGTTCAGACCATCAACAAGCTGGGCTGGGAACTGCTCGCTCATCCCCCTTACAGCCCAGACCTTGCCCCTTCAGACTTTCACCTGTTTGGTCCCTTGAAAGCGTTCACGAGAGGCACGAAGTTTAAAAGTGACGATGAAGTCAAAAGTGTTGTGAGCGACTGGCTGAGACATCAGTCCAAAGATTTTTACGCTGAGGGAATACGGAAGCTTGTGCACAGATGGGAAAAGTGTGTGACAGTGCTGGATGACTACGTTGAAAAAAAAAGTAAGCTTCTATCTGTATTAGAAGTCCTTATACCGAAAAATTCACCTTATTTATTGAATGACCCTCGTATATATATATATATATATATATATATATATATATATATATATATATATATATATATATATATATATAAACAGCTCTTAAAATGAATCTGTTGTGAATGCATACCTGAAAGAAAATGTGTTCATATAAAATCACTGAGCTTTATGGCTTTATTCGATCTTGGCCAGATGGATGCTCCCCCGCATTTCCAGGTAAGTTTGGTTGATGTGTGCATGTTATGTACACACCGGATTTTTTTTTCATTTCAGGCTTGCCTGGGGGAATAAAAATTCCTATTTTCGCGCTATACCTGCCGACCGTCTGTCGATTACGTGAAAGTATGAAACTCATAATAGTAGTCTGTCATTGTGCGCCAGAATTTTTATTCGCAATACATATACAGTGCTGTTCGATAAAAGTGACTCACCTGATTTTTTTTTTACTAAATGTTCTCTTCTCCGATGAAACGAACGTTGAGCTAAATTCAAAAGATAAGCGATCTAAAATCCGAAAAAGAAGCTTCGAAAGCTCTTTGAATTTAGCAGTAAGTACTGTCAAGCATCGGTTCAGTATAATGTTCTGGGGATGCTTTTCTTTTCATGGAACTGGTTTCTTAAAACCTATTGAAAAGACCCCCAGGAGCGAGTAGTACAAGAGATTGTTAGAGTCTTGTCTGCTCCCTTCTGCTGAAAGGGTGCAAATCTCATTTTTATGCAGGATAATGCTCCCTGTCACAAATCAAAATTGATGAAGGAATACTTTGATGAGAAGCAGGTGAGTGTTATGACATGGCTGCCCCAATCTCCTGATCTCAACCACATAGAAAACTTATGGAGCATTATAAAGTACAGGCTCTCGAGAAAGCAGTTGAGCAACAAAGAGGATTTGATTGTGAATTTCATATCCGAATGGCATTCAATGCTTGGAGATGAGATTTGCCAGAATCTGATCAAGTCAATGCCAAAATGGGTTGAAAAGGTTATTCAAAATAAAGGAGGACCCATAGATTATTAAATATTTCGAACTATATTACCTATTATAAATAATTTATACCTCTATTATTCTTTATTTAAAGCTGTTCGGTTATGTTTCTATTGATTACTAGTTGCAGGAAATAAGTGAGTCACTTTTTTTGCACCGAGTTTTTCCCTAAATCTCATTTATATCCAAAATTATAATTATCAATAGAATACTCTAGGGTGAGTAAACGTTTTTACTAGGTGATTGGGAAGGGGTCTTTATATCAGTAAGATTAAAAATTAGTTTGACCCCAAAAACAATAGGCGAAAAATTTTAAGTAAAAAAAATCAGGTTAGTCACTTTTATCCAACAGCCCTGTATATATATTTATATATATATATATATATATATTTGTGTATTTTGGCAGCAATCATTCTTTCGTGCATCTTTCATTGAAAACGGCCGGCTAGAAGTTTTTCCAGAAATCTAACATCTTTCCGTTTTTCAAGGGTTAAAGAATATAGGAATTAATCATAGTTATAATAGTTCCGAGCGATTTAAGTTACTTCTCTAGCCATTATCGAGGATGTGTTTTGAATGGTGAAATTCTGTGTGTGGTTGCTACGTAGTAATGTTACAGAGTGGAATTTGAACGGTTTGTGTGCTTCTTGGTGGTCAAGTGCTATGCGCGGCCAGTTGACGGAGGCAGGACTTCTATTTTTAGAACATTTTTAACACGCCGTCTCCTCTGCTAAATGGTGTGAGATTGATAGTGGGAGAATAAACTTCCTTGTCGGCCGTTTTCAACAAAAGATATATATATATATATATATATATATATATATATATATATATATATATATATATATATATATAAAATATATATATATAAAATATCCGTTGATAATTGGTAGGGATAATTCCAAGGAGGACATGAATCCAAAGAGAACTCAATGTAAGAAACAGAGCAATATCATAATAAGTAGAGACGATCCTTAAAAATCTATTCGGTTATAATTTATTTCATGAATATATGCAAATATTAATTTCTTTAGTTTAGTTTTTTTAATGAATAAAGTGAATTTGTTCAAACAAAGGAAAAGGAAGAGCAAGAAAAAAAGAAAAAAGAAAAGGGAAAAAAATTTTATATTAAAAGAGGAAGAAAGAAAAAGAAAAATTTCGATATAAGGTTTAAGGTTTAAAAAATGGGGAGGGGAGAGGAAGAGAAAGAAGAAGAAGAGTGGGGGACAGGGAAGAACAGGGTGAGAGAGGGAGGGAAAGAAAAGAAAGTAAAGGAAGAATTAAACATATGTCAATAGGGTGACCTAGAAATGACTTTTTCTTTACGGGTTGAACAAGTTAAAATACAGGCTAAGAGAGTGGGGATCAAACTTAAAATAGATCCAGTAATGTGCTTAATATTTATGTCATTTTCGACAGGAATGGAATCATCATCGCATTATAATCATCACAATTTCAAATTAATAATAATAATAATAATAATAGTTAACATCAATAAAATAAAGTTAGTTAAATAAATTAAAATATAAAATTTAAAATATATAAAAGTATATAAAAGACTGTCAATTAAAGAAATTAAGAGATAAATAAAGAACATAATTAAAGAACTATAAAGAAGTATATATACATACATATATACGTATACATGTGTATATATGTATATACACACATATACATATATATACAGATAATAATAATAATAATAATAATAATAATAATAATAATAATAAAGATAATATGAAAACTTAATATAGAAATAATTAATAATTTAAGATTATAACTGATGTAGACAAGAAAATCGCATAAATGATCATATACAAAAATGTAAATACATGTACGTTAATACCAATATAAAACAGAATCAACACTTCAAGTGTATATTTTCCAAAATCAAAGTTTTTAGAGAATTTTAAATAGGTTCTTGTGTCTACACTTGATGATAAGTTCGTTCCTTTGATTCAATAATTCATTAGCATTTTTATACTTAATCATTATGTTTTTTTCGTGTATGCACAGATTGCATCTGTCTCGGAAGTTGTTGGGAGGTTGACAGATGATCCTCTATTTGATTTGTGGGATGAAGCCTCCATCATTAAGATTCCAGTAATGTTTGGATAGAGCAAATTGATATCTTAAATAAACATTGGAGAAGGAACGCCGTTGATTGTAAAGTCTCTGCTTCCAACTCCCAGCGGATATCCCTATGTATACTTTTTTCTCATTTATATTTTCTTTCGGAAAAATTTTTCGGTAGCTTCATATACCGCATTTTCAAAGTTACACATGCCTTCAACTGGGAAGTTAGATCCGGTTCTACATTTACAAGGAGGCTTGCTTTCTGGTGTTTTTCTGTCATATTTTTTTGATATTGCGAAACTTCGATGATCGTGAGAGAACCTATATATTGCATACAAAGATATTTGGCTCTATGTAAAGCTTTACCGGAGAAGGTGACATATATACATATATGCATGCATACACAGAGAGAGAGAGAGAGAGAGAGAGAGAGAGAGAGAGAGAGAGAGAGAGACAGACAGACAGACAGACAGACAGAGAGAGAGAGACACACACACACGGACGGACGGACGGACGGACGGACGGAATTCTCCTCGCTGTTAGGCAATTTCTGGAACGACATCACCCCTTACATCTGGATACCAGACTGCAACCTCCTTGATTATTATGTGTGGCGAGCAGTTGAGCGAGAGACCAACAAAACTCCTAGTAACATCAAAGATGAACTGAAGGCAAGGATTATGGCAGAATTCATTAACTTAAATCAGGAGACCGACCAGAAGATTTGCATGAGATTCTGAAGTCGTCTGAAGGCTGTGGTTAAAGCCAATGGCGATTTTACTGAATAAATTTACTCTTTCGTATTTCAAGATTTTTATAATATGATTTTTTTTAGAAAAAGGAAAACAACAAATTATTTTTAAAAAAGGAAAACAACAAATTATTTTTCTAAGAATAAAACACTGAAAATCCAATTGTGAGTCACAAAGTTTTAATTCTTCTCTGTAAAAATTCATATATTATAAATAAATATAACTATATTAAATATTAGGTACATTTTTTTCCAATTCTCATTTTACCCTCTCTCTCTCTCTCTCTCTCTCTATCTATCTATCTATATATATATATATATATTGTTTCTTTGTGTGTTGTGTTGTGTGTGTGTGTGTGTGTGTGTCTCAGGTGTGTGTGTGTGTAACATTTAGACATCCGTCCTGGGTATGACGATAAACTACATCCGCGTCCTGGGTAAGACAAGAAATTACGTCCAACAGCAAGGCCTCTGATCAGGTTTTGAGGAGCGTGGAACCACCCCTTAATTGCTGGTGTTCCCAGGTCCACCCTGTCCCTGGGGTGGTAACACCTGTTAGGGTTAGAGCTATGGGCCAAATAGTTAACACTCGGACTACATCCGCGTCCTGGGTAAGACGATAAACTACGTCAAACAACAAGGCCTCTGATAATACGTTTTTTAAAAAATAATGTTGCCTGCTGTACGTTTTTGAAAAAATAATATTAACAGCTATACGTTTTTTTGTTTTTGAAAGAATAGTGTTGCTGGCTATACGTTAATTGAAAAAAACAATATTACCAGCTATACGTTTTTGAAAAAATAATATTACCAGCTATACTTTTTTGAGGGAAAAATATTAACAGAAATAGATTTTTGACAGAACAAAAATATTACCAGGAAAAAAATAGTTGTCGGCATTATATGACCCATTGAGGTTGATATGCCGTAAAACAAACCAAACCAAACCATTTAGAAGTATAGAAGTGCCAGGGCGCAAAGGCGAGGTATATACTGATCCTAATTACAAATATTGGGAAGCGACATTTTGAAACTGTTGAGAGCGCACATATAAATTGATTCCAGACCGAAGTACCGATCAGTATATAACTAATACCATCATATTTTTTTAAAACTCGTAACCATTATAAGCGGAAGACGCGTCTAACATCTCTGGTGATAACTGAGTTGGCTAGCGTGACGCAGGTGATTTTGCAGCGAAAAGGTGGCTCAATGCCGGACGTATAAGAAAGACAAACCGTATAAAATATCCGATGAGTGATCTTAAACCTCCGTAACCCAAGAAGCATTGGCCTTTACCTGATATCTGTCGTTGCGTCGATGTTGGCGTTCTCAGGTAAATTGTACTACGTTCAATCTCGAAGTTGTTGTCTTACCGGGAAGAGTGGCTGTGAATGACGTTGTGTTATACATTCGTCTAAAGTAGCTAACGAAACGCCCCGACGACGAACAACCGTCGGTTATTTTTCAAGAAATGAATGGAGGATTTGGGTACCTTTTTATATATTCTTTCTTTCTTTCTTTCTTCCTTTCTTTCTTTCTTTCTTTCGTTCGTTCGTTCGTTCGTTCTTTCGTTAACGCTTGGTCAGTCAAGCTGCATATGGAGAATATCGTGTAGGTATGTTTTCTTAATACATAAACATCAAAGAATGCCAGAAAATAGAAAAAGGAGAGCAAAAAAGAAAATTAAAGAAAAAAATATAACTAAACAGTTAAAGAATTTAAAAAGGAAGATATATAGAAAATGTGAAAAAAAGAATGAAAAAAGAAATGAGAAAATGAATAAAAAAGAATGAAAAAAAAGAATGAGAAAAGAATGAAAAAAGAATAAAAAACTGAAATGACTCAATGAAAAAGATTGAAAATATGAAAAAAGAATGAATGAATGATTAACAAATGAAAAAGAATGAAAATGAATGAAAAAGAACGAAAAAATGAAAAAGATTTAATAAATGAAAAAGAATGAAAAAGAAAAAATGAATGAAAAATGAAAAAGAATAAAAAATGAATGAAACAATAATGAAAAGAATGAAAAGAAGAAATGAATAAAAAAGAATGAAAAGATGAAGAAAAAATGAATGAAAAAAGAATAAAAAATGAATGAAAAAAATGAAAAAGATTGAAAAAATGAAAAAAATTTGAAAAATGAAAAAGAATGAAAAAAGAATAAAAAATGAATGAAAAAAGAATGAAAAATGTAAAGATGAAACAGAATAAATAGTATTCAATCTGTGGGCAAAGAGCTAAGAACAACAAGGATGAAAATAAGGAGAAAGGCAACAAAAAAGGAAACATTTCTGAAAACAAACAAAAAAACATACTACAGGCTGGCTAATAAATTATAAATTACCGCAGTCATGTGTATATAAGACGCAGGTTTTCTTTTTCATTCAAAATCCTGTCCAAAACTCTGCTGCGTCTTATACGTTAGATGTCAATTCCATTTTTTTCCAAATCTCAAAACGAACAAAATCTGGGCAAATTATATTTATTTCTTTACCGAAGAGATAATATCTGTCTAACGGCGTGTTGCAACGAAGTGAAATAAACCTTTAATAATATTTCTCATAGGGTTCCGTACTTTTTCCAGATTACGTTGAGTTTAGACACCTGTGTGAGTTTGGAAATTGTTTGAAGGTAATAAATAATATTTAATTTACAACTAAAAAAGCAAAAAAGCTACAAATGATGCATCATTTCAAAATAAGAAAACAAAGAAACATTGATTTAGTTTCCTTATACTCCAAGAGTCATTATCACGTTTTCATGTATAAACATAAAAATAACTTATTTACCTTGGAATTTCTCTTCTTTTTTTTAACTTTAACGATCTATACACAAAGGATGATGGTGTCAGTTTAATTATATAAAAGTTATGAGGATAATACGATGGTATCTTTAACCATTATACGATGATATATGTTAACCTTTATACGATGGTATCTGTTAACCTTCATACGATGGTATCTGTTAACCATTATACGATGGTATCTGTAACCTTTATACGATGATATCTGTTAACATTTATACGATGGTATCTGTAACCTTTATACAATGGTATCTGTTATCCTTTATACGATGGTATCTGTAATCTTTATATGATGGTATCTGTAACCTTTATACGATGGTATCTGTAACCTTTATACGATGATATCTGTAACCTTTATACGATGGTATCTGTAACATTTATACGATTAACCTTTATACGATAGTATCCGTAACCTTTATACGTTGCTATCTATAACCTTTATACGATGGTAACTGTTAACCTTTATACGATGATATCTGTAACCTTTATACGATAATATCTGTTAACCTTTATACGATGCTATCTGTTAACCTTCATAGGATGCTATCTGTTAACCTTTATACGATGATATCTGTTAACATTTATACGATGGTATCTGTAACCTTTATACGATGATATATGTAACCTTTATACGATGGTATCTGTAACCTTTATACGATGGTATCTGTAACCTTTATACGATGATATCTGTTAACATTTATACGATGGTATCTGTAACCTTTATACGATGGTATCTGTAACCATTAGACGATAATATCTGTTAACCTTTATACGATAGTATCTGTAACCTTTATACGATGGTATCTGTAGCCTTTACACGATGGTATCTGTAACATTTCTACGATGGTATCTGTAACCTTTATACGATGATATCTGTTAACATTTATACGATGGTATCTGTAACCTTTATACGATGGTATCTGTAACCTTTATACGATGGTATCTGTTAACCTTCATACGATGGTATCTGTAACATTTATACGATTATATCTGTTAACCTTTATACGATAGTATCTGTAACCTTTATACGATGGTGTCTGTAGCCTTTATACGATGGTATCTGTAGCCTTTATACGATGGTATCTGTAACCTTTATACGATGGTATCTGTTGTCCTATATACGTAACTTATATCCAGCTGAAATCCATCTAGTGACTCATATTGAGAATGATATGCAACACCTAATGGACGATTTCACCGGTGATTGAATTACTCTTGCACTTCCCTTCATAATATAAACATCAGGATAGAGGCTGATCCAAAGTTGCAAAATATCATTAAATATGGTAGAGGTAATAGTGGGACTAGCCACATAAGGAAACATTCGGCATTCATTGACCGATCATTCGTCCTGGGCATGACGATAAACTACATCCGGCAGCAAGGCTTCTGATCAAGAAATTGCAGGTTCTGAGGAGCATGGAACCACCTCTAAATTGCTGTTGTTACCAGGCCCAACCTGATCCTGGGTGCTAGCATTTGTTAAGGTCCCGGTTATAGGCAAATACTGACCCCACCTCCAAAACAAAACAAAACACTATTAAAGTATAAAAATACATTTTTATAGTAAAAATACCAGCAATATATTTTTATATAAAAAATGACCGATATCTGTTTATATTAAAATTAGCAGCAATTCAGTTTGAAAGCAAAATGACCAGCAATACATTTTATCGTAGAATTACCAACAATATATTTTATAGCAAAATGACCAGCAATACATTTTATCGTAGAATTACCAACAATATATTTTATAGCAAAATGACCAGCAATACATTTTATCGTAGAATTACCAACAATATATTTTATAGCAAAATGACCAGCAATACATTTTATCGTAGAATTACCAACAATATATTTTATAGCAAAATGACCAGCAATACATTTTATCGTAGAATTACCAACAATATATTTTATAGCAAAATGACCAGCAATACATTTTATCGTAGAATTACCAACAATATATTTTATAGCAAAATGACCAGCAATACATTTTATCGTAGAATTACCAACAATATATTTTATAGCAAAATGACCAGCAATACATTTTATCGTAGAATTACCAACAATATATTTTATAGCAAAATGACCAGCAATACATTTTATCGTAGAAATACCAACAATATATTTTATACCAAAATGACCAGCAATACATTTTATCGTAGAATTACCAACAATATATTTTATAGCAAAATGACCAGCAATACATTTTATCGTAGAATTAACAACAATACAATTTTCTGTAGTGAAAGCGTACAACTGCGTCCAAAATATATTTACATGAAGCCATAAAACTCTGTTCAAGACATTTACATTTCGGCATTAAGTAATCCATAGAGATTGATATGCCGCAAAACGAAATCAACCAACCATTGACCGAACATAAATATTGTTTAGAATCATTCTCTTTTCAGGGAACTAGGTTTCTCTATGTTGACTAATTGCTATCGCTCTTTCTAATACTGATCAGGGCTTACTTCCTAATCTTTTGTTTAAGAGTGTGTGGAAAGTCAGCATCTTGAATTTATCATTATCTTCTTTACGAGTTAAATGCACAATCCACCCGAGTTGTTGCTACCGTTAAAAGTCTTCAAGTGATGTGGCTTCTATTATTTGGTAAAGTTCCTTGTGATTCTGTAGCGCCAGACATTTTGCTTGAATCCATTTTAATCATTGATCTGAGAAAGCGGTGATAGCTGATTTGAAAGTTCCAAGCGAAACTCTAACAATTTTTATCTGGTCAGCAACGAACCATAAGGTCTTCAAATGGAATGTTATGCCATTTTATTCAACTATCGTAATTCCCCATGTATAATATACATTCGTCCATAATACGCACACCTAAAATTGTGCTGCAAGTGTGGGAAAATGTTTCGACTCACGCATAATACGCACCTCTTGTTTGGTAATCAAACACTATAAATTGTACCTCACTAATTTCATTACGGCCAATGGTTTTAGACATAGAATTATATTATTCTAATTTAGTTTTATGATAATTCTTATTTTATTTTACGGCAATTTTTTTAAAGATTTTTTGTAGCTGTGCATAATACGTACCCATGATTTTGCTTATTATTTTTAGAAACAAATGCGTATTATACATGGGGAATTACGGTAATTCAATGCTTTTTTCATTTGTCGCTGCCTTTAGTTGGTTTAACTAGATCTCGTACTTATTCGAATAAATCCTCTTCTCCTGAAAGAGCTCAGAGAACTACTAATTCTAGAACAAACAAACTTCATATTCTTTCAATAGAGACTAGCCTTTAAAATAGTTATTGCTGGTTCAATTTGCTTGTCCTTATATCACTTGTTTCCCAAATAATTCACTCAACATTGCCTATCACTATTCGCTTCAATAATAAAATTATTCAAGTTCCGTTTAAAAAGCGAATCGTACATAGAAATATGGACATGGTATTTTTTTTATTTAGCATTTAAGGAAGCTACACATTAAAGCGAATGACATAGCCAATATTTAACCGTTTGTATAATTTGATTATGTTGTTTATCCTACCGAATAGTATAATGTTTATTCTTAGCCAATGTCTTCATTAAGATTATGAAAGCAAATAATTAGGAAACGAACGAATATTCTTTTTTTATATACCGTACACCTTCAGGATGATCATGGCTCTCCACATATTCCTTGCCTTTGTAGCTCTTAGCAATTTTTATCTAGTTTCCCACTCATTGTTCTCCAATCCATTTACAAAAGCGCGTTAAGCAGGTTACTGACATTTTTTTTGCCCCACTTGTTTTTAATAAGTGCTGTTTGTGTCAAAATTTCCAAACATTCTTTCCTCGTGACGTTTCCTAGAAATTTCAACAGTTTTTTTTCTAATTCTAAGTAGAAGTATCATTTTGTTTCCATATTTCTTAAAATTTCCTTATTATTCACGTGCCCCGTTCATGGTATTCCCAGTATTCAACTATAGAGGCTTGTCTCTTTTACTTCGTCACATCTTCACCTGTAAGGGAATTGTACAGCATTCACTGCCATATAGGAGGATTGATATTATATAGAATTTCAGTATTCTTTTCTTTGTTTCTGTTGCTCCAACTTTCCTCTTCATCTGTGAGGGAATTGCACAGCATTCACTGCCATATAGGAAGATTGATATTACATTCAGTTCAGTACTTTTTTCTTTGTTCCTTACAGTATCTTATTGTTTTTTTTTTAATCTAGTTTTGGGAAGTTTTGTGATTCCACATTTGTTACATTTTTCGTCATGTGTTAAAACGCTATCCAAATAGTTACTATCTTCCCCACTCCTTTTTTATTTTATTTTGACATCTCCAATTCGTAGCTGGTATCATGGTCTTATTCTCTTTGTAGAAAACAATACATATTGTCTTCTTCCAATTGACATTTAGTCCTTCCTCTTAGCGTCCCCTTACTACCTTCTGTATCAGTCTCCTTTCTGTGTCTCCCATCAACAAAATGGACAAATACGGAAAAGGAAAATCCAACCAAGAAGCAATAAATACTGACTTGATGAATAAGGATATAAACAAACGGACGTAATGGTACTATTTTCGGAGGAACGAGCAAGGCAGAACAAGCCCGGGTTGCTATTATTAAGAAACACAAATTTAGTTTGACATGAGACAACAAATGTTGTCAATCGCCCAGGAAGTCACTGATTATGTTTAAACCACGAGTCTATTTTATTTGTTTCAGAAAACGACAGCATTAATTTAGTGGTTATCGTATTAAAAGTGATTGATGCATTCAGGTTTTGACGGCTATTAAGAGTATACAAGTCTGTAATGATCATATATTTCCTCTATGAAAGAGAGACTGACGATGTTAAAATATCGATCTATATATCCATACAAGTCTGTTCAAATCTATCTATCTATCTATCTATCTATCTATCTATCTATCTATCTATCTATCTATGACTTCAATCGTTATTTTTAGTGGATACCAGTATTTGAGTAAACACATCGTTTATTTAAAAAAAGAAGAAGAAATATTAAAGTAAAAAGGCGCGGCATAATTCGAACGTTTCTCAGTGTGTTCATTATCTATCTTCTGTTGGTTGGTTATCTATCTATCTATCTATCTATCTATCTATCTATCTGTCTGTCTGTCTACTTTAAACGTTATTTTTTTAGTAGATACCCATACTCTTGAATATTCGAGAAATCTTCCTAAAGGAAAATGCGCCCTTCGGCAGGCTTCAAACTTCAAACTTACCTCTCACTTTACAGAAGAAACCGCCGTTATATATATATATATATATATATATATATATATATATATATATATATATATATATATATATTTGTGTATTTAGGCAGCAATCCTTCTTTCATGCACATTTCATTAAAAACGACTGACAAGGTGCTTTTATTTAGTTTTTTATATAATTTCTCGTGCGATCTAATAAAGTTTTTCTTTTCAGAGGATAAATTATATAAAAACTGTCCGAATGTTCTTTTTATCCGAGCGCTTTCGGCTATACATTTAGCCATTTTCAAGGATTATATTTCAACTGTTAGAATTAGAAATAGAAATAGTTTGTTATATGTATGTTTTATAAAGTGATTCCTTTTTTTTTTTTTTTTTTCAAAACAGGGTCAAGATATTATGTCCATGTTCAAAGTTAATATTATTAAGTGTTGGTTTGTTTGTTTTTATTAGTAAGGCTTCCATTATTTTTAGCCTTTTTTGCAAGTGGATGATTCTATTATATTAGTGTTGTCGACAAGTATGTTCCGAATAGTGTCCGGTAGGTCTCCATGAATATTTAAATGAGATCTAATTGAGCTATTGTCAGAAAGGTGTAGAGTTAATCTGCGTGTTAAACAATTTGTAGTGTGGCCTATATAATTATTTACGAAAGTTGATTCTTGAGGAATACAATTCCTTAATGGGCATTTGAATTCGTAAATAATATTTGCTCTATTTAAACAAACCAACACTTAATAACATTAACTTTGAACATGGGCATAATATCTTGACCGTGTTTTGAAACAAAAAAAAATGAATCACTTTATAAAACATACATATAACAAACTATTTCTATTTCTAATTCTAACAGTTGAAATATAATCCTTGAAAATGGCTAAATGTATAGCCGAAAGCGCTCGGATAAAAAGAACATTCGGACAGTTTTTATATAATTTATCCTCTGAAAAGAAAAACTTTATTAGATCGCACGAGAAATTATATAAAAACTAAATAAAAGCACCTTGTCAGTCGTTTTTAATGAAATGTGCATATATATATATATATATATATATATATATATATATATATATATATATATATATATAATACATACAAAATATATACATGATACAAATATATACATAATACAAAAATATATACATGCTCTTCAGGGTTGAAGGTTGAGCTCTTCAGGGAGAAAAGTGAATTTGGAAACAGTGACTATTGATGCTGCTGATGCAAGACTCTTCGTTAAGAAGAATCGAGTTCTCCAGTCACTAGCGTGTTTGTCTAAAAATAAATACCTTTAAATTCACCTTCATCCCTACCGTGCGGTTTTAGGGGTAAAATCTCTGACTGATACCAAACTAGTCGGGTTTCGATCACGGCTTGAAGCAATCGGATGTCTAGCCACACTGATGAGCTTTGAAACAACGAAAGAGTCTGTCTGTGGATTAGAATATATATATATATATATATAATATATATATATATATATATATATATATATATATATATATATATATATATATATATATATGTTATGCGATAGAATATCCGACAAATATATATATATATATATATATATATATATATATATATATATATATATATATATATATATATGCAGCATATAAAACGTCTTACACTCCATTTGTCGGATATTCTATCGCATAATATTTAAAGACGCATTCTTCTCCACCTTCACAATACAGGAAAATACTTGTTGACAACATCAATATACCTCACCATGAAAATAATAAACAAAAAATTCAAATACTCGAGATCCTCTATATCAAAAGCAACCAATCAACAATGAACAAAATTTATTACGAGTGTAGTAGCAATGTTTTAAAATGCATTTGACGAACATTTAACATTAAAATGTTGCATTTTACCATCTCTGATTAGCTCTTTTACATTGTGGACGCTTGTTTACAGAAAACATCGTAACTGCAACGGTTAATTTTAAAATAATTATAACAGACCGCTTTCACGCGTGTTTACAAAAATCACCGCGATCCCAGTTACATTAAGGATGATGCCATAGAGGATGATGTCGAGGGAGATCGAAAGTACCTGGATTAACTAGAACTACAGCGCCTTCCTTCATGAATTTCAACTCAACATCAAGAAGATAATTAGAGAACAAGAAAGGATTATTATAAAAATAGACATAATATGTGTATATTATTCAATGTAACATGCTTGGTTGTATATATACATACATATATATATATATATATATATATATATATATATATATATATATATATATATATATATATAAAGAGAGAGAGATTTTGTATTTTAAAACATAGCTTCATCTATATAAGCTCAAGTTTTTGAAACCCCTTTTTACTCCTTTCTTAGTTTCAAATTAACATTTCATTCTTCATATAACCCCAATTTAATGTCATAAGGTTAATATCCGGGTTTAATTTTATAAAACCTCTTCCCCTTAAGAATAATATCTTCCACCCTCTCCTGACCACAACTCGTGCCTTTCGTCTGACTGTAACATTGAAATAGATAAATTCTGTATTAGTTTTTCGGCGGTATTTTTAATTCCGACACGAACTCAGTCTATTCCGGGGTTGAATAAGACTGACCAATTTCGTAGGTTGAAATAAGCTTATTCCCCATATAAGATGATTTTGTATTTTATTGTGTATTAATTAGTTGCTTTGTAATAATAAATACATTGAGCTCTTTTTCTGGATCAGTCTTAATATTTTATATTACTAGGATCTATTTGGATTATATACCAACGGATTTATTACCTTTACTATATATATATATATATATATATATATATATATATATATATCGCCATTTTATATCATTAAATTTACTAATTTACTTTTTCTATGCATGAGTCATTGTAATATATATATATATATATATATATATATATATATATATATATATATATATATATATATATATATATATATAATATAATTATAATATTTTTTTAAAAATATGATTCCTTCGCTACATAAGAGTTCTCATGTTTCAAAAACGAGAGCCGAAACCCTCAATATAATTATTGAAATTAAGTTGAACTAAGGTATCGAGTCCCGTTTCATCCTCAAGCGAAAATTTACGACATCTTAATTCAATTTATATTTCAATAATTATATTGAGGGTTTCGGCTCTCGTTTTTGAAACATTAGAACTCTTATGCAGCGAAGGAATCATATTTTTTTAAAAAAATATTATAATATAAGCTCTACTTCTGTATGGAGCACTGTCTTTTTAAAAATAAAAGCAAAAATACTAAAGAATTCCGGATTATTTACCTAACGTGTTCTCTCCTATTTTTTGCATACTTACACACACAAACATATATATATATATGGTAAAACGGTATCTAAATTTTGTGTTAGAACAATTTGAGGAAAATCTATGACAAAGTGGAAATTTTTTTCGTATGATGCGTTTCGTGGATAAAATAATCACACACATCCTGAAAGGACACGGCACATAGAAGAAGTTGTGGAGAGCCACGATCTTCCACGCCCTGAAGGGATACGGCACATAGAAGAAGACCAAGAGAATTTCAGGCTAAGGTAGAGCATCCAGATAATAGATGGTCAATAGTTTCTTCAGCGTTTGTAAAAAAGTTTAATACTGGATCGGCCCTACCCATTAGCATTCTGAGCGTCGGAGAGCAGGGTTCGAATCCAAACGAACAGAGGCGAAGGCACGCGTTTCATTCTACCATTAACTCTGCTTTACTTGCGAGATTTGAATAGTTATTTAACCAGCTTACATTCATATTAGTGGCATAAGTCCACAAGCAATATAAGATAAAAAGATAAGACAACCGTAGGAGCGGATATGAGAGTGGTGTAATGGGTAGTGGGGCATAATGAGAAATTGGAGAGCCGATTTCGAATTCCAGATGGGTTCGCTAAATCAACATACGCCCAAATAAGCTTGGGAAATGTATGAATCCATGTTTTCTCGCCTAAGTTACGGGTTAAATATTAGGACTTCTATCTGTAATCTGTAATATGTCTCGGCTTCAAATAACCGACAAATGGGTTGATAAACCGCAAAAAACAAAAACGAATCAATCAATGATTAAAATATGTGCCTGGTAAGATTTTCTTGGCAGGTTTTGATCTTGAGCTGCTGGTATGAATTCCTCTTTTTCTTGTTTGAACACGGAGTATCACGAATACTGATGAGTACCTATTTTTTGTCATCATAAAAAATTATTATTGTTATTAAATTCTTTTTGGTGTTCCGTCCTTTTTTTTATCTCTGTTTCTTTCTTTAGTTTTCATTGTGTGGCCTATTTTCCCCACTTTAATTAAACGAGTGTTTATTTTTGACCGCGGAAGGATACGCTCCAATGAAACTACACATCGCAGTGAGAAAGCAAACAAAAGATGCGCAATAATAGCCAAAGTGAAGACGATGTAGACGGCTCATTTCCAACGATTCGCCAAATTCAAAGCCCCGGGCGATAGTTGAATGAAAGAGATAACTATTTTCAAGCTCGGATAACAGTGAATGCAGAAATGACGGCTCTACTCTCTTTTCTTATTTTCAAAGATGAACTCGGACGAAGAGACAAGCAGACACACGTTTCATCCGACCATTTCTTGATATCTATCCTGATTATACAAAAACGGTATATGGGTGCACCTCCAAAACTCTCGAACAGAGGTCAAACTTTCTCGAACAGAGGTCCAGTACATCATAAGGCAGGCCGCACTACGATAAAAGGTCATATTTCATTAAAGATACCTCAGACATTTTCCAAACAATTTTTGTTGAAATTTTAGCATTTTGTACCGACTAAAGAAAGTAAAAACTATAGAAAATAGAAATTAAAATAAAATTAAATTAAAATTTCTCCATATAGTAGACTAGGTATTTACTCTGTCTCCCCACTAAGACGAGTCGTGACACAAGGTCTTTTTTTAAGGTGAGGAACCCGAGCACGTACACCCGGGCCAGGAACAAAAATTTCCCGCAGCCCCGGCAAACGTCGGTTGCGCTGACCTCAGTGCGACCACCGACCACTCTCTCTCTCTGGTGAAATGACAGGGTTGGGCATCTCTCGGTATAATTTTCCTCAGTTGCGACTCTGTCTTTTGACGGAGTCGTCCCTGAGTGCAATCTGCTCAAAGACAGACGAAATTGAGAGATGATAAATAGGGTGTTACAAACAACTCGAGAGAGTAATTTAGTAGACTATAGGACTACCAAATATCAACTTGGTAGAATACAAAGTTACGAAATGCCAAATTTGGCAAATCGGGCTATTTCGAAACCAGCAAAATAATGACATCTGCTTTCAAGAGGCCATAACTACTAAAAAAAAAAAAAAAAAGGTAATAATAAAATATACCGCAGCCAACAAACGTCTAGGTACCAAAGAAGAACGTTTATCCGAACAATTAGCATCAAAATATTTATTGAAAAATCATAGGGAAACTACGTTAGGGCGGGGGAGAGGGAAAGTGACTAAAGCCGAGACGCCATGCCAAGACCAATAATAATTTAATGTAATCATTAAAATGTAATCATTTTTAAAATTATATGTCAATGGAAAAATTGTCTAATGGAAAAACTCCTCTTTTGACATTCCGTTTTTTTCCCGGGCAGAAAGGTTCAAGTTTGCAGAAAACTCTTAATTCTAAAGCGTGCAGAAGGCAAATTAAAACGACTCCATTATTCTATCCCAAAATGTCGCAAATGACAGAATAAAGGAATCTGTGGGCAGGGCCGGTGCAAGGGTCTTTTGAATCCATGGTACCCCCCCACCAACTACGATACGGGACCCCCACTGTGCTACATCTCAATTTCCATAAATAAGTATTCATATGGAATACAAATTTTGTTGTAACCTAATTCTGTATAATATTGGATCATTGCTATATCTCAATTTTTATAAGGTATAATTCATATAAAATACAAATTTTATTGTAACCTATAATGGATCATATGCAATATATTGAAAAATAAATACAATGTATGTAAATACAAATTGTTACAGATATGTCATAGTATATAGAAATAAATCAATGTCTATAAAAGGCAGGACGTGTGTGCGTGTGTGTGTGTGTGTAACGAATGCACGGCCGCGATTTTCGACAGATTTGCACCAAAATTTACATGCACATGCTCCAAGTTAGCGGAAGGCCAAGACCGACTTTGCATTTTCCAACTCCCATCGATAGTGGAAATAATCGATTTTTTCATGCTTCTACGGCAGTTTTCATGTAGTTTGCGGCGATTTTCTACTGGCCAGATTGAGAGCCTATAGCTGGCTGCCACGAATAGGCAGGAAGATTCTATTGGACAGCGTGATAGCCAACAGCTGACTGACACGAATGTTAACTAGCATGCTAGCATGCAAAAAAAATAATCGATAGCTGCATTCGTCACAAGTGAGAAAAATTTATATCTGCATGGCACTTTACTCCAATTGGCTCATTCGCTTGCTTAAACTCAACGTTGATTCTGATTCCGCAGAACTGGGTTGGGTGTGAAAAAATATTTGTTGTTAACATTCTTTTCTCATTCGGTTTTTCTAGTTACGAGTCCTTTTTTAAAGCTGATCGTTTTGTGTTCATTTTGTTTAGTTCTTTTTGTCGTAACAGATTTAATATTTAGGATAGAGCTTAGAAAAAAATCGCAGTGTGAGATAGGCAAGAAGTAAGGCATGTGGCAACATCAACACGGCAAAGGGCACTCCTTTAAAGGCAAGGAAGGGCAAAAATATTTTAAGTCAAGTGATAGCGATTGCTGTATAAATCGTACGTTTTTTAATCAAGCACGGGCATGTTGCTAGTCTGAAATAAATCTGAAATGTTTTGCGGCGGTTTTTAGCATCAACTTGAGATTTTTCTTGTTAAAAAGTTGAATAATTTTAACACATTCAACATTAACCATAAAAAAATACTGAATTTTATATAATGCTCTTTTTTTCTTTTTAAGACTTAGCATAATCAAAACAAATTCACAGATTTGGACAACAACAACAAAAAAAAAAAGAAAAGAAGATGCCAGAATGACGTCAAAATCCGCAAATATTTTTCATCCTTTTAATAGTCATTTATGTTTAGTTTAATTTATAACGTATATAAATGTAGATGTAAAAAAAAATAAAAATAAAATGTTGATAAGATAGAGAGGGTCACAAATCAGGTTTCATCACTGGTCGGGGGAATAATGATACTTCACATGCTGAAGAGACTATTATAGAAATAAAATGACCTTATTTGTGGCACAAATACGGGGTATTCTGTAAGGATCGTACTCACTACACGGTATTATATGCGAGACAAACATGGCACGAGCGGCCATTTGGTTAGTGTACGTATATATAAAAGCAAATAAAATGATTCTCGCTGAGGTTTCCCAGTGTCGGAAACGATAGAGAGGATTTGAAAAGAGAAAAGAATGTCTTGTTCTTATTCTGGCCCAGATAATTTGAAATATGGGAAGCTTGTCCTTTCTTTTTCAACCTAGACGTTTTAAAATAAGTAAACCTGATCCTTTGTTCTCTTCAGACAATATGAAATAAGAAAACTTTCACCTAACCTAGACGCAGCTGATTTGAAAGAAGCAAGCCTAGTGTCTTGTTCGGCGCATATGATTTTGAAATAAAGAAGACTTGTTCAACGCAGACTATTTGAAATAAGGAAACCTCCCCCCCCCTACTTAAGCCCAACAGATTTGAAATAACGAAACCTAGTCCCTTGTTCGGCGCATACGACTTTGAAAGAAGGAGGCCTTGTCCCTTATTTGACGCAGACAATTTGAAATATTG
>OZ038508.1:62392118-62394618 GCA_964036315.1 Acanthosepion esculentum | reverse complement strand
TTCAGACTTTCACCTGTTTGGTCCCTTGAAAGCGTTCACAAGAGGCACGAAGTTTAAAAGTCAAAAGTGTTGTGAGCAACTGACTGAGACATCAGTCCAAAGATTTTTACGCTGAGGGAATACGGAAGCTTGTGCACAGATTGGAAAAGTGCGTGACAGTTCTTGGAGACTACGTTGAAAAATAATTTTAAAAAGTAAGCTTCTATCTGTATTAGAAGTCCTTATACCGAAAAATTAACCTTATTTATTGAATGACCCTCGTAATAAACAATACCCCGATGATGTTATTGCTATGTCGAAAGTACTCGGAAACAAAAGAAATATGTATCAACACGGCGATTTTCTCTCGTCCTTCAGTGACACCAAAATGCTTATCCGTGAATATGAAATGATCCTATTGAAAATAAGTAGACAGGACATGTCTAAATTATTCAACGAAACTTGTCTCAATGAAAACATGCTGCCAAAATATACGCACACACACACACACATATATATATATATATATATATATATATATATATATATATATATATATATACATACATATATATATATATATATATATATATATATATATATATATATATATATATATATATATATATATATATACGAGGGTCATTGAAAAATAATTAAAAAAGTAAGCTTCTATCTGTATTAGGAGTCCTTATACCGAAAAATTCACCTTATTTATTGAATGACCCTCGTATTAAAAGCTTCCCTTTCAGTTTAACCACATGCATGAATCTTACTATCCTCTGGTAGTCTTTCTCCGGCTACATATACGACCCTGTGACTGTTGCTGACGAAATCTCCACTGTTTGTTCACCTAGTTTTGCATTCACTTAAAATATTAACATGCCGCCTATTACTTTCATGTTTTATACTTTCTAACTGACCACATTGATTTAGCGTTATGACATTCCCTGTTCCTAAAACTATTTATTGTTCGAGTCGCTGGATGACTGTCCAGTGACACCTGCAGCTTATGCCTTTCCTTACCGACCAATTGTGACTCCTTTCACGTCGCTGTTCTTGGTAGTTTTGCTAACAGTGGCCGCTTGACGTTCAGGTGACACCTGTTGTACATGTCCCTTCTTACCGAACGAGGAGTTAATCCATCCAAACGGACGTAAGCCCTTCACACGGTTATCTCTGATATTAATATTGCCAAAAGCCATCAACAATTTTGTGATTACTAGTGGAGTGGTTTCCCGTTGCATTAGACACAAACACAAATACAGACACACATACAGAAACACATACAGAGACACATACACACACATACAGAGGCACACACACACACCCATATAGATATATAAAAGTGAACATTGAAGTCAACACTCTGGGGCAACCGGCTATTTCATGTTAAACGCAATCGTCAGGCCTGAGTGTTAACTTCAATGTTCACTTATATATATATATATATATATATATATATATATATATATATATATATATGTATATATATATATATATATATGTATATATATATATATATATATATATATATATATATATATATATATGTATATATATATATGTATATATATATATGTATATATATATATATATGTATATATATATATATATATATATATGTATATATATATATATGTATATATATATATATATATATATATATATATATATATATATATATATATATATGCACATTTCATTAAAAACGACTGACAAGGTGCTTTTATTTAGTTTTTTATATAATTTCTCGTGCGATCTAATAAAGTTTTTCTTTTCAGATGATAAATTATATAAAAACTGTCCGAATGTTCTTTTTATCCGAGCGCTTTCGGCTATACATTTAGCCATTTTCAAGGATTATTTCAACTGTTAGAATTAGAAATAGTTTGTTATATGTATGTTTTATAAAATGATTCATTTTTTTTTGTTTCAAAACACGGTCAAGATATTATGTCCATGTTCAAAGTTAATATTATTAAGTGTTGGTTTGTTTGTTTTTATTAGTAAGGCTTCCATTATTTTTAGCCTTTTTTTTTTTGCAAGTGGATGATGCTATTATATTAGTGTTGTCGACAAGTATATTCCGAATAGTGGAACTACAAACATAATAACCTCATTTACATGTAAAGAAAGATTAAAAATAACGGAAGCCTTAATAATAAAGAAAAAGCCAACACTCAATAATATTAACTACGAACACGGCCACAATGGGTAAACTGTGTTCAGAAAATAAAACATCCCTATAACTCTAGAAACATACACACAACCTATACACCCAGTCAAAAAGCAAAAATAAAATCACCCTTGATAATGGCTAAAAGTATAGCCGACAGCATTTAGAATTATAGGACATTTGGATAGTTTCTTTCTGGACACAGAGTGTCCAGAAAAGAAAACACATGATTGAACATAAGAAAAATTAAATAAAATGCTTAATCGCAGTACCTTGTCTGTCGTCTTTAATGATATATATATATATATATATATATATATATATATATATATATATATATAT
>OZ038508.1:62307118-62387118 GCA_964036315.1 Acanthosepion esculentum | reverse complement strand
TATATATACACTATATGATTTGGTTATTGTATATATACTATATGACTGTGTTATTATATATACTATATGATTTTGTTATTATATATATAATATATGATTGTGTTATTATATATATACTATATGATTGTGTTATTATATATATACTATATGATTTTGTTATTATGTATATACTATATGATTTTGTGGTATTGTGTATGGAAATTGTATAACAAAGTGGAAATAGTATATTTGTGACGGGTTTCGTCCTTCAGGTCTTCATCGGACTAAATTTGCTATGTTGGTAGGACGACACATGAGCTCGAACGAGGGGTGCTGGGATTTTAGATTATTTTTTTTTTACATTTTTTATTTTTTTATTTTAGAATTATTTTTATCTTGCTGAATTCATTTCGAGTCTTTTTCTTTTCATCACTTTTGTTAGTAGGTATTCCATACTGTGATAACAGATCTGCCAAGAATGGTAAAATGTTGTAAGAGCCAAGTCGCAAATTACTGTAGAAGACCTTGCGATCAAAACACTCTATAGACATTTACATCGTAGTGAATTGTTTTCTCCTTTGATCAGAGTAGCATTTTTTATGCCAAAATTGTGGCCAGTCTTGCTACGGTGAGCAACCAACGCGTTTGACGTATTATTGTGGATATATTTTTGTGCTGTACGTATATGTATATCTGTCTTTATTTCTGAGATGAGTTATTGCAACTATTTACACTATTTACATTGTTCAAACTGTCGTCCTCATTTTTTATTGTCATGTTCACGTCGTTTCGGCCTTCTTCAGGTAATATACGTATTATTATATTATTATATTATGTGGCTTGATTCCTTGGGCACCATAGGGCCGCAACAGCACCTCTCCAATGGACGCAGTTCCCGGCGATCCACTTCAGCTCGGCCCATGTCGTGCCGGCTGCCTTCACCTCTGCGTCAACACTTCTGAGCCAGGTATGTTTTGGTGGACCCACTTTTCGCTTCCCTTGTGGATAATATACACATGGCCCAGTGGATAAAAGCATTGGCTGAAGTAATCCAATGACTTGACTTGACCTAAAGAGTTTTGAGTTCAATACCTGGCCCCCAAAACTTGGAGAGTTGAGTTATTAAAGGAAAATAAGTGAGATGCCCCCCAAGGCATGAAACGTGGAACTAGAGCAATCTACCCCCGGCGGACCAAATAAAGGGTTCGGTTCGAAATTCCAATATATATCACTTGAAGAAGGCCGGGGTGTACAACGGCCGAAACATCGTGAATATGACAATAAAGATGAGGACAACGGTCCGAACATTGTAAATAGTGTAAATGGTGTATGTATGTATATATATTCAATTTTACTCCCAAACAGTTAAATAAAAAACGAAAATCTTTGACAACGAATGTAGCAACATTCGAAGGAACTTGGGTAAAAACAAAAATTAAATTTTGGAAGTTTACCGATTATAAAAATTACATTCGGAAATTTGATAAAACTTAATAAAAAAAAAATCGGAGATAGAACTTGTCGATATTATTCACCAAAACTTGTTTCAAGAAATATATCCATGTATGCCATGTTATAGATATCGTGTGTGTCTGTAGTACCCCACTCCACACACACACACACACACACACACATACACACTTTTTTTTATTATCAGAACATCCCCTGTCAGCCCGGATAATGTCTTGTCGTCTTATATTGTTGTGACAGTATTATGGTCACCGACTTTCAGATTTTTCCACGAGTTGTCAGTTCTTTTCAATCTTAACTTCAATAAGCAGACCCCATAGAATAAGAGACTGTTTTTGAAATGGTCTTTTCATTCAGACAACTCATCAACTGATTGAATGTTGTAAAATTGGCTTTGAAATCTTTCGTTTTTGTTCCCTTTTTCTGGAGAGAACTGCATTCATTCTCACCATTCGCCAGTATAGAGTATCTGGAATTATTTCATGGCACGAAATACTTGATCCGACACGCCTTTATTTGTAAAAATACTGTGTGTGTGTGTGTGTGTGTGTGTGTGTGTGTGTGTGTGTGTGTGTGTTAGAGAGAGAGAGAAAGAGAAAGGAAAAGTGAGAGAGAGAGACGAAGAGAAAGGGAAAGAGAGAGAGAAAGTGAAAAGAAAGTGAGAGAGATGCAAAGAGAAGTGAAAAGAGAGAGAGAGAGAGAGCAAGAGAGAGAAAGATAAAGGAAAAGTGAGAGCGAGACAAAGAGAAAAGAAAAGAAAGAGCGAGAGAAAAAGATAAAAGATAAGCAGGAGAGAGAAACAAAGAGAAAGAAAGAGAGAGAGAGAGAAAGGGAAAGGAAACGAGAGAGAGAGAGAGACAAAGAGAAAGGAAAAGAGAGAGGCAAAGAGAAAGGAAAAATGGGAGACAAAGAATAAAGTGTGAGAAACAAAGAAAAAAAGAGGGGGAGACAAAGAAAAAGGGAGAGAGAGAGAGAGAGAGAGACAAGTAAAAGGAAAAGTAAGATAGAGAAATAGAGAAAGAAAAAGAAAGAGTGAGAGACAGAAAGAAAAGAAAAGAAAGAGAAAGAGACAAAGAGAAAGGAAGAGAGAGAGAGAGAGAGAGTATAAGTCTTTTTATAACCATGGAATGTTAAGCTATTTATTTCGTCAATATATTTCACTTGTAGACTTGTTCTTAAAATGTTTGCTACGCTATCGTTTGATGAAATAACAACATGACATTTTTGTCAGATTCAGTTAACACACGGCTTTAAAACATGCTCCTTCATTTATATCTTTCTTTAATCTCTCTCTCTTTCTCTTTCTCTCTTTTTTCACTCTCTCTCTCTCTCTCTCTCACTTAACCTCTGTCTTAATCTCCCCATCTCTCTCTCTTTTGCTGTCTCACTTCATACATGATCACTGTTGAGTAAGACCATTGTTGAGAAGCAATGCCCGTGCTGAGTTCATAGTCGTCTACGGCTTGCACAACACCGCAACGGCGCACACCAACAACGCTAAGAGTCTCAGGAACTAGTAGAAGCGAGATAATTCAGATTGAGGCGGGTGATGCATTATTTCTCCTTCTCCTAGACCGGTTGATAACCAAGGACGAAGAGCCCAGTCTGCCCTACTATTTAACCTATAGCTGTAGGGAGAGATACATTCATACATTTCTTGACTAACGGAACAAAATGCACAGAATTTACGAACATGACGAATTCGCTGTAATATATACAAAATTATAGCATAAAATAAAATGCCTCATTCCGTGGAACAAATTAAAAATATCAGGTTAGGAATGGCACGAAGCGATCTCTGAACAATTAACAATCCCGAACCATTATCCATTTCCCCACCCCCACATCCAAGCTTCCAGCACCTGTATTGCCAAGCCGTCACCCATCTAGTTACTGACTAGGCCTGACGTTGCTTTACTTCGGTAATAATATGAAAATCGCGAAAAATCATTAGGATATTTTTACAGATATTAAGTCCTAAAAAGTCCATACAAGGAAAACATAATTTTAACAGAAGCACCTTGCCTGTAAGTTTTAAGAAACCGGCTGAAAGAGAGATTTCTACTTAAATACATGACACACAGAGCCGAATTTATATATGGGTTAGTATGGACATCAGTCCAGGGGCCACAAGGCTATAGGGTATCACAAGGAACCTATAGTTTCATCAGGGGCCCAACCCTGATGAAGCAAAAAAAAAAAAAAACAGAAAATAAAAGATATAAGAACAGAGGAGATTTATTTATTTTCAGATTTAATGCGGGTCCTTTGAACTAATATGAAGCAATTTAGAGTATCTGGGATCCTCTACCTGGAGTGGCTCTTTTAAATTTGATGGGGACTATTCAAGGGGTTCCATTTAGATTTTGATGCATTGTTTTCATACAATTATAGAGGTTTCTATTTAGTTTTGCATAGTTTTGTTGGCTCAATGTTTGTTCACTGTAACACGTCATTGAACAAAGACACAAAATAAGTCCCAAATTGGTCAATATTGTGCTCTAAAAAAGCAAAATCTAAAAAATGTATTTTTCTAGGATACTGGAGAAAAGGTAATATACTTAATGGAGCGGCTCTGAAATTATATTAGCCTAGGGGACTCTTAAGGCTTAAATCCTGATAACACACACACACACATACACACATATATATAAACCTTTTGAGAATTTCATATATATATATATATATATATATATATATATATATATATATATATATATATAGTGGAAAAAGATGTATGACAAAGTGGAAAGAAATTTTCACCAAAATTGTTCTTGATACATAAATATATATATATCGTTATCATATATATATATATATATATATATATATATATATATATATATATATATATATATGGGCTAAAAATATATACATTTTTATATATCAAGAAATTTTGGAGGAAACGTATGACAAAGTCGAAAATGTTTTCGTGTAACGCTAATATATATATACATATATATATATATATACATATATATATTTACATATATTTTTTCGTGTTTGTCCGTGCGCGCGGGCAAGTGTGTGTGTGTGTGTGTGTGTGTGTGTGTGTGTGTGTGTGTGTGTGTGGGTGGGTGTGTGTGTGCGTGCGTGTGTGTGTGTGTGTGTGTAAATAAAGTGGAAATCTTTTTAATAACAACGTGTTACACACGAGGGTAAAAAAAATGTTTGTTTAAAAAATGTGTAAAAAATAAAATATACTTTTTGGAAACATTATTTGATGAAAATAGCTGATTTAAAGTTTAATTTATCTGAATTGAGAGGAATATTACAGTTTTAAATATCGCAGAAAATTATTTTTTTCTTAACACAGAGATGAATGTTTTTTTTTATTGTAGCTACCGATTAGTAGCGAGCTTTTCCAAATCGGATTGATAAATACAATTTTTATTTTATAAAAAATATCATTTGCCTGCTACAAATTAATAGAGAATTTGTAAAGAATTAAAAGTTTGTAAATTATTCTAATTAAAAACAAACGAAAAAAACAATTCCACTAAAAATTCATTATTTATCGAAAAAAAATTCCGTAAGACAATAGTGTTCATGTATTCAGTAGTTTTCATAATAGTGTTTTTCGTGTTCAATAATGTTCATAATAATGTTCAATACTGTTCATAATATATGTTATTCAATAAGGTTCATAATAGTGTTCAATAGTGTTCGTAATATATTATCATTATTCATAAAAGCAATTCGATTATCAGATATTTGCATGAATTTCTTAATCAATCTTTTTCTCACCGCAAAATTTCCCGTAGAAATTTATGGTCCTACGTTATCTCCAGGAAAAAAAAAATATGATTTTTAACGAAAATTTCGAAGATGCTAAAAAGCATTAAAACTAATTTTTGCAAAACAAAAAAACGTTTGGTCATTCCTCTTAATAATAATGCAAAGATTTTGACGATAAAACTTAGTTTTTATTAAGTTTTGGTCATTTTTTCTATCAAGTATTCCGAAAAATAATTAATTCGGTCGAGCACTCTGGAGAGAAAATGCGAATTTATAAACAGTCACGATTACTGCTGATAATGCAAGGCTCTCCAAACTGGATTGAGTTCTCTCATGTTTATGAAAAAAATAAATACGCAAAAATTCGCCTTTCTCAACGCTGGGCGTCGATAGCCTTGTGGTTAGAATCTCTGACTGATGCCAATTGTCAGTCGTTTTTAAAGAAACTTGTATAAAAGAGTGATTGCAGCCCAAATACAGGGTGGGATGGATAAATTGTCGCCATATTATATTTTTAATTTCGTGCATGGGCGTTGTCTGTTTTTGATTTTGTCGACTCCACAGTATAGTAAGGTCAGTTGGGTACCTTCTGTGGAAAAAAGAACACCATGACGCAACTCACTCCACCAGTAACACGGAAACGGCATGGTGGACTGCTTGGCATTCGTACCAGAATTTAAAGTACGAACATTTCAGAGTATTTGGGTGTCAATCTGAGGACAATGCAGAGGATTCGTAAAGAGTTGGATGAGTATAATGGTGATTACGATGGCACGACAGCTCGAAAAATTCACTCTGATCGTTCTAATAAGTAGAGAACACCCGAATTTTTTGGCGAGGGCCTCAGAGTCAATAGCGATGCCTACATCAAGTTCCTTGAGGAGGTAGTGCTGCCCTGGGTCAAGAGGATGTCTGCTGGAAGACCCTATGTCTGGCAATAGGACTCTGCACCATGCTACACAAGCAGGAGAACCCAATCATACCTGTCAGACAATTTCTGCGACTACATGACCCCCCCCCCTTACATCTGGCCACCTAACTCCCGTTACTGCACCCACCTTGATTATTATGTTTGGAGTGAAATTGAGCGAGAGATCAACAAAAGTGAACAGAAAAAAATGTCTGTGTTATTTTCATTTTTGAGTAATTTAGACGAAAATTTATTCATCGCACCCTCTGTGTGTGTGTGTGTGTGTGTGTGTGTGTGTGTGTGTGTGTGTGTGTGTGTGTGTGTGTGTGTGTGTGTGTGTGATGAGCTGTGAAACAGCGAAACAGTCTGTCTGTGGATGACAAAAATATTAGCTCCTGAAAAATTAATTTCGGTTGAGCCCTCTGGTTTGAGGTGTGAATTTGTAAACAGTGACTATTTATGCTAATACTGCACGACTCTTCGACAGAATTGAGTTACTCTCAGTCACTGTGTGTTTATCCGAATCTACGTTTAGCCACACTGATGTGAAACAGCGAAACAGTCTGTCTGTGAATGACAATATATATATATATATATATATATATATATATGTATCTCTCTCTCTCTCTCTCTCTCTATCTATATATATATATATATATATATATATATATATATATATATATATATATATATATATATATATATCACCACAGTTGATTTGTCAGGAAGGAGACTTCCTGATGTTATTGGTCTGGAGGGGGTGATTCTAGCGTGCGGCACCTTGGAAAAGTGCCTGAAAACCGTACCACGAGTTGACTCAAGTGTTGTGAGTGAAATTGAATAGACGGAACACTTCGGAGCCGTCGATAGCTGTGCTAGCACGAAGTCACAAGTCATCATGACCGAGGGTTTGAGTGTGCTGGCCTTGTTCCGATTGTTGATCACGCAAGATAACACACTCTCTCCCAAAAAGTGTAACTAAGATCTGCTCAGCATCGTTGCAGTATAAACCAAACCTGGGCTCTGTGGGTGTTGAACAAATACAAATGTGCCTGGGCGAGCGTCTGCAATGGGGATTGGCTAACCGCTCTAGTAGACGGGTATCCTCGAATACCAGTGGCCAGCTATTATATATATATATATATATATATATATATATATATGTGTGTGTGTGTGTGTGTGTGTGTGTGTGTGTGTGTGTGTGTGTACGGTGTACTCTCCCGTCGTATTCGACGTATGAGGGCCAAGCAGGCAAAGTTCCTAGGAACCGACAGCCCAGACATCAGCACATATGATTTGATTACAGTGGTGAAGACTTTGTGCACAACCAACCACAGTTTTTATATATATATATATATATATATATATATATATATATATATATATATATACACACACACATACACACACACACGAATATATACTATGTATGCCTATTTGTGAAAGGCCTTTTTTATTTACCCTTCAAGTGTGCAAAGAAAACGATGAATCGGTGTATTCACTCAATCTTGTGGGGAAGTTTTGTTCTTGCCATTTGAAAAGTAACAATTGATGACTACCTTCTATAAACCCGATACGTCCATGCACTTATCGGTCTGTTTCCTGACTAAAACGCGCATCTTTCCATTCGGATTGATTTTCCTTCTCCCCTTCCTTTTAAATTGGATACAAATGGGTCAAACGATACAAGACTAAATAACTCTGTCCCTCTCTCTTTTTTCACTGAAGACTAGGTCAAGTTAACGTGTCGCACACGCGAGCTGCGACGTTTTGTACGCTTCACATATCGATTCACACCTGCCTCGACTTGGGTTGCTTTCTAAATGATATTTCTTAGTCATTCTTTAGTCAACTGTTGCATATCCCAGTGAGGAGAGAGAGAGTCAAATATCTTGATATATTTTGCACAAAGCTCCAGTTTTCTGTATCTGTCTACGACAACAATTCAATAAAAACAGTAAAAGTTATGGTATGAAAAAAAAAAGAAAGATTACAGCCGCACAACCTAAAAGTAAGGGTGGATTAACATCGCAAGGCTGATGTGCGGGGAGAAACATTGAAATCGGGCATGGCTGATCATATATGAAACGAAAAGGTGGTCGTAAACTACTGTGGAGGAACAACACAGAAAGATAAAAGGACAGAAAGAATCAGCGCGCATTTTAGACACTGACAAACTCCACCATAATATTTGTGAGTATAATAAACAAGATGAGTATGATGGTTATTTCTTTGTCAAACTGCAAGGCTCGAGAGCCGATCAAGGTAGAGGGTTACTGCTAAAAGAGAGTCACTCCTGGTAGAGGGTTATTGTGTTAGCTTAGGCGAAATTAACCTTGGGTATGTTATGAATCCATCAGCTCATGACAACTATGGGTTAAATAATAGATCTTGTATATGGAAAAGTAGTTTTTATTCTACTCCCCCAAAGTTGTTAATGCACTATTTACACGTATAAAGAAAAAATGAATTATTCGTACAATATGTTTCGACCTTATATAGCCCACAAAGCCGTAAAAGAAAACTCTTTGGATCAATGGTTGTCCTTGAGGACGCATAGCCCAGTGGATAAAATCATTGGTTGAGGTAATCTAGTGACTTGACCCAAAGAGTTTTGAGTTCGATATCTGGCTACAGCAGAGGTGTACAAAAACTTGGAGAGTTGAGTTAAAAGGGAGATAACTTATACTGAGATATCCGGAGGAGGCATGGCACATGGAACTAGAACATAGAAATGAAGTGTTCGGTTCTAAATTCCAATTACCCGAAAAAGGCCGGAACATACAATGGTCGGAATTGTTTGAACAATGTAAATAATGTAAATAATTACATTACCCCATCAGAGAAATATAGACGGACACTATTATTCTATTCTCAAAAAATGTTAATGCAATATTTACCCGCAAACAAATAAAAAATAAAAAATAATCCGCACAATGCAAAATATGTTTCAGCCAAAACAGGTTGATAAACCGTAAAAGAAAACACTCGTATGAAAAAAAATCAAAATGTATGAAAAAATGCAGAAGTTTTTGCCAGCAATTATTTCATAAATTCTAGTTCTTTGTAAACTGTTAATAAACAGTTGAAATTTCTTGAGAACATAATGAGGACAGGGGTCTCGGAGAATTTGATACTCACCGGGCATATTGAAGGCAAGAGGGACAGATGAAAGCAGCGCGTAACCTAACTAAAGAGAATGTGTAAATGATTTTGTTGTAGCATACCTACGGACAATAATGGGTATGCTCTCATTTACATAAGTAAATACTGTATGTTGGTCTGCAGTCGGAGATTCGTCTCCAGCTGTGCTGGTCTAACTGTCTGCCTCCGTGGTAGAGAGGATCACCAGACGAGACTATGTCGAACGTCAGCGTCTCATCTCAGGAAACAGCTTCCCGACCCCGTTTTATACGGGGTCTACGGCGAATTTTTGGCCGAGCATACCGGCTCGGATACTCCATATTAAACTCGGCCTTGTGCCACATCGGACCACGTGGGGCGGTTGGTAGATATCCTGCAGTTGGAGATACGTCTCCAGCTGTGCTGGTCAAACACTCTGCCTTCGGGCAGAGAGGTTCCTCAGACAAGTCTATGTCGAAGCGCAGCGTGTCGTCCCAGGAAACAGCTACCAGACCCCGCTTTATACAGGATCTACGGGGAATTTTTAGCCGAGCCTACGATTTGGGATACTCCAGATTAAATTCTGCTTTGTGCCACATTTGACCGCGTGGGGCGGTTGGTAGATATTCTGCAGTTGGAGATTCATTGTGGAATTCACTTGACTCACTTCTAGCAATTGACTACTTCTTCTACGCACCGCTGGCGAATCTTATATGTGTTGTTCTTGTCCTAAGTATTATCGTTCATTACCAACCTTCGCGTGATTATTCTATTCAGTAACCTTTCCTAGGTTACAACAGATTTGCAGAACAGGACTTAGAAGAAATGACAGAAAGACAAAGCGTACTCAGAGCTACAAACTCTAGAAGTTGTGGAGAGTCATGGTCGCAATGTCTTGAAGTGACACGGCACATAGAAGAAGAAATAATCAACAAGTAGGGAAACTCTTATGAATTCAACGTGTCTCGCTCTTTACCGTATCTGCCTTTGCATAATACGTATCCTCACTCAAGACGTCGCACTAATTTACAAGGATAAATTTTTGAAAAAAATTGCTGTTTCATTTTATATTTGTTGAAACATATTTTAAAGTTGTTTTGTAGGGGAAAATGTATTATTTTGTGCATGCAAATACAATGTTGCTACAGTAGACTGGAATAAAGTATGGAATTCTATATTGTAGCTTTAACATTCAAAGAAAACTAAATTCATTTTGCCAAAGCAGAAAATAAATATTAGTACATTTCTATCAATGAGTATTGGTACATATAAACAAAGTAAACTGATATAAAACAAACAATAAAGTACAATAAATGTGAATGAATTCTTATAGATAATTACAGTAGATGCGGGCAAATTAAACAGCAAAGTACAATAAATGTGAATGAATTCTTATAGATAATTACAGTAGATGCGGGCAAATTAAACAGCAAAGTACAATAAATGTGAATGAATTCTTATAGATAATTACAGTAGATGCGGGCAAATTAATCAGCAAAGTACAATAAATGTGAATGAATTCTTATAGATAATTACAGTAGATGCGGGCAAATTAATCAGCAAAGTACAATAAATGTGAATGAATTCTTATAGATAATTACAGTAGATGCGGGCAAATTAATCAGCAAAGTACAATAAATGAGAATGAATTCTTATAGATAATTACAGTAGATGCGGGCAAATTAATCAGTAAAGTACAATAAATGTGAATGAATTCTTATATATAATTACAGTAGATGCGGGCAAATTAATCAGCAAAGTACAATAAATGTGAATAGATAATTACAGTAGATGCGGGCAAATTAATCAGCAAAGTACAATAAATGTGAATGAATTCTTATAGGTAATTAATGTAGACACAGACATAATAAAATATTCCACTGAATATTACCAGTCTTATACAACAAGCAACAGGGAAAAAACTAAATGCATTCTAGCAGAAGCTGGTATTTCAGCAAACAGTACAGACTACCATACATATTTTATTATTAGTCACACAATTTACTGTAATAATTTGATTTATTTTCAATATTTTATTATCGTCCTGTTCACACTCCTCCCCAGTCTTTTGAACAGGAGTAGAGGCTTAACCCTTATTTCCTTTTTAGGATTAGGTTTCCGGTTCCTTCTAAAGTCTACTTCCACACTATATTTCTAACGTCTCTGACTGAACTTTGAAATGTTATTCACTAATTTAATCTTGACATTTTCAAGTCTAGAGTTAGATGTTATCTATCCTACATAGCCCCAAGAACTTCACTTCGTCTCTTTTCTTACACTCATACACCACAAAGTAACCCCCTACCTTGAGTGACTCTCGGGCCTTGTACTGAGTGAACATTATTAATAAAATATTAAAAAAAAAAACAATTTTTATACTGTGCGGAATCAGGCTCATCAGACGCCCTAGCCTACTGGTACAACACTGATACGGTTGTATTAGGCGTGGAATAGGGTTTGGTACATTTAAAAATTAAAAAAAACGCGTCTTATGCGAGGGTAGATACGGTATTTAGCTTAATTAAAATTGTTTGGAATTCAGATTCATTTCGATTTTTAAATTCTATGTTTGACTTGTTTTCATTGGTTGGTTAAAGGACACGTTTATTTTATAGCGTTTTTACGCAATCTAGAAGATTTATGTAAATGTAAATGTAGGAAAGTTTTACAAACCAAACATGGATTTTTATCAATCATTAGGCGTTCTATTGTCAACACATGAAAGATGTAACTGACGAGGGTAAATACAAAAACCACGTTGAGAATACCATGGACTGAACATGTGAGCAATGTATCTCAATACAAATTATAATCAAATCAACAATGTTTTAAGGCAATTTTTAACATCAACTTGAGAGTTTTCTTGTTAATTTTATGTTATATACCGTACCTATGAACACTAATGGGTATGTCCCAATCCTCATAAATACGTTGGACACTATTGTAAGTGGGGATAATATGCTGTCTAAGTAGTCTACCACTAGAAGTGGTTTACCTACTTCACGCCGCTGGTGAGTATTGTATTTTGTTTTTATAAACATTACAATTTCATTTACAACCTCCGTTTTGGTTATTCCTCATTCAGTAACCTTTTCTACGTTACAACATTTTAACACATTCAACATTATGGATAAAAATAGTGATATATATATATATATATATATATATATATATATATATATATATATATATATATATATATATATCAGTGAACATAGAAGTCAACACTTAGAGGCGACAGTCTGTTTCATGCTAGATGCAATCGTCAAGCCACGAGCGCTGTTATTTTTCTCGGCTATTTATATATACGGGTTTGTGGTGCATTGTGGGTAGTCTATTTTGGCGGTTATTTACCGGAAGTCGTTTATTTGTTTATTTATTTATTTATTTATTTGTGTCAAATTGTTTTGCTTGTTTTTATTTAATTTTATTTTTATCTTATATATTTATTTATATTTTTTATTTTGATCGGTGTTTTTATTAACATAGTAAAAATTTATTTATATAGCTTATTGTGGGTAGTCTATTTTAGCGGTTATTTTACCGGAAGTCGTTTATATATATATTATATATATAATATATATTAATAATAATATCATATATATATATATATATATATATATATATATATATATATTTATATATATATATATATATATATTTATATATATATATATATATATATATATATATATATATATATATATATACTGATTTAGCATGAGTAAAATAAATTTATGGATTTGGACGAAAAAAATTCACCAAAATGACTTTAAAATCACCGAATACTTTTCATCCTTTAATAGTCAGATATGCTTAGCTTAATTTTTAACCTATATACATGTAGGTATATAAAATCAAATGTTGATAAGATAGCGAGGGTCATAAAGCACTGTCTGGGGCCATCAGTGAGGCATGCCACCCCCCGTCGCCCCGGTCGGGAGTTCGAGTGTAGTACGCACCAGCCTGCTTATACTTAACAGCAGGAAGAGACAGTTGAATGTTCTAGGGTACATAACGAAAAAAGACGGCTTGGAAAATCTGATACTCACAGAATAGATTGAAGGCAAGATGGACAGAGGAAAATAACGCATAACATACTTAGTGAGCTTGAATAAATGGATGGCGGGACAGGGTTTAGGAGAAATAGCCGAAAGAGAATATTTGTGAAGAGCAGCAAGGTTCAGGAAGTTGTGAAGAGCCATGAACGCTAATGTCCTAAAGAGACGCGGCACATAGAAGATTTTACGAATCTGGTAATGGAAACCGCTTTTCTCAGGAATCCTTTTCGATTATGAACCTAGACGGAATTGATTCCAGATAGGCTCTCACATTTAACACAGCCAGTAGCACGTGCACAGGTTTTGTTTCAGGCAAATACTTATTTCATTTTATTTATTTGATGTTATTCTGTTTTTGCACATACCTACTTTGCGTCAAGATATTAGTTTGTAAGATAAATACCTCGGGGGTGTGAGAGGTTTTCAGTATCAGGAGGATTAAATTCAACCTTTTTCTAAAGGATGAGAAAGCAAAATAGTAACGAATTCGGTCAGGTTAAGCGTCTACCGAGCCTCAAATCATTTAATTTCATTTTCTACAGTCAGCGCATTTTGCGCCGCCGCTGTGGTCACCACTCCCCTCCATCTCACAGTTGCATTTCATGGTGACATTCAAGGCAGAATAATGCAATGGCTTGGTGTTTCCTTTTGCACCGGGGATGTTGAGGTTATCCGATCCCTCCTCTCAAAAGTTAAAGAGTCAAGACCTACAAGCATTTGTGGGTTTTTATCCCTGGATGATTTTCACTTCAATTATGGAACTGTATTAATGTTATTTGTAAAGATGAAGTTCATTCAAGGCAGAATAGTGCAATGGCTTGACGGTTCCTTTTGCACCGAGGGTATTGAGGTTACCATCTCCCTCCTTTCAGAGGTGGATTTATTTTTGAAGTTACCTTCTAGCGTTTGCATAAAAAGGCAAGACCTACAAGGCAACATGTGGCTTGAGTATTTCCTTCTACTAGACCGGTAGCCACCCAAGGGTATAGGGCGCTTTATGCCTTGCTATTTTAACCATAGCTGGGGGTGGCAAGATGGATTCATACCTTTGCCATGGTTATTATCACATAAATTAACGTAATGAACTCGACGGGAATTCGAACTCGCATCTCCGATTCCTCAATCCGAGCCTCTATCCATTACTCCTCCGCACAAAAATATTACCGCCTCCATGAAAAGTATTTTTGAAAAAACAATTGTATATTTTTCTAAGCAACTATAATTATCTCTCTCTCTCTCTCTCTCTCTCTCTCTCTCTCTCTCTTTTTTTTTTTACATCCCGTGGGTGGGACACAGCTTCTACACACTAGGCGCTGTGGTTTCCATTACATGTCGGCTTTTACGAGATGGTTTTGAATTCAGCGTTGTCATTCTCCTGGACTGGTTGCCAACCAAGGCTAAAGAGGCCTGTCTGACGAACAATTTAACTCATAGCTGGGGAGAGAAGAGACGGATTTATACGTCCCCCAAGAGTATTTACAGAAAAGTGAATGAAAGAATCTCTTCGACCCTTAAATTAAATATTCTAAAATAAGAATACAGAACTGGGTTAGCTAATTTTCGATTCGTCTTTTCATCATCCTATCGTTGCTTTTTATCATAAATCTCCAAATCGAATTCTCTCCAACCTTTGGATTAAATAGTGTGAAATAAAAATAAAGAAATATGTTTGTTAAATTTTATTATGTTGTTTGGTAAATAATATCTGCTTTTAGTGTTAACCATTTAGTTGTATCTCTATCTATAAAAAGCAGGATGTGTGTGTGTGTGTGTGTGTGTGTGTGTGTGTGTGTGTGTGTGTGTGTGTGTGTGTGACGAATGCACGGCCTCAATTTTCGATGGATTTGCACCAAAATTTACATGTACGTGCTCCAAATTAGCGGAGAGGCCAAGACCGACTTTGCATTTCTCAACTCTCATCGATAGTGGTAATAATAATTTCATGCTTCTACGGCAGTTTTCATGTAGTTTGCGACCATTTTCTACTGGCCAGAGTGAGAGCCTATAACTGGCTGCCACGAATAGGCAGGAAGATTCTATTGGCCAGCATGAGAGCCAACAGCTGACTGACATGAATGTTAACTAGCATGCTAGCATGCAAAAAAAATGATAACTGCATTCATCACAAGTGGGAAAAATTTAAATCTGCATGACAATTTACTCCAATTGGCTCATTCGCTTGCTTAAACTCAACGTTCATTCTGATTCCGTAGAACTGGGTTGGGTGTGAAAAAGTATTTGTTGTTAACATTCTTTTTTCATTCGGTTTTTCCAGTTACGAGTCCTTTTTTAAACTGATCGTTTTGTGTTCATTTTGTTTAGTTCTTTTTTCGTAACAGATTTAATGTTTAGGATAGATCTTAGAAAAAATTCGCAGTGTGAGATAGGCAAGAAGTAAGGCATGTAGCAACATCAGCACGGCAAAGGGCACTCCTTTAAAGGTAAGGAAGGGCAAAAATATTTTAAGTCAAGTGATAGCGATTGCTGTATGAGTCGTACGATTTTTGAATCAAGCACGGGCAACGCCGGGCCATGCTGCTAGTTCTTTTTTATTATTATAATAGTTGCATAAAAATACATTACTAATTCCTAATGTATTTACACTATTTCCATTGTTTAGACTGTTCTCATTTTTGTTGTCATATTCACGACGTTTCGGCCATTTAACGATCCGGCCATCGTCAGGTGACTGGAATTTCGAACTGAACCCTTTATTTCATCTATTGGGGTAGATGTTTTTCTAGCATCAGAGTTTTGAATGAGAACAATCTATCTTTTGATTAAACTGTTTAACTCAAATTACGCTGTGTGCGAATTTTGACCAAGATTTCCAATTGGCACTTGTGAAAAAATTTTCTCGTTGCAGGTGAGGGCTTGTTTGTTTATTCTGCGATTCCCTGAATAGAAACAATTTTTCAATCGCTGAAAGACAAGAGTTCCTGATTTCTAATGAAACTAACGAACGCTTTTCTATGTCAGTCTTTCTTTCGGCTATAAATGAATCTATTTCTGTTCTATTAGAAGCCATTTCGGGATGCATGGCTATATATATATATATATATATATATATATATATATATATATATATATATATATAAAAGATATATGTCAGAATTGGCTATCATTCAAACCAAGTATTTGTTTGGCTATAACAGTTCCAGCCGAAATGTTTCTACATTTAGCAGAAAGCCCGTAGGCGATTTACATTATTTCGCGGTTGTAAACTCTAAGAGCTCTGGAATAAAAGCTTATAATTATTCCAGATTTCATTACATTTTTTAACTTATGGTAATCGTTTAATATATATATATATATATATATATATATATATATATATATATATATATATATATATATATATATATATATATATATATATATATATATCAGTCAGTTATGTACCATGCGTCATACACGTTTAACGTTTGATGAGGCAGATTTTTTTCCTGCACTAGGTTGCCATTTCATTCTGCGGTAGACTAGTTGCCATCCAAGTCTATAGAACTCGATCTGTCCTGCTATTTACCCATATCTGGGGGGAGAAGAGGATTTATATCTTTCCCAAGGGTATTAGCAGGTAAGTGAATGTAATTGATTCGACTGGGATTCGAACTTGTCTCTCAGATTCCTCAATCCGAGCTGCTATCCATTACTCCACACACACACACACACATACACACACACACGCACACACACACATACATATATATATTAATGGATAGAGGTAATATATATATATATATATATATATATATATATATATATATATATATATATATATATATATATATGAAAGTGGACAGTCTGTTCCATGCTAAACAGAATCGTCAGGCCATGTGCATACGCTCTCTCTCTCTCTCTCTCTCTCTCTCTATCGAGCACTTTAACCCATAAATATAGCATACCTTAAAACTATATTTTATCATACATACATACATACATACATATATATATATATATATATATATATATATATATATATATATATATATATATATATATATATATATATATATATATATACCGGCTGTAACAGCAAAATTGTCCAAATCGTTTAATAGCCTAATTATCCATCCCACAAAATGCTTCATATCTAAAAAAACCACTAAACTAATTGAGTTTCTTTTTTCCAGGTTTTCAGAGAACACATTTAGCCATCTTGACATAATTTGTCGTAAGGATCACTGAACAAAACCCTTTGTGTGATTCAGCTAAAAAGAGAGCAGGTTAAAATTGTTTTGTGTCAGACCCACCGTCTTCCCAACTGAGCAATGGTGAGAGGAAAAAGATCATTCCGGCCTTTAGTAATTGTATCAACATTCATACTCTGACATACATCTTCAAAGTCTATTCGAAAAACCATCACGAGAACAGTGAATAAATTTTAAAAAGTGGGAACAGAAGAGAGGTTAATGGACCGGGAGGTCACAACAGGAAGAGGGATCATCATTTCAACTTAGAGCTAAAGAGATCGATTAGAAATCATCCAAATTAATCCATAAGTTGGTTGGCACGTGAGAAAGGAGTTCCAGCTATGACAGCCCAAAGAGCAGTGAAAAAAACAAACTTGAAAATGAAATCGTACGGGAAACCTGTGTAGGTACCTTGTTACTCCAGGATACAAAGTTAGAAGGTTAGAGAGGACGAAGATCATCTTGAATAAGTTGGAAAATGATCCTAGAATAAATATATATATATATATATATTTGAACTTTATTTCAATACTCCATTTTCTTCTCATCCTTAGTTATTATTAATTAATGATGAACATATCATTTTCGTTTATGATCGATTTCATTACGATTCTTCCGTTGAGATTAGGGAGTAATTATATTGCTCAAAGTAGAGTCTAAGAATGTTATAAAGAGCTCGGAGAATTCCAGTAAGATATCTTTAATCATTTCCAAGATACAACTGTTCTGCGCTTAATCTACCAATTGGGCAATTTTGCTGTTACACCTGATATATATATATATATATATATATATATATATATATATATATATATATATATATATATATATGTGTGTGTGTGTGTGTGCGTGTGTTACTTAAATCTTATTTTTAGTGGATACTCATATTTGAGTAGACGCTCTGTGCATTTATTAAACAGTATCTATTTCGTTTACCGGCCTGAATATTCGAGAAATTTCGTTAGAAAAAATATGCGCTCTTCGCCAGGATTCGGAAAATATATGACAGTAAAAGCTGGACAATCTCATAGCAGTGTTAAATAATAGTTTAGAAGACTATTATTTTTTAGAAATGTATATCTCTGCTCTGAATTTCTGTGGTTGATCTTTGAGATCAGATGCAAGACAAAACAGAGGAAGTCGATCTTTATTAGCTGAACCAACGTGAGAACGATAGATAAAAAAAGGTTTTCGGAGAGTTATTTCTTAACCGTCAAGCAATGTAGACGTGTTGACTTTCGAGTTTGTAAACTGCCTCCCAGTGGATGGAGAGCAGCTCTACTGGCTAGTTAGAAGGTGTATACGTCGACGTAAATAAACTAGTTAAATTTTAAATTAACGTTGTTGATGTCTCTGGACCCAAAACATTTCGCCGGGAGAAGACGAGAGAGAGAGAGAGAGAGAGAGAGAGAGAGAGAGAGAGAGAGAGAGAGAGAAGATACAACATACTAGTGAATCAACGCCGTCGACCAAGGCCTCCCCCGCCCAACACAAGAGAGAAGATATGCAAAAGCAGATTAAGAAGAGTTGAGCCAACAGAGCAGAAATATGGTTCTACAGACGGATGATGAGAATACCATGGACTGAAAATGTGAGCAACGAGGAAGTTTTGGAAGTTTCGGAAAAAATCAAAACAAAAAGGCCACTTATAATAAGAATCTAAAACAGACAGTTAAAATTTCTCGGGTTGATAATGAGGAAAGGAGTCTTGGAAAATTCGATGCCTACAGGACAGATTGAAGGCAAGGGAGAAAGAGGAAAACAGAACTTAACCTAACTAGCGTGCTTGTGTAAATGGATGGCGGAACGGGGTTTAGGGGAGCGAACGAACAGACAAAATTTATTAAGAGCTACAAATAACAGGAAAATGGGGAGAGCGATGATCATCAACGCCCTAAAGGGTCAGGGCATATAGTCGAAGAAGATTAGTCAATCCTCTGACCATCTGCAAGATATATGTTAAGGAATCTAGAACACACTAATTTTATGCATGTATATATGGGAAGAAGAAGGCTAAACAATCATTGGGCTCATATATAGTTTATTTTCGGAATTTTTCTTTATATTGCAACTTCTTTTTTTAACAAAGAATGTTATCTTCTGCCCTAGTAAAAAACAAAATATTTGGTGTCTTATTAAAATACTTATCTACGTAGATATCTGCGAAAGGGAAAATGAGAGAGAGAGAGAGAGAGAGGAGGGGAGAGAGCGAGAGTAAGAGTCTGATATCATAGGGAATAAATAAAATGTTTTGAAATAAGTAAAAGTCGATGTGAGGTTTATTTTGGTGGGTAGGCGAAGAGGTAACAGTTATAGGTGTCAAGTAAATATGGCTGGTGTATTATTAGTGACACGTGATCTAACACGTTCTTTCTGGTCAACACAGAGCGTCATACTTATGTGAGCAGGCACGTACATAACCTTCATATTGTCTGTCAATTACTAAACTCGGGACTAAACTGAATTTTTTATCCTACGTGTCCCGTCCCCTCAAGTGGTGAGAAATCATGGCTCTCCACAATTTCTTAACATTTGTAGCACTTAAACTTTTTCTTTCTTATCTGTTTCTCACAGTTCATGTTCTGCCATAATTACTCCATGTTTCCTTACGTCGCCCTTGCTTTCAATATATCCTGTGAGTGTCAAATTCTCCAAGTCTTCTTTTCTCATTACGAGCTCTAGAATTTTTAACTGTCTCTTTCTTATTCTATGTTTATTTTTTCTTCCTTTTCCACCTTAAAACCACTTTGCAAAAGACGAAGCGTCGCGGACGTCACGTTGTTCTATCGCTATTTCCATGGCATGTGTTCTGACTAGCTAGATTCCTTAGTCCCACCAGCCCGACCTTTACAACTGGGACCAGCTATGCCTCGCGCACAAGGGTGAATCATCCCCATTGATTTCGTATTCCAATAGTAAGAAGGAGATTACACTCGGGCAGCTTCCCAAGAGCTACTGATTTTTTTGGAACAAATTCCCGGTAGGATGTTTTACCAATCAATTAACCTCTTCAAGTCTACTTTTAACTATTATCTTTCCTGCATAGCCCCGTCCCATGAACATCACTTCTTGCCTTTTCTTACGCTCATACAATACCACACAGTAACGCTCTACCTTGGGTGGCTCTTGGGCATTGTATCACGTAGATAATATTATAAAAAATATTTCTGTTGCCTCAGGTCTTCTCTTCATCTATTTTTTATATTATTTTTTTTATTTATTACAGCCAATGAATCTTTTACAGGTTATTTAAAGTCAGAAGATATGTTTAGATTGTAAGAATTTTATTTTAAATAATAATGATTTACTGATACAAGTCCTACTATTTAACCCATAGCTGAGGGAAGAAGAGGTGGATTTATACGTTTCCTAAGACTATTTGCGCGTAAGTGAATAAAACGAACTCGACTGGAATGCGAACTCTGTTCTCCGACTGCCAATACCGAGCCTTTATCCATTACACCACCCGCACATCGAAGCTTACAACACCTGGTAGCCCCAAGCGGTCACCCATCTAGGTAGTGACAAGGTTCTTCTCTTCGGTGATCCTCCAAGAACCGATGTTTCAACGTGATATGACCGTAAACTGTGCTAACCGCATATGCAAGTTCACCGCATCTGGTATTTCCAAGCGGTCACCCATCTAGGTAACGACCAGGCTCGTCGTTGCTTAACTTCGGTGATCGTACGAGATCCGATGATATGGCCGTAAGGCATACCGTCCGCGCATCCAATATTACAGCATCTAGTATTCGCAAGCGGTCTCTCATCTAGGTAGTCACCAAGATCTGAATTGCTTAACTTCTATGTTTCAACGTGATATGACCATAAGCCATCTGGTATTCCCAAGCGGTCACCCATCTAGGTAATGACTAGGCTCGGCGTTGCTTAACTTCGGTGATCATACGAGAACCGATGATATGGCCGTATCTAATGATACAGCACCTGGTATTCTCAAATGGTCACCCATCTAGGTAGTCACCAAGATCTAAGTTGCTTAACTTCGGTGATCGTGCGAGAACCGGTCTTACAACAGTATCCAGTTGATCCTACTATTTAACCCGTAGCTGAGATGTGAAGAGGTGGATTCATAAAATTATCAAGGGTATTTGCGCGTAAGTGAATCTTACGAACCCGATTGGAATTGGAACTCGGCTATCTGATCTCCAATTCCGAGCCGTTACCCATCACGCCACTCACATATCTAATCTAACAGACCTCCCTGGTATTCCGAGTGGTCACCCAAAAAGTTATTGACCCAGGTGTTACTTAATTTTGGTGATTATCTGAGAACTGATGCTTCAACGGATCCAATGCCATAAAGGAGGGTTGATATCGCATAGAAGTTGAGCACTCTTTTCTTTGTTTCTAATTTAATTTTCCTGTTTCATTTTTCTTTGATTAGCATTTGGAAGGCAGCTTTCATTATTCCAATGCATCTTCGGATCTCGGTGTTATATTTTCCGTTCTCTGTTATAAGATTTTATAGCTGAGATTGTTTTTTCATCATCAAGGGTCAGTGTTCGATCTCTGATAAAAGCCCAAACTTTGAAAAATGGTATTTAAGGTAGCCTAACGTTCTTCACTTGAAAGACAGGTGTAGGGAAATCTCTTCAACTTTTGTCACCACATGATTGAATAAGGATAATCAGAGCCGGCGCGTACTACCCCGGAAGCCCCACCCCACAACCTTCAATCCAGATTGGGTGGCCCGGGTAGTGCTTTGTGACCCTCGATATATCATTAATATTTGCTTTATTTTACCTACATTTATATACGGTAAAATTAAACTAAGCACAACTAATAAACGTTGACAAATTTTCGCGGATTTTGACGTCATTATGGGGTCTTTTTTCTCTCCTCTAAATTCGTGAAATTGTTTTGCTCATGCTAAGATTCGTGAAAAAAAAACACTATAAAATTCACAATTTTTTTTATCGATAATGTTGAATGTGTTAAAATTATTCAACTTTTTAACAAGGAAAATCTCAAGTTGATGTTAAAAGATTGCCACAAAACATTGTTGATTTATTTAAGATGGAATGATCTATTATGGCATGTCACTAATTTGCATTTAGATAAATTGTATTTATTTTCAGTTTATTTTTTAGTTGAATTGTTCCCCTATATTGCATGTGATACATTATTGTATGTAATTAGGCTAGAATAAAATTTGTATTTTATATGAATACTACCTTATGAAAATTGAGATATAGTAGAGTGGGGAGAGTACCGTATCACTGATTCAGGGGTGCACGGGACCCTTGCCCCAGCCCTGAGAATAATTTTAGTAAATAATTTTACAAGAAAACGTTATACAGAAATCCGAAAGCTAAAATACGAATAGCGAAAGGTGCTTTTCAGAAGCTGAGCTAAGAAATAAGTGCCCGAAAAATGTCTTTACAATCAAAGAAAAAAAAAGGGAAAGTCTGCTAAATAATATCTGATCATAAAATATCTAATCATACCAATGAAAGCGAAAAGGTTTCGTCACGGATGAAGAAAAGTAACAGAAATTTGGTCCTACAGAAGGATGCTAAGAATAAGTTTGAAGAATAGGGACTCCAAAGAAATTAGTGCTCGCAATGAGAAAAGGACAACAGAACGTTTTAAGATATGTAATAAGAAAAGACGAATTCGGTGAATGAATGTCGAATATTTTTTGTATGGAAACCGTTAATTCTACCATTTCCATTACATGTTTTCTTTTAGTAATTTCACTCCCCCAAAAAGGCAATAAAGCCATTAAGATGTGAACGTTATAACAATCAGAAATATCTATCTATCTATCTATCTATCTATCTATCTATCTATCTATCTATATATATATATATATATATATATATATATATATATATATATATATATTGTTATATAGGAATAAATTGTCGCTGCCGACATTTGAACATAGATCGCCAGTGAGCAAACACAGGCGATGCTATTATTGAATTAAGTAGACCACGTGACCATAGAGGAAACGCATAATTAGGAAGTCATGTGACGTCTAATTGATAGTTATTTCTAGTGTTATCCTCTATTACTATTCGGATCCCCATTTCTAGTCTATCCTCTATTACTATTCGGATCACTATATCTACTCTAATGCTATACGGACCGCTATTCCTTACTCTGTTCACTATACTATTTCTCTACTTGGATCACTACACGGATTACAATTCAAGCTAGTATTATCGAGCAAGTACTATTAGTGCGAGTGCTATTCGAATGCGTCTGACACTAGTATTATTCAATGGCGCTACTATAGTTGTATCTGCGATTACAAAGGCTCTACTGCAACGATCATTACGAAAGTGACAACAAGTATTCGTTGACATCCAAAAAGTGGCAACGAGTGTTCGATGACATCACAAAATATATATATATATAGTAAAGGTAATAAATCAATTGGTATATAACCAAAGTGGATCCTAGTAATATAAAATATTAAAACTGATCCACAAAAAGAGCTCAATGTATTTATTATTACAGAGCAAATAATTAGTACACAATAAAATCCAAAATTACTTCATATGGGGAATAGGCTGATTTCAATTTGTCAGTCTTATTCAACCCCGGTATAGATTGAGTTCATGTTGAAATTATACATTTAACTGTGACAGCTACAAAAAAAAAAACGTCGATAAACTAATACAGAATATATCCATTTCAATGTTTCAGTCAGACAAAAGGTACGAGGCAGTGGTCAGGGGAGGGTGGAAGGTATTAGTCTTAAAGGAAAGAGCTTTTATAAAATTAAACCCGGACATCAACCTTATGACATTAAATTGGGGTTATGTGAAGAATGAAATGTTAATTTAAAACTAAGAGAGGAACAAAAAGGCTTAAAAAAAAACTTAAAATTATATAGAAATACAAAATCGTACTTAAAAGTACTCTTCCAATAACAAGTTATATTTTAAAATAAAATATATTTAAATAAATTAAAAATAAGTCATATTTAGATAATTTATATTAAAATTAAGTAAAATTATATTTGAAGACGGTTATTTTAATATAAAAACAATAGGTTATATTAAAGAATAAAAATATTTAGAAATAATGTAATAAGATAAAATAAATTATTCATTTAGAAATAAAAATGAAATAAATAAATTTAAATTTAACTTTAAAGATAAGTTAAATCAGAAACAACTTATATTTAAAAATAGAAAGTTATACTTAAAAACTGATACTAGTTTGTTTAAATATATTTTTATTTGCAAATTGTACTATCCATGACATTTAGGAAATGTATTGAAGTTTTCATGGTTTTCAATTCAGGATGTAGTCGACCTCCCCAGATGCCTTTTCTTTGTGAATTGCCATGACTTCTGTGGAAATATAGGAGATTAGTTCTCCACTACTTTATCTACGGTTTAGAAATTAGTTTTTATTCTATTAAACTGGTTGTTAATGAGCCAACTCAACCCCGCCATCGAAAACCATAATTAATAGTGGGCGAGAAAAAAGGTAGATGCGTGACTTGTGTGTCCACCAGATTATCCCGGAATTTGAACCTGGCCCAAAGATTCCACTTTCTGCGCTGATATCCGGTAAATCACCGGCACATCCTGACGTATTAAACAATTAGTTTACGCTCTAGCTTCCATAGTACTCACTGAATGGTCATAAATGTATTCTTAACAATGCAAGCCTGTCTTATTGTTCATGATCTCATATTCAAGAAATGCTTACATTTTGAACCTTAAAATTTCGAGGTGTTAATTCAGGTTGAGACATTTGTTCATTGGACAAGGCACATTTCTACCAAAATTGAAGCTGCATCATTTCCATCAGGCAGTAACTCTCCTTCCTTGTGTCACATTCGATAGCGACGTAGGCGCGCTGAAAAATAAACATTTCCATCAAACTGTCACAAAACAGAAGGCCTAAATAGACTAATATGTCTCATATGGGGGGATCTTTAATGCACATGAAAATGACTTACATACCAGAATATACAAGTTGTATAAGATCCCAGAATAATGGACTGAATGTAATTCAGATTTTATACGAGCCGATTAATATACTTTGAAAGACAAGAATTCAGCACAGATAAACAGACTTCTGCCGCTTTCTTTTGTGTATTATGAAATATTTTTGAATTGGATTTCAAAGAAAGGTGGACGTGTCATACCACCAACTGTGATGATGAATACCAATTACTTTGACTTTTTGGTTACTAATAGTGACTATCATGTTCTCTTTTCTCTTCACACTTGGGTGTTTTCTTATGTTCATTTCTCCTTTTCGTTCAGAAAGATATTTGACTTTCTACATTTTTCCTTTCGTTTTTCTTCAATTTGACTTTCCTTCTTTCTTTCTTCGTTTATTTATTAAGGCTACAGTTTTTCTTTCGTTTTTTTTTCCAGTTTTCATTATTTTCTTTTGTCATATAAAGGATGAGATTCTTTGTAATGAAAACTGATTTTTGGTTTGGTTTGGGTTGATTTAATTTACAGCATATCAACCTCAATGGGTTATTTAATGCCAACAAAAGTTTATTTCTGGTAATATTTTTTCCAAAAATGTATTGCTAATAATATTTCTTTTTCCAAAAATGTATTGCTGGTAATAATTTTTTGTTTCAAAAATGTATTGCTGGTAATTTTGTTTTCAAAAATGTATTGCTAGTAATAATTTTTTTCTTCAAAAATTTATTGCTGGCAATAATTTTTACAAAATATTTCTGATATAAAAACGTATTTTTACACTTTCATAATGTTTTGACCCCTTCTTAGAGGTTAACTATTTGCCTATAGCTGGGGCCCTAACGGGTGCTACCACCTTGGGTTTGCGTGGACCTGGGAACACCAGCAATTAAGAGGTGGTTCCACGCTACTCAAAACCTCCTGATCAGAGTCCTTGCTGTTGGATGTAGTTTATCGTCTTACCCAGAACGCAGATGTAGTTTATCGTCTTACCCGGGAATCGGATGTAGTTTATCGTCTTACCCGGGACTCGGATGTAGTTTATCGTCTTACCCGGGACTCGGATGTAGTTTATCGTCTTACCCAGGACGCGGATGTAGTTTATCGTCTTACCCGGGACTCGAATGTAGTTCATCGTCTTACCCAGGACGTGGATGTAGTTTATCGTCTTACCCAGGACGCGGATGTAGTTTATCGTCTTACCCAGGACCGGAAAACTGACTTCTGTCTTGTTTTATTTGTCATTTTTATTTCTTTGTTTGCCATGTTCTATGTTTGCCATGTTTTTATGCACTTGATTTTTTTTTCAGAAATATATATTTTTTTCTTTTTATAAGTTTTTTCCCCACTTCATTTTTTTCTTTTGCTGTACTCATTATGACCAAGGGGCCTTGGTAGCCAAAATAGTATATACATTGCTACATGATATAGCAAGGTAAAATTGTGCAAAATTCAGCCTTTCTGTAGTACGAACGAAATAAAAGACAAGTCTTTGATACTGGTGTTAAGAATAAGGACACAGAATGATTTATTGGTTTTGTAGCCAAGGTTGTGTATACTTTCTACATATAGCAAGTTTTTCTTGTACAAAATTCTGCCTTTCATGTAATCCCCATTGGTACAAACGAAATAAAATACAAGTCTATGATAACAATGTTAAGAACGCAATGGTACATTGATCTTATAACGAAAGTAGTTTATGCGTTGCTACTTGATATAGCAAGCTCCTGTGGTACAAAATTCAGCCTTCTAAGTTAATCGCAAGTGGTAAGAACAAGATAAAGCACATGTCTGAGATAATAGGGTTAAACATAAAAACAGACTGACTTATTGGTCTTGTAGCTAATGTGGTAAATGTATTGCTACAAGATAGCAATTTCAAATGCTAGGAGAGGCTAGGTTAAGTTTGATTAACGACTTCCTTATCAGAAATTTCTGCAATTTAGTGAAATGGCCAAAGTGAATAACAAATCCCTTTGATATTCTGAAAGAAAAATGAAGACAATTTTGTCTTTCATAAGCATGGCTGGTGCTAACCTCCTGGTGAGTGACTCGTTTGCCTTTTCGGTCTAAAATTCTCTGTTGACATGAAGTGGAAAGATTATATTGAATCAGTTGCTAGATCTGCCGCTAAGTAATTTGTTTCACTGTGTCGTGTTAGACAATTTTTATCTCCAGAATCTATCTTACATATTTAGAAGTCTACCATTCGTCCATGCGTCGAATATTGCTGCCACATATATTCTGGTGCTTCTACTACTTATTTAAAGGTTCTTGATAAAATCTTACATATTTATAAGTCTACCATTCGTCCATGCGTTACATATTGCTGCCACATATATTCTGGTGCTCCTGCTATATATTTAGGGACTCTTGATAAAATCCAAAGAAGAATCCGCAACATTATTGGTCCTGAGCTGGCAATTTGGGATCAATCGCTTTACAACTGCTATAATGTAGCTTCCCTGTGCCTTTTCTACAAATACTCACATGGTAATTGTTCTTATGAACTTTCCTCTATGGTACAAGCTCCTGTAACTGTATCATTTGCAACGTGTGCAGGGTCTTTCGCCCTCTGATCAGTCTCCACGGGACAACTTACTTACTTACTGCAAAAACTGCCATTCTGTTGTTTGTCTCTTCAGTCTTGTTTACGGATGAGGCAACATTTGGAGGAGATGGAAGAACGAATTTACACAACCAACAAATTCCCCGTGGTTCAGTACAACCTAGACACCAGCATCAGTTTACGATTAATGTGTGGGCTGAAAATTGTAGGTGACTATCTGGTAGGTTCATATGTTCTCCCAGCAGCTCTTACAGGAGCTGCCTACCGAGACATTCTTTCGAACACACCTCTAGACCTGTTAGGGGATGTACCCCTGCTAATATGAAGATGCATGTGGTTTGTGCAAGATGCGACTCCAGCACATTTTAGTCACATTTTTCGCGATTCACTGGCTGATGTCTACCATGAAAGATGGATAAGTAGGGGAGGACAGATTCCACGGCCTTGCCTGTTCCCCCGACCTCAATCCTAAAACAATTGTTTTATGCAGCCGAAATTATTAATGCACAGACGCTTTGCCAACGTGTCATGGGAGACTGCGAAACCATTCGACACCGTGCGGGAGTATTTGAAAGGGTCCACCAGTCAATGATCCGACGGGTGCATGCGCGTGTAGAAGCAAGTGAAGGACATTTTGAATATTTGTTATGAGTTGCTATGTTGAGGTACAACGATAGCCTTTTGGACATATGTTTTGGTGGTGTCAGGAAACTGTCCCAAAGCTTGTAAATATATTTTTGGATTGTATCTTGGATTGTTAATAGCTTCTACCGTAAACTTGAAACATAATAACTCAAAAACGAAAGATTTGCGGGCATATGTTTATATGGAATTTGTTTTGGTATGTGCCCCCCACCCCAAAAAAAACTTCGTAATTTTTGATACAACCTGTGCGTGTGTTAAAATTCTATTCCCTAATAATCTCTGTGTGAGGTATGCTGTGTTATTCAAACAGATATCATTGCCTCACTTCTATGCATATATCATTGTTTGTATATGATGTATGACTGTGTACACGGAAAAAATTAGGGTTATATAGCAACGAGTCAATCCCATATCCTGAGGATTGCTATTCATGACAACGGCATTGATAACCTTCTCGTAAACCTAATACTTTTGTGTAACAATTATGGCTGCTCACTTTCAGAACGAAATGCGCATGCGTCAACAGACAAACTCTTTCGAACACACGTGAGCGACCTCAATATGACAGAACCTTGAAAAACACAGGAAATCAATGTAATACGAAAGTAGCACGAATATATTTGATCTTCAAAAATTTAAATGCAATGTCAATCGTTATCTTCTGTCCTCTTTATCCCTCTTCTCTTACTTTTATCGCCCCTTAATAACGTTTCCCTTAGTCTTATTCTTTCACACTCAGTAATCCCTTGTGTCTTAGTGGCTTTATTGCCTTACTTTGGGTGAAATGACTAAAAATAAGTATGAATAATAAAAGTGTTTTAGTTTCTTATCAAAGGCTTATTCGACATGAAACCAAAAGACATGGTTTCAATTTCTAAAAGGTACAATTATTCCATAGGTTATTTGGACGATTATCCTCACCTTTATTGTTTCAGTCATCAGGCTTCAGAAAAGTAAAACATCGCATCACACTAGACTATCAATGCTCTCTAGCCAAGTTTCTTTTTCTGCGATTGATTTTTTCCAAACCTAAAATAACATTTAGACGAGATTAACGCCACAAGACAGCTGATATTGATCCCGAAAGGATTTGTTGTGAAGGGAACAAAATGCTAATATATATATATATATATATATATATATATATATATATATATATATATATATATATATATATATATATATATATATATATATATATATATATATGTTTGCTTGACAACCTAACTGTCAGGGTTTCAATTCTCGGTAGTGGATGCGCATAATAATAATTATTAATAATAATAATAATAATAATAATAATAATAATAATAATGATAATAATAATAATAATAATAATAATGTCGTTTTAGAAAATAATATTTTAACCCCAACCTCGGTGACGAAGAGGTAGCAAATCAGACTCAATATAGCGCCGCAAGCTCACATATTCCGTGGTGGAACTCTACTGAGCCACGACTACTATCACCAAGCCGCTCACTCTAGAGCACTAGAAGCTGGTTCAAGCAATGATATACACATGATAGAAATTATTAGGAGGTCCGAGGCTCGTTGGAACAGTTGGTATGATGTTTGCTTGACAACCTTACTGTCAGGGTTTCAATTCTCGGTAGTGGATGCGCACTGCTGATGAGTCCCAAATATAGGACGAAACGGCCGTCCAGTGCTTTCTGCATTCTGTTGAGGTTTCAGACTCGATGAATCATTTAAATATAATTATCAAATTCTCTTAAAAATTTCAAATGTATATCATTGCTTGAACCGGCTTCTAATGCTCTGGGGTGAGCGGCTTGGTGATAGTAGTTGTGGCTCCAGGGACACAGTCCTATGGTTAAAGTGAATCTCAGTAGAGTTCCACCACGGAATATGTGAGTGAGCGATGCTATATTGAGTCTGATTTGCTACCTCTTCGTCACCAAGGCCCGTTAGAACAGTTGGTATGGTATTTGCTAGACAACCTAACTGTCAGGGTTTCAATTCTCGGTAGTGGATGCGCACTGCTGATGAGTCCCAAATATAGGGCCAAACGGCCGTCTAGTGCTTTCTGCATTCTATTGAGGTTTCAGACTCTATGAATCACTTATATATATATATCTTGAATATTACTTGCTCACTTTTGTCTTACCAGACTTTGAATTATGGCACTTTGTGTCCTCTACATGATTTGATTGACTTTTCAACCACCTGATGAATACTCATAAACGTTCTCAAAGCTTTCAAGCCTTGATAAACTAAAGACATCTTTGCTCTTGTATATAAACACGGGCAAAACAGGGGACGAAACGCGTCGGCTAAAAATATTTTTCCTTTTGTCTTTTTATTCATTTTTTCCTTCACAGATACACCCTTTCTGAAAATAATTATATATACACCCTTGTGCAAATGAATTGAAACAAAACGAATAATTCCGTTATTATTTACTTTTTTTCGTATTTTCTCAGTGAAACATGACCTAGTGCAAATGTTAGTACTTCGTATATCCATTCCACGAAGTCGTTCCTTGCAGATTGACCACAGATTCTCGAGTGGATTTAAATCAGGAGAGTTTCCGGGACAGTCTAGTAACTTTTATATGCTCACTGGTAAGGCTTGAGAGTGTGTTCGTGCAGCGTTTTTATTTTTCGTACGCTTCCTTGGAGTAACGTTCATCGCCGACAATGGCCGTAGGAAAACTAATCGACAGTCGAGACAATAGTGTTTGGGCGTGATAAAAATCTGATGCAATCACGGATGACGCAATATTTTTCAAGGCCAAACAAATTTCATCACACACCCAGAAAATAGATTCATATTACTGCACACCACTGCAAATCACCTAATCTGAATAAAAAATAAAAATCGATTACACCCTGTCACTCCAGTGGGTCTAAAACTGGCTGTATGGTGAAAGAAAGGAAACTAAAACGTTTGTTTCAATTAATTTGCACAAGGTTGTTGCACACACACACACACACACACACACACACACACACACACACACACACACACACACACACACACACACACATATATATATATATATATATATATATATATATATATATATATATAGATAGATAGATATAAAGAAAGAAAAGTAAGATATATAATCCGGTGTTCTTGATAATTTTTATTTTTATTTTTACAAAACAGTGCTCAATGTAAATTTACAGAGCATAAATACTTACTTGTTTTAAAATGAAATATAGTCTATTAGTAACTAAGAGTAAAAATATATTAAAATTGTAGTTAAATAAAACTTATTCTAACCCAGACACCCCTAAAAAGAGTCTTTAAGTATACAAGTAAGAAAAAAATGCCGAAAAACTTTTTGCCGTTAATAAAAAAAAACCAGACGACATGCATTTAACAGATGTCATAATTCGTTGGAAAATACACCCATACCCCCCACCCGCTAAACTTAACCTCTTTTTCGAACGTAACTCATAATTGATACAATAATAGTTAATAAAAATGAACACGCTACCGCCCCTGTCTGAATGATTGGATTTCTCTGTATCGTTGGAAACAGGAAATTATGAATTTATATGTGCGTTTAAAACTCAGTAAATTTCAATATAAGTTATTTCAAAATTCGCTTGAAGATGAAAAGGAACTAATGCTTTTAATTTAATTATATAATTAAATTTGAAGTTTTTAGCTTCCATTTTTGAAACATGGTTATTACTGTGTAGCGAAAAAAAAACATATTTTAAATCAGTTAATTTATAATATATATATATATATATATATATATATATATATATATATATATATATATATATATATATGGTACGAACAAAATAAAACATAAGTTTTTGATAATGGAACACGGAATGGCGACAGTCCGTTTGAAACAGACTGTCGCCATTTTGTGTTGATCTCTGTGTCAATACTGCTTATATTTACATATGCTCTATCTTGGATTTTGAACACATTTACCCTATAAATATATTCTTTTTCTTCTACGTACCTTCAGGACGTGAGGGAACATGGATCTCCACAACTTTCTGTCCCTTGTAACACTTGGTAATTCTTTTTGATATCTCTCCTAATCCCTGTCCCGCCAAACACTTCACGCATATCCATTATGTAGGTTATTCGCTGCTTTCCTCTGACCCACTTTCCTCCGATATGTCCCGTGAGTGTTAAATTCTCTTGTAATCTCTCTGTGAGGCATGGTGTGTTATTCAAACAGATATCATTGCCTCAGTCCTATGCGTATATCATTGTGCGTGTATGATGTACGACTGTGTACACGAGATTATATTAAGGTTTAAAGCAACGAGTCAATCCCATATCGCGAGGATTGCTATTCATGACAACGACATTGATAACCTTCTCGTAAACCTAATACCTTTGTGTAACAATTATGGCTGCTCGCTTCCAGAACGGAATGCGCATGTGTCAACAGACGAATATTTTCGAACACACGTGAGCGACCTCAATATGACAGAACCTTGAAAAACACAAGAAGCCGATGCCTTACAACCGTAGCACGAATAAAGTATTTGTTTCAACTCGGTGTTCCATACTGTAGCTATACCGATTATCAGTTATTTTATGTATTATAATTCTTTTTGTACGCCGTTACATATGCAGATATGGGGGCGCGTTTAGTGTCATGGTTATCAGCGCAGAAAGTTTCAATTTTAATATATACTAAAGTATGTATCTCTATATATAAAACAGTCTGTGTGTCTGTCTGTCTTCACTCGAGATCCATCCAAATCAATAATCGATAAAGCCGATCGAAAATCGATAAATTCAACTTTTTTTTCCTCCGATTTCGTTCAGACTCGGTATGTAGGTTACTTGCATCACAACGAGCTCAACGATACCTCATTTTTTATTTCCACGACACCGCATTTAGCAAAAAACCGCGAAAAACGAAAAATCGAGTCCAACACAAATTTTAAGCTAAAAACTTCCTCAATTTTCAACCAATCTAATAGAAACTTCACTTAATTGTAGTCAACAATAAGTTGATTATTTAACAGTCATTTAACTTGAGTCCACCCATACAGTGAAAACCGCGTAAATAGTGAAAAATGTCGATTTTTACTGCTTTCTTTCTTATTTTTCGTTGATCTTTCAACCAATTTTCATCAAACTTAACAATTGCTTTATAAATGTATCCTCTTTTACATCCCTGGTAGCATAATAAATTTAAAAAACTCCAAAATATTCGTGGTCTGAAGTGGGTCTTCATGTTGCCTGTTTTACCCTTTCGTGTCCTCGGCTAAATTCGATTGAATAAATGCAGACTACTTCTGTTATATCAGTAACTGCATTAATTCAAACTGTATTTTAATGAATGTACTTTAAAGTAATTGAAGAAGATAGACTCTGTTACATCTAAACATGATGCTGTTTTTGCTACATTCTAATTGAATGCTTTTTTTCTGATCAGCTAGGTATGGCTGCTAGTACTGTATATTGCTATGTAAAATATATTGTAGAACAGTTATATTAACCTCGTCTTGTATAAAAATACGTATGCTGTTGGCACACTGAATGATTTTAAAACCCTAAATCGGCACATAGTTAGCAAAAGTGAAAGGTTGCCGGCCCCTGCTATAGGAGTTGGCAACCTTTCACGATGTAAAAGAAACAGATACGAGCGGAAATTGAACTCGACTCGTTGCTTTATACCATAATATAATCTCATGTAGACAGTCGTACATTAGTGAGAACAACGAAAATATTCATGGAAAAGGCACAAGCTTTATTCTATGAAAACAAAAACAAAACAACTACAAATGTGGGACCGTCAGTGAACTGGCGAAACTGTTTGTGAGATGAATTTGCTAACCATTTCATTCAGGTAGATTCACGAATGTATTGATGTCGATCCTCATTTGGGATCACGCAAAATTTATTTCGTACTTTACTAAATTAAAAGATCAGAGCAGATCCAACCAAATAATGGAGCATTGCTGCCATATCTGGAGCTGATCAATCATCACTTATCAGTCTTGATAGAGTTCAAAAGCGTCCACGCCTGCCTTGTTGATGCTGAATTACTTTCCACCATTCACCATTCAGTTCATTTCCCGCAGATGAAACGTTGCAAGCCTCTCACTACTCTATCGCTATCCCATGGCATGTGTTCTGAGTAGCTTCATTCCTTGGTTCCACCAGCCCTGACATTTGCAACTGGGGCCCGCCATGTCACGTACACAAGAATGAATCGTCTTCATTCTGTTCGTATTCCATTTGTAAGGAGGAAGTTTCACTCGAACTTTTTCTTCCCAAGAACTGCTGCTTTTTGGAAAAGATATGGGTAAATAGCAAGACAGATTGGGTTCTATAGCCTTGGCTGGCAACCGGTCTAGCAGGAAAACTCTGAACTCAAATCGGTCTGGAAAGGGTTGGGCTCCGTCAGGTTATCTTTCTCTTGACACACCACTGCTACTGTGACTGTGGTACATGTAGTTCCTCCAAGAACCTAATGAGTTACGGAACACGTAATTGTATGAACATTAGTGGAAAAAAACATATTGACTGCCAACCACTTTTTGCTTGGCAGATTTTATTATGACGGCGACGACGAGTTATCTCGTACTTGGCACTTACTGATACATGTTTATCTGCGGGCGCCAACAACGAGGTTTTACGAAGTGACAGTTTTAGTGTGAAAATAATGTTAAAGCTTCAGTTAAATGCTCATAAAATATCTTTTATTCCCTAAGTCATTGTAGCTGTGGTATGTATATGGAAAGATAGCCAGACGGAGCCAATCTTTCTGGTTTTGAAATCAGAGTTTTCCTTCTTTTAGAATTGTTGCAACCTCAGAACAAGGAACCCCCGTCTGCCCTGATAGTTAACCCATAGCTCAAGTAAGACAGATTCATGCCTTTTCCAAGAGTATGAACGAAACAGAATTGAACGGAAATTGAACTCGACACGCTGATTTCACTTTCCGTGCCGATAGCTGTTATGATATCCTTGGAAAAAATATATAAATCCGTGAAAGAATATAGACGTTTAAAACAAAATCTCTTCTTGAAATTCAATTTTTAAAGTGAAAAACTTCAGTATCACTTTGCCATCCGTACGATCTCTGCAAATAAAATCTTATATATATGTATATATATATATATATATATATATATATATATATATATATATATAATCTAAAAGATTAAAAGAGTAAAGAAACAGTGATGACCAGGATGTTTTCTTGCAACGCGAGATCAACCATTGAATGACATGTGGAGAAGAAATTGTTACTTCTCGGGTACCTTAACCTATTCGTGTCCTCGGGGCAACTAACTGTGGCATGCCTATGTTAAGGTAGCCAGTTTGAGCATATGTCTGTCAGGCAGGTTTTGAAATCAGAGTTTTCTTTCTCCTAGAGTAGTTGTCATCCAAGGCTATAGAACTCACTCTGCCCTACTATTTACCCATAGCTGGAGGGAGAACAGTTGGAGTCATGCCTTTACCAAGGTTATTAACGCGTAAGCGAATGTAATGAACTCAAATGGAATTTGAACTCGGATCTCTGATGCTCAATCCGAGAAATAATGCTTTGTTCCATCATCCATTCTTGGAAGTTTTGTGTCAATTGGTAGCAAGCATTTCACAAATATCTCTCTAAAAGACTCTCAAGATAATCAACTCTTAAAACTTTATTGCCTAAATTGGTTATGATAAAATCGGCTTTTGATGTCAGATTTCGTAATTGACCTCTGGCAGGTCAATGTTTAATAAATGACATCACTAGGTGTCTTACTATTAAGGCTTGAACCAGATTAAACTAACTCTCGAGCTCAAATACTGTGGCCTTGTGGCAGACGGATCAGAGTTTAGTAAATTACGTGCCTTGGAACAAAACTGTAGTGCCCTTGTACCAAACTAATTTAAATTAACTAAACAATGTCACTCCGGACCTTAACTATTGAGCCACACTGAGCTAAACTTACTAAATAACTCATGAGGTGCTTTCATAATGTGGCTATCTGTCAGAGTAAACCGAGCTTAGTAAATAATGGCATTTGGAACCCAAGTTTTGGTCTCCTTGTGCCAGACAAAAATTTACTAAATAACTCAGTGCCCATATAGTGTGGCCTTGTGCCAGTGTAAACCGAGCTTATTATAATTGAATCTCTCGTATTTAACGTTACATTTTATACAACTCCTGACTTCTTCCATTACTCTCGGTCAGTGTGTGGGGTGCGGTCCCGTAAAGCCCTCAACCGACCGTCGTCCTTGCAGCTTCGTCTGTGATCGTCTGAGAGACTGCCCAGCTCCTCTCTGGAGTGATTGTTGATTTCTATCCCTCTTATGCTTATCGTTCCCACGCTTGCAAAAACAAGATGCTCTAGGGTGTAAGGTCTCGTCTTTCTTCATTCAGCGGCCAGAAGTTCACCTCATGTGAACCCGATGGTGCGCCTGGCTTCGTTGATGGTCTGATTTGAAATCGAGTGAAGATCTTATTTCGGTATAACGCTATAATGTCTTTAGAAACCTAAAAGTTTTGGCCTTGTGTCAGACTAAGCCGATCTTAGTAAATATCGTGTTTTCGGCTCAACTAAACTTTCGACTCAATTGGCCTTTTGTCAAACTAAATTAAGCTTTTAGTATTTCATTTCATTCTTGTATTATTTCGAACTATTATTTTCATCTTAGTTGATATAGATGTTATTATAGTTACAACGTTTCGACCAAGTACTCTCTGGGCATCATCAGGTGTCCATTGATTGGCTGACATGGGATATCTGTTGATTATTTTGATATTTTTTGTCAGATATTGTTCGTTCCTCCTGAATCGGTGTTTCACTACTTGATCTTAGGACAGAACCCACGACTAATAGATGACAGTGACATGGAAAAATCAACATCTATATCCACTACGCCACCATCCCAAAAGATATTAGTGTTGTGTTTTTGTACACTGATTCGGCAGGAACAAGCAATAATTGACCACGGGGACAGAAAATATAATAATCAACAGATATCCCATATCAGCCAATGAATGGACACCTGATGATAACCAGAGGGTATTTGGTCGAAATGTTGTGTCTATAACAACATAATCTATAGCAACCAAGATGAGAACAATAGTTCGAAATAAGACAAGTATAAACGAAGCTTAGTATATAATAACAGTTAGGGCTTACTGGTTTTTAATCATTTCACCCCAAGCAAGGCAATAAAGTAACTAAGACGCAAGGGTTTACTGAATGTGAGAGAATATGAGAAAAATATTAAGAAAAGAGAAGAATAAAAGAACAGGTATTAAGAAGATCGAAGATAACGATTGACATTGCATTTAAACTATTGAAGATCAAAATTGAATGGAAAGCAAGAAGCCGGAAAAGAACTATTCGGTAGAGAGGACAATAAAAGAACAAGAGTTAAGAAGACAGAAGATAATGATTGACATTACATCTAAATTTTTGAAGATCAAAGTTGACTGGGGAAAATTTCAAAAACTGTTATAGAAGGAACTGTTAGCATAGAACTTATGATTACATTTAACCATTTCAACTCTAAAATGATATGAGACCTTGCCACCAGTGTAGTACTGAGCTTAAATTCATAAAATTTGTACCATAGAACATTTGTCATAGAACAGTTATCAGAATAATTACCATGAAAGCATTTATTTTTTAAAAAAAAGCACAGGGAAGCTACGTTACAGCTTCATTGTAGATTCTATGGATTTTATCAAGAATCTCTAAATGTATAGCAGGAGCTGACTAGAAAGTAAGAACCCGGAAAAGGGTTCTACAAGTGAGAAGTGCAAAGAAGAAACTGTTAGCATAGAACTTACGGTTACATCTAGCCATTTCAACTGTAAAATAATAAGACCTAACTGCCAATCTAGTAGTAAGCTTAAAATCCAGGTAGCAAAGAGGAAAGTAATATTTATTTTGTGTAAAATACAAAAATGTGGCACAAGGCTAAAAGGGAAGATAGGGAAGGCTGGTCTTCTGCCTTAGCTAGCCACGATTACTGACACAAACATACTATATTATTCCTTACATCAGAACAACACATTCTTATTAACCATTCTTATATGAGGAAAAACAAAACGCTAAAAAAGAGAGAGAACAAAAATAAAAACAAAAACAAAAAAAACAGGAGTTAAGAAGACAAAAGATAACGGTTGACATTGCATTTAAATTTTTGAAGATCAAAGTTAACTGGAAAACAAGAAACTGGAAGAAATTTTCACAAGCAAGAAGTGCAATAGAAAAAAACTGTTAGCGTAGAACTTACGGTAACATCTAGCCATTTCAACCGTAAAATCTGAAAATTTCTACCATGTGTCCTTGTAGTCTTTGTGGAGAAAAAAAATTCAATGTAAATTAAAATTTGGTAAAAATAATGAATGAAACAGATTCAGATTATATCAGCCACATTATTAGAACATATTCTATTAATTAATCAGTTCCAGACAAATTAAAATCCTTTGAATGGATACCAAATTAAAATGAAATTTTAATTAACTTATAATTTCTGGAGAAATATAAAATTTACAAAGCATGTATAACAAATATGAAATGACTCACCTCAAAATTTCAGCTTTTAAGCATTTATATTAATTAAATTATTAAATTAACAGGGAAGGCCAGTCTTCTGCCTTAGCTAGCCGCGATTACTGATTCAAACATACCACAATATTTCTTACACTAAAACAACACATTTTTCTTAACCATTATTACTACATTCACCATAATACCTCATTGTCTCTATGAAGTCCTAACACCCACCATAATACCTTATTGTCTCTATGAAGTTCTAACACCCACCATAATACCTTGTTGTCTCTATGAAGTCCTAATATGTACAATGTTTGTCTTAATAAAAAAAAACAACAATAAATCTAATCCCAATGGGTATTTACAATGTATTTTAAGATATATTTACAATAAACTAAACAAAATAGTGTTAGTAATACCCACCATAAATTCGCACAAAGAAAGAAGTAATATTTATTTTGGTATAATATGAAAAATATGGCACAAAGCCAAAAGTGGGGAGAAAGGCTGATCTTCATTCTATCCTATGTTAAACTTAGCTAGCCACGATTACTGGCCCAAACAGTCCGCAGTATTCCTTGTGCAAAAACGACACATTCTTACTTACCATTCTTACAACATTCTTACAATACTGAAGGAAGAAAATAATATATATTTTGGTATAATACAAAAGTGTGGCACAAGGCCAAAAAGGAGGAAGCTGATCTTCAATCTCTTATCTTAAACTTAGCTAGCCAACAACAGCCACCATAATAATTCAAAATCTCTATGTATTCCTAAGTAGTTCGCATATATACAATTTGTCTGAGGGGAGGTAGGATAAAAAAGTAACATTTAAAAATGAAATTCCAATGAATATTTACAATGAATACAATTTGAATACAAGAAACTAAACAAAATAGAAGAAAGTTCAACAGAACAATTACCATGAAAGTATATATAGAAAAGGCACAGAGAAGCTACGTTATTATTGTGGCCCTGTGCACTGAGTAAATAATGTTGCTGTGGACTTGCGCCAGACTGTGGTTATAAAAAAGTATGTATGTGCACACGCTCGAATGTGCCCGTATTATTATTATTATTATTATTATTATTATTATTATTATTATTATTATATTCACAATTGTTACCGCACCTTTGACATTTTCATATGAGTTACGAGAATATTTGACGAATTGTTTAATTCTTCTGGGACATATTTTCTGAAGGTTTTTGTCCATAAACTCAACGTATTTTGAGCAGCCTCCTTGTTTTATTCCATACTTTTATCATAAAATCGTAAAAATTATTAGTAGTAGGAGGATTATTAGTAGTAGGAGGATTATTAGTAAAAACAATAACAAACACCAAAATCTATACCTCCCTGGCGATAACGCTTCGCTGACTTTCTGTACACACTGTCGCTATGTGGTGCTATGCCTTTGGGACCCGACCATCCAACGATGGTTAGTAGATGGCTCTATGCTTCAACGGTTTAGGGCTTCGACCATCCAACGATGGTTAGTAGATGGCTCTATGCTTCAACGGTTTAGGGCGCCGACCATCCAACGATGGTTAGTTGGTGGTTCTATGTTTCAACGGTTTAGGGCGCCGACAATCCAACGATGGTTAGTTGGTGGTTCTATGTTTCAACGGTTTAGGGCGCCGACAATCCAACGATGGTTAGTTGGTGGTTCTATGTTTCAACGGTTTAGGGCGCCGACCATCCAACGATGGTTAGTAGGTGGTTCTATGTTTCAACGGTTTAGGACGCCGACCATCCAACGATGGTTAGTTGGTGGTTCTATGTTTCAACGGTTTAGGGCGCCGACAATCCAACGATGGTTAGTTGGTGGTTCTATGTTTCAACGGTTTAGGACGCCGACCATCCAACGATGGTTAGTTGGTGGTTCTATGTTTCAACGGTTTAGGACGCCGACAATCCAACGATGGTTAGTTGGTGGTTCTATGTTTCAACGGTTTAGGGCGCCGACAATCCAACGATGGTTAGTTGGTGGTTCTATGTTTCAACGGTTTAGGGCGCCGACCATCCAACGATGGTTAGTTGGTGGTTCTATGTTTCAACGGTTTAGGACGCCGACCATCCAACGATGGTTAGTTGGTGGTTCTATGGTTCAACGGTTTAGGGCGCCGACAATCCAACGATGGTTAGTTGGTGGTTCTATGTTTCAACGGTTTAGGGCGCCGACCATCCAACGATGGTTAGTTGGTGGTTCTATGTTTCAACGGTTTAGGGCGCCGACAATCCAACGATGGTTAGTTGGTGGTTCTATGTTTCAACGGTTTAGGGCGCCGACCATCCAACGATGGTTAGTTGGTGGTTCTATGTTTCAACGGTTTAGGACGCCGACCATCCAACGATGGTTAGTTGGTGGTTCTATGTTTCAACGGTTTAGGGCGCCGACAATCCAACGATGGTTAGTTGGTGGTTCGATGTTTCAACGGTTTAGGGCGCCGACCATCCAACGATGGTTAGTTGGTGGTTCTATGTTTCAACGGTTTAGGACGCCGACCATCCAACGATGGTTAGTTGGTGGTTCTATGTTTCAACGGTTTAGGGCGCCGACCATCCAACGATGGTTAGTTGGTGGTTCTATGTTTCAACGGTTTAGGACGCCGACAATCCAACGATGGTTAGTTGGTGGTTCTATGTTTCAACGGTTTAGGACGCCGACCATCCAACGATGGTTAGTTGGTGGTTCTATGTTTCAACGGTTTAGGGCGCCGACAATCCAACGATGGTTAGTTGGTGGTTCTATGTTTCAACGGTTTAGGGCGCCGACCATCCAACGATGGTTAGTTGGTGGTTCTATGTTTCAACGGTTTAGGACGCCGACCATCCAACGATGGTTAGTTGGTGGTTCTATGTTTCAACGGTTTAGGACGCCGACCATCCAACGATGGTTAGTTGGTGGTTCTATGTTTCAACGGTTTAGGGCGCCGACCATCCAACGATGGTTAGTTGGTGGTTCTATGTTTCAACGGTTTAGGGCGCCGACCATCCAACGATGGTTAGTTGGTGGTTCTATGTTTCAACGGTTTAGGGCGCCGACAATCCAACGATGGTTAGTTGGTGGTTCTATGTTTCAACGGTTTAGGGCGCCGACCATCCAACGATGGTTAGTTGGTGGTTCTATGTTTCAACGGTTTAGTGCGCCGACCATCCAACGATGGTTAGTTGGTGGTTCTATGTTTCAACGGTTTAGGACGCCGACCATCCAACGATGGTTAGTTGGTGGTTCTATGTTTCAACGGTTTAGGGCGCCGACCATCCAACGATGGTTAGTTGGTGGTTCTATGTTTCAACGGTTTAGGGCGCCGACCATCCAACGATGGTTAGTTGGTGGTTCTATGTTTCAACGGTTTAGGACGCCGACAATCCAACGATGGTTAGTTGGTGGTTCTATGTTTCAACGGTTTAGGGCGCCGACCATCCAACGATGGTTAGTTGGTGGTTCTATGTTTCAACGGTTTAGGACGCCGACCATCCAACGATGGTTAGTTGGTGGTTCTATGTTTCAACGGTTTAGGGCGCCGACCATCCAACGATGGTTAGTTGGTGGTTCTATGTTTCAACGGTTTAGGACGCCGACCATCCAACGATGGTTAGTTGGTGGTTCTATGTTTCAACGGTTTAGGACGCCGACCATCCAACGATGGTTAGTTGGTGGTTCTATGTTTCAACGGTTTAGGACGCCGACCATCCAACGATGGTTAGTTGGTGGTTCTATGTTTCAACGGTTTAGGGCGCCGACCATCCAACGATGGTTAGTTGGTGGTTCTATGTTTCAACGGTTTACGACGCCGACCATCCAACGATGGTTAGTTGGTGGTTCTATGTTTCAACGGTTTAGGACGCCGACCATCCAACGATGGTTAGTTGGTGGTTCTATGTTTCAACGGTTTAGGGCGCCGACCATCCAACGATGGTTAGTTGGTGGTTCTATGTTTCAACGGTTTAGGGCGCCGACCATCCAACGATGGTTAGTTGGTGGTTCTATGTTTCAACGGTTTAGGGCGCCGACCATCCAACGATGGTTAGTTGGTGGTTCTATGTTTCAACGGTTTAGGGCGCCGACAATCCAACGATGGTTAGTTGGTGGTTCTATGTTTCAACGGTTTAGGACGCCGACCATCCAACGATGGTTAGTTGGTGGTTCTATGTTTCAACGGTTTAGGGCGCCGACCATCCAACGATGGTTAGTTGGTGGTTCTATGTTTCAACGGTTTAGGGCGCCGACAATCCAACGATGGTTAGTTGGTGGTTCTATGTTTCAACGGTTTAGGGCGCCGACCATCCAACGATGGTTAGTTGGTGGTTCTATGTTTCAACGGTTTAGGACGCCGACCATCCAACGATGGTTAGTTGGTGGTTCTATGTTTCAACGGTTTAGGACGCCGACCATCCAACGATGGTTAGTTGGTGGTTCTATGTTTCAACGGTTTAGGGCGCCGACCATCCAACGATGGTTAGTTGGTGGTTCTATGTTTCAACGGTTTAGGGCGCCGACCATCCAACGATGGTTAGTTGGTGGTTCTATGTTTCAACGGTTTAGAGCGCCGACCATCCAACGATGGTTAGTTGGTGGTTCTATGTTTCAACGGTTTAGGGCGCCGACCATCCAACGATGGTTAGTTGGTGGTTCTATGTTTCAACGGTTTAGGGCGCCGACCATCCAACGATGGTTAGTTGGTGGTTCTATGTTTCAACGGTTTAGGGCGCCGACCATCCAACGATGATTAGTTGGTGGTTCTATGTTTCAACGGTTTAGGGCGCCGACAATCCAACGATGGTTAGTTGGTGGTTCTATGTTTCAACGGTTTAGGGCGCCGACCATCCAACGATGGTTAGTTGGTGGTTCTATGTTTCAACGGTTTAGGACGCCGACCATCCAACGATGGTTAGTTGGTGGTTCTATGTTTCAACGGTTTAGGACGCCGACCATCCAACGATGGTTAGTTGGTGGTTCTATGTTTCAACGGTTTAGGGCGCCGACCATCCAACGATGGTTAGTTGGTGGTTCTATGTTTCAACGGTTTAGGGCGCCGACAATCCAACGATGGTTAGTTGGTGGTTCTATGTTTCAACGGTTTAGGGCGCCGACCATCCAACGATGGTTAGTTGGTGGTTCTATGTTTCAACGGTTTAGGACGCCGACCATCCAACGATGGTTAGTTGGTGGTTCTATGTTTCAACGGTTTAGGGCGCCGACCATCCAACGATGGTTAGTTGGTGGTTCTATGTTTCAACGGTTTAGGGCGCCGACCATCCAACGATGGTTAGTTGGTGGTTCTATGTTTCAACGGTTTAGGGCGCCGACAATCCAACGATGGTTAGTTGGTGGTTCTATGTTTCAACGGTTTAGGGCGCCGACCATCCAACGATGGTTAGTTGGTGGTTCTATGTTTCAACGGTTTAGGGCGCCGACCATCCAACGATGGTTAGTTGGTGGTTCTATGTTTCAACGGTTTAGGGCGCCGACCATCCAACGATGGTTAGTTGGTGGTTCTATGTTTCAACGGTTTAGGGCACCGACAATCCAACGATGGTTAGTTGGTGGTTCTATGTTTCAACGGTTTAGGGCGCCGACCATCCAACGATGGTTAGTTGGTGGTTCTATGTTTCAACGGTTTAGGGCGCCGACCATCCAACGATGGTTAGTTGGTGGTTCTATGTTTCAACGGTTTAGGACGCCGACCATCCAACGATGGTTAGTTGGTGGTTCTATGTTTCAACGGTTTAGGGCGCCGACCATCCAACGATGGTTAGTTGGTGGTTCTATGTTTCAACGGTTTAGGGCGCCGACCATCCAACGATGGTTAGTTGGTGGTTCTATGTTTCAACGGTTTAGGGCGCCGACAATCCAACGATGGTTAGTTGGTGGTTCTATGTTTCAACGGTTTAGGGCGCCGACCATCCAACGATGGTTAGTTGGTGGTTCTATGTTTCAACGGTTTAGGACGCCGACCATCCAACGATGGTTAGTTGGTGGTTCTATGTTTCAACGGTTTAGGACGCCGACCATCCAACGATGGTTAGTTGGTGGTTCTATGTTTCAACGGTTTAGGGCGCCGACCATCCAACGATGGTTAGTTGGTGGTTCTATGTTTCAACGGTTTAGGGCGCCGACCATCCAACGATGGTTAGTTGGTGGTTCTATGTTTCAACGGTTTAGGGCGCCGACCATCCAACGATGGTTAGTTGGTGGTTCTATGTTTCAACGGTTTAGGACGCCGACCATCCAACGATGGTTAGTTGGTGGTTCTATGTTTCAACGGTTTAGGGCGCCGACCATCCAACGATGGTTAGTTGGTGGTTCTATGTTTCAACGGTTTAGGGCGCCGACCATCCAACGATGGTTAGTTGGTGGTTCTATGTTTCAACGGTTTAGGGCGCCGACCATCCAACGATGGTTAGTTGGTGGTTCTATGTTTCAACGGTTTAGGGCGCCGACCATCCAACGATGGTTAGTTGGTGGTTCTATGTTTCAACGGTTTAGGGCGCCGACCATCCAACGATGGTTAGTTGGTGGTTCTATGTTTCAACGGTTTAGGGCGCCGACAATCCAACGATGGTTAGTTGGTGGTTCTATGTTTCAACGGTTTAGGGCACCGACCATCCAACGATGGTTAGTTGGTGGTTCTATGTTTCAACGGTTTAGGGCGCCGACCATCCAACGATGGTTAGTTGGTGGTTCTATGTTTCAACGGTTTAGGACGCCGACCATCCAACGATGGTTAGTTGGTGGTTCTATGTTTCAACGGTTTAGGGCGCCGACCATCCAACGATGGTTAGTTGGTTGTTCTATGTTTCAACGGTTTAGGGCGCCGACCATCCAACGATGGTTAGTTGGTGGTTCTATGTTTCAACGGTTTAGGGCGCCGACAATCCAACGATGGTTAGTTGGTGGTTCTATGTTTCAACGGTTTAGGGCGCCGACCATCCAACGATGGTTAGTTGGTGGTTCTATGTTTCAACGGTTTAGGACGCCGACCATCCAACGATGGTTAGTTGGTGGTTCTATGTTTCAACGGTTTAGGACGCCGACCATCCAACGATGGTTAGTTGGTGGTTCTATGTTTCAACGGTTTAGGGCGCCGACCATCCAATGATGGTTAGTTGGTGGTTCTATGTTTCAACGGTTTAGGGCGCCGACCATCCAACGATGGTTAGTTGGTGGTTCTATGTTTCAACGGTTTAGGACGCCGACCATCCAACGATGGTTAGTTGGTGGTTCTATGTTTCAACGGTTTAGGGCGCCGACCATCCAACGATGGTTAGTTGGTGGTTATATGTTTCAACGGTTTAGGGCGCCGACCATCCAACGATGGTTAGTTGGTGGTTCTATGTTTCAACGGTTTAGGGCGCCGACCATCCAACGATGGTTAGTTGGTGGTTCTATGTTTCAACGGTTTAGGGCGCCGACCATCCAACGATGGTTAGTTGGTGGTTCTATGTTTCAACGGTTTAGGACGCCGACCATCCAACGATGGTTAGTTGGTGGTTCTATGTTTCAACGGTTTAGGGCGCCGACCATCCAACGATGGTTAGTTGGTGGTTCTATGTTTCAACGGTTTAGGGCGCCGACCATCCAACGATGGTTAGTTGGTGGTTCTATGTTTCAACGGTTTAGGGCGCCGACCATCCAACGATGGTTAGTTGGTGGTTCTATGTTTCAACGGTTTAGGGCGCCGACCATCCAACGATGGTTAGTTGGTGGTTCTATGTTTCAACGGTTTAGGGCGCCGACCATCCAACGATGGTTAGTTGGTGGTTCTATGTTTCAACGGTTTAGGGCGCCGACAATCCAACGATGGTTAGTTGGTGGTTCTATGTTTCAACGGTTTAGGGCACCGACCATCCAACGATGGTTAGTTGGTGGTTCTATGTTTCAACGGTTTAGGGCGCCGACCATCCAACGATGGTTAGTTGGTGGTTCTATGTTTCAACGGTTTAGGACGCCGACCATCCAACGATGGTTAGTTGGTGGTTCTATGTTTCAACGGTTTAGGGCGCCGACCATCCAACGATGGTTAGTTGGTGGTTCTATGTTTCAACGGTTTAGGGCGCCGACCATCCAACGATGGTTAGTTGGTGGTTCTATGTTTCAACGGTTTAGGGCGCCGACAATCCAACGATGGTTAGTTGGTGGTTCTATGTTTCAACGGTTTAGGGCGCCGACCATCCAACGATGGTTAGTTGGTGGTTCTATGTTTCAACGGTTTAGGACGCCGACCATCCAACGATGGTTAGTTGGTGGTTCTATGTTTCAACGGTTTAGGACGCCGACCATCCAACGATGGTTAGTTGGTGGTTCTATGTTTCAACGGTTTAGGGCGCCGACCATCCAATGATGGTTAGTTGGTGGTTCTATGTTTCAACGGTTTAGGGCGCCGACCATCCAACGATGGTTAGTTGGTGGTTCTATGTTTCAACGGTTTAGGACGCCGACCATCCAACGATGGTTAGTTGGTGGTTCTATGTTTCAACGGTTTAGGGCGCCGACCATCCAACGATGGTTAGTTGGTGGTTATATGTTTCAACGGTTTAGGACGCCGACCATCCAACGATGGTTAGTTGGTGGTTCTATGTTTCAACGGTTTAGGGCGCCGACAATCCAACGATGGTTAGTTGGTGGTTCTATGTTTCAACGGTTTAGGGCGCCGACAATCCAACGATGGTTAGTTGGTGGTTCTATGTTTCAACGGTTTAGGGCGCCGACCATCCAACGATGGTTAGTTGGTGGTTCTATGTTTCAACGGTTTAGGACGCCGACCATCCAACGATGGTTAGTTGGTGGTTCTATGTTTCAACGGTTTAGGGCGCCGACAATCCAACGATGGTTAGTTGGTGGTTCTATGTTTCAACGGTTTAGGGCGCCGACAATCCAACGATGGTTAGTTGGTGGTTCTATGTTTCAACGGTTTAGGACGCCGACCATCCAACGATGGTTAGTTGGTGGTTCTATGTTTCAACGGTTTAGGGCGCCGACAATCCAACGATGGTTAGTTGGTGGTTCTATGTTTCAACGGTTTAGGGCGCCGACCATCCAAATATGGTTAGTTGGTGGTTCTATGTTTCAACGGTTTAGGGCGCCGACCATCCAACGATGGTTAGTTGGTGGTTCTATGTTTCAACGGTTTAGGGCGCCGACCATCCAACGATGGTTAGTAGATGGCTCTATGCTTCAACAGTTTAGGGCGCCGACCATTCAACGATGGTTAGTAGATGGCTCTATGTTTCAACGGTTTATGGCGCCGACCATCCAACGATGGTTAGTTGGTGGTTCTATGTTTCAACGGTTTAGGGCGCCGACCATCCAACGATGGTTAGTAGGTGACTCTATGCTTCAACGGTTTAGGTCTTCGACCATCCAACGATGGTTAGTAGATGGCTCTATGTTTCAATTGTTTAGGGCGCCGACCATCCAACGATGGTTAGTTGGTGGTTCTATGTTTCAACGGTTTAGGGCGCCGACAATCCAACGATGGTTAGTTGGTGGTTCTATGTTTCAACGGTTTAGGGCGCCGACAATCCAACGATGGTTAGTAGGTGACTCTATGCTTCAACGGTTTAGGGCTTCGACCATCAAACGATGGTTAGTAGATGGCTCTATGTTTCAACGGTTTAGGGCGCCGACCATCCAACGATGGTTAGTTGGTGGTTCTATGTTTCATCGTTTTAGGGCGCCGACAATCCAACGATGGTTAGTAGGTGGCTCTATGCTTCAACGTTTTAGGGCGACGACCATTCAACTATGGTTAGTTGGTGGTTCTATGTTTCAACGGTTTAGGGCGCCGACCATCCAAAGATGGTTAGTTGGTGGTTCTATGTTTCAACGGTTTAGGGCGCCGACCATTCAACGATGGTTAGTAGATGGCTCTATGCTTCAACGGTTTAGGGCGACGACCATTCAACGATGGTTAGTAGGTGACTCTATGCTTCAACGGTTTAGTGCGCCGAGCACCCAACGATGGTTAATAGGTGGCTGTATGCTTCAATGGTTTAGGGCGCCGACCATCCAACGATGGTTAGTATGTGGCTCCATGCTTCGACTGTTTAGGGTCCAGTTATACTCATGATGTTTGGCCAATTGCGGGATTATGAAGCTATTTAACCCATAGTTGGAATAGATGGGCGTAGACTCTGAGCAGTTCATCCACCCACTAAGCTCCTTTTTTGTGCTGCTGGGGATCCACTTACTGTTCTCACCAGATCAAGGTCTGGTAGGGCTGACGATTTAATTATACTTGTAAGGGCGCCGAAGTTCAGGGTGGCAGCAACCCTAAGGCCTTCGCTGTTGACATTGTATTTAAATTTTTGAAAAATCAATGATAACTGGGAAGCAATAAGCCGGAAGAGAATTCTAGAATCGAGAAGTGTGAAAAAAGAAACTCTTAGCATAGAACTTGCGGTTACATTTAGCCATTTCAATTGTAAAACGACAAGACTCTGTCACTAATCTAGCACTGAGCTTAACTTTGTAAAGTTTAGGTACCATAGAGGAAAGTTAATCAGAACAATTACAATGAAAATATTTATAAAAAAGACACAGCATTACGCCAGCAATGTTAAAGGCGTGGACAGATGGTAGACTTATAAATATCTAAGATAGATCCGAGCGTATCTAGTGCGACACAGCGGACCAACTTTTCTAGTAGCAAACCCGACAGATCACGCAATATAATCTTTTCAATTCATGCCAGCGGCAAACGTTAACCCGATAACTCGCAATGAGTTACTCTTCTCGGGGTTAGCATCTGCCATGCTGATGGAAGGCAGAAAGGGTTCTTTCTTGGCAGTTAAGCATAAATTTGGCAAACACTAACATACGACAATGTTCAACGCAAAAGGCAGTGGACTGGCAAAGATAAATCTCCACAGCTGAAAGAATGGTAACGTTCTGCCCGAGATGCCAGTACCTTGAGCCGGCCCAGAATGTCAATCGTTATCTATTTTCTTCTTAATTACTGTTATCTATTGTTCTCTCTCCTTAATAATATTTCTCGTTTTCTTTTACACTCTGTAACCCTCTGCAAGTTGGGGTGAAATGATTAAAAAGAAGGATAACTAGTGTAAGTTCCACCTTGAGAAGACCGGAGAATGTGTGGGAAAATGAAACAAAAGCAATAAATAAAATAATAATAAAGAATAAAAAAATATATAAATTAATTTTCCCATGATGCAAGTTATAAAGACACCGGAAACAGTTTCTTGTCACATGTGCGATTGTATAACCCCACTTCCGGAAAAGACAGAATCTTTCTCTTTCCACTTTCTAACGAGATCGTTCCGATGTGTTTTTCAGCAGCCCTACTCATGAAGTAGAAATTTGGTCATCCCAACTCAGCGCGAAGCTGGCTTGAGCTCGACCGTATTTACCCGTTCCTTACTTCCCATGAATTGTTTCTGAAAACAAAAAGAAAAACGGACATACTCAAGAGACATTTAACTTTATGCCAATACAGTCAATATGAAAGGAATAAACGTCTGTAGCAAAATTAGAGTTTTTTTTGTATGCTCCTTCTATCTCCGTTGTTTTCATATTGAACGCATCCTGAGTAAGACGTTAAACTACATCCGCGTCCTGGGTAAGACGTTAAACTACATCCGCGTCCTGGGTAAGACGATAAACTACATCCAGCAGCAAAGCCTCTGATCAGGAGGTTTTGAGGAGCGTGGAACCACCTCTTAATTGCTGGTATTCCCAGGTCCACCTTGACCCAGGGTGGTAGCACCTGTTAGAGTCCTAGCTATAGGCAAATAGTTAACTATTACCAGGAATACTTTTTGAAAAAATATATTACCAGCAATACAATTTTGAAAGAAAAATATTACCAGAAACAGATTTTTGACAAAACAAAATATTATCAGCAATAAAAAATGTTGTCGGCATTAAATAACCCATTGAGGTTGATGTGCCGTAAAAGAAAATAAACCAAATAAACCATATTGAATACACACATTCACCTAAAAATACGCACAATACCCACTATCTTGTTAACATCTACAAATGAACAAGTAGAAGTTGATCAAAAGAATATTCATAATTCATTATTGAGACGAAACGATTTTGTAGTATTGACTATATTTTATTAGGGGTGTGTTAGAAATCTTTAGCTTTTGTGAAGGTAAAGATATAGCTCATATTCAAATAATGTTCGTCGAAAAAAGATATAATTTTGTTACTGAGAGAAATGTATCGCTTTGTAACCTTCTCACCATTCAATCTTTGTAATGGAGCTCAGCTGTTGGCCTTCAGCAAACGTTTTTTCCGCTATGTAGGGAACTAGAACAGTGCACCAAAGCTGTTTAGGCAGAGCCGTAGGCGCATTTTACAATGGCGGCATATCCATCATAGGAAGCTAAAAGCTAATGATAAAAAGCCGCCATTTTGCATTTGACACCAGTATGCCAAATTGGTTTCAGCTCAAGAGATTTTTTTCTGTCATTGTAGAACCGCTGTTACTTCTCAAAGTAGATATTGTCCATAATGAGAAACTAGGAGCTGAAAGCCGAAGTTTCATCACAATACAAGCAACGACCATAATTGATTTTAATCAGAGATTTTCTTTCTCTGGAACAGACGACAATGTTCAACGCAAATGGCAGTGGACTGGCAAAGATAAATCTCCACAGCTGAAAGAATGGTAACCCATAATACCCACTATCTTCTTGTATTGCTTTTGTGAAGGTAAAGATATAGCCCATATTCAAATAATGTTCGTCGTAAAGAGATAAAATTTTGTTACTGAGAGAAATGTATCGCTTTGTAACCTTATCACCGTTCAATCTTTGTGATAAGAACGAATATATAGCTCACTAGTAAAAAGAAGAATTTAAAGAAGAATTTCTTGCTTCAAAAGTTTAAGTGGATTTTTAACAGAATACTAACTCTTTAGAGGTATTTTATACCAAAACTGATTTCTTTTGGTTTATATTTAAGGAAAATGGACAATCTTTGATTTTTGTTGGCAGAACAGGTTCCAGTCAGATTCAGAATAGGGACCTTTTGCTTGGTTTTTATATTATTTTTTGTAGCCATAAAGTTAAAGTATCATTTTCATCGAATGTGCTCCCCGCCCAGCCTGGAATCCCAAGAGGGAAAACCCGTTTGCCTTGGCAAATCAGGGATACACATTCAGTATACTGGCACTGGAGCAAGAACCCAGATATGTAAAATCTCCAAGCTGTTGTGCTCAAGATTACTATTTACATTCGGAAAATATAAAAATATTAGTCGCTCCTCAGCACTATTGATCTTACATCTAACGCCTTCTGATTCAGAGTTTGGCAAAATAAGTCTTACAAAAACCAAAATGAGATCTTGGAGTAACCAGCCGATTGACTGAATCGGACTTCTTCAACAGCCCGTCTACCCTAAGTAACGGGAAATGTGGTGTGCTGGAATTCAAGAGTATCAGAGAGTACTCAGCTCCTGAAACCCTCAACCACCAGGATCCCGTCCTCAGGCATCACGAGTCACCACCCACGGCAAACAGGTAGCCTCATTCTGGGAGGGAGTCCTACCCTCTGCAGAGGTGCAGTCGGCGCATTCTTCAGCCCCAGTCGACAAAGCAAACCAATCATAGTCCTTTACGTAGAGTCGTGGATGCTTCTCAAGATGGAAGCATATCTGTCGAGAGCCGCTCAAGGCTGATTGGCGAACGGTCGCCACACTATAATTGTAACTTTCTTTTCTATAAATATTTTCTGATAAGCTTTCCTCTTTTGTACTTTATGAATTTAAGCGCAGTACTGGATTGGCGGCAAGGTCTCATCATTTTTACAGTTGAAATGGCTAGATGTAACCGTAAGTTCTATGCTAAGAGTTCCTTCTATATTACTTCTCGCTTGTGGAACTTTCTTCCAGCTTTTTGCTTCCAAGTCAAATTTGATCTTCAAAAATTTAAATGCAATGTCAGCTGAGAACTTGTCGCCAATCTAGTATTACGATTAAATTCATAAACTCTAACTATAAAAGAGGAAAGATCATCAGAACAATTACCACGAAAATATTTATAGAAAAGACAGTTACTATTACGGTGTGGTGACCGTTAGCCAGTCAGCCTTTAGCTTCTCTCGACAGATATACCTTGATCTTGAGAAGCGCCCACGAATCTACATAAAGGGCTATGGTTGGCTTGCCCTTCGGCTGTAGAATGCAACGAATGCACCTCTGCAAATGGGGAGGATCACCCTACCACCAAATGAAGCTACTGGTTTAATGAGTGTTTGTCTCAGGACCGATTCCTGGTAATCCTTTCTGTATTTAAGCGTAGTACAGATCAGGACCAATGACATTGCAGATTCTTCATTCGGTCTTATCAAGAATCTTTCTAAGTATATAGCAAGAACACGACACCATACGAGGCAGCAATATTCTAAGCATGGACGAATGGTACACTTAAAAATGTGTAAGATAGTTTCTGGAGAGAAAAATTGTCTAGCACGACACAGCCATCTTTCCTCGCAGCAGACCTAGCAATAGATTCAATTGAATTTGGACATCAAAACTTGTAAAAGAAATAATAGTTCCACATTATCTTGATGTCGGTTAAACCTGCACATGGGACTGAAATACTGGCAGTATATTCAGGGCGCTGATAACACATCATCACTGCGCAGAAGGCTCCCTAGACTGAAGCCAACGGTTATGGTGAACGGTTTCCTCGATTGAATCAACGGCCGCGTATCTGTGACCAATGCGGACCTTCAAATCGGATGATATCAACTCTTGTCTGACCTGGAGAGGTATGTGCTCCGTCGGGTCTACTCTCCAAAGACACGCTACTCAAAAATTATTTTTTTTACGTCCTATCAACTCTTGATGAGTTATTTGGTTTGTTTAAAGGTATATCGCCTCCTTATGAATCATTTAATGTCGAAATTTAGTTTCCTTAAGAATTTTGGTAATTTCTTTTTACTATTAAAATCTATTGCTTGAACTTTTTGCTATAAAAATATATTTGTATACTGTCATAGTGTTTTGACACCAGTTTAGAGGTTCATTATTTTCCCATAGCTGCGACCCTAACAGGTGCTACCACCCCGGGTCTGGGTGGACCTGGGATTAAGAGGCGATTCCACGCTACTTAAAAACCTCTCGATGAGAGACTTTACTGCCGGATGTAGTTTATTGTTATACCCAGGAAGATGGTGGGTTATTTAAAGGTGAAAGGAAGATTGTGGGTTATTTAAAGGTGAAAGGAAGATGGTGGGTTATTTAAAGCAGAAAGGAAGATGGTGGGTTATTTAAAGCAGAAAGGAAGATGGTGGGTTATTTAAAGTAGAAAGGAAGATGGTGGGTTATTTAAAGCAGAAAGGAAGATGGTGGGTTATTTAAAGGTGAAAGGAAGATGGTGGGTTATTTAAAGGTGAAAGGAAGATGGTGGGTTATTTAAAGCTGAAAGGAAGATGGTTGGTTAGTTAAAGCAGAAAGGAAGATGGTGGGTTATTTAAAGCAGAAAGGAAGATGGTGGGTTATTTAAAGTAGAAAGGAAGATGGTGGGTTATTTAAAGCAGAAAGGAAGATGGTGGGTTATTTAAAGCTGAAATATATTTCGGGTTGTAAGAATTATTCGTTTTTCCTTTTTTCTTTTGAGTCTGAATATTGCATCATAATATCAGAAAGAACAATGTTTTTTCCAGATACAAGTCCTACTATTTAACCCATATATGAGGGTCGGACAGGGTCTTTTTTTATCCTGCTGGGAGCCTAGTCAACCTCGTCTCCAGAAAAGCTGGCTCAGACCGAAATCATACAAAAAAATATATTATTAATTTCAGAATGGATTAATCCTGACAGTTCAATGTTCACCATTTGATTTGTTGTAAACAATCATTTTTTTAAAAATCAATTCACCCCAAGCAAGGCGATAATACCACTAAGATGTAAGGGGCTACTGAAAGTGAAAAAGAATAAAAAGACTTTAGAAGGAACCGAAAACCCAGTCTTAAACAGGAACCAAGGGATAAACGGTTACTCCTGTTCAAAAGACCGGGGAGGTCTGTGAACCGGGCGATAGGCGAACCTATCTACTCCTATTGAAAAAAAATAGTAAATAAAATTTCAGAGTTTACGCGGAGGCATTAGAAGTATAGAGTTGAAGTAAACTTTAAAAGTAACCGAAAAACCTAGTCCTAAACTGGAATCAAGGGATAAACACCTACTCCTGTTCAAAAGCCCGCAAAGGAGTTTGAACCGGACGATAGGTGAACCTCTTGATGCTTCGCACTTTAATTACAAATACTGGCATCCCGCTCCCACCCCTACACCGTGGAAACTGTTAGATGTAGACGTCTCTTCTACTCCAATAGCTTCATGTCTCGCACATCTCGCCTATGGAACTCCCTTCCCTATTACTGTTTCCCTGACAAATACAATCTCCAACGGTTTAAGTTTAGCGTCAGTCGACATCTCCAGTTGCCTTGATCTATCCACTTTCCTTCTCCACATCCTTTCATTTTTCATTCCTATCTGCTCTCGCTCCGGATCTTCTGTGGCCCCCTTGCCTTGATCGACCCACTGTCTTTCTCTTTCATCACATCTCCTCCTTTGCCACTCCTATCTGCTCTTCCTCCAACCCTTCTTTAACCCCTTGCGTGATAGTGGCCTCCGGCCTTGCTTGGGGTGATACGATTAAAAAAAACCAAAAAAAAACTGTTTGTTTCCAGAAATACCCTGAATCTTTGTTATTGTTATATATTGACGTCTGCTTAAAAAATTGCCCCAAACCTTAAATAGCTAAATCTTAAACTTTTAATAGTTTTTACAACAAAACGTCTACAATTTATACAAACAAATAAAGTAAGTCGGGGTCGTATTAGTTTTCCCTTTGGATTCTTTATCGTTGCTATAACGCTATTTTCATGTCAGCTGCTCAGACAAAGATAACAGACAAAGAAAGGAATTGGTTATTTATACAGACAGCTTTTTTTACACGGATGCACTTAAAGAATAGCAAAACCAAGTGGAATTTTAACAGCAACAATTTTCAGACAGTTTTTCTTTTAAAGAAGAATTTCTTGCTTCATTTTAATGATATAGCAGTTGGCACCATATTGTGTCAAAAAAGGGGGTATTCGTTAACAATGTTAACGAATACCCCCTTTTCGAACATCTTGAAGCATGAAGAATTGTTTCTTTTTCTGTTTTTTGTGGGGAGTTGATGAGTGCTTGTATTTATTGCTTGGTATTCAGTGTCACTCATTTTTTAAACAAATACTCTATGCATTTTGTAACGGAATTTTGCCGTTAAAGGTTTGTATCGATACAATGTTGTTTTTTACCCAAAGAAAAACTAACATCTGAATAACACACAATTATCTACAGACCAATCCTTTTAACCTGTGTTCTTTTCATTTCGTCTTTCTTGTTTGCGGATAAAAGAAAAACATCTTCACAATTAATTCTTCTCTCGCCTTAAAAAGCATTCATTTTATTTTCCCACACCTTCGAAGTCAACTAATAAACAATGACACCATCCACAAAACTCTTTATTCTTATTCAATTTTTCATAACATAAGGAATGCGTATACAATTTTTAATACAAAAAAAAATCACCTAATACAAGGCTCGGGAGCCACTCAATTTAGACATATTCACTAACTGCCTCACGCGATCGGATGCGGCACAAGGTCAAATTCATAGTGGGATATCCGATCCCGTTGGCTCGGTCAAAAATTCCCCGTAAAATCTGGATCGGATAGCTGTCTACCACCTCAGACGAGACTCTGCCCTTCGGCACAGCCTCGTCTGGGTTGCTCTCTGCCCGGAGGCAGAGAGTTTGACCAGCATACTTCCGAAGTAATTAGGAGTGATGGTATTCACTAACCGCTCCACCCGGTTGGATGTGGCACAAGGCTGAGTTTATTGTGGGGTATTTCAAAAATTCTTCCGTAGACTCTGCCCTTCGACAGAGCATCATCTGGGGATATTTTCTGCCCGAAGGCAGAGAGTTTGACCAGCACACTTCCGAAGTAATTCGGAGAGTGATCGCCACTCAATGTAGAGAGTTACCTTTTAAATAGTTATAATGCATGGCGTAGGTGATATGAATGAAAGCAGGGGTGGTAGGAAGTGAAGATTATGAAGCTGGGTCGTCTTTCTAGACTGATTTAACAGGAAATTAGATGGTGAGTTTCGAACATGGTCAGGAATCTAACGTTCTAACCACTTGGATAGGCATTCACTGCATATATAAATATAAACAAGAAATGACTGTTTAATCTGGGGGGAGGGATCGGAGAGATTGTTCAAGTTGTATGAGGAATATAATTTTTCCTTTCTTTATATAAATTACTGTGCTTTTTTTAAATATGATTAATAACCAAATCACACCGATGAAAGTTGTTAGTTCCAACCGTAAGTTCTATGCTAATAGTTTCCTCCTTGCACTTCTCCCTTGTGGAAATTTTTTCCGGCTTCCTGCTTTCATGTCAACTACGATCTTCAAAATGTTAAATGCAATGTGCATCATCATCTTCTCTCTCCTTGAATCATGTCCTTTTATTGCCCTCCCAATTCTTTATTGCTCTCCCAATTCTTTATTGCTCTCCCAATTCTTTATTGCTCTCTTAATTCTTTCACTCTAAATAAACTCCTTTAATCCTTGTGGTTTATATTGCCTTGCTTGGGGGGGGGGGATTATTTAAAAGAAAGAATAATTTGTTCCTTTTTTGTTGTGACTGAAAAATATTTTTGAATTTGCAGATTTTCATTTATTTATTGTATTGCGTTGAGATGTTGGCTCTTGCGACAAGGCATAATGAGCTTGTGTAAATGGATGTACATTATAAATGGATGAACATGTGTAGATAGTTGAACAAGGTTTAGAAGAGATACCAACATGACAAAATTTATTAAGAGCTACAAAGGGCAGGAAATTGTGGAGAGTCATGATCGTCTACGCCCTGAAGTGACGCAGCACATAGAAGAATGTAAACAGAAGAAAGACTACGCTGTATCAGACAACTACGCAGAAATTAGAAATGCATTCATTTCAACAAAACAAAAGGAACACATTAAACATGAAACACATTAAACATGGACACATTAAACATGAAACACTAAACATGGACACGTTAAACATGAAACACATTAAACATGAAACACATTTAATTTGAACACATTAAACTTACGGCACCTGGTATTCCTCAAAGGTCAACCATTTAGGTACTGAACAGTCTCAACGTTGCTTAACCGGTGTAATGGCTAACCAGAAATCTGAGAACCGGATTCGAATTCCACAATCGGGGTGCGTTGCAGTCACTTACGCTAAATAGACTTGGGAAAGGTATAAACCCATTTTTTCATTAAACATGAAACACTAAACATGGACACATTAAACATGAAACACATTAAACATGAAACACATTAAACATGAAACACATTTAATTTGAACACATTAAACATGAACACGTTAAACACGAAACACATTAAACACGAAACACATTCAACACATTAAACACAAACACCTTAAACATGAAACAGATTAAACATGAACGCATTAAACATGTAAAACATTAGACATAGGCACATTAAACATAAACACATTAAACATGAACACATTAAGCATGAAACACATTAAATATGAATACATTAAACATGAAACACATTAAACATGAAACTCATTAAACATATTAAACGTGAACACATTTAACATGTAACACATTAGATATTAGCACATTAAACATGAACGCATTAAACATGAACACATTAAACATGAAACACATTAAACATGAAACACATTAAACATGAAACACATTAAACAGGAACACATTAAACATAAGCACATTAAACATGAATATATTAAACATGAATTATAGAAGAAAAGCTCAATAATTATTTTTAATACAAAAGTATATCTTCCAAATTCCTCAAACAACTTTATCAGTCTCTCCAACCACCGACTTCAACAAACAAACAAAAAAATTCGTAAGAATATCAATAATCATCCGCCACGATTCGAAACTCTGCCTTTTTTTACCAAAACTAATTTAAATCCAGACACCAAATAAATGAGAGGCGATGTCAGATGTGAAGTTTCAAAGATCTCTAGTTGATTCATGGTTAAATTTTTAGAGCTTAAACTTTTGCGGGTTATTTGAAACCAGAAAATTTTTTTTAGATTGTAAGAAATTCTTTGGAGAATAATAATAATAATAATAATAATAATAATAATTTGCCGATACAATTCATACTAATTAACCCATAGCTGGGGGAAAGGAGACTCGTATCCATACCTTTCCCAAGAGTATTTGCGCGTAAGTGAATATAACGAACGTGGCTCTCCGATTTCCAAATCTGAGTTGTTATTCATAACAACAGGCGCAGCATCCCAGCTTACGGCACCTGGTATTCCTCAAAGGTCACCCATCTAGGTACTGAACAGTCTCAACGTTGCTTAACCGGTGTAATGGCTAACCAGAAATCTGAGAGCCGGATTCGAATTCCACAATCGGGGTGCGTTGCAGTCACTTACGCTAAATAGACTTGGGAAAGGTATAAACCCATTTTTCTCTCTTCAGGTGTGGGCTGAATAGCGAGACAGACTGGGTCCTATAACCTTGGTTGGCAACCAGTCTCCCGCAGAAAATCTTCTGCCGAGCCACTGATCAATCGAAAGAGACATGATCGCCCAAACATGTATCCCATATGGCACTTAACTGGCTGACTGATTATAATTACTTGCTTAGTTACTCACCAGTCGGTTTTAATTGATTTTGCTGGACAAGCTTGCTATCATCCTACGTCTAAGTGCTGCTTATACCTTATATGACACAAGGCCGCAAATATTTTATCAATCTTACACCAGTTTTTTTCGGGAAACATTGACTTGAATAATAAGAACTGGTATCGTGAATATATATATATATATATATATATATATATATATATGTATGTATGTATATATATATATATATATATATATATATGTCTTTCACAGACAGTACTGCTTCGCTGTATCACAGCTCCTCAGTGAGACTAGACTTCCGAATGCCTCAAGCCAGGATTGAAACACAACTAATTTGGTGTCACCCAGAGCTATCTTCACTCGGTAGAGTTACACAACTAAATCTAGCGTATTGTTTTTACAAATGTAAACAAATGCCCATCAGCCAAAGTGCTCCATTCATTTTACTGAAGAGCTTTGCATTAGTGCAGGTGGCTGTTGTTTATAGAAATAGCTTATCACTCGACAGTGCTCAATTGAAATGTATTTTCAAGAGCTAAATTATGTCATTCACAGACAGTACTGTTTCGCTGTATCGCAGCTCCTCAGTGCGACTAGACTTCCGAATGCCTCAAGCCAGGATTGAAACACAACTAATTTGGTGTTAGCCAGAGCTATCTTCACTCGGTAGAGTTACACAACTAAAATGTATGTATGTATGTATATATATATATATATATATATATATATATATATATATATATATATATATATATATATATATATATATATATATATCCCGACATCACTAAAAACACACCTGAAATGAATCGGAAAAACATATTTTGTGAACTACTGGAAATGTTTTCTTTTTTTATTGATTTTAAATAGATATTTCTTTTATTGTTCATTTCTACTTGGTATTGGTATTGGTAATTTTAGTCTTCTGTTTAGTTTTCAGTCCCACCAAAACCTTTGCGTGTTGAAGACTATCCTGTATCTGTCTGATAAGTAAATATGCACTTAAATATGCTTTTTATTTTTTATTTTTTGCTTTTTTCAATCGAAACAAGGATTCAAGCTGATTATTTTTCAACAGTATCTCTGTCTCGTATTCCCGTATTATTCCGTTTATGTTCAAGACTATAACTGTCAGTATGGAGTTCAGATAGCTTAAGGTCCGCTGAATGACTCCTCGAAATCCATTTTACTGGTTTAAATATAATAACTTAACTCGTCAGCTGAGAAGCCACGCCCAAAGCTTTACTATTTTTCTCCCCAAAACTACTAATCTGCTTTATGTAGGTAAGTCAGATAGCAAGAATGTAACCTTCAACTACGCAAATTATGGGTGACCAAGTCCTTTAGTTCTATATCATATTCACATTGACAGAATTCTAAGAACGCCACCATCGCCAATATCCCTGAGTAGCTGACAAATACCAAAGTAAATCCAATTAACTGCTCTGATTACCAAAAAATTGAATCAATTAATGTCAGTGTTTCCCTTTGAACGATGTTTTCAAGTTTGTTTTTGTTTTTTAGATTATGTAAACTTTTCTGCGAGCAGGTTTTCTTTGTTTTGACAGCATTTTCGTAAATTGTTAAGTTTACTTCTTAACGATCTATCCCACTCCCAGGGGCGGCAACACGTTGCTCCAAGAATGAGGTTTACTTACAAGACGTACAACGATTCTCTGCTCCCTCCAATGAAAGTGAAAGAAAAGTCTAATCTTAAAAGGAAAAATCCGCGACATTTCGTTAAAACATTAAATATTTATATTTCTGGATAAGAGGTTGGTTGATTTTGTTTAGCGGCATATCAACCTCTATGGGTTATTTAATGCTGAAATCTAAATATTTTGAGCACAATTTTATGGCTTCAACTAAATATATACTATAAATAGGTATTGTTGGTTGGTTGATTTTGTTTAGCGGCTTATCAACCTCTATGGGTTATTTAATGCTGAAATCTAAATATTTTGAACACAATTTTATGGCTTCAACTAAATATATATTATAAATAGGTATTGTTGGTTGGTTGATTTTGTTTAGTGGCATATCAACCTCTATGGGTTATTTAATGCCGAAATCTAAATATTCTGAACACAATTTTATAGCTTCATCTAAATATATATTATAAATAGGTATTGTTGGTTGTTTTTTTTATCAGCATATCAACCTCTATGGGTTATTTAATGACGAAATCTAAATATTTTGAACACAATTTTATAGCTTCATCTAAATATATACTATAAATAGGTATTGTTGATTGGTTCATTGTGTTTAGCGGCGTATCAACCTCTATTGGTTATTTGATGTCGAAATCTAAATACTTTGAACACATAACAAGTCACTGGACCCAAGATCAACACACTAACATTGCACCTTCCAAAATGTCAAAATATATTCCGATTAATTAATTAATATTAATTTACAGAGATATGCACATTAAATTAAATCAAATTTAACGCAAATTTTATGCCAGTTTAAATTATCGATGTTTTACAGGAATAAATTAAAGTAGCAGTACACGTGAAAATTTCGCGGTTTTGCGATTTGACATTACTGATTAATCGTAATTCTTAAGTTAATGATTAGATAAGCTCTTCGCTGTTAAAAGATACCCATGGGCATTCCCTTATGGTATCCTTAAATATTTGAGCTTAACACCTTTAACAAAACATTGCAATAACAATCATAAGTATGAATGCAGGTTATTATTTAAAGAAGTAAGAGGGTACAAATAGAAAGATTCAAAATTGACACGGATTTCAATTTCATAAAGAAAGAAAGACAAAAACATCAGTTCTTAAAAAACAATTTGAATTTTTGGATTGAATACATTCCTTGCCACTTCTACGACTACAAAATACTCTTGGAGATTCCCTTATGGTATCCTTAAATATTTGAGCTTAACAACTTTAACAAAACATTGCAATAACAATCATAAGTATGAATGCAGGTTATTATTTAAAGAAGTAAGAGGGTACAAATAGAAAGATTCAAAATTGACACGGATTTCAATTTCATAAAGAAAGAAAGACAAAAACATCAGTTCTTAAAAAACAATTTGAATTTTTGGATTGAATACATTCCTTGCCACTTCTACGACTACAAAATACTCTTGGAGATTCCCTTATGGTATCCTTAAATATTTGAGCTTAACAACTTTAACAAAACATTGCAATAACAATCATAAGTACGAATGCACCTCTAATTTCTGTTTCCTCCAGTGGCTTCATATATAATGTGGATATAAAGTAGGAGATCAATTCCATATTGCAATTAATATATAAACTGATCCCTCACATTGTAGCCTCGCTAGTTTCTATTCATTTATATTCCAGTGAATGATGAGGTTACTTTTCTTCGATACAAAATTGGTTGCAGATTATTTAAAGCCATAAAATATTTATATATTGTAAAAATTTATTTTCATTGGAGATAATGATTTGGGATGCAAGTCTTATAATTTAAAACATAGCTGTGGGGAGAAAAAGGTGGTGTAGTATCGTATGCAAATTAGATAGACAAGCATAAATAGAGAACAACTGGCGAACATTGGGTGGGGCTATGCCTAGCAAACCCGGTTGCTATTCAGGACACGGAGAACTGTATTACGACTACTACTACTACTACGAAGAGAGATATGCAAAACAAAAACAGGTGGATTCATATCTAATCAGAATTTGACAAACAAATTATAATGTGGATGTAAAGTGAGGGATCACTTCTATATTACAATAAATATATAAACTGATCCCTCACATTGTGGCCGCGGTAGTTTCTATTCATTCATATTCCAGAGAATGATGAGCTTTCTTAGGAACATCAATCGAGTTCTTAGGTTAATGTATTGGTTTTGTAACATCTTATGGTGTTGGACAAAACTACACCTATCACCACCTATTCTATGTCTTAATCTGTGCTACATATAACTTAGCTACTGTCTATCACTGACTCATTCGTGCGATAATATTCCATTCACCATAACGCTATATTCTGCGTATCATTCTTTACGACAGTCCCCAAAACACCACAATTTCTAACTAGTTCCCATAATTGTTGATACAGGGACTAGTTCCAAAAAATATGGAAACATTCACTCAACCAATGTCTAACCATCTTTGGTTCGTAAAATATGGAAACATTTGTTCAACCATTGTCTAACCATCTTTAGTTGGTAAAATATGGAAACATTCAGTCATTGAATGTCTACCCATCTTTGGTTGGTAAAATATGGAAACATTCATTCAACCAATGTCTAACCATCTTTGGTTCGTAAAATATGGAAACATTTATTCAACCAATGTCTAACCATCTTTAGTTGGTAAAATATGGAAACATTCATTCAACCAATGTCTAACCATCTTTAGTTGGTAAAATATGGAAACATTCATTCAACCAATGTCTAACCATCTTTGGTTCGTAAAATATGGAAACATTTATTCAAACAATGTCTAACCATCTTTAGTTGGTAAAATATGGAAACATTCATTCAACCTATGTCTAACCATCTTTGGTTCGTAAAATATGGAAACATTTATTCAACCAATGTCTAACCATCTTTAGTTGGTAAAATATGGAAACATTCATTCAACCTATGTCTAATCATCTTTGGTTCGTAAAATATGGAAACATTTATTCAACCAATGTCTAACCATCTTTGGTTCGTAAAATATGGAAACATTCATTCAACCAATGTCTAACCATCTTTAGTTGGTAAAATATGGAAACATTCATTCAACCAATGTCTAACCATCTTTGGTTCGTAAAATATGGAAACATTCATTCAACCAATGTCTAACCATCTTTAGTTGGTAAAATATGGAAACATTCATTCAACCAATGTCTAACCATCTTTGGTTCGTAAAATATGGAAACATTCATTCAACCTATGTCTAACCATCTTTGGTTCGTAAAATATGGAAACATTCATTCAACCAATGTCTAACCATCTTTGGTTCGTAAAATATGGAAACATTCATTCAACCTATGTCTAACCATCTTTGGTTCGTAAAATATGGAAACATTCATTCAACCAATGTCTAACCATCTTTGGTTCGTAAAATATGGAAACATTCATTCAACCAATGTCTAACCATCTTTAGTTGGTAAAATATGGAAACATTTATTCAACCAATGTCTAACCATCTTTAGTTGGTAAAATATGGAAACATTCATTCAACCAATGTCTAACCATCTTTAGTTGGTAAAATATGGAAACATTCATTCAACCTATGTCTAAACATCTTCGGTTAGAAAAAGTATGGAAACGTTCACTCAACCAATGTCCATCCAGCTTCTGGCGGCTGCATTTTGAATTTAAACTTGTCCTTCTAGACTGGTTACCAACCATGACTGAAGTGCTCAGTCTTCTCTGCTATTTAATCTATAACTGGGATGGGAGGAGATGGATGTGTAGGTAGCGTAACGGTTAGCGGCCCAGAAAAAGAAATCAGCGAACCGAGTTCGTAACGTTTACTTTCGTACAAATATGCTAATAAAGGTATAAATAAACAGATTGGAATAACCAGACAGATTGGAATAAACGAACAGTTTGAAATAAACAGACAGTTTGGAATAAACGAACAGATTGGAATAAACAGACAGGTTGGAATAAACGAACAGATTGGAATAAACAGACAGTTTAGAATAAAGTTAAAATAGAATAAAGGAATTATCTGGAATAAAAGAGGTTAAACTGGAAAAAACAGTGAAAATTTAAATAGACGGGCCTGGACGACTATTTAAATCTTGATTTTTCTGGTCACGGAGAGTATGTGATTAGATAGTACTAAACAGGTTAGTGCTTGACTTGTATAAGTACTTTCTCGTTACTTATGAATTCAGGAGACTGTCAAGAGTTTATGAGAATCGCTTTCTTCTTGGATTCTTTGAATATTTAAAAGAAAGTAGAAGAGACAAGAAAAAAAACTTGGACTGAAGTATTTGAAGTCGCTATATTTAGACCCCGTCCGTCACAAAACACTCAACTCTTGCTTTAAAGAGGTCGTAAGTGCATATCATCGCGTCTCTGTGGGAGAAGAAAATTTTCAGTTTAATAATACGTAAAAGTTCTACTTCATATTATTTATTGTCTCCTAAGAACAGAAACGAATGCGAAATATGCGACCTAATAAAAGAAGAAAACAAAAGAAAAATAATTCTCTTTTAAATTTGAATTTTAACCATTACAGATCAAGTTATGTCATACCAGCAGCCATACCCAACCGGTCGATCAGAAAAAGCGTTCAATTAGAATGGAGCAAAAACAGCATCATGTTTAGATGTAACAGAATCTATCTTCTTCAATTACTTTAAAGTACATTCATTAAAATACATTTTGAATTAATGCAGTTACTGATATAACAGAAGTACTCTGTATTTATTCAATCGAAGTTACCCGAGGACATGAAGAGCTAAAAAAGGCAACATGAAGACTTACTTCAGGCCACAATTACTTTGCAGTTTTTGAAATTAAATTTAACAATGCCGGTGATGTAAAAGAGGATACATTTATAAAGCAATTGTTAAGTTTGACAAAAATTTGTTGAAATCTCAAGGAAAAATAGAAACCAGTAAAAAAACGCCATTTTTCGCTATTTACGCAGGTTTTCACTATATGGGTGGACTCAATTATCAAGTTAAATGACTGATAAACAATCAACTTATTGTTGGCTACAATTGAGTGAAGTTTGCTCGAAAACTGGGGGAGTTTTAGTTTAAAATTTGTGTTGAAATCGATTTGTGTTGAAATTCATTTTTCGTTTTTCGCGGTTTTTCGCTAAACGCAGGGACGTATAAATAAAAATGAGGTATCGTTGAGCTCGTCATAATGTAAGTAACATACATGCCGAGTTTGAACGAAATCGATGGAAAGAAAGTTTAATTTATCGATTTTTGATCAGTTTTATCGATTATTGATTTTTTAAATTACCGATTTTTACGCTAAGAATCTATCTCTTACATTCTACGACATATGTGCCAATTTTGGTCAAAATCGGTTGGATGGATCTCGAGTGAAAAGGTATCACACGGACAGACAGACACACAGACATCCTGTATTTTATATATATAGATTGACGGAATATCTCGTCACTCGCTCCAGGACAATCGTTGTATACACAGCTTTAAATTACACTCTATAGATCATGGATCAGTGTTTGATTCCCTGCTAGAGTAAGAACACATAGACAAAAAGAAACTTCTGTCTAGATATCTCGTCACTCGCTCCAGGACAATCGCTGCTTTAACCTTTAGCACTAACGTTACTTCCCTTCCTAATGCATTCTTTTTCAAGGTCTCCCAATTGCAGAGTTCTTATTGTTAATTTCACTCAAAGTTGTTTTCTGTTGCCATTGCAGGATATGACAACACAACTATGAAATTCAAACACACTATTGTTCAGGGATCAAAGTCACTTTCAGTGGCAGGATAAACTTTTTTGTACAGCAAATGAAGTCACACACAGAGTGATAATGGTTAAATTACCCTCTACAAATATGAAGAACTATTGGGATTTATAACAAAAATCATTCCAATCAATTTAAATTCTGATTGAAATATAGCAAAGTATTTTGCTTATTGGAAATATTAAATTTAATCTATTAACTTGAAATTAAAATTAAAACTAAAATAAAAGATTCAAGAAAAAATTTTATTTTTAAAAACCCATTTTAAATGATATACCATCGTTTTTCTTTGGCAGAACCACGTGAGAGGCGACTAACATGTTGAAATAAAACGAAAAATGTATATATCTATGTCTGGGATTCTGAATACAACTTTCAACTTAATTTCAATGAAAATATAAATTAAATAGCATATATATCTTTTATTTTTATTTTTATATTTTTTCTCCCTGGTAATTCTACAATTTAAAACTTAATAGAGTTCTGATTTAGATTTCTAAATAGGTAATTTTAATTTTTTAATTTTACTTTTAATTTTAATTTCAAATTTTATAAATCTTTTAATATCTAGATAACCTTGCTTAGTTGTCAAATTTTTCGAATCATCCTATACTTGTTTTTTGATTGGCCACTCTAGCTTACGTAACAGCGTTTACTCTTAGCTAAGGATCGTTGATTAATTTGAAACTTTTAAAACCATTTATTCTATATTCTATACTATCACTTGACAAGACACAAGAAGTGTTGAAACAAAATGGCTACTTTTGTCGTGATTTTATAACATATTTATGTTGTAATATTCAAATAAATAATTATATATATATATATATATATATATATATATATATATATATGTGTGTGTGTGTGTGTGTGTATATATATATATATATATATATATATATATATATATATATATATATATATATATATATATATATGTATGCAGGTGTGCAGTGAAATAGGAAAGAACACGTTAGGTAGATAATCCGGTGTTCCTTAATATTTAGCTTTATTTTCAAAAGGACAGTGCTCCATACAGAAGTACAAGGAAGCGGGTCCAGACGCCTTAACTCTTCATAACTTAAAAAATTATGTTAGGGGTCTCGGCTCTCGCTTTTGAAACATGAGAACTCTTATGTAGCGGAGGAATCATATTTTTAAAAACTAAAAATATTATTATAATATATATATATATATATATATATATATATATATATATATATATATATATATAGGTTCGCATTTCGCCATTGTCGATTTATCAGGAAGGGGACAATCCCAGCGTGCGGCACCTTTGGAAAGTGCCTGAAAACCATATCACGGGTTGACCCAAGCTTTGTAACTAAAAATGTGTAGACGTTACCCTTGCTTTGCTAGCATGAAGTCCCATGTCATCGTGAACGAGGGGTTGAGCGAGCTGGATTTAACCAGATTGTTGACGACGCTAGATAACACGCGCTCTTTCCCAGAAACTGCAACCAAGGTCTGCTCAACGATAGTTGCAGTATAAACCACACGTTGGCTTTGTGGGTTTTGAACAAACACAAATGTGCTGATCAAGCGTCTGCAATAATGATTGGCTACCCGCCCTAGTAGACGGGTATGCTCGAATACGAGTGGCCAGTTATATATATATATATATATATATATATATATATATATATATATATATATATATATATATATTACATGAATCATTCATACAAAAAGTAGATTAGTAAAGTTAATGATATAAATGTCGAAAAACATCTTCGCAAACAAATTTATTAAAGTTACATTAACCTATGAACCTCTCGATGAATGTTATGATCCTTGATTTTAATAACTTCAAGTTGTATAAGGTCTTTTTTTTTTATTCTGATAGTACTTTCAGCTGTACATTCAGCCATCCTCAGGCATGGAATTTAATTTGTTTTTTTAGTAAATCCAGGTAGGAGCGGGACACGAAAGATTAAATACGAATCGAAATATGTTTTTTTAGAAATGTGTTATTGTTAACGGATAATATATATATATATATATATATATATATATATATATATATATATATATATATATATATATATATATATGTTGAAACTTGACTAATGCATGGAATAATAATGCAAACACAAAATGTACTTAGAATAAAATGTATTGAAACAAGAATGTGTACACAATATTTACATATAGTCTTTTGAATATTTCTGGGAAGACCGTTCCTGGAGAATGTGTTGACTAAGTCGCACTCGGGCAGAGTCTCTAGTTGGATCTCTTGATTCGCCTCCCTGTCTTCCCGGTACCAACCATATTTATATAGTCGGTACTCCACTATGCAAATTAGGTGGATCCTACCACAACAATATATATTTACAAAGTAGAGCAATTCATTGGCCTGAAGGGAACCAACGCCGTACCGATACACGAAAGCCATTTTGTAGTGATTTTAACATGTTTTGTTTTAATATCTAAAATAAATTAATAATATATGTCAGTATCTTTATATATATTATTGTCATCCACAGACAGACTGTTTCGCTGTATCACAGCTCTTCAGTGTGGCTAGACGTCCGGTTGCCTCTAGTTAGGATCGAAACCCGACTGAATTGGCGTCAGTTGGAAATTCTACATATATTCAGTTGTATGGATATTAGTTTGTAACCCTGGGTTTCACGCTTCTGCGATCATCAAATAAACAGGGTTTGTTTGATGATCGCAGAAGCGTGAAATCCAAGGTTACAAACTAATATCCATACAACTGAATATGTTAGCTCTATCACAGATATTGAGCACTTTCCACGAAGTACCGCGCATATAAAAGAATATATATATGTGTGTGTGAGAGAGATAACGATTTATATTTTTATATATCAAGAACAATATTGAGGAAAAATATCTGACAAAGTGGAAAAGTTTTCTCGTGACGTCTTAGGATTTCATCAGACTAAATTTGTTACGTTGGTGTGACTACGCATGCGCATGAACGGAGACGCTGGGAATATTACATTTTAAATGTTTTTGTTGTTGTTGTTGTTTTTATTTTTAATCTAGACGTTTTCATTTAGATTCTTTTTCTTTTTCTTTCCATCACTTTTGTTTTTCGATATCCCAAACTGTGATCCATTCTTGGTAGAACTTTTATTATCATAGTGTGGGATATCTACTAACAGAAGTGATGGAAAGAAAAAGAAAAATATACTAAATAAAATCGGGTAGATTAAAAAAAAAATTGAATTAAAAATTTCCAGCATCTCTCCTTCTTGCGCACGTATAGTCTCACCAAGATGACAAATTTATTTTGATGAAATCGTGAAGAACGCAACGTCTCACAAGAAAACTTTTTCATATACATATATATATATATATATATATATATATATATATATATATATATATAATATTTTTTGTTTTTAAAAATATGATTCCTTCGCTACATAAGAGTTCTCATGTTTCAAAAGCGAGAGCCGAGACCCCTAACATAATTTTTGAAGTTATGTAGAGTTAAGGTGCCTGGACCCGCTTCCCAAATTCTCGCTTGACAAGGAAGCGGGACCAGGCACCTTAACTCTACATAACTTCAAAAATTATGCTAGGGGTCTCGGCTCTCGCTTTTGAAACATGAGAACTCTTATGTAGCGAAGGAATCATATTTTTAAAAACAAAAAATATTATAATATAAGCTCTACTTCTGTATGGAGCACTGACTTTTTGAAAATAAAAGCAAAATACTAAGGAACACCGGATTATCTACCTAACGTGTTCTTTCCTATTTTTCTGCACACCTGCATACATATATATATATATATATTGTTTAGACGTTATTTTTTTTAGATACAATTGTTTAAGTAAATGCTTGCTTTATAATAAACAGTATTAATTAGGCTGATCAACATGAATATGCGACAAATTTCGTAGAAAATATGCACCTTCGACAGGAATCGAATCTGTAGCCTACACGGAGTTCCAACGAAATTTCTCGGACATTCAGGCAAGTAAATGTAAATATATTAAAATTATTGTCGGACTTAGTCCATTTCATTATATATATATATATATATATATATATATATATATATGTGTGTGTGTGTGTGTGTGTGTGCGTGTGTGTGTGTGTGTGTGTGTGTGTGTGTGTGTGTGTGTGTGTGACTGATTGCGTGTGTGCGCCCGCGTTTTGACATGATAAGTGAACACAAATACTTCGTGAAAGACGGTGGTGAAAGCAAATTGAAAATACATCAAATACGAAATTCGAAGCGGGAAAGCTTATGGACTCCGACGCATTTCAATATTCGACAGACTGTGGGGGCAGATGTGACGCCGCCCGCTACTCATCATACTCGCCTTAAGGGGGACCCTGACCCCTAGTCCGGCGTGTCACCCATGCCATCTTTGCCTCCGACTGAGCAAAATCGGCAAGATATGAAGCAAAAGAGAGAAAGAGAGATTGAGAAAGAGAGAGAGAGAATGGGAGAGAGAGAGAGAGAGGGAATGAGAGAGAGAGAGAGAGAGAGAGAGAGAGAAAGGAATAGTTACACTAAAAAAACGCAGAAACAAGACAAAAGGAAAGAAGGAAAGAAAGAAAAAAAATAAGAAAAAGAAAGGAAGGGCGTAGAAAAAGAAAGGAGGAAGATAGAAGGAAGGATAGGCAGAAAGAGAAGTGGAAAAAATAAATGGTTGAGTAAAGAATACTTGAAAAAGAAAGAAAGAAAGAAAGATAAGAAGGAAAGGAAAAAGAAAGGAAGTGAAAGAGTGTAAAAAAGAAAGAAAAAGAAAGAAATATGAAGTTTGGAATAGACAAAGAGATAAAAGAAAAAACAGTTAACGGTGTAGCGTGTAGAGAATTAAAAGGAAGAAAATAAATACTTTCAATGCAATTTATTATATTCATTACACACACACACACACACATATATATATATATATATATATATATATATATATATACAGTGTAACCCGGATATAAGAGACCCGGATATAAGAGAAACTCAGATATAAGAGAGATTTTCTCTGGTCCCAAATTAGAGCCTGTGTTAATGTATATATAATAGACCAAACTCGGATATAAGAGAAACCCGGATATAAGATACGTCTTATCCGGTCCCGACAACTCTCTTATATCCGGGTTACACTGTATATATAATTTTAATAATTTAATAATATATGCCAATAAATAGTTCGAATGTATTTCTACATTAAATAATTTGCAAAGAAAATAGGTCAGTTCTAATATTTACAGCTAAAAAGCACCGTGCCTCCTCTATTATAGCAATCCACCATCATTTCCATTGATGAGAAGAGGGTCCCACTAAAAGAAACTTCTGTCCACGAACCGCTGCTTTGTGGAACCGACTCCCAAAAGGTTGATTCCTCGATCACTGCAATTTTAACCCGTTCATATCTTGGGCTAAGCGATATCTCCCTCCTCCATATCCTCATAAACTGTACTTTAAGTCATACTCTGTGACCCTAAACACCAAGTTCTTGAGGTTTGTATAGGGTGAACTTTATTGTAAAATAATTCAGATTAGAAATAAAGAATAAGCCTCCAATAAAAATCAAGAGAAATGTGAGGAAAGAAATACTAGTCCAAAATGAATAATAATTGACAATACTTTGAAATTTGAATCCTATTAATACTACAAGTAATAAAGTATATTTAAGTAAGCAGGGCAGATGAGAAATAAAGAATAAGCCTCGAATAAAAAGCAAGGGAAATAAGATGAAAGAAATACTAGTCCAAAATGAATAATAATTGACAATGCTTCATCTAAGAAATTTGAATCCTATTAATACTACTAGTAATAAAGCATAAGTAAGCAGGGCAGATGAGAAATAAAGAATAAGCCTCCAATAAAAAGCAAGAGAAATAAGATGAAAGAAATACTAGTCCAAAATGAATAATAATTGACAATGCTTCATCTAAGAAATTTGAATCCTATTAATACTACTAGTAATAAAGCATATTTAAGTAAGCAGGGCAGATGAGAAATAAAGAATAAGCCTCCAATAAAAAGCAAGAAAAATAAGATGAAAGAAATACTAGTCAAAATGAATAATAATTGACAATGCTTTATCTAAGAAATTTGAATCCTATTAATACTACTAGTAATAAAGCATATTTAAGTAAGCAGGGCAGATGAGAAATAAAGAATGAGCCTCCAATAAAAAGCAAGAGAAATAAGATGAAAGAAATACTAGTCAAAATGAATAATAATTGACAATGCTTCATCTAAGAAATTTGAATCCTATTAATACTACTAGTAATAAAGTATTTTTAAGTAAGCAGGGCAGATGAGAAATAAAGAATAAGCCTAAAATAAAAAGCAAGAAAAATAAGAGGAAAGAAATAATTCATATGAGAATTTAGTCAATAATTAATAATTACCATTGACACTGTTTAACGTAAAAAAAATAAGTTAATATTGCTAGAAATAATAAAGACAGAGAGATAAGTATATCAAGTGGTTATCAGTCATGATTTGCAAATTTGCGATCATATTTACAAGTCTTCGCCTTAAAATGGTGTCCGATTTTTGTAATGAATAATTGAGAGGTTTGCAAATGATAGAAGAAATGTGCTATTATAACGACTTTGCTTTTGATACGAAGCAGAGTTTAATGAACCAATCAAACGTGTATTAAGTATAAAAGGGTTTCCTTATAGATATTAATTAACCCTTTTTTTAACACGGTCACAACAGTAGCGTACTCAATGAACTCACTACCTACACAATGGTTTGCTGCACGAGTTCGTTAACAACAGCCTTAGGGCAAGAAAGGTATAATATGTAAGATAAAATTACTAGTTCGTACTACAAAAAACCCCCCAAAACACTTAACTATGGCAAAGTTCTTAAAGATATTTTAGTGCTAAATAAGTTTGTATATTTTTAAGGATTTGACAGGGTTATGGAAATGTCTTCTATATGCAGGCGATCTTCCTTTTTAGCTCTGAATAAGATTTGTTTTTGTTTGCAACCCCTCCCACACCGTGTTCTGCGATTCATTTACACAAGTTAGTTAAGTAGATTTACAGTATGTCCTTTGAGTGTCAAATTCTCCAAGCTTACTGTCCTGTATCCTAGAAATTTCAACTGTTTTTACTGGTTCTAAGTATAAGCGCTATTTTTGTTTTTGCTATCCTTAAAAATCCCATTTTTGTATTCTTCAAATGTATTTTTCATTTTATTTCTGTTCACTCCGTTATTTTATTTTATTTTACTTATTTTATTTTATTTTAATTATTTTAATGGAGTGTTGGACTTGATAGGCTAATCTTGAGACATCTAAAAGTTTAGAAGTTGAGTAGCGAGTTGGTATTTGACATATTTTCTCGAACACGTTCTTAAAAGGGCTTTAAGTTATTAATGGATTTATTCAAATACTTTCATGCGATTTTAAATCCCATTTATTCAAGAGATAAATACTCGAGAAAATAAAAGCCCAGTTAATTAAAAAAAACAAAAAAAAACAATGGATTAAGATAAAGAAAAAAATATATTTAGAAATCTTCTTTTCAAATGAATTTTATTTTTCTTCCTATCTTAGTGAACTTGAGTCCATCACGAAGCAGACATTTTTTCTCCTGTGAAACCACTAAACATAGAAAATCTTTTCATCCTATGAACTCACAGCTAAAAGAGATAATCTTCTTCCCGATAGTCCAACACTAAACGGAGAAAATCTTTTTATCCTGTGAACTCACCACTAAGACTATAATCTGTTTTTCTCGATAGCCAACCACTAAGCGGAGAAAATATTTTATCCTATGAAATCACCACTAAGGAGATAATCTTTTTTTTCCTGATAGTACAGCACTAAACGGGGAAAATCTTTTTATCCTATGAACTCACAACTAAGGAGATAATCTTTTTTTCCCGATAGTCCACCAATCAGTGTAGAAGTTCTTTTTATCCTATGGTCTCACCAATAAGCAGATAATCTTTTGCCCCTATACCCCACCACAAAGAGGGGAAAACTTCTCATCCTATGAACTAACCACTAAGGAGATAATCCTTTTCCCGATAGCCTACCACTAGGCAGAGAAAAACTTTTTATCCTATGATCTCAACACGAAGGCGATAATTTTTTTTTTATTAATAGCCCACAACTAAGCAGATAAAATCTTTTTATCCTATGAACTCACCACTAAGGAGATAACCTTTTTTTCTGATAATCCACCAATAATCGGGGAAAATCGTGTTATCCTATGAACTCACCATTTAGAAGATAATCTTTTTCTCCCCGATAGTCCTCGACAAACCGTGGAAAATCTTCTTATCCTATGTACTCACCACTAATGTGTTCATCTTTTTGTCACGATAGTCCAGCACTAAGCTGAGAAAATGTCTTTATCATATGAACTCACCAGTCAGCAGATAACCTTTCTTTTCTGATAGTCCGCCGTTAAACGGAGAAAATCTTGTTAATCCTATGAACTCACCACTAAGGAGATAATCTTTTTTACAGCTAATCCACCACTAAGCGGAGAAAATATTTTTATCCTATGAACTCACCACTAAGGAGATAATCTTTTTTTTTACAGATAATTCACCACTAAGCGGAGAAAATATTTTTATCCTATGAACTCACCACTAAGGAGATAATCTTTTTTTTACAGATAATCCACCACTAAGCGGAGAAAATATTTTTATCCTATGAACTCACCACTAAGGAGATAATCTTTTTTTTACAGATAATCCACCACTAAGCGGAGAAAATATTTTTATCCTATGAACTCACCACTAAAGAGATAATCTTTTTTTTACAGATAATCCACCACTAAGCGGAGAAAATATTTTTATCCTATGAACTCACCACTAAGGAGATAATCTTTCTTTTACAGATAATCCACCACTAAGCGGAGAAAATATTTTTATCCTATGAACTCACCACTAAGGAGATAATCTTTTTTTTACAGATAATCCACCACTAAGCGGAGAAAATATTTTTATCCTATGAACTCACCACTAAGGAGATAATCTTTTTTTTTTACAGATAATCCACCACTAAGCGGAGAAAATATTTTTATCCTATGAACTCACCACTAAGGAGATAATCTTTTTTTTTACAGATAATTCACCACTAAGCGGAGAAAATATTTTTATCCTATGAACTCACCACTAAGGAGATAATCTTTTTTTTACAGATAATCCACCACTAAGCGGAGAAAATATTTTTATCCTATGAACTCACCACTAAGGAGATAATCTTTTTTTTACAGATAATCCACCACTAAGCGGAGAAAATATTTTTATCCTATGAACTCACCACTAAGGAGATAATTTTTTTTTTACAGATAATCCACCACTAAGCGGAGAAAATATTTTTATCCTATGAACTCACCACTAAGGAGATAATCTTTTTTTTTTTACAGATAATCCACCACTAAGCGGAGAAAATATTTTTATCCTATGAACTCACCACTAAGGAGATAATCTTTTTTTTACAGATAATCCACCACTAAGCGGAGAAAATATTTTTATCCTATGAACTCACCACTAAGGAGATAATCTTTTTTTTTTTACAGATAATCCACCACTAAGCGGAGAAAATATTTTTATCCTATGAACTCACCACTAAGGAGATAATCTTTTTTTTTTGATAGCCCACCACTCGGTGGAGAAAATCTTTTCGTTCCGTGAACTCACCACTAAGAGAATAATCTTTTTTTTCCCCGATGTCCCACTACCAAACGAAGAAATCCGTTTTATCCTATGAACTCACCCCTATGGAGATAATCTTTTTATCCTATTAACAACCCCTAAGGCGATAATCTTTCTCCCGATTGCCCACCACTCAGAGTAGAAGTTCTGTTTATCCTATGAATTCACCCCTAAGAAGATGATCTTTTTTTCCCGATATCCCACCAATATGTGGAGGAAATCTTTTTTTCCCCTGTGAACCTAAAACTAAATGAAAACCTTTTTTTCTTCCGTGGAAATCCAACACTAAGAAGAGAAATTGTTTTTTCCGTAAACCCACCGTTAAGCGAAGAAAGTGGTTCAAACAGTGCAAAGATTGGGCACTTTCTCTTATTCTCTCATACTCAGTCACTCCACTTCACGTCTTAGTGGCTTTATTGCCTTGCTTGGGGCGAAATGATTAAAAAGCAAAGTTCCACAGAGAAATTCAACCTTTGTTATTTGAGACGGTGTTGTAAAAAGAAAAATTGAAAAGTATCCTCATACCGATACCATTCTCACTTAAAATAAAAATAAAATCATACTGTCAAAAAATTAAAATCAATTTAATTAAAATAAAACGGAAACAGAACGGTCTACCAAGTGGTATTTTACTTATATCTTGAATAACAGTACTTAGCTCTTGAATAACGCTAATTGTTTCTTCAATAAAGTACTTTTAACTTTCAATAACTTAAACTTTTGAATAAAATTACTTCTTTTGAAATAGAATAATTAATAATTTGAAAGAAGGCACATTAATTTCATATAAGTATACTTGAACATTTTTAAATAAACCTGTAAATCTTTTGGTCAGGGTAAATGATGTTTGGGGTAGAAGGAAAAAAATGGGCAAGAAAAAGTAAAGAAGAAAAAATAAAAGAAAAAAAAAATTTAGAGAAAGAAACTATTTCGTCCTTTTCTTTTCTTTTTCATTTTCATGGGGGTGGGATATTATTTGAAAGATAGATAGATAGATAGATAGATAGATAGATAGATAGATAATGGACAGTCTGTGATAGATAGATAGATAGATAGATAGATAGATAGATAGATAGATAGATAGATAGATAGATAGATAGATAGAACAGACTTAGATAAATAGTAGAACAGACTTAGATAGATAGATAGATAATGGACAGTCTGTGATAGATAGATAGATAGATAGATAGATAGATAGATAGAACAGACTTAGATAAATAGTAGAACAGACTTAGATAGATAGATAGATAGATCGATCAGACTGAGATAGATAGATAGATAGATAGATAGATAGAAAGTTTTATTAAGGAATATTTGCACTATATAAGAAAATGTTGATGAAAATCTGGAAGAAATTTTAAAACTTTAAACGAGAAAATGTTTCGTTTAACATAATAAATAAATGACGTATATTCGGGGTTTCGTCGTTGTGAAGGAAATGTATACGACTTTATCGTTTTGGGATTGGAGAGGCCGACTAAACCGAAATCTTGTCACTGCGATGACCAGTTGAATTTAGTGTCATATCTGTCAGAGGGCTCTTCGTTTGACCTTTTGTGGCGTAAAAGATAACCTTTCACTTTGTTTGTTTTCCGTCGCCAGCCCCAGTTTTCTTTTCTTTTCGTTCCCCTAACCCATGTCCACTAACTACCACACACACTGACACACACGCACAACACACACACAAACATATATATATATATATATATATATATATATATAGATAGATAGATAGATAGATACACACGCATACAGGAAAAATGTTTACAGGGTTATTGAACGCATCGGTTTTATATTCAAGTTTTTTATTTTTATTTTTTATTTGTATTGATTTTAATGTAACTGTTGTTGCATACTGTAAAAATATTAGCTTGTTTCGTTCAATTTTGGTATTTTTAAGTGATATATTTTGGTATTTTAGTGATATATTTTAGTATATTTTAGTGATGCATTTTGGCATTGTTAAGCAATGTATTTTGGTATTTTTAAGTGATATATTAAGGTGTCTTTAGGTGATGTATTTTAGTATTTTTAAGTGATATATTTTGGTATTGTTAAATGATGTATTTTTAATAGAATTTTGAATTTTTTTTATATGTATAGACATGCCAATTTTTGTAGATACGGTTGTTCATACACGACATTATCAGAAAATAAGAGCGATAACTATAGTAAATTTAAAGACAGAAAGTGTCTAAAATTCAATAAAACATTAGATTACGGAGAATATTTTCTAAAATTTTTATGATAACTGAGTACTAAAAATGATATATAATAGGTGCTCACGTTATAATTAATTAATTTTTACGTTTAAAGCACCCATAGAGCAGAAAAATATCAAGCTGTGACATGCTGTCAAACATGTCAACAATTTAAATAAAAAGCTACCGCTGTGTTAAAAATGATGTATTTCTGCGATATTATAAACTTAAAGTAAATAATACTTGTTTCAAATCAGATTAATTATACTTTAAATCAGCTACTATTCCTGAAATAAAATTTCAGAAAAGTATATTTTGTTTTTTTGAAGATTTTTTTAGTAATGACAATAACATTGCGATGAAAGACGACTAAAAAAAGGGTGCTAATCAGTTATTTTAGCAAAAAAAAAAATCTCATTCCAATCAGTTTAAATTAGTTTTGAATTACAGCAAAATATTTTGCATATTGGAAATATTAAATTTAATCTATTAGCTTGAAATTAAAACTAAAATAAAGGCTTCAATAAAGACGTTAAATTTTTAAAAATTCATTTTAGGCCTTAGGTATCGCATTTTCTGTTGGAGGTCACTACAAATGTCCGGTGGTTGTCAATGGAGATGAATTGTAAGTGACTCTTCTCAATAATTAAATAATCTTATACAACTTCTTTGGTTGGATTTATCAGGTGAACAATAGTAAAAAAATAAAAAAAGAAAAAAAGAAAATAAACTCTCTTGATCCATGTTCTTAAATAGTCTCGTCAGATTGAGACTTTTATATGGATGGCATGATTAGCGTCTAACTAGTTCAGAAATAACTCAACTATTGAATGAACATTAGCCTAAAACACCGAGTCACGATCTTAAATAGTCTCGTCAGATCGAGACTTTTATATGGCTGCCATGATTAGCGCCAAACTAGTTCAGAAATAACTCAACTATTGAATGAACATTAGCCTAAAACACC
>OZ038508.1:62260379-62306918 GCA_964036315.1 Acanthosepion esculentum | reverse complement strand
AAGACCGAAGGTATGGAGCACCTAGTGGGGAGGCCTGGTGGAGTAAAGGATAGCGGCTCGGATTGAGGAATCGGAGAACCGAGTTCGAAATCAGTCGAATCCATTGCATTCAATTACGTGCTAATACCCTAGGGAAAGGTATGAATCCTCTTCTTCAAAGCAGGACAGACAGGGTTCTATAGCCTTGGATGGCAATTGGTCTACCGCAGAAAGAAATGCCAACCTACTGCGGGAAAAAATCTGCCTCGTCAGTCAGATACCTGGTCGCCTACGCGTGTATCACGCATGGCACATAACTGACTGACTCAGTAGTAATTAATATAGTGAGACAAGCTTGCTAATACCACATAGAAGTGCTCAAGGTATTTTGGTGGATGGGTATTTGCGTACCAGACAATTTCCTCCCTGGAAATTTGCGTCCCGGACAATTGCGCACCTCTGATAATTTTTTGAAGTTACCATACTTTCTTTTCTTAAGAGTTGCTAATTACAAACCAACTTTTAATTATTCTAAACAAGCAAGAAAATAGTTAACATAAATTTTGAAAGAAAAAAAATCATTTCTTTTAAAGAATCGTTTAATATAGAAATTTGCACACCAATATCTTTAGTTACTCTAAACAAGCAGAAAGATAGTTATCATAAATTATAAACAAGACAGAAAAATATTTTTAAAAGCAAGAGAAAATTAAGCTAGCAGTTTCAGTTCACTGCAGCAGTGCGTACCACAAACATCTAATAGATTCTGGATTTATAGCTTATATTTTTATTTGGAACCCATGGCTTTTTTTTTTTCTCTTAAACGTTTTTTTTTTTTTTAATTATTCTCGAATTAAAATTTTCAGAACCTATCTAACAAGTTCGTGTAAATGGCTGGCAAATCAGCGTTTAGGAGAGATAGCCAAAAAAACAAGATCCACAAAGAGCGACAAAGGACAGGAAGTTGTAGAGAGCCATGATCGCCAACTTACTCTACCGGGACATGGTAAAAAATGAAGAAAAGAAGAAGATTGAAGAGAAGAAGAAGGAAGGAAGGGAAGAAGAAGAAGAAGAAGAAGAAGAAGAAGAAGAAGAAGAAGAAGAAGAATATGAAAATTGTCAGTGGGCTTTTTAAATTTATTTTCTTCATTCACTCTTAATGTACTTTTTAATATTGATTTTTTAAAATTGTTATTTCTCTATCGTTTTTCTCATACCCTTTCTTTCTTTCTTTTTCTTTCTTTCTTTTTCTTTCTTTCTTTCTTTCTGTCTTTCTTTCTGTTTTTCTTTCTTTTTTTCTTTCTTTTTTCCTTCATTCATTTCTTCTTACTTCTTCATTTGTTCTTTCTTTCTTTCTGTCTTTATTTTTCCTTCTTTTTTTCCTTCATTTATTTCTTCTTACTTATTCACTTGTTCCTCCTTTTTCTTTCTTTCTTTCTTTCTTTCTTTAGTTCATTCGTTCGGCCTTTATTCCTTTCATTCTTTAGTTCTTTATTTCGTTCGTTTGTTTGTCTGTTCGTTCGTTCGTGCTTTCTTTCGTTGGCCCTTTTTCTTTCCTTCTTTCTTAAGTTCATTCTTAATTTTCTTCTTTCCTTCCTATTTAGTTGCCTATCCGATGAGATAGATAGATAGATAGATAGATAGATAGATAGATAGATAGATTATGACACTATGCTATGTGGTAGTGGCAAAGGAAAAAGGGTTAATTTAAAATATGAACTCGTTACGGAGAGGTTTAAAAGTACGGAATGACATATAAACTGAAAACAGGAACGAAATGCTTTCCTATCGAAAATCTAGTTGAAGAAAAGACAGAACTGAAAAGAATGACTTTATTGGTTTTGGGAAAGATAAATAATATTACGAACCAGGCAACAAAGAACTCTTATTCAAATCGATATAGAAACCTGAGGAATCACCCGATCCCCAAGTACCGTCAGACTCCGTCCAGTCTTGGGTTGAAGTCAAGATAAGCAGAGCGCTTAGGCAACCCATAGAGAGACGAGAAACAAGGGCCGAAGAGCAGACGAAGGTGCTACTGAAATGCGCGTGAATTGCTGCCAAGCGAATCCTCGACGTTGAGCCCTGTTCCAAGGCAAAGTGTCACTATAGAGATTTTATTTTGTTATACAAAGAACTTAGTTACGCTGATACACGCTTAGGCGATCATATATCTTTCGATATATGACCGACGACGCAGATTCTGTTTTCCCGCAGTAGGCTGCCATTTCTTTCTGCGGTAGACCTGTTGTCATCCAAGGCCTGTCCTGGTATTTACCCGTAGCTGGGGGAGAGAAGAAGAGGATTCATACCTTCCCCAAGGGTATTAGCAAGTAAGTGCATGTAATCAGAGCCGCTATCCATTACTCCACCGTGTCTCCTCACTACAAAGAACTACATAAACCAAATCGAAAACTGACCCGAAGAATCTTTCGTTTTTATTTCGTCTGCGAGAACATTTAATTTTTTCCCCTTCATAACACAGTTTCGCCGTGGTTCGAACCAGTGCTACGATTACTGACGATACTCGATCTCCACTGACCTGTGATCAAGAAACGCAACATGTGCGGAATAAAGTGTGAACTGGGGCGGCCAGTGACCAACGGTCCGTTGACCAGCGGCAGTATTGACCAGTGTGGGATTGACCCTGCAATCCACTCGTCGATCTACGACCCTGAGGACCAAGTCATCTTCTGGTATAGGCGGCGTGTGGCAAGGGTCATATCATCTGGTCACCTCTGACCAGGTTCGACCCAGGATCAGCCGGGGCGTGCGTGTTATAGATAGATAGATAGATAGATAGATAGATGGGTATCTTTCTCTATAGGAGAAGGACTATTAAATACCTAGTTTGTGGAGGAGAGACTAGTTCATATCTTTCTTGTCATGCATTTAAGCGAAAGTGATCGATGGAAGTTGATATTTGGACTCGACTCTAAAATTCTACCATCCGTGTCGATAATTGTTACACATTTCACACATTGATTGATTTATGTTTCACGGCATATTAAAGCCGAAATATATTTTGTTTGATGGCCTATCAAACCATTGTTTCGCGGCTTATTAAAGCCGAAATATATTTTGTGTTTTATGGCCTATCAAACCATTGTTTCACGGCTTATTAAAGCCGAAATATATTTTGTGTTTTATGGCCTGTCAAACCATTGTGTCACGGCTTATTAAAGCCGAAATATATTTTGTTTTATAGCCTATCAAACCATTGTTTCACGGCTTATTAAAGCCGAAATATATTTTGTGTTTTATGGCTTATCAAACCTTTGTTTTACGGCTTATCAATGCCGTAATATATTTTGTGATTTGCGACTAAAGAAACCTTTGTTTTACGGCTTATCAAATTCTAAATATATTTTGTGATTTACGGTTTATCAAACTTTTCTTTTTCGGCTTATCAAAGCTGAAATATATTTTCTGTTTTACAGCTTATCAAAGCCGAATTTATTTTACGTTTTATCAAACATTTGTTTTACCACGTAACAAATCCGAAATGAAATTTTTTTTTACGGTTTATCAAACCGTTGTTTTACGGTTGATCAAAGCCAAAATATTTTTTGGATTGTAAGAATAATTTTTTTTTTGTTCTTTTTTTTTTTTTCCTTTTTTTTTTTGATAGTGAATATTACATTAACATTTAATTCAACTTAAATTCTATTTAACGCATAGGTGGGGGAGAAGAGATAGATTCATACATTTCCTAAGGGTATTTGCTCGTAAGTACGCATCCAGTAAAAACATAGTATTTCGTTGATATACCAAGAATAGATTTGTCTTCGTGATTCTACACTTTTCCCCAAGCACAAGTCAATTTTTTTCTTTGTTTTAATATTGTTACCATTTACATATTTCCCCGTTCGGCATTTTAATAACCCACTGCTTCCTGTTCTTTCTTTTCCCCTTGTCTTCAATCTTTACTTCACCGGAGTATAAACATTAATTGCTGGTTACTCGTTTTCTCAGGACCGTCCCGTGTGTGACGATAAACTTTGATCAGGAGGTTTTGAATTACCTCTTAATTGCTGGACTTTCCACGTCCACTCTGACCCGGGGTGGTAGCATCTGTCAGGGTCCCTGCTATGGGCAAATGGTTATCTTAAAACATTATGAAAGTATGAAAATGGGTTTTAATACCAGCAATACCTTTTTGGAAAAATTATTAACAGAAATACATTTTCGAAGATAAAATTATTCCCTACAAGACATTATTACGAACACTACATTTTTTTAAAGACATTATTACGAACACTACATTTTTTTAAAGACATTATTACGAACACTACATTTTTTTAAAGACATTATTACGAACACTACATTTTTTTAAAGACATTATTACGAACACTACATTTTTTTAAAAAGAAAAATATTACCAGCAATACATTTTTGGGAAAAAATATTGTCGACATTAAATAACCAATTGAGGTTGATATCACGTAAACCAAACCAAACCAAACGTTTCCCAGGACGACCGTCTGACAAACTAATTGTTTTTTTCTAGAGCCAACCTGCAGAGTATACTGCATCTGTATTGGGAACCTTAGTTACAGTTTCTGGGATGGAGAGGGCAATCAACATTTTGAACAAAACCAGTACGCTAAAACCCTCGGTCATGATGATTTGCAACTTCGTGTTAGCACAACCATGGACGTCCTCCAAAACAGTTTCGTCTACCCAATTTTACTCAGTTTCCACACACTTGGGTCAATAGTATGGTTTTTCCCACGTTTCCCAACTCCGAGATCGTCTTCCTAAGTTACCAAGAAGTCACCATGATGAAAAATATTACTTGGTCGTGATATTCGAACCCGAGCCTCATGCTTTGAACATGGTCACTCCATACATAGACATTATCTACATTATCTAAGCTCGTTCATGTCGATTTAGCTTGCTATTCAAGTCTGTTAATATCTGTCTAGTTAGCCAAGTTTATTTCAATTTAAATATCTGTCTCACCAATTCACGTTCATCTCATAAATAATACTTTAATAAAAAAAACACCCAATTTTGTTTCATTTATTTTATCCAGATATTATATATATATATATATATATATATATATTTTCTAAGTGTAGCTTAGATGTAGCACAAGGCCGAATGTATGGGGTGCCCAGTGAGGATCGAACTCACTATTCAGTCGTAACTGTTTTAGTGAAACTAGCTTGTTAACCATTACACCACGCCAAGATGCCCAAGTGTGTGCATGTATGTATGTATGTATGTATGTATATATAAGTATATGTATCTGGATGTGCGTTGTGGAGAAATGGATATCGGCTCGGAATGAGAACTCTGAGATCCGAGTTCAAATCCCAGTCGAGTTCGTTATATTTGCTTACGCACCCTTGGGAAAGGTATGAATCCATCATTTCTCTTCTAAGCTACGGGTTGTATAGCAAGGCAGACTGGGTTCTTTAGCCTTGATTGGCAACCAGTCTACCGCAGAAAAAAATGACAACCTTCTGCGGAAAATTCTTCTGCCTCGTTAGTCATGTACCGAAAGATACATGACCGCGGAAGCGGTTATCAAATGTGGCACTTAACTGACTGATATATGTATATCTGTCAGTTTGTATGTTTCTGTCAATATACGTATTTATCGCTTATCCTGAATAAATTCTTCTTCTGTTTTCAACTTTCTTGTCTTCTGAAACTTATTCTTTTTTCTTCTTCTCTTGTTTTTTTCTCCCCCCCCTGTTGCTTTTCAACGTTGTTGTTTCGATTTGGTTTGCTTTGTTTTACGGGATGTCAACCTTAATGGGTTATTTAATGTCGACAAATTTGTTATTACATGTAATATATTGAAATATATTGCTGGTAATATTTTTTTCTCCAAAAATGTATTGCTGGTAATAATGTATTGATGGTAATAATTTTTTCTTCAAAGATTTATTACTGGTAATAATTTTTACAAAGTATTTCTGGTATTAAAGCCTATTTTTACACTTTCATAGTACTTTGACCCCGGTTTGGGAGTTAACTATTTGCTCATAGCTGGGACCCTAACAGGTGCTACCACTCCGGGTCAGGGTGGACCAGGGAACATCAGCAATTAAGAGGTGGTTCCACGCTCCTCAAAACCTCCTGATCAGAGGCCTTGCTGTTGGACGTAGTTTATCGACATAACCCAGGAGGACGCAGATGTAGTTTATCGTCATACCCAGGACGGTCTTCTGGCTTCTTTTTTTTCCCTCTATAAATTTTCAACCTACTTCTTCTTCTTCTTTTCTTGCTTCATTCTTTCCACTATTTCTTTTCAATCTTCTATTTTTCTTATTTTTCTTCATCTTCTTTCAAATTTGTTATCTTCTGAGACTTATTTTGTCTTCTCTTGCTTCTTCCTTTTCCCTATAGCTTTTCAACCCTTTTCTTCCCTTGCTTCTTCCTTTACCCTATCACTCCTTCTTCTTCTTCTTCTTCTTCTTCTTCTTCTTCTTCTTCTTCTTCTTCTTCTTCCCTTGCTTCATCCTTTCTCCTATTGCTTTTCATTCTTCTTCTTCTTCTTCTTTAATTTTCTCTTTTCTTGTTACCTTAAAATATATTCTTTTTCTCCTTCATTTCTTTCTTGCTTTCACTATTGCCTTTCTTTTTCTTCTTTAGTTTTCTATTTCTTTCCTTCATGAAACTGATATCTTTTCTTCTTCACATTTTTTATTTCCTCTTTTTTCCTCCTCTTCTTTAGTTTTCAACTTTCTTATCTTCTGAAACGTATTCTTTTTTCTTCTTCCTTTTTTCCCTCTTTTTCTCTATTGACTTTCGACATTCTTCTTCCTCCTCCTTCTCCTCTTCCTCGTTCTTTGGGTTCTTCTTCTTTCACATTTTTTAAAAATCTTGTATCTTCTTTGTTTACCTCGAAAAGATTCCACGGTAGGCCTGTTACTGTCGACGCCATTAAACGTGACACCCGGCAAGTGTAAGACACCTAGGCTGGCTTCTTCCCATTCAGCCATGATGTCCCAATCTAATTTATGTCTTCCGCCTCTTGATGGACTGGATGCAGCAGACAACACAAAAAGGAAAACCAACACGCTAATGATGAAGGATAAAAAAAAAGAGAATAAAAAGACCGGAGAGTGTATGTCAAATTGTCCTTATCGACCGCTGCTACCTGTGGAGTGATGGTGCCGAAAACTGATAAGAAAATGTACATAAAGAACACTAACAGCAAATGAGCTCGATAAACTTAAAACTGCTCAACTAAACCTGACTTTGACGTTAATTGAGCAGAGCACTTTCTTTTTATTTAGTTGTTGTCGTAAGGATTTGCAAAACAAACAGCAGCAGCCGGAATGAAGAAGAAACAAATAAATAAATGAACTGCTTTGATATAGAATTGATAAAGCACCGAGAAGTCAGTGGTTTTAATACAATATCGGAAGCTAACCAAAATCCGAGAAGAAGGAGAGGAGGAGGAGGAGGAGGAGGAGGAGGAGGAAGAGAGGAAGAAGGAGGAGGAGAATAAGAAGAAGAAGAAGGAGGAGGAGGAGAAGAAGAAGAATGAAGAGGAGGAGGAAAGAAAGAAAAGGGGAGAAAGAGAGAGAGAAGAAGAAGAATGAGGAGGAGAAGTAATAGGGGGAAGGGGAGGCAGTGGAAAAGAAGAAGACGAAGAAGGAGGAGAGGAATGAATAGGATGAGAAAGAGGCAGTGAAGAAGAAGGAGGAGAAAAAAGGAAGAAGGGAGATTAGAATAATGAGGAGGAGGGGGAGAAGAAGCAGAAGTAGAAGAGAAACAGTGGAAAGAAGAAGGAGGAGAAGGAGGAAGATAGGAAGAAGGAGGAGAAGAAGAAGAAGAAGAAGAAGAATGAAGAGGAGGAGGAGGAGGGAAGAAAGAGAAAGGGAGGGAAGGAAGAAGAAGAAGAATGAGGAGAAGGAGAAGAAGAAGTAGGAGGAAGAGGAGGCAGAGGAAAAAAGAAAGAGGAGAAAAAAGGAGGAGGAGAGGAAGAAGGAGAGGAGTAGAATAATGAAGAGGAGGGGGAGAAGAGGAAGAAGTAAAAGAGTAACAGTAGAAAGAAGAAGAAGAAGAAGGAAGAGAGGAAAATGTAGGTTGAGGAGGGGGCAGTGGAAAAGAAGAAGAAGAAGAAGAGAAAGAAGTGGTAGTAGTAGTGGTGGTGGTACATGCAGTCGCAGTCTTAAAATAACAAGCGCTTTAGAATGCTGACACGAAGGTGTAGTAAAATTGTACAAAACAAGACACGATAAAAATAGGGCGACTCAAAATAAATTATCTAATTAAATATAATTTATTCAGTGCCAGGAACCGTTTTATGGAAAGCTAGATAACATTTTGCTAAATAGAGAAAGTTCATTGCATGAATTTTTTAGCGGCGTATCAAAACCTTCATGGCTTATTTAATGCAGGAATCTAATTAGTCGCACGCAGTTTTATGTTTTCAACTACAGATATTTAGTACATAATTTTATATTCCAGGTTAAAGGTATGTCTTTTAGATATATACAAGGTAACCAAAAAAGTTCTGTCCGTTTTTTGATTAGTCATTGAATGAAGTTGAAATATATACGAAATGCGTGTAGCAATTGTTTTCAAATTTGGACAGCCGGAAGTAGGAACATCAGACGTTATAAAAATCATGCGCACTGTGCCCTGCCATCAGTTATAAGCCGGACAGCTGTGAGAAGGATGGAAGTGTCTAGAGATCTCGTTCGGGGCTGTTTGCTTTACGACTTCAAAGTGGGCTTATCAGCAGCTGCATCAAGTCGCCGTATATGTCAAGCGTTTGGGGATAGTGCTATGGATGAACGTACTGCAAGGCGTTGGTTTCGAAAATTCAAGTCGGGAGATTTGTCTCTCCATGATGAGCCTCGAAGTGGACGACCACAGGTCTTGAATGACGGAGTCCTGAAGGCGGCCATTGAAGAGGACAGTAGTCTAACGTGTGGTGAACTTGCAAGACAGTTCAACGGTTCCGATGAAACAGTTAGACTTCACCTGCACCGCCTAGGTAAGACGTACAAACTGAGCAAGTGGGTTCCGCAAACGCTGTTGGAGGTCCACAAGGGACAACGAGTGGCAGCCTGCGTATCGCTGCTTTCTCGCCACCGTACCGCATCCTTATTCAATCGAGTGCTTAGAAGTGATGAAAAGAGGGTTCTGTATGAAACTCCCAAGCGTTCCAGACATTGGTTGTCTCCTCAGGATGCTGTTCCTCACACCGCAAGACCACCTATGCACCCATGCAAGATTATGCTTTGTGTCTGGTGGACAGGTCGTCAAGTGGTTCATTATGAACTGCTATCAACGGTCCAAACGGTCACTGGAGACCTATACTCGCAGCATTCGAAACGTGTGCAACAGGCATTGCGCCAGAAGGAGCCAGCACTGGTGAATCGCAAAGGTGTGCTTTTCCTCCATGACAACTCCAGGCCACATGTCGCGCGAGTGGTCAGGGATACCATACAGCTACTTGGGTGGGAGACTTTGTGCCATCCACCTTATTCACCTGACCTTGCGCCATCCGATTACCACCTTTTCCACTCCCTGGATAATCATCTTCGTGGGAAATCCTTCACCAATGAAGCAGACTTGCGCAAAGCCCTCACGGACTTCTTTGCGCCCCCCCCCCCCGAGTTCTACCGCAAGGGCATTGAACAGCTGGAGACACGTTGACAGAAGGTGCTGGATGCCGATGGCGATTACTTCGAAGACTAAATATAGATAACTGTTTTGGTTACCTTGTAGTTTGTAGATCATAAAATATATTCTTGATAATTTTTCTGTAAAAATATATTTAAAAAAGTTTTTTTTATTACATTGATAGTCATTTTGCTATAAAAATGTATTGGTCATTTTATTATAAAAATATAATGTTGATTTTTGTTTGGGGTTCACTATTTGCCCATAGCTGGGACCCTAGCAGGAGCTACTACCCCGGGTCAAGGTAAACCTGGGAACAACAGCAGTTAAGAAAAAAGAGAAAGGAAAAATATATCAATGTTCCTTCCTTGTACCTCTTCTCATGCCACCCTCTACCTTTATAAGAGCCAGATCAGGCCGAGAATGGAGTACCGTTGCCATATTTGGGCGGGAGCTGCGCAGACCTCACTTTCCAGTCTTGATAGAATTCAAAAGCGTCTTTGTTGAAGAATTGTCCTCCATTCTCCAACATATTTTTCACAGGCGGGGGTGTGGCGAGTCTCTCGCTGCTCTACCGCTACTATCACAGAAAGTGCTCGGACGAACTACGTTCCTTGGTTCCGCCAGATCTGACCTTCAAGGCGAGGATCCGCCATGCTATTTACATAGTAACAAATCACCCTCATTCCCTCTTTATTCCATCAGCAAGAACTCAATTTCTTTCCGCTAACTACTGTCCTATGGAACAGAATCCCAAGTGGGTATTTTACCAATCACTACAATCTTAACCTGTTTAAGTCTAGAGTCAACAGTTATCGTCCCACTCCTATCGATATAAACTATCCCTTAGCGTAATCTTCTACCTGGAGTAGCCCCCGAGGTTTGTACAGGGTGAAACATACTGTAAAAAAATGAATTAAAAGAAAAAAGAAAAGAACTTTGTTTGTTTTTCTATATTTTTTTCACCCATGAGATTATATTTAATGAACGCGAAGCTGGTTTAATTTGTTGGCCTCCGTTAATTCTTTAGAATATATAGAGTAGTCTACCGCTATATTTCCTTTACTTTTGATATTAAATATTCCACATTGTATCTGGTTTAAGTGAACACCATTTTGAAAGGTTCACTGTATAGTGGTAGACATTTTTTTCTTGCCAGAGTCCATGTGTTTTGGATATATAGCCTCACTAACTTCACTTAGATTCTTTTATCTTTTTGTTCATGTTTCTTTCATTTTTGCTATTAAATATTCCACATTGCAATAATAGAAAATCTGCCAAGAAAGATTAATTGTTGTAAGACCTTTGACACAGTAAATTTGCTGTGGATGATCTAAAAATTAAAACAATTTCTAAACATTTTCATCTTAGTAAATTACTTTTCCTTGTAATTAGAGTAGCATTTTTTTAAAATCAAAATTATAATTAGATTCATTACAGTAAACAACTAATGTATTTAGTGCATTGTTTTGTAAAAGATCCCTTTTGTGTTCATATATTTTATTTAAATCCCTTAAGGTTTCTCCTATGTATAACACGTGGCAATCATTACAGGTGATAGAGTAAATTCCTCCTTTAAGTTTTGGCTTATTATTATTTAGTTTTGTATTAAGGAAGCCATTTCAGAAGTAGTTGTAACAAATTTTATGTTGAGTTTAAATAAGTATATTTTGATTTGTTGGGTTTGTCAGGAAGGTAAATACTAGACTAAAACTCATGGTTTAGCATGAAATTATATTGTGGGTTACATTTTGTTTACACTAAAAATTTCAATTTAGTTAAAAATGCTAGCAGAGTTAAATTTTTAAACAACAAAACCTTGTATCTGGTTTAAGTGAACACCATTTTGAAAGGTTCACTGTATAGTGGTAGACATTTTTTTCTTGCCAGAGTCCATCTTAACTTTAAAAGTCTACCTGTCTACCATTTGTCCATGCATTGAATATTGCTGCCACATCTGGCCTGGTACCTCTGCTATGTATCTAAAGATTCTTGACAAAGTCCAAAGAATCGGCAATATTATCAATCCTCACCTGGCATCTTAGCTTCAGCCACTTTCCCAGCATCATTTTTCAAATTAAATTGCTACATGTAACCGTACGTTCTATGAAGACAGTTTCTTCTAACACACTTCTCGGTTGTGGAACACTCTTCTGGCTTCTTCCTTTCCAGTCAACTTATTATTATTTTGTTTTGTATTAAGGAAGCCATTTCAGAAGTAGTTGTAACAAATTTTATGTTGAGTTTAAATAAATATATTTTGATTTGTTGTGTTTGTCAGGAAGGTTAATACTAAAGACTAAAACTCATGGTTTAGTATGAAATTATTCAGTAGCCCACCGCTGTCAGGCGAACCAGTTTACCTCGGTACCGATTGTATCGCTGGTATGTAGTGGACACCAAGATTTTGCCCTCGTACCCTCAATATCGCTCACTTTTTTAGAAATTCCACCCTATTTTACCAAATTCAAGGCCATCTTCTTCATTATAGACAACAAACAGCGATCATCAGATGGGTTCTAATTTGTTTTCACACCTTTTACCTTGATATTGATGATCAAACAGCACAGATTTTGCGAAATTTTAACACCTCGGCCGTTTCACACCTAATCCAATTGTATTGGTAATAATTACATATGATTACTTTATATTTATATTTCACGTGTGATCAAAGAGTTCCTATAATATCGGACTAATTAACAGGAATTCACACACTGCAATCAGATACCACGAATGGGGTATAAATGACAGTACTTTTCTCTGGTTGATCATGTTCAATTTGACTCTTCAAAAGTAGACATCAAGAATCTCTCATAAATAAATATAAATATAAATAATATATAAATAATAAATATAAATTTGATTAGGGGTCGCAATCGGGAATTGCAAGAGGAAGTACTTTTGAGGACGGTTAAAATTTATTGTATAAAAAATCTGTTGTAAAACACTTGAGATCAGTTGAAATTTTGGGTAATTTTGCTTTTAGTATCTAATAAAAATTTCTCTAAATAGTTATATTTACGTGTAAATTTACATGCTTAATTCGAAAATAAAGAAATTTTGATAAAATCTACCGTTTTTGGAGTTATCGATAATAAAAGTTCGGACTCATTCGCATTGGCGTTGTTTGGATATATTTGCTCCAGAAAGACATTCACTTGTCTCGATTATTGCGCATGCACAGGGCCAATAATAGCTACCGTGCGACAACGACACAAATGAGTCCGAACTTTTATTGTCGATAACTCCAAAAATGGTATATTTTATAAAAATTTCTTTGTTATTTTCAAATTAGGCATGTAAATTTAGAATAAAAAAATACCTGTTCCGGAAATTTTTATTCGATAATTAGCGTGAGGCTTAAAAAGAAAATTACCTGAAATTTCTTATGGAATCATTGGCATAAATTAGTATAATTTATTAAGGTTCTTTTCGAGCCATTATCTACGGTATATATCGAACATAGGGCCCAAGAATCAGATAGATGTTCAACCTCCTATTATAGATGTTCAACCTCCGAGCTATAGCGGTGGACTACTGTATATGTGTATATATGTATATAATTCTTACTGCCCCAGAAATCCAAAGTCACACAACGAAAGATATAAGTACACACTACAAATCTACCATTCGTCTGTGCATTGACTACTGTTGTCAAATCTGGTCTGGTGCCCCTGCTGTTCATCTCGAGGTTCTTGACAAAATGCAAAGAAGGATTTGCAATGTAATCGAACCTGAATTGCCTTCTTAAGCCACTTTCTCACAGACGTGATGTGGCTTCCCTCTGTCTTTTCTACAAATATTTTCATGGCCACTGATCTGACGAGCCATTTCCCCCGGTGAAATATAAATTTAAGCGTTCTACTAGATTATCACACACGTTTAATATCGAAATAGTTAAATGTAACCACCATTTTCTACCCTAACAGTTTCTTTCCTCGTACTTTCCGACATTGGAACTCTCTTCCTCTCACTTGCTTCCCTGATAACTACAATCTTCAAAAATTTAAATGCAACGTCAATCGCCATCTTCTGTTGCCTTGGTCTCTGTCCTTTTTTCTTTTCCTCAGCCACCCCCCATACACCCACTTTTTTTTTATCACTTTCACTCTCCGTAACCCCCTACTTGCTAGTGGCACTGCTGCTTTGCTTGGCATGAAGTGCTTTTAAAAAATTTTAAAAGTTTAAAAAAAAAACGCGATACCTTCAGTTTAAAATGAATTTTTTAAAATGAAAATTGTTTCTTGAAGCTTTTATTTTAGTTTTAATTTCAAGCAAATAGATTAAATTTAATATTTCCAATACGCAAAATACTTTGCTGTATTTCAAAAACTAATTTAAATTGACTGTTTTTTTTATTTATTTTTTTTTTGAAAACGCCAAAATTCGCTTATTTTAGCACCATTGTAGTCACGTGTCATCACAATATATTTCTCTTTCAAAAATAAAATATACTTTTCTGAAACTTTATTTGGGGACTATTAGTTGATTTCAAGTTTAATTAAGCTGATTTGTAACAAATATCACTTAATTAACTTTAAAATATCCCATGTAAATTGTGTAAATAATGATAACTCTCCATCCTAGACGTCCTGGGTATGACGATAAACTACATCCACGTCCTGGGTAAGTCGATAAACTACACCCGACAGTAAGGCCTCTGATCAGGAGGTTTTGAGGAGCGTGGAACCACCTTTTAATTGTTGGTGTTCCCAGGTCCATCCTCACCCAAGGTGGTAGCACCTGTTAGGGTCCCAGCTATGAGCATATACTTAATCCCCTCAAACTAGGTTCAAAACATTATGAAAGTGTAAAAATAGATTTTAATACTAGCAATATATTTTTACCAGCAATACATTTAAAAAAAATACCAGCAATAAAAATATTTTCTGCATTAAATAACCCATTGAGGTGTCGATATGCCTTAAAACAAAACAGACTGAACCATCTTCATCCTAGAAATTTAGACAGAAAAGATAAATAGATAGCTTGTGTTAGATCACTGCAAAAGTTCGTGTCCGATTAGAAAATTAAAAACCATGAAAATCGGGCACAAACTTTTGCACTGACCCAATATACTTGGTGTAACAGCAAAATTGTCCAATTCGTGTAACAGTATAATTGTCCATCACGCAAAATGTTTAATATCTTAAAAACCACTAAACTAATTGAGTTTCTTTTTTCCAGGTTTTCAGATAAGACATTTAGCCCTCTTGACACCATCTGTTGTAAGCATCAGTAACAAATCCTTTGAGTTATTCAGCTAGAAAGATAACATTTTAAAATCATTTTGTTTCAGCGCCACTATATACCTGAGCAATAGTGAGAGGAAAAAGATCATTCAGGCCTTCAGCAATTGTACCAACATTTATACTCTGGCTTCCATCTTCAAAGTCCATTCAAGAACTATCACGAGAACGGAGAATGAGTTTAAAAAGAGGAAGTAGTAGAGAGGAAAACTGGACCAGGAGGTAACAACAGGAAGAGGGATCATCATTTCAACTTAGAGCTAAAGAGATCAATTAGAAAAGATCCAACTCAATTCATAAGAAGTTTGGCACATGAGAACATGAGAGAGGAGTCTCACCTATGACAGCCCAAAGAGCAGTGAAAAAACTTGAAAATGAAATCGTACGTGAAAACGGTGAGGCACCTTGTTACTCCAGGACAAAAAGTTAAAAAGTTACAGAGGGTGAAGATCATCTTGAATAAGTTGGAAAATGATCCTGAAATAATATATATATATATGTATATATATATATATATATATATATATATATATATATATATATATATATATATATATATATATATATATATTTGTGTATTTAGGCAGCAATCCTTCTTTCAAGCACATTTCATTAAAAACGACTGACAAGGTGCTTTTATTTAGTTTTTTATATAATTTCTCGTGCGATCTAATAAAGTTTTTCTTTTCAGAGGATAAATTATATAAAAATTGTCCGAATGTTCTTTTTTTCCGAGCGCTTTCGGCTATACATTTAGCCATTTTCAAGGATTATATTTCAACTGTTAGAATTAGAAATAGTTTGTTATGTGTATGTTTTATAAAGTGATTCATTTTTTTGTTTCAAAACAAGGTCAAGATATTATGTCCATGTTCAAAGTTAATATTATTAAGTGTTGGTTTGTTTATTTTTATAAGTAAGGCTTCCATTATTTTTAGCCTTTTTTTGCAAGTGGATGATGCTATTATATTAGTGTTGTCGACAAGTATATTCCAAATAGTGTCCGGTAGGTCTCCATGAATATTTAAATGAGATCTAATTGAGCTATTGTCAGAAAGGTGTAGAGTTAATCTGCGTGTTAAACGATTTGTAGTGTGGCCTATATAATTATTTACGAAAGTTGATTCTTGAGGAATACAATTCCTTAATGGACATTTGAATTCGTAAATAATGTTTGCTCTATTTAATTTTGTTCTAGGAGGTGAATTATTATTTTTAACTATAAGGTTACAAGTTTTAATTTTTTTTTTTTTTATAATAAATAATTAATCTAATTTGTTTGCTATTATCAACTGGTGCTATGCATTTTTATATATATATATATATATACGAACTTTATTTCAATCCTTCATGTTCTACCTATGATTAATTAATGATGAGTATGACATTTTCGTTTATGATCGATTTCATCACGATCCTTCTGTTATGCTTGGGGAGTAATTATACATTCTTATAGCTCAAAGTAGAGTCCAATAGTGTTATAAAAACCTCGGAGAATTCCAGTAAGACATCTTTAATCCTTTCTAAGATACAATGGTTCAGAGCCTAATCTAACAATTGGACAATTTTGCTGTTACACGATTTGGACAATTTTGCTGTTACACCCGGTATATATTACCAAACCAACGTCTTGTCGACTGACCATACCGTCACCTCTGATCAGAAGATTGGAGGTTTTGAGGAGCATGCCATCACCTCTTAATTGCTGTTGCTCACAGGTTCACCCTGACCCGTGGTGGTGGCACCTATGAGGGTCCCAATTATAGGCAAATAGTGAACCTCCAAACAAAAACAAAACACTACGAAAGTATAAAGATAGATTTTTATAGTAAAAATACCAGCAATACATTTTTATATATAACACAAATTACCAGCAATCCATTTATATCTATAGCTGAACGCATACAATTACATTAAAATATATTTAGTCGAAGCCATAAAACTGTGTTCAAAATATTTAGATTTCGGCATTAAATAACCCATAGAGGTTGATAGGGATTTACTTGACCTCCCACAGGGCCAGGATGTGAGACAAGGTCGGTTGTTTAACGTGGGAAGGGAGGGGGAGTGGACCCGAGTTTTCACCCGGGCCGCAGTGCTTTGGCTTTAGCTGGTCGTAACTTGTCCAAGCTGGTCATAGCTGGTCATAGCTGGTCTTAGCCTGTCCAAAGCTGGTCATAGCTAGACGTAGCCGCGATACTACCAGCGCAGGGACGAATCCCCGCGACCGGCCTGTTTCGGTGATCGAATCTCAGCCAAAAAGGTGATCATTCAGCGAGTAATTCTGTTATCTGCGGACAGATACTACACTTTGATCTTAGCCTAAAAGGCCGTGGATTTACTTGACCTCCCACACGATCAGGTTGTGACACAAGGTCGGGGTTTAACGTGGGACGGGAGGGGGAGTGGACCCGAGTTTTCACCCGGGCCGCAGTGCTTTAGCTGGTCTTAGCTTGTCCAAGCTGGTCTTAGCTTGTCCAAGCTGGTCATACGTAGCCCCGATACTACCAGCGCAGGGACGAATCCCTGCGACCGGCCTGTATCAGTGATCGCTCCCGGCCTAAAGGCGATCATTCAGCGAGTAATCTGCGAACAGATACTACACTTTGATCTTAGCCAAAAGGCCGTGGATTTACTTGACCTCCCACACGGTCAGGTTGTGACACAAGGTCGGGGTTTAACGTGGGACGGGAGGGGGAGTGGACCCGAGCTTTCACCCGGGCCGCAGTGCTTTAGCTGGTCTTAGCTTGTCCAAGCTGGTCAGAGCTGGTCAGAGCTGGTCTTAGCTAGTCATAGCTGGTCATGGCTGGTCTTAGCTTGTCATAGCTAGTCAGACGTAGCCCCGATACTACCAGCGCAGGGACGAATCCCTGCGACCGGCCTGTATCAGTGATCGCTCCCGGCCCAAAGGCGATCATTCAGCGAGTAATCTGCGAACAGATACTACACTTTGATCTTAGCCAAAAGGCCGAGAAGCGATCTCATAGAGGTTGCTATGCCGCTAAACAAAATCAACCAACCAAGAATACCTATTTATAGTATATATTTAGTTGAAGCCATGAAATTGTGTTCAAAATAATTAGATTTCGGCATTAAATAACCCATAGAGGTTGATATGCACCTAAACAAAATTAATCAACAAATAAAACGCACCGTCATCTGCACGCCACTCTCCGTGGACAAGGTTTTCGGTGCACTTATGTGCATGCGTCGTCAATCTGATAATTCCCAAAAAAAGAATTCTTCCCAAAACAGTTCGAAGAATACTCACAAAAACTACGATACCCACGAGGTGCAATATCGTTGTTGATAGTGGGTGGTAACCTAATATTTTAGTTCGGAATTTCATGCCACCTGCATTTCTAATTCAGTGTCGTATCAAGGAAAGTGTTCAACATGTAAGACGAAACTAAATGTAAATAAAATTTATTTCTGTATTGGCATTTGCGATTCAAATGGCGGAGGCCGGCGCTTCCTGTAAAAACAATGATCGCTTTGAAACTTAAATGTTAATCATGGAGTCATCTATTTCTGCTATTTGCGTGATATGTCATATTTAGCTGGAAGAATAAACCAGGCGTTTTTCTTTTCTTCATACGGATTCCGCAGTTCTTCTCGGCTATTTGGGTTTGCGCGTAGCTTAGTGGCTATCGGTGCGGAAGCGGGATGGTCGTGCCGGGTTCAAATTCCAACCGCTGGCTTCGGCTTTTCACACATACCATTGGAAAGGTGTGACTCCATCCCCCGCATTTCCATCTGGGGGGATGCCAAAACAGACTGGGATTTTCAGCCTTGGATGGCAACAAATCTAGGAGCATGAAAAGACTGAATTCAAAACTAGTCAGAAGTGGGGGTGGGATCCATCAGGCTATTTTACCCTAGACGCACCCACTCTTACTAAGGTAATGGGAACATGACGCGGAACGTAGAACCGACGAGCCGAGTTCAAATCTTTGGCTAGTCTGTTGCGTTCACTTTCACTTAGCACGTAAGTGTATGCAAATGCGAATTTGACTGGGATTCGAACTCGGCTCTCTGATTCCTCAATCTGAGCCGCAATCCATTACTCCACTGAGCCTCCTTTGAGAACCGTAGAGAAGGCAACGGAAACCACTCCACTATATTTCCCAAGAATTCGCAGATTATAAAGAAATATAATCCGTGACAAGTCATGATGCCTATATACTGAAGGCATATGGCATTCCCAAAAATACGGCTTCAGGGTAAAATTTCCGACTGACGCGAATTCAGCCGGTTTTCGATTCTAGCCAGGGGCAACCGGACGTCTAGCCGCACTGATGAGCTGTGATACAGCGAAACAGTCTGTCTGTGGATGATAATATATATATATATATATATATATATATATATATATATATAAATATATATATATATATTATATTGCTCTGTTTATTATAAAATTATTGAGGTCTATGTGTGAATCAGTTTTAATATTTAATATCTAATATTGTGTTGAAAGGATTCACTTTCAATAATTTATCATCCATTGAGTGAAAAATCCTGTAAATTTAATTTTACAAGGTGATAATGATCATTTACATAATGGTATCTTAATTCCGATTGTATGTAATATATATATATATATATATATATATATATATATATATATAAAGTATGTGGTGTAGTTCAATTTACATTACATGAATCATTCATACAAAAAGCAGATAGTGAAGTTAATGATATAAATGGCAAGAATCACTCTCGCAAACAATAATGTATTTTATTAAAAATTGTTTGCGACAGTGATTCTTGCCATTTACATCATTAACTTCATTATCTGCTTTTTGTATGAATGATTCATGTAATGTAAATATATATATATATATATATATATATATATATATATATATATATATATATATATACTGTATGTAATATATATATTGTATGTAATATATATGTATATGCATGTAATATATGTATATGTATGTAATATATATATATATATGCAATATATGTATATGTATGTAATATATATATATATATATATATATATATATATATATATATATATATATATATATATATATATATATATATATTATGAGGAGTGCTGAAAGGTTCTCAGGACGACCGAAACATCAGAATTTGAAATCGTTTCTTGGTTGCGCTGAGAACTTTCAGGTCTCTCTCGCATAAAATCTAAGAAATGGAAAATACTATGATTTATAACTGTGCTCTTTTGTGGTTGAAATCTACGTATTCTTCACGATCTCCATTTGTGAGATTGACGTGACACAATCTTCCTTTCCAATTTTCGTTCACCGCTCTGAACTGGTATTATACCCAAGCGTAGCAAGTGTCTTCAGTTTCCGCTCATGTCTACGTGACGAAATCGAAGTCCAAAATAATGTATATATTTGACAGTTGTTTGCTTGGGCTTATCATGTTCCGCTTTTCAGTCATATCGCATTGTCGCAGTTACAATAGTTTATGCGATCGCTAAATAAAGGCCATAATTTATCCGCCAAATAAACTAGCGGATGAAGTCTATCCCACCATGACCGCTGTGAAAAGAAAGGACATACCAATGATGATTCGTCTGGTACACAAGATTAAATTCAGTGACGGGCGAAAGAAGACTTCTCTGAAATATGAGCAAGAGACAAAAAAAGCCAATCTTGGAGATTGAGGACGACAACCAGCCTTATGATTTTCGTTTGGCAGATTGGCGCCACACAATCTTCCTGTCATATTCTTTTTTTTTATTATAGCCATCAACGCAGAGATTTTTAAAACAGAGAAAATATAATGATATTGGATGCTAAATCTAAAAAAATACTAAAACTGATTGATTTTCGCTCCTCACTCTTCAGCATTCAATCAAGGATAAAAGTGCGCACAGCGACTAAGTTAGGAAAATTATTAGGTTGGCCAGAAAGTCCTAACTCACTTAGAAAGCAGAAATTAAAAAAAAAACACCAACATTTATTCTTCAAAATAAAGGCTAACATTCTCGACGATCTGCCAGCGATCAGCCAGCGATCAGCCAGCATCTGAATATGTCCCAGATACCAGTCTGTAAACAAGCTTCCTTCACTTCATCAAAAGTGTTGAATCGCTGGCCGTAGAGGAAGTGTGCCATTAAGCAGAATAGACCATAGTCACCCGGAGCAGCATCGGGACTGAAAGGTGGATGTGGAAGAATCTCAACACCGTCCATTAGTTTGAACTTCTCCTTAGTCAACTTCGCAGTGTGAGGCCTCGCATTGTCTTGCTGAAACAAAGTCCGACCTCGATTGACCAGAGCGGGATACTCATTCTTTAGTTTGTCGTACACGCTGTCTAGATGCTTGCAATACAGTTTAACGTTGATGGCGGGATGGGGTAAAACAAACTCGAAATTCAGTACTCCTTGGAAATTCCACCAGACAGAAATTAAGATTTGTTGTTTTTGTTCCGGTTCAGGACTTTCTGACCAACATAATAATATACACATATAGTAATATTATTTCTCATTAATTAAACGTTATATAAACACGTGGATACACGTGTTTGAGTTGACAGCCCAGTTTTGTAAACTACGAATTACATCGACAGGCCTGTGTTTTCAAGAATACTAATAAAGCTATTTCCTTTGACAGGGTTCGAACCTGCGTCTCTCCATCATCAGAAACGCCGGATCATACAGGACGTCTATTTAAACACGTTTTACACTAAAACATGAGGCAATAAAAAATAATTTCGGATTAAAGCAAAAACCGATTGATGCATTAGCAATTATTATTAATAATAATAATAATAATAATAATAAATATATATATATATATATATATATATATATATATATATATATATATATATATATATAAGTAGTCATTGAGATCAACACCCAGCGGCGACAGTCTGTTTCAGGCCATATTTACATACACTCTATATATCTGATATATCACTTTAACCTATAAATATAGCATATCATAAAACTATATTTTTTATCATTTATATAAGTGTGTGTGTGTGTGTGTGTGTGTGTGTGTGTGTGTGTGATAAGATAAAGAACAAATAATAAAACGTTTATCAATCTAAAATGTTTCGTTTTTATTAAAGATACATCAGAGAATGAGATATGGAGAAAAAGAAGAAAGATTCCGACCCATATTTGATCTGTATTTGATCCCGATTCACACACACACACACACATACATACATACATATATATATATATATATATATATATATATATATATATATATATATATATATATATATATATATATTATAAACGGTTACATTGGAACATGCAAGTTACCATGACAAAAATGTATATTTGTTTTTGGACGTCCAAAAGACAGGCAGCTAACAATGGTAGTAATAAACTTTTAAATTAATGTTAGGAACGTTTGAATTTATATTCTTTTTGTTATTTTACATATATATATATATATATATATATATATATATATATATATATATATATATATATATATATATATATATATCTTGTAGAGACTGCAACTTGAGTTATGTAGGCGAGACAGGTAGGTCATTGAAATACCGCATTTCCGAACATAAACGAGATATTCGCCTCGGTAATCTAAGCAGTGCTTTGGTTGTACACATAGCCAAATCTGATCACAATTTTGATTTCGACTCTGTGAAGATTTTAAAATATATCCACAATAAAAATCTTAGGCAGATTTACGAGGCTGGCATGATAGCCACCTCACACAATAAACACCCGACAAGGTTTCTTTCATATATCAAGTTTTCTAGCAAGATTAATGCTTGACAAACGTACCGATAAGCTATAGTTTTAAATAAGTCCCCCCACCTTCCACTTAGGATACAATCTTTTCCCTGTGAGCAGGTTTTCGCAGCGCCGTCCACGCGACGCCAGCATATCTGACTCCAAGAAAGAATACTCTGACTTTAGAATTTCAGTTTTTCTGTTTCTGACCAGTCCTGTATATATCGTCTCTTCATCTAACTTAAATCTAATATAAATATGTCTCCATTAACCATGTCCTGAAGAAGGTCTATTTGACCGAAACGTCTGACGTCGACAGAATAACAAAAACAAAATAAAAAAACAGTAAACTCACATATTCGGATTTTGCTTTGTCTTTTCCACATCTTCATCATACCGTCGGATCTACATCCACACATTTGCTTATATTTATATATATATATATATATATATATATATATATATATATATATATATAATAAATCCTAAAGAGCCAGGAACTACCTACCTATCTAAATGGATCTTAAGGATAAGCTGGCTAAAGAGGAAATGACAAATTACGTATTTATTGATAAAACCAACACTAAAAACTAAAATTAGCATAAACCCAAGAACCAATTAAAAAAAAAAAGGAAAAAAAAGAACCTCTATTCCAATAACCATGATTTCTTATGCCGGCACCTATTTAAGATTTCATATATATATATATATATATATATATATATATATATATATATATATATATATATATATATATAGCCTGAAGGATTGCGTTCAAGCATGACATAGACTGTCGCTGCTCGATGTTGACAATTTGGATTCAAACATACAAGCCAATTGTGAATTTCACGTGAATGTCCGCATGTACCCGACTCAGAACTGAGAAAATATATTCATGACTTATGTAAATATTAAATATAATTATCAAAGTTTATTGAATATATATTTTTTAAATCATGTCTCTTTCCCAGCATATAAGAACCATTGCTAAGGATGTTGGGAAAATGGTAAGTACCTGACTCCTTTTTTCATCTTTCATCTTTACAAGGGTCAGGTTGTACTAAATATGGAGTATTACTGTCATATCTGGGTTGGGTCTGCCCGATTCACACTTTGCAACCTTTGAAGTGTTCAAAATAGTTTATGCGGTCTTGTGGGGCGGGGGTGACAGTTTCTAAACTATTCATTCTTTTTCCGCAAATACAACGTTGCAAGCCTATCACTACTCCCCGTCTTTCTATTTCCATGGCAAATGTTCAAAAGAGCCTCATTCTGTAGTTATATAAGTTCAAACCTTTTCACCATCGCAGATCCAGATGTATTGACGCATCTATGTAAATAATCGCATTTTAAACTTGCCTCGTTCTAACATTAATTTTCTCAACCATGCCGCTTCTCGATGAAGGTGATCATGGCTCTACAGGGATTCTTTTTATTTAATATCTGTTATTAATTAACATTACAGTTCTTGGGATATCTAGTAGAAAGGCTTTGAATTCAGACTTACCCTTCTAGACTGATTGCCTTACTAGAGCTAAAGAAGCTGGATACACTACTATTTTACCCATAGCTGGAGAGAGAAGAGACGGATTCATGTCCTACCGAACGCCATAGATATTTCTATAAACTTGCACAAACAGGAATAAATACTTCTCTCGCTCTCTCTTTCTATCTCTCTTTCTATCTATTTCTCTTTTCCTATCTATTCCTATCTCTTATCTCCTATTTCTCTCTCTCTCTTCTTTTCCTCTCTCTTTCTATATTTCTGCTTTTCCATCTCTCTCTTTTTGTTTTCCTATCTCTCTCTTTCCCCTTTCCTGGTTCTCTTTTTCTAATACTCTCTTTCTCTTTTCCTATGTCTTTCTTTTTCTCTTCCTATCTCTCTCTCATTTCCTACTTCTTCCTCTCTTTTTATCTCTCTCTTTCTATTTTCTCATCTTTCTCTTCCTATATATCCCTCTCTTTCCTATCTTCTCTCTTCTTATCGCTCTTCTTACATCTCTTTTTCTTTCTCACTTCCTATCACCTTCTCTTTCTCTCTGTATCCGTTACATACATAACGTAATGAGATTCATGCATTTATCATATTTCGCGTTAAAATTCAGTTATTATTATTATTATTATTATTATTATTATTATTATTATTATTATTGTGTGATCTTCTAAATTGAAGTTGATATTTGTGATAAAATTTGAGCTCTAAGACCTCCAAGGTGATGGTCAAACTTGGGACTGAGTTTTCAGAATTCCCCTAGTTTAACGAATCAGATACATTTACAGTCCTGTGTATGACGATAAACTACATCCGTCAGCAAGGCCTCTGTTCGGAAGACTGGAAGTTTTGAGGAGGGCGGAAACATCTCTTAATTGTTATAGTTCCCAGGTCCACCCTGATCCGGAGTTAGGGTCCCAGGTATGGGCAAATAATGCATCCACAAACAAAAACAAAACACTATGAATGTAGAAAAATACATTTTCACATTTAAAAAATAGCAGCAATATATTTTATATAAAATTACCATCAATACCTATTTATAATAAAATTACCAACAATACATTTTACCGTAAAATTATCAACAATATCTTTTATAGCAAAATGACCAACAATACATTTTATCTGTGGTTGAAGGCATAAGGATGCGTTCAAAATATTTAGATTTCGGCATTAAATAACCTAAAGATGTTGATATGTCGCTAAACAAAATCAGCCAACAAATCTATATATCATATAGATTTACGATACATTCCTAATGATGCTGGGAACATATTGGGCTTATTGTAGCGCCCCAGAAAGCACCTGACTCCTTCTGCCATGATTGCATTTTTACAAAAGTCAGATTAGACTTAAAATAGAGAGTTGCTTTCATATCTGCCCGGGAACTACTCAATCCTTATTTTAAAGCCTTGATAGAGACCAAAATCGTTTACGCGCTCTTGTAGGCCGCCTCTTCCCCAAAGACGCAACATTTGACAATAAGGACCCGTTTCAAGCTGAGAAGAGCATAAAAAGAATCAAGATTGACGTATAAAAACGTCTTTTTTATAATGTTACGATTTGGACGTGTTTATTCATCTGTGTCAGGAAAAAGACACTTCGGTAAAAAAACAAAAAACAAAAACGTATATACACGTCTACGTCGGGTTAGTGGTTAAAACTCGAATTTTTTTTTTTTTTTACTTTGTAAGATTGTTTGGGAGATAATAATTATTTACTGATACAAGTCAAACTAATTAACCTATAGGTGGTGGCGTGTTGACAAGTGGTTGATTTATACCTTTCCCAGGTGAATATTACGAACCCAACTGGAATTGGAACTCTGCTCTCCCATTGCCAATTCAGAGCCATTATACATTACACCACCTGCACATCCAAGTTTGCAGCACTTTCCATTCCCAAGTGGTCACCCATATAGGTACTGAACAGGCTCGACTTTGCCTAACTTCTGTGATCGTACGGGAATCCGTTTTTCGACGTGATGTGACTGTAAGCCTATTATAAGCACTGAAATATTGTAAAAGTCAATAAGTAAAATGCTTAACATTTTTTCATGCGTAGTTGGATATTATTTATTGATACGATTTTTTTTTAATTATCCACGCTAGGGTTCCTGAGCAAGCAGGCACTTCCCGCCCAAATACTTCTAGCAACACAATACACATACACACACACACACACACACACACACACACACACACACACACACACACACACACACACACACATATATATATATATATATATATATAGGTAACTATACTCGTCTCGAAAAACATTCGAATTCTTGATTTGCCAATAATCAAATCAATCTCGAAGGAAAAAAAGGTTTTAAAAAAGAAAGAGCCAGGAACATGAAAGTCTGTCGAAAATAATCGCACAGGTACAGGTTCAAAGCCCAAAGAAAAAAACCCGACACGAGTAAACAACTAACAAAAAGCGCTCAATACAAACGTAGAGCAGACCTAGTCAAACCTAGAGAGCCTTGGTAGGTTTGTCTGGCTCACTTGGTTTGACTATATATATATATATATATATATATATATATATATATATATATATATATATATATATATATATATATGACATAATTTCGCTCTTGAAAATACATTTCAATTGAGCACTGTTGAGTGATAAGCTAATTCTATAAACAACAGCCACCTGCACTAATGCAAAGATCTTCAGTAAAATGAATGGAGCACTTTGTCTGATTGGCATTTGTTTACATTTGTAAAAACAATACGCTAGATTTAGTTGTGTAACTCATCCGAGTGAAGATAGCTCTGGCTGACACCAAATTAGTTGTGTTTCCATCCTGGCTTGAGGCATTCGGAAGTCTAGTCGCACTGAGGAGCTGTGATACAGCGAAACAGTACTGTCTGTGAATGACACACACACACACACACACATATATATATATATATATATATATATATATATACATATATATATATATATATATATATATATAATTATATGGCTACCTTACAGGGCGCATCAGTGCGCTTGGGTTCGCCAGTTGAGAGACGATGCCAGAGACAATGGACAATGATGATTATTTTTATTTTTTTTCCTCTTGAAAACATAATATCGTGTTATTTTATTTTTCTCTCTCCTTAGTAATGTTTTCTTTTTCTCATATTCTCTCACACTCAGTAACCCTTTGCGTCTCTCTCACACTCAGTAACCCTTTGCGTCTTAGTGGTTTTATTGCCTTGCTTCAGGTGAAATGATTTGCCAGTACCACAAAGTGAACACAATCTTTACTAGCATTATTTACATTACTAGGACTGTTATCATCATCTTCATTGCCATATTCACAACGTTTCGGTCGTTGTACGCTCCGGCCTTCTTCCGGTGATTGGAATTCCGACCCGAAACCTTTAATTTAAACCACCGGGTTCCACATGCCATGCCTCTTCTGGATGTCTCAGCTATTTCCCTTTAATTCGACTCTCCTAGTTTTGATTCACCACTGCTGTGGCGTGGTATTGAACTCACAACTCTTTGTGTCTAACCAGCGTCTTTATCCACTGGGCATTGTGTCATCTTCATTGCCATGAATATGACAATGAAAATGGGGATAACAGTCCGAGTAATGTGAATAATGCAAGTAATCACGGTGGAGTAATGGATAGCATCTCGGATTGAGAAATCGGAGAGCGGTCGAATCCATTACATTCACTTACGTGCTAATACGCTTGGGAAAGGTATGAATTTTCTTCTTCTCCTCCCAGATAAGGGTAAATAGCAGGACAGACCCGGTTCTAGAGCCTTGGATGGTAATTGGACTACCGTAGAAAGAAATGGCAACCTACTGCGGGAGAAAATCTGCCTCGTCAGATCGAAAGATACGTGATCGTCTAAGCGTGTATCACGCATGGCACATAATACCTCATCTCAGAGATATAGCCAAACAGCGCAATCTTTATCCGTTTGGTTTTAGGTCCTGTGCCACATTAAAAGCTTCTCAAGTTTCCACTTAGAGCAAAGCACCGAAATCTTGATTTGTACTTGATATCCGAGGTCAGCTGTAGAGCACGGAACAGAGGGTCAGTGATTAAAGGTCATATGCCAATTGATATCGTTAGTTTTTGTAATGACGAATCTTTCTGAGGGCGAACTTTTGACAAGTTTTTTTTTTCTTTTAGATGAAAAGAAAGTAGAGAATGTCACCGATATAACGGTAAACTATACATTTTATCTTCAACATAAAACATAATTATTTTTAAATTTAAATAGGAACAGTGTGGTTGGTATATTAAAAATAAAATATTTACACTATTTGCATTGTTCGGGCTGTTGTCCTCATGTTTATTGGCATATTCACGACGTTTCGGCCGTTGTACACTTCGGCCTTCTTCAGGTGATATAATTTGGAATTTCGAACCGAACCCTTTATTTAGTCAACGGAGGTAGATTGTTCTAGTTCCACATGCCATGCCTTTTCTGGATATCTGTTTTCAGTTACTTTAGTAACTGAACTCTCCAAGTTTTGTTTACCACTGGTGTGGTCAGGTATTGAACTCACAAATCTTTGGGTTAAGTCGCTTTTGGATTACTTCAACCAATGCTTTTATCCCCAAGGTCACATGGCCCAGTGGATAAATAAATCGAAAAAGCAAAACAAACTTTAAAATAAAAGCAAATATAAATTACTTTTTGATCGAAGTTTTTTTCTATTATAGCGCATTTCTTATTGTATATATATATATATATATATATATATATATATATATATATATATATATATATATATATATATAATATACGATAATGAATCACGAATTTACGACTTGCGTCTGCTATTCCGCGACCATTATCGTTACATAGCAATCTTTTATGTAAACATAACAGGATCTCATCTTTGATGGTGAATATCGTTGTTGAAATGTTCGTATAGCCACTCTGGTGATGGCTCATGTGAGCCGAAAGCTTTGATCTAGGAACAGTATAATAAAAAAATATCCAAATGTTGGACAGTTTTTACCTTTATTTTCTCCCGAAATTAAAACAACTATACGAAGCTTAGAATGGCTCATGATCAAACATTACAGACAAATTCGATTCTAATTCCTCAGATCAACATCTGAGGAATCAAAATCGAATTTCAATTCTAAGGAAAAAAATTAAATCACCATGAACACTTAAAGCTGTCTGTTTCTTAATATAATTAATATTTCCTCTGTTTTTACATTGAGCTCTCTGGATTATATCCTCCCTGGAATTATCCATACGGATTAGTATATATATATATATATATATATATATATATATATACCCTTGGAAGTGTGGTCTGATGAACCAGGGAAAAAAATTATAACCAATGGACCCTTAAAGTTGTCTGTTTTCATTAAATTATATATATATATATATATATATATATATATATATATATATATATATATATATATATATATATATATATATATATATGTATATATATATAAATTAATCCGTATGGATAATTCCAGGGAGGATATAATCCAGAGAGCTCAATGTAAAAACAGAGCAAATATTAATTATATTAAGAAACAGACAGCTTTAAGTGTTCATGGTGATTATAATTTATTTCCTTGCAATCAGAATTCGATTCTAATTCCTCAGATCAACATCTGAGGAATTGGAATTGGAATCGAATTATATAAGGAAATAATTATACTCACCATGAACTCTTAAAGTTTCTGTTTTTTAATATATATATATTTTTTAAGCAAGGCAGGAAGCCACTAGCACGCAAGGGGTTACAGAGGATTTGGATCAAGAGCAGATAGGAGTGATAGAGGAAAGGATGAGGAGAAGGATAGTGGATAGATCAAGGCGACTGGAGATGTCGATTGACGTTACATTTGAATAGTTCCAGATTATAGATATCAGGGAAACAGAAAAAGGGAAGGGAGTTCCACAGGCGAGAGGTGCGAGTTATGAAGCTATTGGAGTAGAAGAGACGGCTACATTTAACAGTTTCAACAGTGAAAGGGTGAGAGCGGAATGCTATCCTCGTAGGACGCTTGAATTCATGAAGTCTGGGAACGAGCGAAAGCAGCACATCGGAACAATTACCATGAAAGTATTTGTAAAAAAGACAGAGAGAGACGACGGCACGTCTGTAAGAGAGCGACTGCATATACATATATATATATATATATATATATACCTAGTAATTTTAATTGCGACTCTATCCAATACTTTGGCTATTTCTAAACCATTCACAGAATCAAATTTTCATAACCTGCTCCTAATGACGAGAGAACTTTCCAAATTTAAATCTCCATGAAAATTTGGAAAAACCTGCGTAATTGGGTACGTCAGCTAGTAAATGAAATAAGAAAATAAAAACAAACGTTGAAAGAAATAAATTAAATTTGCACTAAAAGTTAACTCTAAAAACGGACAAAATCTAAAACAAGAGACCCGAGTTTATCTCTGGAAATGTCGAGGCTCACTGATAAATAGTCAAAACTTCCAACGCAAGAAGGTCGAAAAATCAAGATAATCAGCTCCCTAAAACTGACCCCGATATCTCGTCTGCAGATTGCTATTCGTTAATAAACAGAGACGCCACGAATGCCCTGCATGCACCGCCATTATAGATTTGGACTCTGATGTCTCTTCTTGATTTGTCTAGTTACGATCACCCAGAATAACACACTGTTTAGACTGTATATCTTACATCCTGGGTATGACGATAAACTTCACCCGACAGCAGGGCCTTTTGTTCGGAGGTTTTGAGGAGAGTAGAACCACCTCTTAGTTGCTGGTATTCCCGGGTCCCCCTTGGCCGGGGTGGTGGAACCTGTCGGTGTCCCAGCTATGGGCAAGTGGTTGCCCCCCCGAAAGGTGTCGAGGCACTGTGAAGGTGTAAAAGTGGGTTTTAATACCAGCAATTCTTTTTTGGAAAATTTTTTGCCAACAATACATTTTTGAAAAAAGCATATTACCACCAATAAGAATCTTGTCGGCATTAAATAACCCATTGAGGTGTTGATATGTCGTAAAACAAAATAAACCAACCCAAACCTGTGCATCTTTTTATGCGGTATTCTTTTTTAAACAATCTTTCGATAGGGTGAGTTAGATGTAAGAAGACAGTACACATTTGACCGCCAAATTAATCAATCTTGACCCAGAATTTATACTATTCTCGCTGTAAATTTTCGTTGTATTTTGTTTCAATAAGAAATGCGCAATAAAAAAACCTCTATCAAAAATTAATTTTTATTTGCTTTTATTTCAAATCAAGACTCGAGAATTTTAAAGTCTTTTCGTATCCCTTAATTCTGAATTTAAAAAGCATGAATTATTTCTAAATTTTAATTGTTCTCATTTATTTCTTTAAAATCTTTATTAAAGTAATTGATTAATGGATAGCGGCTCGCATTGAGGAAGTGAAGAGCCGAGTTCGAATTCCATCGGTATTCATTGTATTCACTTTCGTTCTAATACACTTCGTTTGGTTTATTTTGTTTTACGGCATATCAACCTCAATGGGTTATTTAATGCCAATAAATTTTTGTTATTGCTAGTATGTTAAATAGTTAACTATTGCTGGCAATAGTTAACTATTTCACCCTGACTATAATTCGTAATGACGGTGTTATTGACCAATGAACGACGTGGGATAAAATAATCAGGAGTAATCTCCCTTGTTTTATGATTATCTCCTTTGGGGAACACGTTTTCATTTGTAGAGGACTATAAATAGTCATATAATAAAAAAAGAGAGCAAGAATAGGATTTAGGAAGCTTTATTCTGCTTAGGATAATTGATACCAGCGTAGAGACTATTTATAGTCCTCTACAAATGAAAACGTGTTCCCCAAAGGAGATAATCATAAAACAAGAGAGATTACTCCTGATTATTTTATCACACGTCGTTCATTGGTCAATAACACCATCATTACGAATTATAGTCAGAGTGAAATAGTTATTGCACTTGCAATATTTAATAAGCTTAATTTAATTCGACTCAAAGTGAAATGCAATGGAATGAGGGAGAAAGAAAATTGTTCTGCATTAATCTATAAAACACAACTTTGATTAATTAAAGAAATTACAATAATTACAGTAACAGAATTTGCATATCATGCTGAAGGCTCACAGCATATTTTATTTGTACAGCATAGTTCGCTGTTGAGATGCGCGTTATTACGTGATCTATGATCAGTTGGGCGATATAATATGATGTTGAAAGACCCGAAATTATCAATGAAAACAATATTAACATCACTAACGAGTTTTCCATCCCCAATAAATCTTTGTGATAGAAGATTGGGAATATGAAATTGGAAATAGTTCCACTACCCTTCTCATCTACAGATTCCTATTGGTTAAAAAACAAACACGATTAATGCACTGCGTGTACCGCCATTATATATATGCACTCTGATGTTTTTTCTAGTTCCTTGTCGACTTAAGATCCCTCAGAATAGATTATTGTTTAGACTTTATCTTTTTATGTGGAATTCTGTTTTAAATATAATCTTTCTATGAGGTGGATTAGTGATAATACGGCAGTTCAAGTCTGCCCGCCAAAAGAATGGATTTTGACCGACAATTTAAGAAACAATAATAGTAAAATCGAAAATCAATGCCGCAAGAGTTCTTTTATGTGGCGCATCCCTTCTCGCATAGAGACCGCTGATAAACAGAGACGCCATTAATGCACTGCATGTATCACCATCGAATGTTCGAACTCTGATCGATTTTAGAATAACCCGGAACTTATACTTTAAGCAAAACTGGATACGGATAGAAAATGAATTCAATAAATATGCAAAAATAGAAAGGGGCAACAAACCGTATCGTCAATGTAAAATACAACCCAATATAAAAATCTCAAAATTATAGAATAAATTCTTGGCTAAGTAAACGACTACTACCAACCACTAATCCCTTAGCCCTTTCTTTACCCTACCCTTCTCGCTCATCTTCCCTCCCAACTACCAATCTAATGTGTCCGTCCGGTGTATTTTCTCTATTTACGAGGGAGATTTCCGTCTGAAGAGTTGAACACCTCGGTGTTCACGAAATAAATTATAATTGAAACGGATAAGTAAGGTCTCCGTCTTCTTAATATATATATATATATATATATATATATATATATATATATATAGAATAAGGACTCCGTCTTCTTAATATATATATATATATATATATATATATATATATATATATGTATATATAGGGAGAGAGAGAGAGAGAAAGAGAGAGAGAGAGGAGTGTTCTTTTAAATTCGTACGTAAGTATTTCGATGAGAGTAGTAATCCGACTTTCTGTGGTATTTTTAAGTGTCCGAAAATGTACTCATGGGCGAAAGGACGAAATTATTTCATCGACTAGTTGCTTTGCCATCTCTGTCTGTTTTTACACTTTTCCGAGACAACCGAATTAATTTAAGAATTGTCTCTTGATTTCTGATTGGTTCACAGGACTCATCGAACCATCCGTTTTCTTCACCTACATTTAGGAATGATGACCTCTTTTATTTCTTATTTTTAATCATTTTTTGTTTTGTTTTTATTTCTTTATGGCAAACCAAAATGGCTTGTCAACTTTTAATTTTCTTTCCTTTTTTTTTGAAATACTGAACTTTTTATTTTTCTATCACTTTCTTTCTTTCTATGTGCCATGTCCTTTCAGGACGTAGGCGATCATGGCTCTCCACCTCCCTCTATCCCTTGCAACTCTCAACAAGTTCCTTCCCTCTGCCACCTCCCCGAGACCACATTGTCATCCACTTGCTTACGGTCGCTAGCTATGTTATGCGTTGTTTTCCCTTGTCTCTCTTTCCCTCTATTCGACCTGTGAGTATCATATTCTCTAGGCCCTCCTTCCTCATTATGTGTCCCAGGAACTTCAGCTGCCTCTTCCTGACGTTAAGTATAAGCCTCCTTCTTGTTTGCATCCTCTCCAAGACCTCATCGTTGCTCACACACTCGGTCCATTATATCCTTACTATCCTTCTGTAGAACCATATATCCGTCGCCTCGAGTCTCTTCTTCAGCTTTGAGGAAATCGTCGAATATTCGCTGCCGTAAAGAAGAACAGATGTCACGTAACAGGGAAACCTCCATCAATACCGGAAAGTGCGTGAGCATTTCCTGGTCTTGAGAAACTTATTTTTCCTAATATTACGAGTAGTGATAGAAATAAATAGATTACTAAATAAATGGCTCTCCACAGATTCCTATAATTTGTCGCACCTACTAATATTTTTTTTACTATCCTTACAACTGCTATCCATTTGCACGTCATGTCGGTTACCTGCTGTTTCTCTTTGTCCCTCTTTTTCTTCAATATGCCCTGTGAGTGTCAAATTCTCGAAGTCTTCTATCTTCATCATGTGTCCCCAAAATTCAACTTTCTTTCTCTAAGTGGTGCTTTAGTAGCCATTTTGCTTAGAACTTTCTCGTTGCTCGCATATTCGGTCCATTGTATTCTAAGCATCCTTCTGTAGAACCGCATTTCTGCTGCTGCAAGTCCCTTATTCATTTGTGATAAAATTGTCCAGCAATCACTGACATACAGGATGGCTGACATTACACGGCGGTTGAGCAATCATTTTTCTTTTTTGGTTTCTAACGAAATCTTCCTTGTTTCTTAATACTTTACTTAGCTTTTGAAAGTCATCTTTCTTTATTCCAACTCGACTTCGGAAAAACACTTCTCAGATATTTAAACCCCTGTACTTATTTGGTTTTGACATCTCCAATTAACAGTGTTGTTCCTCTTGCAGGTAACCATACATTCATATAATTGATTGCAAGTGCTTTTTACCCGCTTCCCTTTATTGACGTGTTTAGAAATTCTTGCGGTTTTTCTTTTTGTGCCTGTTATCATTTGAGTATCTTATGTCGCTAAGATTGCGCTTACCAATAATGAATTATTGTAAGACTTGACTGTCTGCATAGGCTAAAAAACATCGGCGAGAAGACATATCCTTGTCTTGCAATCCTTTTTATATTATTGTACTTAATTCATTTTTCCCATCCTGGGTATGACGATAAAATAAATCCGTCAGCAAGGCCTATTAACGGAAGATTGGAGGTCCTAAGGGTCTTGGAACCACCCCTTAACCGCTGTTATTCCCAGGTTCACCCTGACCCGGTGTGGTAGCACCTTTTAGGATTCCAGCTGTAGGCAAATAATGATCCCTCCCCAAAGCAAAAATCAACAGTACATTTTTATAATAAAAATACCAATAATACATTTTTGTAGTGAAATTTCCAGCAATACCATCAATAATTTACCAACAATATATTTTTATCTACAAACTATATGTAAAAAAATATATACATTCACTCTGAAAGTATAAAATTATATGCAAAATATCTGTAGTTGAAGCCATAAAATTGTGTTCGAAATATTTAGATTTTGGCATTAAATAACCCATAGAGGTGTTGATATGCCGCTAAACAATTCATTTTCTATCCGTGAGCAAACGATTTACGGCCAGTATATATTCTGAATTATTTTTATGCCTTTCGAAAATCAGTCATCTTATCCTAGCTGTTCAAATAGATGAGGGGACCCTAACCCTTTTTGTGTCATTGCCCACCTTTCACATGGAAAAAATTTCCATTGCCCACCTGTAAATATTCAAAAGCATACAGTGATGGGTAAATTAGGTTTGGATGCACACTTTTGCTGCCTTAATAAATTCGAGATGGCCGATGTAATAAAAACAAATTGTAATTTTATATTAAACTAGCAGCATGGCCCGGCGTTGCCCGTGCTTGATTAAAAAATCGTACGACTCATACAGCAATCGCTATCACTTGACTTAAAATATTTTTGCCCTTCCTTGCCTTTAAAGGAGTGCCCTTTGCCGTGCTGATGTTGCTACATGCCTTACTTCTTGCCTATCTCACACTAAAAAAATTTTTCTAAGCTCTATACTAAACATTAAATCTGTTACGAAAAAAGAACTAAACAAAATGAACACAAAACGATCAGCTTTAAAAAAGGACTCGTAACTGGAAAAACCGAATGAAAAAAGAATGTTAACAACAAATACTTTTTCACACCCAACACAGTTCTGCGGAATCAGAATCAACGTTGAGTTTAAGCAAGCCAATGAGCCAATTGGAGTAAAGTGCCATGCAGATTTAAATTTTTCCCACTTGTGACGAATGCAGCTATCGATTTTTTTTTGCATGCTGGCATGCTAGTTAACATTCGTGTCAGTCAGCTGTTGGCTCCCACGCTGGCCAATAGAATCTTCCTGCCTATTCGTGGCAGCCATCTATAGGCTGTCACTCTGGCCAGTAGAAAATGGCCGCAAACTACATGAAAACTACCGTAGAAGCATGAAAATATCGATTATTTCCAATATCGATGGGAGTTGGGAAATGCAAAGTCGGTCTTGGCCTTGCCACTAACTTGGAGCATGTGCATGTAAATTTTGGTGCAAATCCGTCGAAAATTGCGGCCGTGCATTCGTTACACGCACACACACACACACACACACACACACACACACACACACACATCCTGCCTTTTATAGATAGAGAGATAAAAATTATCCTGAGGTAATTTCTTAATTTTACCAGCAAAGTTGTTTTTGGTCTTCTCTTATCTGATTTATATCCGAAAAAAAGTTATTTCGTCTGAAGAATTATTTAAATGCTAATGACTCTTTTGAAAACTATAGAAAGTACCAAAAAATATTCCTTGTTTGCGGGGATATTTCTATCTTATTTAGGAATATGACCCATTAATTCGGATTTAATCTGGGACACCTCGAGGTGGTTTAATGCTTAGCAAGCTTGTCTCACTAGAACAATTGCGACTTAGTAGTGAGTTCAATTCTCACTGGGTGTCCCTCCAATTTCAACCTTGTGCCACATCTAAGCTATGATTGGAACATCACTTAGGCAACAGTCGCCCAGACTGTTTATACTGTCGAACTCTCTGGCTTGAGCAGAGAGGAACCCGGACGAGGCTTTGCCGAAAGGAAAAGTTTCGTCCGGGGAGGTAGACAGGCCCTGAACCCGTTTATGCGGGTTCTAAGGGAATCTTTTTGGCCGAGCCTACGAGTTCGGAAAAACCCACTGTAAACTCGGCCTTCTGCCGCATACACCCTCGTGGGGGGGGGTGTTAAATATAACAATTACGACTGAGTAGTGAGTTCGATCCTTACTGGGTTCCCCATACTTTTTGGCCTTTTGACATACATGTATGCTACGCTCGGAAAATCACCCTTCGCATATAATCTTCTGTTTTGGAGTTTCTTTTTTCTTAATACGATTTCTTCTCCTATAACCTTTGAATATTTTTTTTTTCAGATAGCATATGTTGAAATACCATTTGAATACTCAAAATCCTATATCGCCCATCAGAATTTCCAATCGCTCATCATTTTCTGTTCAGTTGTTCGTCGCCCACCCAACAGCTGAAATCGACTTGGTTGGGAAATCCTGAAATATATCATTGAGTCGTACCTTATCAATTGCTTTTGAGTAATCTATAAAAAAAATAGGTAAAAACAAACAAAATTCAATTAAAATAATTTCTGTTCACTGTAAAACCTGTAATGCAGTGTTAGGTCCTCGAGGACACATGGCACAGTGGATAAAGGCGTTAGTTAGATCCAGTGACAGGCCCCAAAGAGTGTGAGTTCAATACCTGGTTAAGGCAGTGGAGAACTTTCAGAGGGGATTTAACAGGGGATAACTGACATCCATTAGACATGGCACGTGGAACTAGAACGGTCTACTCCAGTGAGCGAAATAAAGGGCTCAGTTCAACATTCCAACCATCTGAAGAAGGCCGGAGCGTACAACGACCGAAACGTTGTGATAAACATGGCGACAAAGGTGAGGACAATGGTCCGAATAATGTAAATAATGTACATAATACCTCATCTCAGAAATATCGACAGATATTTGGCAAGACTAGATTAGATAACACTAGCGCGGTCAACCCTGATGTGCAAAGTCCAGTTGGGTGCAATGTGTCCTCTTGGCTTCAAGCTGGTCCTGATAAAAGTTGTTTTTTATTTCAATTCCATTTGCCGTAGTTCCTGGCCGTTAAAATATATTTTCTTTGTTTGTATTTTTGGCAGGAGTATAGTTAATACGGGTTCTTCTTCTATCACCTTTGAATATTTTTTTCCAGATAGCATATGTTGAAATAAATTTTAATAATCGAAATCCTATATCACCCATCAAAAATTCCAATCGCTCATCGCCCACCCAACTGTTGAAATCGCCCACTGGTGGAGAATATCGCCTAAGTTGGGAAATCTTGAAATATATCTTTGCGACGTGCCTTAAAAATGCTTTTACGTAATCTAAGAAAAATATGTAAAAACAAATATTACTGCTATTTTTCTTTTAAATTCAAGGTGAAATTAAAATCATTTCTGTTCACTGCAAAACCTGCAATGCGGTGTTAGATGCGTATTACAATATATTGTGTTTATTTGGCAAGACTAGAATAGATTACACCAGCGCGGGACCCCTGAGGTGCAGGGTCCGATTTTGTGCAATGGGTTCACTTGGCTACAAGCTGGTCCTGATAAAAGTTTTTTTTTCTTTCGGTAACATTGGCCTTAGTTCCTAGCCGTTAAAATATCTTTTCTTTGGCTGTATTTTTCCAAATTCTGAACAAGATCATTGTTCAGCAAATGAAATTTAGCAGCGGAAGTTTTCGTGTCTCCTATTTCAGGGCTGAATAACTAAGATATCTGACTTTAATATTAAAGGCGAGTAGCTCACAGGATTTAATTACGCGAATAAAACCTCCGGCGTTAATTTTCGGAAATTTAAGAACGACAAGCCACAAAGGAAATGTGCGAATGCGACAAAAATGGGCGGGACAGAGAATTACGCTTGAATGTCAACGGGAGAAAACATTCATTGTTAAACTGTTGAACTTGATGCTATGCAAACAATTCTGTTTGTACGAATTTATGCGTTCTTTTATACAAGTAAGAGTTCTGCTCGGAAACTTAATATCAGCGAAAAAATAGTTTGCCTCAGGTAATGGCGCCTTGATCCTCTTCAAAGAACTCTCCTTGTGATCTCATACCTCACTCACGCTAGCGCTTCTTTTTTGACTTTTGAAAAGAGAGCTTGAAATAAAATTATTTCCGGGATCGCCATCAGTTGACTTGAACATGGCGTCCGGAACATATCAAAATAAAGTTGAATTTAAACCTAAAAAGAGTACTTAATGACTGAAAAAATATTCTGATACACAAAACAAAAAAAGGAAATAGTTTGACAGAAATTTCAGAAGGTACATTACACGGTTATCGATATGAAAACACTGTTTGAGAAGCAAATTTTAAAACATCTAATTTAAACCTACAACAAACAACACAGAGCTTAGGGGGCTAAGCCAATAAGCAAATACTATAGAGCTTAAGCAGCTGACCCTAGAATAACGAGTATAGAGCTTGAGATGCCGAGACAACGACCACCACATAGAGCTTGAGATGCCGAGACGACGACCACCACATAGAGCTTGAGATGCCGAGGCAACGACCACCACATAGAGCTTGAGATGCCGATACAACGACCAGCACATAGAGCTTGAGATGCCGAGACGACGACCACCACATAGAGCTTGAGATGCCGAGACAACGACCAGCACATAGAGCTTGAGATGCCGAGACGACGACCACATAGAGCTTGAGATGCCGAGACAACGACCACCACATAGAGCTTGAGATGCCGAGACGACGACGACCACATAGAGCTTGAGATGCCGAGACAACGACCAGCACATAGAGCTTGAGATGCCGAGACGACGACCACCACATAGAGCTTGAGATGCCGAGACAACGACCAGCACATAGAGCTTGAGATGCCGAGACGACGACGACCACATAGAGCTTGAGATGCCGAGACAACGACCACCACATAGAGCTTGAGATGCCGAGACGACGACCACCACATAGAGCTTGAGATGCCGAGACAACGACCAGCACATAGAGCTTGAGATGCCGAGACGACGACCACCACATAGAGCTTGAGATGCCGAGACAACGACCAGCACATAGAGCTTGAGATGCCGAGACGACGACCACCACATAGAGCTTGAGATGCCGAGACAACGACCAGCACATAGAGCTTGAGATGCCGAGACGACGACCACCACATAGAGCTTGAGATGCCGAGACAACGACCAGCACATAGAGCTTGAGATGCCGAGACGACGACCACCACATAGAGCTTGAGATGCCGATACAACGACCAGCACATAGAGCTTGAGATGCCGAGACGACGACCACCACATAGAGCTTGAGATGCCGAGACAACGACCACCACATAGAGCTTGAGATGCCGAGACGACGGCTACCACATTTGAGCTTGAGATGCCGAGACGACGACCAGCACATAGAGCTTGAGAAGCAAAGCCTACAGCCACCAATATAGAGGCTTGGTGAACTAACACAATGACAAACAAAATAGAACTGAAGATGCTAACTCTACAGCCACCAATATAGAGCTTGAGAAGCTGACCCGACAATCCCCAATATAGAGCTTGAGAAGCTGACCATACAATCCCCAATATAGAGCTTGACAAACTGACCATACAATCCCCAATATAGAGCTTGAGAAGCTGACCCTACAATCCCCAATATAGAGCTTGAAAAGCTGACCCTACAATCCCCAATATAGATCTTGAGAAGCTGACCCTACAATCCCCAATATATAGCTTGACAAACTGACCATACAATCCCCAATATAGAGCTTGAAAAGCTGACCCTACAATCCCCAATATAGAGCTTGAGAAGCTGACCCTACAATCCCCAATATAGATCTTGAGAAGCTGACCCTACAACCACCACTAAAGAGCCAAGCATAGCTTTCACGGCGAAGTTTTTTGATTTTGATTGTCGTTGTATCATAAGGCATGGCAAACATTTGAGGCGCATTGGGAACTGAGCTCCCATAATAATCGGTTGTAACCTCAATGAGACTATTTTGTTTAAATGTTCAAACGCACATATATTTCATAATTTCTTGTTTCCAAGGATACAGAGAAATCCAATCATTTAGACAGGGGTGGTAGCGTGTTCATTTTTATTAACTATTGTTGTATCAATTATGAGTTACATTCGAAAAAGAGGTTAAGTTTAGGAAAGGTAGGGGTGCATTTTTCAACGAATTTTGACATCCGTTCAACTCATGTCGTCTGTTTTTTTATTATATTTTTTATTTTATTTTATTTTATTATACACACACACACACACATTCATATATACACCCCCCCACATATATATATATATACATATATATATATATATATATACATACATATATATATATATATATATACACATACATATATATATATATATATATATATATATATATATATATATATATATATATATATATATATATATATATATATATATATATCCCTTTCCAAATATATATTAATTATTGTTATAACAAGAATAACAAATTTTAATAAATGGTGATCCGGGCGTTATTGTTAATAATTTATTTATTAAAAGATTTTTTAGGGTAGTATCACGTTTTTCAAATAAAAAAAGCGATGTTTTTGCCCCTTGATGCTCGTTATTTTTGTTAAAGAATAGCTAGTGACTTCTGGCGACCCCTATTGACCTTGGAGGTCAACATCACTCATACTATTATCTGTTTTCACACTTGTCACCCCCAAAATACCAAGTCACCTCCAAAAATGTAATTGTTTTGATACAATGCAGATCAGAAAGGGCACCAACTTCGTCTACCCCCAAACGATCTCGAAAGTCGAATTTGCTTTCGTTTGTGACATCATATCCTTTTTATACTTATTCACAACCTTAATGTATCAATTAATTTTGCTAGAAAGGGGGTACCCTGTATATTTAATGATTTCAGATAACCTCACATGGTTCCGAAAGTCAACCTAACAGAGCTTGAATTACTAATGGATGTCTTGCAAAAACTAAGTTCCGGTAACTTTCCGTTGGGCGTGACATCCGAAGGATATTTTCTGTGCAGAACTTTCAAACGGAAGAAGAAAAACTGGGTACTCACAACTTCGATTTAAGGACGTCTTTAAGCACAACTTCATATCGTTTAATATCAACCCTGACACTTCTGAAACCTGCTTGCACCCACTGCCTCAAACATTTTTTAAAAATTTCCTATAACCTTTCCGACACACGATTGCACCTACTGCCTCATTACAATAAGATTCAGTGATTTATTGCCTCGCTTCCGCTGCATTTTTCCTTAAGTTAAATATGAAGAGTGTGCAGCGTCAAGTATCTATTTTTATATTTGGTTATAATTTTTAATTGTCACTTTTTAAAATTCCTCAAACCCTTCCCGACACATGCTTGCACCTACTGCCTCATTGTAATAAGTTTCAGTAATTCATTGCCTCGCTTCCGTTGCATTTCCCTTACGTTAAATATGAAGAGTATGTAGCGTCAAGTGTTTATTTTTATATTTAGTTATAATGTTTTTTATCATTTTTTAAAAATTCCTCAAACCCTTTCCGACACATTCTTGCACCTACTGCCTCATTACAATAAGTTTCAGTGATTGATTGACTCGATTCTTCTGCAATCTAAACACGACCAATGCATTCCAAAAGCTACGCAGGGTATTAAGAAAGGGTTTAAAGTGAAATCCGAAAGAGCATTGGGATAGCGAAAAATGCTTTTCAGAAGCTAAGGAAAATATTAAGAAACAGGAAAAAGTTTCGCAAGAAAGGAGGAAAAGAGTACTGGACTGTTATGTAATATCGGTTCTCCTTTACGACAATGAATTCTGGACAATCTTCTCACAGACGAAGAAAAGACTTGAGACAACTGAAATGTTGCTCTACTGAAGGATGCTGAGGATGCCATGGACCATACACGTGCTCAACCACAAAGAAAACAAAAAGGAAGCTTATACTTAACATCGGAAAGATACAGTTGAAATTTCTAGGACACATAATGAAGAAAGGGGGCTAGGAAAATCAGATACTCCCAGGACAGGTTGAAGGAAAGAGGAACAGAGGAAATCAAAGCAAGTTTGAGTGAATGGATAGCGGAACAGGCTTTGGGATAGAAAACAAAAAAGACAAAATTTATCAAGAGCTAACAGAAAATATATTAAACATTTGTCGGATTTAATCCGTTTTCATAATATGTTGTCATTATCAACGTTAAGGTACGTTTCGTGAACAGAAACGATCGATCGAGAAAAATCGTCAAAGGTGTGTGTTTATAAACAGTAATTCGGACTTTGCTAACCAGACGTTTCTCTGTGGCTGAATGGTTAACAGCACGTCAGGTCAAATGACGGTTCCCATAAGGGTTACAGGTTCGGTTCCTGTCGGAGAACGCAAATCTTATACGAAATGTAATTAATGCTGTTTAATTAAAAACAGATCTTTTACTTAAATAGATTATATCTATAAAAAAAATAACGTATAAACAGAAAATGTATTAAATAACTGTCGGACTTAATTCATTTTCATTTTACACACATATATATATATATATATATATATATATATATATATGTATGTATATATATATATATATATATGTATATACTATAATTAATTTTTTTTATTAATCCGACAGATTTGTGTCACTTTAAGCGTTATTTTTTATGGATACTCGTGGCAAAGTTGGCTATAGCGTGCCGGTTTTAACGGTACCCCTCTCTGCCCCGAGGGGCACAGATTCAAATCCTGCCTAAGACCGCAAATTTTTCTTTAATAAGATTCCTCGAAAATACAGGCCGGTGGACGAAAATAAATATATATACTGTTTAATAAAGAAACGGAGAGCCTACTCAAATACGAATACCCACTAAAAGTAACGTTTAAATTTCTCTCTCTCTCTCTCTCTCTCTCTCTTATATATATATATATATATATATATATATATATATATATATATATATATATATATATATATATATATATATATATATGCACATTTCATTGAATACAACAGACAAGGTGCTTTGATTTAGTTTTTTTACAATTTCTCATGCGATATAATATTTTTTTCTTTTCAGATGATATATTATATAAAAATTGTCCGAATGTTCTTTTTTCCCGAGCGCTTTCAGCTATACATTTAGCTATTAGTTTGCTTCATGTATGTATATGTTTTCATCTTACAAAACACAGTCAAGTTATTGTGTCCATGCAACAAACTATTTCTTTATTTAACAGTTAGTTAAACAAACAGACGGCTTAGTGGTAGAATTTTCGACTGACGCCAATTCAGTCGGGTTTCGAGCCTAGCTAGAGGCAACCAGGACGTCTAGCCACACTGAAGAGCTGTGATACTGCGAAACAGTCTGTCTGTGGATACAATATATATATATATATATATATATATATATATATATATATATATATATATATAGACACAGAGAGAGAGTTTAAGATCAAATATGAATCGGAATCCAACAGTATGATAAAATAAAGAACAAGTAGGAAATGTATATCAATCTAACATGCTTCACTTTTATGAAAACTTCCTCAGAGATTGAGAAAACAGGCAAAAAGACAGACACAGGTATTTTCAATTATATTTGGGTCAGTTCTCATTAGTCAGACACGTGTCACGTGTATTAAAACTGTAGATAATTCTGTGTAGATAAGTTTGTGAAGATTCTTGCCTGTTTAGGCGGACGTCGGACGGAAGTGTGTATTTGTAATTGTATATGTGTGTTTGTCTCGTATATTATTTATTTACCCCCCCCCCCAGTAAGACAGAAGGGATTACTGAGTGTGAAAGAATAAGAAAAAAGAAAACCTTATTATGGCGCGAGAAAAATAAAACAGTATGATTGACATTGAATTTAAATTTGAATTGCAATAACAATCATAAATATGAATACTGGTCATTATTTTAAGAAGTAAGGGGGTACAAATGTAAACATTTGAGATTAAAAAAAAACTTTTCCATGTAGTGAAACAGCCGTTGAACAATTCTAGATTCCATTCTTTCTTTCTTTCTTTCTTTTTTTCTTTCTTTCTTTCTTTCATTCATTCATTCATTTTTTCACTGAAACCAAGTAGTGTCTTTTCCCCCTCTTTCCACGCGATCCAAACGGAATAGTCCATGATTTATGAGGTATTGGTATGGCGTAATGGTCGTGTGAACTAACGAAGAGAGGGACATGTACAGTTGTAATAATGAAAAATTAGCCCTTACTACATTAACCTTCCTTAAGGTTTTAGCTCTTTCTGTCTAACTTATCTTGTTGGCTAAACTTGGGGCTGGCAGATTTAGAATGTTAGCTAAGCCCCTCTAAAAAAAAAAGCAAAGAATTGACGTCATTCACTAATGAGTTAAATTATTTCAGCATTCTAGCTTAGAAGGAGTTAATTAAACCAAAGAAGGCGTGTAAATTGCATTCAGTCAGTTATGTGCCATGCGTGATACACGCTTTGGCGATCATGTATCTTTCGACACATGACTGACGAGGCAGATTTCTTTCCAACAGTAGGTTGCCATTTCTTTCTGCAGTAGACCAGTTACCATCCAAGGATATAGAATCCGGTCTGTTCTCCTATTTACCCATAACTGAGGGGAGAAGAAGAAGAGGATTCATTAGTATCATCAAGCGTATTAGCACGTAAGTGAATGTAATGGATTTGACTGGAATTCGAACATCACCGTTATATATATATATATATATATATATATATATATATATATATATATATATATAGTCAGGTGCTGATTGAAATATATATATATATATATATATATATATATATATATATATATATATATATATATATATATATATATATATCAGTAAATTATAAAACGGTCAGTTTTCAATCAGCACCTGCCTATTGCGTTGAACATGCTATCGGTGAAGAAAAAAAATGTATATTTTTTATTAATATAAATGATACCTTTAATATTACACATATTGCCACCCCTACGAGAAAGTAATGAGAACAACTGAACAACACGTAATACAAAATCATGTCGCATATCCGCCACGCGCTTGACAGAATGCACACGTTCATGTGTCCATAGATTTGCAAGCAGCTTCTTTTCCAAACTGTAGTATCTCGTGTCAACCATCTGAAATAGAAAATTATATTATGAATGGGTTACAAGACTTTCGGACCACCTTGTAGATCGAGCACTGTTCTACTAATATCACCATTCAATGTGCGATGTTTTATATTCATATATGTATGTATATTGTTTATCTATTATTAAGGACCTTCTATCAGATATACAACTATATGTAATCGATTTGCGCCTCACCCCAGTACTAGGCTAAACCTAAATACAATGATCGGAAGTTAACTGACTTAGCAAAATTCTTCCCAAATGAAGAATATTTTCACGGCTGTGTTAGACATTTACGTGAGCCTTAACCAACAAGACCCAATACAAACTGTCTCAGGTGAATCAATAAAATCTGTTGAAACTTTGACATACCCAGGAAGCGAAATAAATTCTAGAAAAAACGATGTGAAAATTCGCATACGTAAAGCCTGAGCCGCTTTGAATAAAATGGATGTAATCTGGAAATCTGATTTTC
>OZ038508.1:62165379-62255379 GCA_964036315.1 Acanthosepion esculentum | reverse complement strand
CCGTGACGTGGTTTGCGTTGGTATATAAATGTTGTTCTCCGCTGGTAGAAAGCCTTTTCATTTCAATACAGTGTTCGTGCGAAACACGTGTGGAGAAATTTTTGGAGTTTTATTTTACTTAAAACAAAAAGATTTATGGGTAAAATAGCAAAAAAATAAAAAGGCCCTTTTCAGGGCCACAAATATTTTACGAAAGTCTGATACGAATTGCATTGTATTTCTAAACCTCTCTTCTTACTTGGCTATGAATAAATAAAATAAAAAGTGTATATGATTATGTAATTATGAGAAAAAAAATTGCCTTTCCTATAGTCATATTACTTAAGAATAAGATTAAAGAAATTTGAAAAAAGTTAGCAAAAGAGAAAAAAATTGTAATATTTCAAATGACAAGGGTACCTAAAAGTATTATTTACCTATGGGTAAAGTATTATCTTATAATTTTTTTATTTTTATATTATCTCAGTTATCTTTCCATATGAAATATCAAAATTAACAAAATGACTGAAAATACAAATATAATATATGCATATTAAATTATTTTTACACTTAGCCTTTCATAAGAAAGGTACCTAATTAAAAAATTAATTTATATGCACCTTTCTTATGAAATTATTTTCTCACTGTCAACAGTCCTAGTTTTAAAATTTTCATAAAAAGCATCATAAGCGTAAAGGTGGAAAGCTAAGAAGCAATAAAAAATTAGAACGCTGAAATTTTTCCTTAATAACTGGTTACATAAGTTGGTTCAATAAAAATCTAAATTATATCACTTTTGCATGAATAAAGGTTTCGTAAGCTGTCAATACATGATGACAGGATCTATCGACACCTCGTCATTTGTCACTGCTGTTAAGACCCGCTGTCTCTTTTTTTAAAGTACACTTTTCAGCGCATAAAGTAAGTAATGTTTTGTTTTAAAATATATTAAATAAACATTTAAATTTCTAATTTTGTAAAAATAAATTTAAAAAAAAATTTTAAACGGAAAAATTAACTTTTGTTTACAAAATGGAAAAAATGGCTGACGATCGATTTTTCAAAAAACAAAACAAAAAAAAACATGATTTTAAACGACAATTTTGGACGTGCTAGAAATGATAAAAAAATGTCAAAAAATAATCAAAAAATACTTTGATCTTTCCTCTTCATAATAACATAAACAGTTAGACAAATAAAATTATTTTCGTCAAGTTTAAGGCCTTTATTATCCTGCTATGCTTATTTTTCAGCGATCTCGTGGTGATACGAAATACGAAAGGGATGAAGATGGTTCGCTTCGATGGGCGTGGCATGGCGGTTCTTAACCGTAAAGGTTAGAACTGGTGAAGCAAAGGAATGTAGGTCGTCTGAACACTTTCCAGGGAAATAGTAACAGAGCAGCCAGAGCAGCCAGAGGCTTACAACATTTCGTCTATGGAAAAGGGGTTGTCGGGTGGAAGTAGAAATTGACAGATAATACAGGAAAGGTATCGCTTTCGTCCTGAAGGGACAAGACAGTTACAGAATAAATTAACATTGGATTTTAAGAAAAGCGTAGGACTGGTAGGAGTACTTAGCTGACCTCCAAAATAACTTGAGGCTCTAGTAGTAGGAGAATAAAAGAAACTGTTTGGGTGGTTGTAAGACCGAAAAGATTACAAGAAACCCTGGGAAGCGAAAGGCAAACCCGGCGACAGATCCTTGTTACTGAGATCGTCAATTTTGATTACCAGTCGCGTTCGGAGCTCGTGAAACAGACGCCGCCATAAAACTGATAATAACAATCGGATAAGAAAAATGTTTGGTCATGTAAAGAATGTGGAGAACACGCGAACGTACGGGCTAACATTTAATGAATCTATATGTCTGCGACTGATAAGAAAGTTTTATCAGTGAGGCCTCTCACGAAGTAATGGTCACCGTATTTCGGGGAATATATGGCGTACTGGTGTAGAAGATGCACGCATACTTTGAAGTTCTGTAAAAATAAAAACAGGGTTTGCAGTCGTATTTAAAAGATATTTCTTGAACAAAAATTGAATCGAATACTAAAATCGAATCGAAAATTAGTATACTCTAGTTTTAACCCGGGAAAAATTTCACGGTTTTCGTATTTTGACATTATGATGAATCTTAATTCTTAAGTTAATGATTGAGTAAGCGCATAGTGAGTTCTATGGTAATAAAATATCCGTAGAAATTCCCCAATCATCGTTAAATATTTGAGTAACAATCATAAATATAAATGCTGGTCATTATTTTAGGAAATGGGTGGAAATGAAAAGATTTGACATTGACAACTTTTTAAATTTCATTGAAACAAACGGTTAAACACATCTTTCATTCATTTTTTCACGGAAACCAAATAGTGTCTTTAGTCGTCTTTCCACGCGATCAAAATGGAATAGTCCATTATTTATGAGGTATTGACAGATATTCTTTCTTTCTTTCTTTCTTTCTTTCTTTCTTTCTTTCTTTCTTTCTTTCTTTCTTTCTTTCTTTCTTTCTTTGAAACCCAGTAGTGTCTTTAGTCGTCTTTCCACGCGATCAAAATGGAATAGTCCATTATTTATGAGGTATTGACAGACTTTCTTTCTTTCTTTCTTTCTTTCTTTCTTTCTTTCTTTCTTTCTTTCTTTCTTTGAAACCCAGTAGTGTCTTTCCTTTCTTTCCACGCGATCAAAACAGAATAGTCCATTATTTATGAGGTACTGGCAAAATTTAAACACTTTTTATCTTCCCTTCTTTCTTTTTTTTTTTTTTTTTTCTTGTATTCATTTTCTCACTGAAACCATCTAGGGTCTTTTCCCCCTTCTCTCCACGCGATCCAAACAGAATAGTCCATTATTTATGAGGTATTGGCAGGAGACTTTAAAGTCTTCTATCTTCCTTCCTTCCTTTCTTTCTTTCATTCATTCATTCATTCATTCATTATTTATTTATTTATTTATTTATTTCATCTTATTTCTATCTTCAAATAGTGTTTTCACCTCTTTCCACGTGATCAAAACGGAATGGTCCATTATTTATTAGGTATTGGCAGGGCGTAACAGTCGTGTGAACTCATGAACGGAGGGACAAGGACAATTCTAAATGGATTCTTCGAAATACAAAACAACTCAAATAATGACAATAAGAAAATACCGGAGATCGTCTTACATTGTATAATCACATTTGATTTGATTTTCGTGGTGTACGCCAATGTCTTCTCTTTAGATAAATATAAGGAGTAAAAAATGGAACAAAAAAAAAAGAAGAAACAAACTATTTTTCCACTTAAGCCTAAGATGGTGGGACTTCGGTTTTTAGGTAATGCATTCAACAAAGCTGTGCATAGTTAAATATATTTACACATGGCTTACGTAAACACTCAATATTTATCTATCTCCGAACAAAAGTAAATGATTATAGACGCAGATATGAACGACCTATATTTACCTATGTTTAAGTCAAATAAATGCTTATAGACTCAAATATAAACGACCAATATTCACCTATCCCCAAGACAAGGAAATGCTTACAGACGCAAATATAAACGACAAATATTCACCTATCCCCAAGACACGTAAATGCTTATAGACTCAAATATAAACAACCAATATTCACCTATCCCCAAGACAAAGGCGAATTTAGACGTATTTATATTTAGATAAACACGCCAGAGACTGGCTAACTCGATTCGTCTTAACGAATATATATATATATATATATATATATATATATATATATATATATATATATATATATATATATATATATATAAAAGTGAACATTGATGTCAACACTCAGAGGCGACAGGCTGTTTCATGCTAGACGCAATCGTCAAGCTTCAATGTTCACTTTTATATTCATATTTACATACGTTCTATCTCTGATATTGACCACTTTATCCCATAAATATAACACACCTTAAAACTATATTTTTTCATATATATATATATATATATATATGTGTGTGTGTGTGTGTGTGTGTGTGTGTGTGTGTGTGTGTGTGTGTGTGTGTGTGTGTGTGTGTGTGTGTGTTTGTGTGTCGCGGAGGAAGGACAGTGAAGTAGTTTAGTTTGATCCATCAAAAGGTCAAATGGGATGGTAAAAGTGTAATGTGATCTTCTAGTTTTATGTGCTATGTATCTTCCAGAAAGAACAGTCGTGCCGGCTTGCTTGGAAAATCTGCATTTGAAATGTTGTCTTCTCTTTCGGTTTGGACAGCGATCATCGTCAATAGCAATGATATGCACCTATCTCAGCCACCAGGCCGACATGTGCACAATAAATTTGAGATTCGTCGCTCCAATAAACAATCGCACAACGTCTACTGCCTATAGTCAAATATATTTGTTACTGACCTCCTGACTTTGCTTAAAAGATACCACAATGAAAGAAGTCGAGAGACCCATGTCTATCCTGTGTCAAAGATACGTGAGAATCCAAAAGAATACGAGACGGGGTGACCTATGTGACCAAAACAATGTCAATGTGAAATAGGCGATGTGCGGGTGGGGAATTGAGTTCAAAAAATGTTTTGTGATTTCAAGTTTAACTTTTGTGAATCATGAAGAATAAATTCATAAAATAAAATTCGACGTAAAAATAGTTAATAGGGAGAAAGAAAAAAGAAAATGAAACATACACAGAAAAAGGTTATGAAGGTAAAAAGAAATGGCTGGAGTATTGCAAAAAAATAGCAAGATAGATGAGACGAAAAATGTTATTAAACATTAACGAAAATTGACAATGGTTCATCTAAGAAATTTGAATCCTATTAATACTACTAGTAATAAAGCATATTTAAGTAAGCAGGGCAGATGAGAAATAAAGAATAAGCCTCGAATAAAAAGCAAGAGAAATGACATGAAAGAAATACTAGTCCAAAATGAATAATAATTGACAATTTGAGAAATTTGATTTTTATTAATACTAAAAAGCAAAAGAAATAAGATGAAAATAATTAATTAATAATAATGATAATCGATTACGAGTTTCCTGGGCAAGATGGATGAGCCCATCACTTTCCAGGCTGGTTTAAATTCAGATTTTCTTCTCCTAGTCACCAAACAATGCTACAGAACCTAGTACGCGCTGTTATTTATCCATAACTGGGGTTGATGAGATAGATTCATACATTTTCCAAAGGTATTAGCACGTAAGTAAATTTAATAAATTTGACTGGAATTCGAACGCATCTCTCCGATTCCACCATTCGAGCTCTTATCCATTATACGACCCTGCCTCCAATAATTACTGGAATATCAAAAAGATTCAAACATCTTAATACTATTTACATGGTTTACATTGTTCCGACTGTTGTCCTCATCTTTATTTTCATATTCACTACGTTTCGGCCATTGTACGCTCCATCCTTCTTCCTCAGGTGATTGGAATTTCGAACTGAATCCTTTATTTCGTTCACTGGGGTAGAATCTTCTAGTTTTATGTGCTATGCCTCTTCCGGATGCCTCAGTTATCTCCCTTTAACTCAGCTCTGCTAGTTTTTGTTCACAAGGATACATGGCCTAGTGGATAAAAGCGTTGGTTGGATCGAGAGACTTGACCCAAAGAGTTGTGAGTTTAATATCTGGCCGATGCAGTCTCGAACAAAAATTTAAAAAGGTGAATTAAAGGGAGATAACTGAGACACCCGTAAAATAATTACAATACTTCATCTCAGAAATATAGACAGATATCTTAATACTATGTTTACTGATAATTATTACTACAGCTGTGTTTAAACAAGCGAGATATGAAGGAAATTGGACGATAAACATTTTTTATAAATCTATTATAAGATTTGAACCTTGCTTGTTTGCATGGGACTCGTAACCCCCCCTCACACACACACACACAAGCACAGAAATCTACGGTACGAGACCCCCACTCTACTACATCTCAGTTTTCATTAGGTAGTATTCATATAAAATACTTATTTTATTGTAGCCTAATTATGTACAATAATGGAAAGGTGAAAAATTCAACTCGAAAAATTGAAAATATTCATCCTTTAATAGTCAGTTGTGCTTGGTTTAATCTGTAACGTATATAGGTAGAAAAAAAGCAAATGTTGATAAGATAGTATGGGTCACAAAGCACTACCCGAGGTCTCCCAATCAGACTTGGGCCCCATCTCGCGTGTAAGTTTGGGTCCCAAATGTTGAAATCTCGAAGGCAATTTTATTCCTGATTCATGCTCTTTTAATTTTATGAATACTAACTGATGATCTTTTAATTTTATGAATGCTAACTAATGCTCTTTTAATTTTATGAATGCTAACTAATGCTTTTTTAATTTTATGAATACTAACTAATGCTTTTTTAATTTTATGAATGCTAACTAATGCTCTTTTAATTTTATGAATGCTAACTAATGCTTTTTTAAATTTATGAATACTAACTAATGCTTTTTTAATTTTATGAATGCTAACTAATGCTCTTTTAATTTTATGAATGCTAACTAATGCTTTTTTAAATTTATGAATACTAACTAATGCTTTTTTAATTTTATGAATGCTAACTAATGCTCTTTTAATTTTATGAATGCTAACTAATGCTTTTTTAATTTTATGAATACTAACTAATGCTTTTTTAATTTTATGAATGCTAACTAATGCTCTTTTAATTTTATGAATGCTAACTAATGCTTTTTTAAATTTATGAATACTAACTAATGCTCTTTTAATTTTATGAATGCTAACTAATGCTCTTTTAATTTTATGAATGCTAACTAATGCTCTTTTAATTTTATGAATGCTAACTAATGCTTTTTTAAATTTATGAATACTAACTAATGCTCTTTTAATTTTATGAATGCTAACTAATGCTCTTTTAATTTTATGAATGCTAACTAATGCTCTTTTAATTTTATGAATGCTAACTAATGCTTTTTTAAATTTATGAATACTAACTAATGCTTTTTTAATTTTATGAATGCTAACTAATGCTCTTTTAATTTTATGAATGCTAACTAATGCTTTTTTAAATTTATGAATGCTAACTAATGCTTTTTTAATTTTATGAATGCTAACTAATGCTCTTTTAATTTTATGAATGCTAACTAATGCTCTTTTAATTTTATGAATACTAACTAATGCTTTTTTAATTTTATGAATGCTAACTAATGCTCTTTTAATTTTATGAATGCTAACTAATGCTTTTTTAAATTTATGAATGCTAACTAATGCTCTTTTAATTTTATGAATGCTAACTAATGCTCTTTTAATTTTATGAATGCTAACTAATGCTCTTTTAATTTTATGAATGCTAACTAATGCTCTTTTAATTTTATGAATGCTAACTAATGCTTTTTTAAATTTATGAATACTAACTAATGCTTTTTTAATTTTATGAATGCTAACTAATGCTCTTTTAATTTTATGAATGCTAACTAATGCTTTTTTAAATTTATGAATACTAACTAATGCTCTTTTAATTTTATGAATGCTAACTAATGCTCTTTTAATTTTATGAATGCTAACTAATGCTTTTTTAAATTTATGAATACTAACTAATGCTCTTTTAATTTTATGAATGCTAACTAATGCTCTTTTAATTTTATGAATGCTAACTAATGCTCTTTTAATTTTATGAATGCTAACTAATGCTTTTTTAAATTTATGAATACTAACTAATGCTTTTTTAATTTTATGAATGCTAACTAATGCTCTTTTAATTTTATGAATGCTAACTAATGCTTTTTTAAATTTATGAATGCTAACTAATGCTTTTTTAATTTTATGAATGCTAACTAATGCTCTTTTAATTTTATGAATGCTAACTAATGCTCTTTTAATTTTATGAATACTAACTAATGCTTTTTTAATTTTATGAATGCTAACTAATGCTCTTTTAATTTTATGAATGCTAACTAATGCTTTTTTAAATTTATGAATGCTAACTAATGCTCTTTTAATTTTATGAATGCTAACTAATGCTCTTTTAATTTTATGAATGCTAACTAATGCTCTTTTAATTTTATGAATGCTAACTAATGCTTTTTTAAATTTATGAATACTAACTAATGCTTTTTTAATTTTATGAATGCTAACTAATGCTCTTTTAATTTTATGAATGCTAACTAATGCTTTTTTAAATTTATGAATACTAACTAATGCTTTTTTAATTTTATGAATGCTAACTAATGCTCTTTTAATTTTATGAATGCTAACTAATGCTTTTTTAAATTTATGAATACTAACTAATGCTTTTTTAATTTTATGAATGCTAACTAATGCTCTTTTAATTTTATGAATGCTAACTAATGCTTTTTTAATTTTATGAATACTAACTAATGCTTTTTTAATTTTATGAATGCTAACTAATGCTCTTTTAATTTTATGAATGCTAACTAATGCTTTTTTAAATTTATGAATACTAACTAATGCTCTTTTAATTTTATGAATGCTAACTAATGCTCTTTTAATTTTATGAATGCTAACTAATGCTCTTTTAATTTTATGAATACTAACGTGTAAAGCGGGTCTTCTTCGTTTCAAAACACTGGTGCACCACAATCTTCCAACTCCCAGTCATTGAGAATTGACCCTGTGATAAAATATGCCAGGCTTGATAAATATCTCGATAGAGACTATTTACACCGCCAGCGTTATATTCACGCTTCAGAGAGCCTAGGGACACAGACGGCCCGAACCAGGTTTGTGACTGTAATCACGTACTCCATTTTCTTTGACTTTCTTCACTTCTTGCACAATAGTACACAAGCTACGAATTAACGAATGGTAGATGTTACTTCCTTAGAAGATGTGCGATCTTTTCTTTTATTTCATCCCAAATAATGTAAAGTTACTTATCACAAATATTAATTCACCAAGAAATTATGAATTTTAAATCAAAGTTAATTCAATTTTTGGCGCACTTTTGAAATTAAAAGCAAAATTTGTTTAGCATGGCTCGCAACAACCCCATCTCTCAAAATAAAAAAATTACCAAAAATCAAGGATTTATTCACATTTCGCACGTCTGGATGATATTCGAAGTACTTATAAAGAGTTTTTTACACTTTAAAAAAAAGAAGAAAAAATCTGTTTTTGGTTTGTTTATGGGGATGAGCGCGAATATAAACCCCACACTTAGAAATAGTACATCCGAGTCGCCAACATTTGGGGCGATCGCAAAGGTCAACCCAACCGGAGTGCAATGGAAGGGCCTCGCTCTAGGAGAATTTGGTGTAAATTTTAGTAAATATAAATTATTTTTATTTTGGGGTGAATTAATATTTTGGAGTGAAATAATATTTTATGGGGAATTAACAGAAAAAAAAATCTAAACACATAGAATTAACACCTTTAAAAACCACAGGAAAGAATGAGGCACAGAAAGAAAGTTTTTTTTTATGTTATGAAAATACTAGGTCTGATCAAAAAAAATACTAGGTCTGTTGCTATGGTAATGGTGCTAATGGACCCAGAGTGAGGCCGCTTGTCACAGACTGACCTCGATTTGTTTCGCGCATGCACACTAACGTACTCCCTCACTTCCAGTGTTTATAGCAGTGCGTGGAAGAGATGTGTGTAGAGTGTGGTCGCCTTACCATACCACAGAGCTTTCATTGGTAACTATCGCTTGTGCAAAACTTTTTGGCAAAGCACAACATTCCCCAATGACAACAACTATAACCGCTAGATCTCGAACCCTTGCAATTTTTTCTTCTTCAAAAATGAAATCCCACTTGAAAGGAACAAAGTTTCAAGACGTCGAGGAAATCCAAGAGAATGCAACGAAGCAGCTGCTCGCTATCCCCCAAAAAGTAGTTTCAGGATTGCGCTTTCATTAACGGAAAAGTGGTATGAGTTCAGAAAGTAACTACTTCAAAGGAGATTAAATAACGAATGAATGTGTTGTAGTTTTCTTTTTATAGCACTAGTCCCGATAATATTTTATTAGACCTCGTAACCATGAAATAAAGAAAACATATGTGTTGTTGTTATGGTTATTATTATTGTTATCACAACGTTTCGGCCGCTGTACCTTCTGACCTTCATTCGGTGCTTGTTGATCAGGGTAACCTACATGATATTTTGAACTTGGACACTTTATTTAATCTATGGGAGGTAGATTGTTCTATTAACCATGTCAAGGGACATTTCAGTTATTGTACGCCCCATTTTCACTGTTTGTCCCAAGGAATGAATTCATAATTACTATCAGCAATTTCATTTTATCCACGAATCTATTGTTACGATAGCCTAGTGAATTTGGTGGCCTAGTGAATATGGTGGCCTAGTGAATTTGGTGGACTAGTGAATTTGGTGATATATTACACTATTTACATTATTCGGACTATTGTCCTCATCTTTGTCGGTCCGGCCTTCTTCAGGTGGTTGGAATGTCGAACTAAACCCTTTATTTCGCTCACTGGGGTAAATAGTTCTAGTTCCACGTACCATATTTTAATGGATGTCAGTTATCAGTTATCTCCTGTTAATTCCCCTCTCCAAGTTCTCCACTCACACTTTTGGGGTCCTGTCACTGGATCTAACTAACACCTTTATCCACTGTGCCATGTGTCCTTGAGGACATCTGTGTATGAATTTCTGGCTATTATAAACCTAATGTCTTCAGCATCTATTTTTTACCAGTGCTCATATTGCAATTTTTGCTGTTGTCATTTCATGTTTTTACCAGATCTCATATTGCAATTTTTGATAAAGTGGATAAAGCCGTTAGTGACAGGACCCAAAGAGTGTGAGCTCAGTACCTGGTTAAGGCGGTGGAGAAATTGGAGGAGAATTAACAGGAGATAACTGATAACTGACATCCATTAGATATGGCACGTACAACTAGAACAGTCTACCCCAGTGAGCGAAATAAAGGGTTCAGTTCGACATTCCAACCACCTGAAGAAGGCCAGAACGTACAACGGCCGAAACGTTGTGATAAATATGGCGACAAAGATGAGGACAATATTCGGAATAATGTAAATAGGGTGCATAATACCTCATCTCAGAATTATAGACAGGTGTCATATTACTTGTAAATTAATTCCCTGGGTCGTAAAGTGCAAACTTTGACTCAGTGAACTGATTAATTGATTAGCTTTCTACCGCTTATCAACCATTTGCTGGTTATTTAAAACCAGGAAATATTTTCAGATTGTAACAATTTTGGGGCGGAGACAATAATTAACCTATAGCTGGGGGAGAATATGTGGATACATACCTTTCCCAAAGGTTTTTGCGCGTAAGAGTATATAACAAACCTCTTTGGAATTAGAACTCGGCTCTCCGATTAACAATTACGAGCCATTATCCATTACACCACCCGCACATCGAAGTTTACTGCCCCAGGTATTTCAAACGGTCACTCATCTAAATACTGACTAGGCTCGACTTTGCTTAACTTCATTGATCGTACGTGATGCGGTCGTAAGTTGGACTCGGTGGAAACGGGGTAAGCAATAAAGGTGCAGTACTAAAAATAATAACTAGACGAAATATCCCTCGCGATAGGCAGCGGAACGAAAACAGTCTACTCGGGTAAATTAAAGAAAGGGTTCAGTTCCAAATTCTCTGAAGGTTAGTACAAGTACATCAAGAAGGCCGGGAGACATGATGGCTGAAACGTTGAAATGGTAATAACAAAGAGGGGGATAATAGTACGCGTGTAAATAATTTAAATACTGATAACCTTTCAAATTCAAAGGAAACGTTATTTTAGAGAGTAAAAGTAAGTTATGAAAAGGGATTGAAAGTTATTAATAATATTATTATTATTATTAGATGAACCCGAGGAAATTTCAAATATTCAATCAAAAACGGAATCGTTCTTTTATGACGGAATACACTGTTTACTTGAAAGACAGCAGATTACTATAGAAAATCGAGAAAATACTGTATGAACAAAAGATATTGCTAAAGTAATATCGGAATCTTTTATTGGCGTACACATTCTTAACAATATAAAATATGCAGATGACACAGGGTTGATAGCAAATAAAGAGGAATCTGCAGAACGTAGTAAAGGAAAACAATAAGAAAGGACTAACTATCAAGTATAAGAAGACAAAATGCATAGTTGTCCTCTTTTGCTGACAACCATTCATTTTGTTTTCTTACACTTCCAGAAGGCTGCTGAGAATACCATGAACATGTGACTAACGAGAAAGTTGTAAGGAAAATGAAAACAAAATGGACGCTGTGCTACTAAAGTATGATACCTACCGAGGCATTTGTGATCTATCGTAAATGATGATGCACTCATTATTGCTGGAAAAGGCTCAGGAAAAACAATGTTTACTGTTTTTTTTAAATGACATCAAATCAGTTTACAAATATTAAAATCACTATGTGATGATTTTTATTCTTTTTTTTGTATGAAAAATTGTTAATGACTTTTAATACATAACCAGTTCACTGTTCCCAGCCTTTAACCCTATCCCTAACTCATAACCCCTAACCTTACCCCTAACATTAACCCTAACCCTAACTCATAACCCCTAACCTAACTCCTAACCTTAACCCTAACCTTAACTCTAACCCTAACTCATAACCCATAACCTAACCCATAACCTTAACCCTAATCCTAATTCATAACACCTAACCTTACTCCGAACATTAACCATAACCCTAACTCATAACCCCTAACCTAAACCCTAACCCTAACATATAACCCCTAACCTAACCCATAACCTTAACCCTAACTCTAACTCATAACCCCAAACCTAAACCATAACCTTAAACCTTACTCTAACTCATAACCCATAACCTAACCCATAACCTTAACCCTAACTCATAACCACTAACTTAACTCCTAACCTAAGCCATAACCATAACTCATAAACCCTAACCTAACTCCTAACCTTAACCCTAACTCATAACCACTAACCTAACTCCTAACCTTAACCCTAACCCTAACATATTTCATACTTCCAACAGTTGGTAAATATCATACCATAGTAGAAAATGAATAGTACATATCATACTATAGTTAAAAATGGACGGTAGATATCATACTATAGTAGCACCAAGGACGCTTATAGTTAGAATCCGAAAAAGAGGGTCGAAATTTCCAGGACACATAATGGGGAAAGAGTGCTCGGAGAAACTGACACTCAAAAGACATATTGAAGACAGAAGGGAGTAACGAGCAGCCAACCTAACAAGGATAGAGTTATCATCTCTCAGTTGCGCCTCTGTCATCAGGCAGAGTGAAACTCAGTTGTATCTCTGTTCGCGGACACAGTCGCAGTTGTGGAAAAAATACTGAGAGGTGCCCGGTCCCGGGGAACAGCTGCCCGCGGCTGTACCAACCTCACTAGAGAGCGGGGATCGGTAGCAATACCGACGCGAACGCGGGTTAGGGTTGCGGAGACTGGGCGATATTTTGTCCCCTGGTCTGAGAGTACGCGCGCTCTGGTTCTCCCCCACATTAAACCCGACCTTGAGTAACATCGAAATCTCAGTGGGGAGAATGGGTAAATACTACCTAACCAATGAATGACAGATCAGAGATTGGGAGTGTTAACGAAAAGACACACCTGACTAATAGCTGCAATGGGTAGAAAGTTGTGGAGAGTCATGATCGCTTAAATCCTGAAGTGGCACGGCACATAGAAGAAGAAATTAGTTGTTTTACTTGTGTGAGAAGAGAGTGAGTTGTTCTAAACTTTTTCTTTGATTTGAAAGTTTTACCATGAAGGCATATTTTCTTTTCGTCGGCATTCTTCGTAGGACGCGTGTCTTTTAAAACCTTTCAAGTCATTATGATATTAAAAAAATACAATTGTATCTATAAACAGACAAGCTACGACACATTATTAATCTCTTAAATATGGCTGTCTTTTGATCAAAGGCGTCTTTATAAAGAATTATGAAAAAACAGGATACTCATTCAAAAGCTTCGTGTGACACAGAACAAATCAAGATATTTAAACTGAGAAATATCTTTATTCAAATTGTACAGAAAACACAGACACGTAAACACGCATACACACACTGTAGACTTGGAGCTGAATTTCTAGGATGGCATTATGCTATGAATGATTTTAGTAACCTCATTTTTGTTATTTTAATCAATACATTTCGGCCGGTAAATTTTTTATCCCTTATAATGTTGCCTGGAGTTTTGAGATTTTTTTTTTTTTCATTATTCCATGAATTATTTAAATTAGTATCCTCACTTCTTGCCATTCTGACAACTACTTTTTCGGCTTAATTTCGCCCGGTTCACACTCCTCCCTGCTTTCTTGAACATTAGTTTCCTATTTAGGATTTAATTTCCGGTTCTTAAATCTACTTCAAATTTATACTTCTAACGCTTGAACTCTGAAATTTTATTTACTAATTATTTAAAAAAAAAAATTTTTTTCTCCTTAATAGGCGTAGTTAGGTTCCCCTATCGCCCGGTTCACACTAGTCCCCGGTCTTTTGAACAGGAGTAAAGGTTTATCCCTTGTTTCCTGCTCAGAATTGTGTTTCCGAGTACTTCTAAAGTTTTTCATTCTCCTTCACCCCCAATATTGCCTCGCGTCTTAGTGGCATTATCGCCTTGCTTGGGGTGAATTGATTAAAAGAAATTAATTTTTTTTTTTTTTGGCGGGTTAAAGTTCTGATATAAGATGTTGGCATTATTCTATAAATTATCTGAAGTCCTGCAAAGAGTCTAGAAAAAGCTTACTTGACAAATCGGGGTGGGGGCGTGGTTATTCAGGATATCCATCATAAAATCCACTAAATAATCAGGAGTGTCCTGGAGAATTGAAGAGAGATACTGTCACTTAAATCTCAATTATTTCTTCTTCTTCTATGTGTCGCGTCTATTCAGGAAATGAGCGATCATAGCCCTCCACAACCTACTATCCGTTTTAGCTCTAAGAAATGCTTCTCTCGTTACTATCCCCCAAGTTCATATTCTGCCGTCCGTTTTTACAAACTCGTTAGGTTACTCGACGTTTCCATCCGCCCGTCTTACCTTTAAAATGTCTCGTGAGTGTCAAATTCGCCAAGTCGTCTTTTCTCGATATATGTCTGGAAAATTCCTCCTGCGTCTTTCTGATTCTAATTACAACTGTCATTTTATTCTCCTGTTTCCAGAAATTCCTCGCTGCTTACCTGTTCCGTCCATGGTGTTCTCAGCATCCTTCTGTATAAACACATATCTGTTGCCTCAATCTGCTCTTCATCCCCGAGGAAATCGGGGTGGGGGCGTGGTTATTCAGGATATCCATCATAAAATCCACTAAATAATCAGGAGTGTCCTGGAGAATTGAAGAGAGATACTGTCACTTAAATCTCAATTATTTCTTCTTCTTCTATGTGTCGCGTCTATTCAGGAAATGAGCGATCATAGCCCTCCACAACCTACTATCCGTTTTAGCTCTAAGAAATGCTTCTCTCGTTACTATCCCCCAAGTTCATATTCTGCCGTCCGTTTTTACAAACTCGTTAGGTTACTCGACGTTTCCATCCGCCCGTCTTACCTTTAAAATGTCTCGTGAGTGTCAAATTCGCCAAGTCGTCTTTTCTCGATATATGTCTGGAAAATTCCTCCTGCAATCTGCTCTTCATCCCCGAGGAAATTCTTGGACATTCATTGCCATATAGGGATGACTGATGTTATATAACAGTTTACAGCACTTTTGTCTCTAACGAAATTTTCTGGTGGTTATTTAATGTAAAACATTTTTTTCGGCATTAAATAACCGACAGAATTGATCTACCGTTTAAAATAATCAATCAATCAACGGAACTTTCATGGTTTTTTAATGCCTTCTTTACCTTTTCGTCTTGGTCGGTAAGGATGCTCCGTGGCCGAGTTGGTTAAGGCACGTCGGATCTAACGACGGTTTCCCTCTGCTCAGAGGGACGCCCGTTCGAATCCGGCCGGAGAGCGCGTATTTTTCTTTAATAAGATTTCTCGAATATTCAGGCCGGTAGACGAAAATAAATAAATAAATATACTGTTTGATAAATAAATGAAACGTCTACTCAAATATGAATATCCACTAATATAAAGTGATAAAAAGCTGTCAGATTGATAAATAAAAAACAATTACATCAGAAAATTACTCTGTTTACGTTTGGATACGAAACTGAGCAGATATGAAATTTTTGAGGAATTTATTACAAGAAGGATTTTGCTTAAAGCAGTGGTGCTCAAACATTTAAAAAAAAATTTTTTTTATCTGTGTCGTATTTTCGGAATTAAAATTTGTTCGTACCAAACCAAATTTTATGTGATAAAAAGTACGTATAAAAAAACAAAAAAAAAACAGAGAGAGGTTTAAAGGGAGATAACCGCAGATTCGAAGTCAAATCATTGTCATTGATAACTCCCTCCTCCAATTTGCGGAGCCTAGTTACTTATTTTTAATACTTGATATAATGCAAAAATATCACAATGACAAAATCAGTCAATAATTATTTATAACTATTTATACTGGGACTCATGCATGCAATTACAAGTAATCCGTAATAATATTTGAAATTTTGAAATCATATTTAGTTTTGGCATATGAATTTTTTTTTAATCTGTTTCTAAATCTTTGATTATCTTTCAATCATTCCGCCTCACCTGCTATCCTCTTCCGACGCACCTATGAGGCGCGCGGCACCATTTGGGAACCACTGGCTTAAAGGTACGTTTCATCTTTCCATCTTTGGGTCTTTTACTCATTGTTTCTTTGTATCTAGCCAACAAGACTAATATTTAGTCACCCCCCCCCCACGAGGGTATCATGTGGCACAAGGCCGGTTTAACGTGGGATACCCGAGCCCGTGGGCCCGGCCAAAAATATATACCCTTTGAACCCGTATAAACGGGTTCAGGGCCGGTTTACCTCCCCGAACGAGACTCCGCCCTTCGGCGTAGCCTCGTTCGGGTTCCTCTCCGCCCGTAGGCAGAGAGTTCAACCGTTCAGACTGTCGTCCGACGAACGACTGACCAACAAGACTTGATGCAAATGTATTTCTTTCGTCTTCATCCATGCTTTTCTACGCCCCTTTATTTTTCCTTTTTCTCTTTCTTGTTTACCTCTTACTTTTCCTCCTTCACACACTCTTTTTCTTCCCTTTCACACACTCCTTCTTCTTTTCCTTCACTTTTTTTCCTCTTTACCTATTGTTTCTTCTCCCCGTCACTCACTCTTTCTTCTTCTTCTTCATATTCTTTCTTCCCCCTTTCAAACTCTTTTTCTCCCCTTCAGACACACTTTCTTCTCATTTACAGACGCTTTTCTCCTCCTTCACATACTCTTTCTCCTCCCCTTTCACATTCTCTTTCTTTTTATATAACTTGACACGAGGATATTAAATATTCACAGAATCAAACAAAAAACACCAACCCTTCAAATAAGTGCGCTGAAAAACTTTTATTACGTGAATGAAGAGAATTGAAAGAAAGAAAGAAAGATCATAAAGGAAAAGGAGCAGACGAAAAACAAAGAAAAGAAAGAAGGAAAGCAAGGGAAGAAAACAAGAGGATAAGACGAAGCGATTAAACAAAGAAAGAAAATAAAAGGAAGTGAGTGGTAGACAAAGACAAAGAAAGAAAAAGAAAGAAAAAAGAACATAAAACGATAATACCAAAAGCAAAGATAGAACGAAAGCAAGTCAACGCGAAAATAAAGAAAGAAAGAAAGAAGATAAAAAACTTGTAGACGAAAAACAAAGAAAAGAAAGAAGGAAAACAAAAAAGAAGGCGAAGCGATTAGACAAGTAAAATAAAATAAAATTGAAGTGAGTAGTAGAAAAAGTCAAATTATGAAAGCAAGAAAGAAAGAGAGAGAAAGAAAGAAAAAGAGAGAGAAAGAAAGAAAGAACACAAAGGAAAGCGAATAGACGAAAAACAAAGAAAAGAAAGAAGGAAAGCAAGTAAAGAAGAAAATAAAGCGAAAGCGTTAGCCAAAGAAAGAAAAGAAAATGATGCGAGTAGCTGACAAAGAAAGAAAGAAAGAAAGAGTATAAATCAAAGCCAGTAGACAAAAAAGAAAAGAAATAAGGAAAGCAATTAAGCAAGAAAAATAAAAAGAAGCGATTAGACAAAGAAAGAAAGAAGTGAAAATCATAGACAAAGGCTTTTTACATGTCTTCGTCTGCACCTCGTCTCAGGTTGTAATTATAATTAATTTCTGGTTAGTTTTTCGTTTCATCTTATTTTTGTTGTCCAACTAGTAGTAGTAGACGTAATAGTCCTAAGTTGTTCAAATCTCTTTGATGGAGCATTATCATTTGTATTTTCTTTTCTTTTTTCTTTTTTTACAAATTTTTACTTGTGTCTTGTTTTTTTTATTCCTGTTCTCAACATTCAGGTTGTTATTTACATTCTACGTCTTTTAGGTAAAGCAATATAGCGATTGTCTACACGTAGTTTAGACGTGGCATAAGGTCGAAGATATGTGGCACCGAGTAAGGCTCGAACTCACTATTCACTCGTAATTGATCGAGCTAGACAAACTTGCTTACTATTACACCACATTGAAGTGCCCTAGGTAAAGCAATATTGATTGCAAATAAAGCAATATTGTTGCGACGACATTTATAACCTTATCCCTCATCCTTGACATCCTGTCCGACATAGGCATTTTTTTGAGTGACGTGGCTTAACCAGCAACCTATCTATTACCTATTACGAGATGAGGGTTCAGATCTTGACAAAAAAACATACTTTATTTCAGAACCACTTTGCTTACTAAACGATCGTAAAATATAAAAATGGTTCGGAATTAAAAAAAAAAAAATGTGCGGGTAACGTTAACTGTTAACAGTGCGAAAAGTGAAATCGGAGAGCCGAGTTCAAATTCCGGCCACGCCTGTTGACTTCACTTTTGCAGAAATATCGCTGGGAAGGGCTTTAATACACCCGTTCCGCAAGCTTTGGGTTAAATAGTAGGTAGAATTGGCTTTCTAGCTTTGGGTGGCAACCAGTCTAAGTGAAGTCTGAATTCCAACTCGCGAAGAAAGCAAAGAGGAAAACACCCCTATCTTCGCCCAAAATTCATGGCAATCCGCAGTTAACAAAGAAGTGATGTAATAAAACAAATATAATTAAAAGAGGAAAGAGGAAAACTTCAAATAAAGCAGATGGCATTACGAAAAGAAGAAAACAAAAACGATGCAATACGCTACTCGGCTATCGCTCCTCACTCGTCAGAACTCGACCTAAAAAATTAAAAAACCTTGCACACCGACTACAAAAGGGAATTATAAGGAAAGGTATATACACGTATCAATAATATACTGAAACGGATATATGTGTATTTATTTTTTTATTCGGTCGGACATTTATGAGCCTATCACGCTGACCATCACGGTCCTGAATCGTGGTCGGAAGCTCATTAGGGTTGCATTCCGTGTCATAACGTAACTGGTCAATATAGATGGTTGCTGGGCGATCAACACGTCTTGCTCCATGGCTAGATGTCTAGAATTGTCGCTCTCTCTCTCTCGAGAGAGTCCTTATTTTGCTTGCCAGCCGTGTCCTGCAAAGCGCATTCTGCGTTCGCGTAACTAAAACCCTAGAGACTAAGCTTGATATGGAACCTACACTCGGATGCTGAGATCTATATGGTCCTATTCTTGATAACTCTACACTCTCTCTTTTTAGTAAGTTATATAAAAACCCAAATATAAAATATCGTCTTGTTGAAATTCACCTCCATTTCTTTGCACCCGTCATGTATGTGTGCAAAATGTTGTTGCCACTGCTTTTAGTCTAGCTAGGGGTAATGGCTGCAACAGTTTGGTGACCCTGGCGTAATTTAAACATATCCCTACAACAAAAATCTTGCAAACAAATTTCTTACTTGTGATAACAACTTGACGATAAACATTTGTTTCCCACTTTAATATTTTATTATTATTATTATTATTTATTTCCTTTGATATCTGCCGTTTACACATTTCTTCCCGGGTCCCGCCCAGTGGCCTAAGGTTAGAAATGGTATAATGACACTTTCCACTGCAAAAAAAAATATTATTACATAGATAAAGCCATTCGTAAAGTGTGGGCTGTACTTGTCAGAATAATTTTTTGTGTCTCTTTGAGGCATGAACTTCCAGGGATCCCTTCAATTAGTCTACTGGAATCTTTTTTCCAACCAATCCTAAGGCTCCAACTACAACAGGGATTGTTGATGTTCCCATGTGCCACATTTTTGAGATTTGTATTTCAAGTTCCTTGTATTTTGACAACTTTTCGAATATCTTCAAAGATAAAATTGCAGTCTGCAGGGACTGCCATATCAATAAGGAGGCTTTTTTTGTGGTCTTTAATAACAATGCCTGGGCGGTTGGCTTTGATTGTTCTGTCAGTGTGTATTGTGTAGTCCCATAGAATTGTAACAGGTCCTATCTCCGTAACCGGGTCTGGGTGGTGTTCGTACCAGTTTCTTTCAGTTTCCTTCCCGTAGAAGTTGCAAATTTTCTAGTGCAGATATTGGCCCACTCTGTCATGCCGGGTTTTATATTCAGTGGGTGCCAATATCGTGCAACCTGATACAAGATGATCAATTATTATTATTATTATTATTATTATTATTATTATTATTATTATTCGGTCGGTCGTTAGCTCGGACATTTACGAGTCTATCACGCTAACCATCACGGTCCTGAATCGTGGTCGGAAGCTCATTAGGGTGGCATTCCGTGTCATAATATAACTGGTCAATATAGATGGTTGCTGGGCGATCAACACGTCTTGCTCCATGGCTAGATGTTCAGAACAGTCGATCACTCGCAAGTTCTAGTTTTGCTCGCCAGCATTGTCCTGCAGAGCGAATTCTGCGTTCGCGTAAGATTGCAGAAATACCAGGGATGAGTCCATAGAGCTGTGTTTTAATTGGATGTTGTCTCCAAGAGATGTTAAGTATAGCTCTCAGCATCCGTGTGTAGGTCCCATCAAGCTTAGACTGTAGAGTTTTAGTTAATCTCCAGGAAATGACACCATACATTAAAATCGCTTCTACAGTGGCTCGAAAGAATCTCCGCTTGAGATTGCCTGGTGGATCAGATTTCCAGATCACAGCCATTTTATTCAAGGCGGCACAGGCCTTAGCTATGCGAATTTTCACATCCTTTTCAGTATAATTTATTACGCTTCCTAGGTATGTAAAAGATTAGACAGATTTTATTGATTCACCTAAGGCAGGTTTTATCGAGCCTTGCTAATTGAAGCCTATGAACTCAGTATTGACTCTCCCACCAAGAACTGAACAGCCAGACTACCCACTCGTATGATTTGATTATATTGGTGAAGGCTTGTTCAGAAGTAGCTACACTTTTTGGAAGAACCAAATACACAGAACTGGTACGCATAGTGTGCTACGGGGTCCCAAACAACCCGCCTCAGATTTTTAATTCAGTGTTGTCTTTCTCCTAGATTGGTTGCTAATCAAGTCTAAATAACCCAATCTTGTCCTTTAACTATGCGAATTTTCGCATCTTTTTCAGTAGAATTTATCTCGCTTCCTAGACATGGAAAAGATTTCTTTAAAAAAAACTTACAATGAGATATTTTTGTATTTTTTTTTAAAGTAAAAGATAAACTTTCGGCAACTACAGTTTAATTGTTTTTATTTTTTAGTCTTTCTCTAGGCACCTCTTACCATCGAAAAGTGCAAATTTGGATTCGTCTGCCCACAAATTTTGAATATTTTGTATGAGAAACATTATATTTTGTTTCCACCGTTAACCCCTTGGTAGACATTATGAGATTACCAAAATGCCTGAAGATTTGATTTCAGGTCAAGGGAATCATGAAAAAAGAGCGATAACATTCGATTTTGAAAAGATACGCTATACCCTCTTGTTTATATATAATTGGAATTCAGTATTTAAAGCTAGAATGTGTGAATTTATTAGATTTTCAGTGTTCTTTTGGCATTAAAAGGAAAATATATTAGGCAATGTTCTGTTTTTCCTTTAAAGCTCTCACATACATGTTTAGATTTTTCTCAAAATGTATATCTCCTCAATTTCATATCTAAAACATAAACAAAACAAATCCTAAAGAGTTTTTAATCAGTTATATTTATATGACTTTAAATGTTATTTTTAGTGAATACAATATCTGAGTAGATGCTCTGAATGAATGAGTATGCTTTAAAGGAAAAAAAGAGTGTTGCATTATTGTGAAGCTCTTTAGAGCTAAGAGGGAAAAACACACTGGGTAACTTGCTATACCATCAGATTTACGTATAATTTTAAAATAATTCACCTTTCAACAAGACAACGATCGAAAACACTCTTCTAAATTATATCAAAATTATCTCTAGTCAAAAGAAAGGAACAAAATTTTGGAAATTATGACTTGGCTGCATTAATCTTCAGACTTTTTTCCCATTCAATTAGTATGGGGTGAATTGGATAGGCGACTTCAATGAGAATACCTAAAGAGTGACAGTGAGCTTTTTCATTGCTTGGGAAGGTCTGCCATCTTTTTTTTGTTTTTCAAAAACTGTCGGAAGGAATGTCAAGAATTTGTAAATCCTTAATTAAAGAACGTGCGGTGGTTTTATTGACGAAAAAATATGATAGTGTTGTATGATAAATTTTATACTTAAGTGCTTATTTTTTGTCATATATAAATAAACACTCATCTCATTTTGATGGGTTTTTTTCGGGCTTTTCCTAAAAATTTGCCTGTAGTGTAATTAACATCGCACTAAAAATTCTAATAACCAATCCTTTTGTTTGCATCCGGATGGTTGTCTTAATTTAATATAAATAGTTTCGAGGATTCAGACGTGATACTTGGAATTTGATCCGCTCAAAGCTGAGACCATGTCTTTTCGTCTTCATGGAAGGATGATGCACATCAAGTACGGTGGAGTAATGGATAGCGACTCGGAGTGAAGAATCAGAGAGCCGAGTTCGAATTCCAGTCAAATCCATTACATTCGCTTACGTTTGAATACCCTTGGGAAAGGTATGAATCCTATTCTACCCACACTCCCAGCTATGGGTAAATAGCAGAACAGACTGGGTTTTATAGCCTTGGATGGCAACTGGTCTAGCGCAGAAAGAAATGCCAATCTACTGCGGGGAAAAAAATCTGCCTCGTCAGTCATGTATCACGCATGGCACACAAAATCCAAAGAAGAATCAGCAATATTATTGGTTCTGAGCTGGAGTCACGGCTTCATTTACTTTCCCCACCGTCGTAATGTAACAACCCTGTGCCTCTTCTATAAATATTTCCATGGAAATTGTTCTGATGAACTTTCTCTGTGGTACCTAGATTTTATGAATTTAATCGCAGTACTATATTGGCACGGGGGAGGGAGGCGCGATGGAGTAATGGATAGCAGCTTGGATTGACGAGTTCGAATTCCAGTCGAATCCATTACATTTACTTAGGTGCTAATACCCTTGGGAAAGGTATAAATCCTCTTCTTCTCCCGCCCCATAGAAGGACAGACCGGATTTTATAGCCTTGGATGGCAACTGGTCTACCGCAGACAGAAATGGCAACTTACTGCGGGAATAAAAATCTGCCTCGTTAGTCATGTATCGAAAGAAACATGATCGCCTAAGCGTGTATTACGCATGGCACATAACTGACTCTTCTGAGATTGCAAACCCAGATGTGACAGAACACTTATGCAAATTAGCCAGTCGACCGTTTTCTAATGGACTCCGATAAATATCCGACAATTCAATTCTTATTTTCTTACTCCTCGCATTTCGGGGGGGGGGGGGCTTCTTTTTTTTTTGAGTGAACACAGTATTTCAATATCCTCTGTTAGATTTTGTTTTACCAATTATTTTTCTTTTCGGATTTCCAACTTCTGTAGCTGAAGTTTTCCTATTGCTTCTTTTAATTATATCTGTGTTTATTGCATTAGTTCAATTTTATACCTCTAAAATTTTGAAATATTTAGATAATAAACAAAAGGTTGTTTTTTTGCTTTATTTTTTTTCAGCGGCATATGAACACATCTATGAGTTATTTAATGCCAAAATCTAGATATTTTGTACGCAGATTTTATTTATTTATGTACAGTGTAACCCGGATATAAGAGAGTTGTCGGGACCGGAGAAGAAGTATCTTATATCCGAGTTTCTCTTATATCCGGGTTTGGTCTATTTTGTTTTATTAACACAGGCTCTAATTTGGGACCAGAGAAAATCTCTCTTATATCCGGGTCACACTGTATTTATTTATTGAAATAATAATGGTTTTAGTGATACAAGTCTTACTAATTAACCCATAACTGGGAGGGGAAGAGGTGGACTCATACCTTTCCCAAAGGCATTTGCGTGTAACTAAATATAACGAATCCAACTGTAATTGGAACATGGCTCTCCGATTAACATCTCCGAGCCTTTATCCATTACACCATCCGCATATCCAAGCTTACAGTACCTTGTATTCTCAAGCGGTCACCCATCTAGGTACTCACCAGGCTCGACATTGCTTAACTTCGGTGATCGTGCAGGAACCGGTGTTTCAGCGTGATGTGGCCGTAAGCCATAGAAACCACACACGCAAGCTTTCAGCACCTTTATGCCATCCTCACACCCAAGCTTACAGCAACTAATATTCTGAAGTAGTCACTCATCTAGATACTGACTCGGCTTGACGTTGCTTAACTTCATTGATTGTACGGAAACCGCTGTTTCAACGTGATGTGGTCAAAAACCATAGCAACAACACATTCAAGCTTTCAGCACCTGATATTCCCAAGCGGTTACCCATCTAGGTACGGACCAGTTTCGATGTTGCTTAACTTCAGTGATCGTACTGTGTTTCAACGTGATATAACTGTAAGCCAAAAAGTATGTGTTGAAAGTCCTTATGGCCTATGTCTTTATATGGCAATAAAAATACAAATAAAATAATCAATCAAAAAGCAACAAAATTGGATACAAAGTAATAACTAAACAGTAAAAGTGACAAAATATCTTTAAAAAGTTAAAGTATTATACCTGCTACTACTACACGGACAACAAAAATAACCTGAAAGAAAAAAAATATTCAACATATAAAAATGTCAAAAATTAATAATGACGAGATTTTCTCTAAGAAGTTCAGACAAGTTAAAACTATGACGCCGACTATTATTTGGACAAGAAAGATATGGAAAAAATAGTCAAATAACAATAACCAAGACTAAACAATCTAGTTTTGCCTATCGTCTGCTTCACACCTCCCCGGTGTCTTGAACAGGAGTAGAGGTCGATCTCTTGTTTCCTGTTTAGGATTGAGTTTCCGGTTCCTTCTGAAATCTACTTCAATTCTATACTTCTAATGTCTCTGCCTAAACTTTGAAATTTTACTTACTATTTATTTACTTTTTTTTCTTCAATCGGAGTAGATAGGGTCACCTATCGTCCGGTTCAAATTCTTACCCTATACAGGAGTAGAGGCTGATGTCATGTTTGGTTCCTGTTTAGGATTGGGTTTCTGGTTGGTTCTAAAGTCTTTTCATTCTTTTTCCCTTCCGGTGACTCCTTGCGTCTTGGTGGTATTATTTGCTTGGTGTGGCACCTCTTACTCTGTAACCTTCTACCCCGAGTGGCTGTGGGGCCTTTTAGAAAGTAAATATCATTGCAAAAATATACAGTTATCTACAAATATTTTTATTTCTATTGCTTAGTATTTGCAAAACAAACAAAATAGTGCGTTTATCTTGCCTAGAAAAGTTGTAAAAAGAGAAGCATTTTGCTTATGTAGATTTTAATAGTAAAAAGAGAAGCATTTTGCTTATGTAGATTTTAATAGTAAAAAGAGAAGCATTTTGCTTATGTAGATTTTAATAGTAAAAAGAGAAGCATTTTGCTTATGTAGATTTTAATAGTAAAAAGAGAAGCATTTTGCTTATGTAGATTTTAATAGTAAAAAGAGAAGCATTTTGCTCATGTAGATTTTAATAGTAAAAAGAGAAGCATTTTGCTCATGTAGATTTTAATAGTAAAAAGAGAAGCATTTTGCTTATGTAGATTTTAATAGTAAAAAGAGAAGCATTTTGCTTATGTAGATTTTAATAGTAAAAAGAGAAGCATTTTGCTTATGTAGATTTTAATAGTAAAAAGAGAAGCATTTTGCTCATGTAGATTTTAATAGTAAAAAGAGAAGCATTTTGCTCATGTAGATTTTAATAGTAAAAAGAGAAGCATTTTGCTTATGTAGATTTTAATAGTAAAAAGAGAAGCATTTTGCTTATGTAGATTTTAATAGTAAAAAGAGAAGCATTTTGCTTATGTAGATTTTAATAGTAAAAAGAGAAGCATTTTGCTTATGTAGATTTTAATAGTAAAAAGAGAAGCATTTAGCTTATGTAGATTTTAATAGTAAAAAGAGAAGCATTTTGCTCATGTAGATTTTAATAGTAAAAAGAGAAGCATTTTGCTTATGTAGATTTTAATAGTAAAAAGAGAAGCATTTGCTTGTGTAGATTTTGCTGAAAACCGAGATTTTGGAGCATTCAAATATAGCGTCTATTTGGAACTCAAGTTCACCCTAAATCTCAAGTGTAACATATATACAATCCATCGCTAAAGGTGCTGAAAATATGTCCGACACCTGTGTTGTTCCTGGCCTGCTCCCGGCTACGTCTTTGGTTATGATTCAAGTTGAGTTTCCCAACCTCCCCAGTTTGTTTTGGTCTCCTTTTCATCTCGGCTGGGTCAGCTTCATATATTTCCTATGTCCGTATATATTTTCTCCTTTCCCACTCCCTTAGCGAGAGAGCCTCTTGATTTTGTCCAATGGGCAGAATACAGCGGCCTCTCCGTTTTTGAGGGTTGGACGTGTCCTACTAACATCAGTTATGTTTAGTTTGTTTTGTGTTGATATTTAGTTTGTTTTGGGGTTCATCCCCTCCCCTCTCATTGTCAATCATTAACTTTTATCTATGAAATATTTATTTTCATCAAATTTTTAAATTGCGGGGTGCGTTTTTTAGTTCCTCCTGAGAGGATGCGGCATTATGGTGTATGCAGAATTGATTGGTGACGGACGAGTTTTTGTGGTGAATACGAAAATTGTAACGAGTGAATGGGTCGTGAATCGAATTAGCTAGGTATAAGATAGTTAGTGAAGACCAGCCTCAACCCCTTTTCCCTTTTAAGCCTTGTGCCACAATTGTATTCTATATACAATAAATATAAATATGGCCTTGTACCAATCCAGAAAGTATCAGATTCTTCCTAGCATTACACGGGTCAACTCAGACTAAAAAATAGAGCATTGCTGTTATATCGAGGCTGGATCTTCCCGATCTCGCTTTCCAGCCTCAACGGTATTCAAAAGCGTTTGCGCAGCCTTGTAGGCGATGAATTATTTTCAACTCGGCAACCTCTTTCCCACAGATGCAACGTCGCAAGCCTATCGCTACTCTATAGAAAATGTTCTGACATTCCTTAGTTCGACCAGTTCAGACCTTTACAGTTAATACCCACTATGCCATGTACACAGCGGTGCATCATACTCATTCCCTTCATATTCCAACGGCTCTTGGGAAGAAACGTCCCCTCTTGACTTTTCTTCCCAAGAGCCACTGTTTTGTGGAACAGAATCCTGAAAGGATGCGTCCTCGACCACTACAATGTTAACCTCTTCGTGTCTAGGGCCACCCGTTATCTATCCTACATATCCTCATAATCTACAATCATTACATCCATAAAACAACCACATTCAGTAACCTTCTTGCTTGAATGGTTCTTAGGTCTTCTATTGATTGAACAACAGCATAAAAATGTTGGCTACCGTTACTTCCAGGTGATTACCATCTTTATACCACCAGCTCAGACCTTTATAGTCCAAACCTACCTTGCTACATCCACAGGGTTGAATCACCCTAATTTCTTACGTATTCCTTTGGCAAGAAGGTCGTTTCACTCTTCTTCCAAAGAACTGCTACTTGAAACAAGCTCCCGTGTGGATGCTTCCCCGAACATTACAAAACCTAAGTCGATGATCAATCGTTATCTATCCACTATATCCTCGTAACCTCCACTTCCCACTTCCGCCTCTTAGGTTCATTTTTCACGCCTCATTCAATAACACTCTACCCTGACTGACTCGGCTTACGGCCATATCACCTCGAAACACCGGTTCCCATATGGTCACCGATCGAGCCTGGCCAGTACCTAGACAGGTAACCACTTGGGAATATCACGTGCAAGAAGCTTGGAAGTGCTGGTGGTGTAATGGATAATGGCTCGGAATTGGAAATCGGAGAGCCGAGTTCCAATTCCAGTTGGGTTCGTTATATTCACTTACGCGCGGATACCTTTGGGAAAGGCATGAATCCACCTGTTCTTCCTTCACCTTTGGATTAATTAGTAAGACTCGAAATCATTATCTCGAAAAACAAAATTCCTTACAATCTAAAAAAATAATTCTGGCTTTAAATAACTTGCAAAGTCTTGATAAGCCGTAGAAAACGAATCAATCAATCGACTGGATCTTGGAGCTTTTATTGACTGAGCCTTGGTAAAAATTGATTCATCTTCAAACGATCTCTAAAATTAAAAAACAATGTTGTGCTAAATTTCCAAGTGGGGATGGACTGTTCTTTGCCGGAGTAGGTAATGTTTGTTTGTTTTCATTTGTCTTACGACATATCAACCTCGATGAGATCGCTTCTCGGCCTTTTGCTTTCTTTAAGCATCAGCTTAAAGTTAAGATCAGGGCGGAAAAGGTGCGTCTCTCTTCGCTGAAATTCGGCAAATGTTGGGTGAGTGTTTCGCAATTGGTGCGTGTGAGAGGAGCCGACAACCTTACTCGGTGGTAGGTCAAGTAGATACCAAGTGTAGTATCTGTTCTCAGATCGCTCGCTTAATGATCGCCTTTTGGCTGAGATTCGATCACTGATACATGCCTGGCACAGGGATTCGTCCCTGCGCTGGTAGTATCGCGGCTACGTCTAGCTATGACCAGCTTGGACAAGCTATGATCAGCTAAGACCAGCTATGACTAGCTATGACTAGCTATGACCAGCTCTGACCAGCTTGGACAAGCTAAGGCCAGAAAAGTCCTCCTGCCCGAGTGGAAACACTCGGGTCCCCACGTTAAAAACCGACCTTGTGTCATAACCTGGCTCAGTTGGGGGTCAAGTAGATACCAAGTGTAGTATCTGTTCTCAGATCTCTCGCTTGATCGCCTTTTGGCTGAGATTCGATCACTGATACATGCCTGGCACAGGGATTCGTCCCTGCGCTGGTAGTATCGCGGCTACGTCCAAGCTATGACCAGCTCTGACCAGCTAAGACTAGCTATGACCAGCTCCTACCAGCTTGGACAAGCTATGACCAGCAAAGACCAGCTGTGACTAGCTATGACCAACGGCCCGGGTGGAAAAACTCGGGTCCCCACGTTAAAAACCGACCTTCTGTCACAACCTAACTCAGTGGGGGGGGGGAGTTAATTAAATACCTATCAACCTCGATGTGTTACTTAATGCCAACAAGATTTTTATTGCTGGTAATTTTTTTTTTCAAAAATCTATTGTTGGTAATAATGTATTCCTGGCAATAATTTTTCTTTAAAAATTTATTTCTAGTAATAATTTTTTACAAAGTATTTCTGGTATTAAAACCTATTTTTACACTTTCATGGTGTTTTGACCCCAGTTTGGGGGTTAACTATTTACCCATAGCTAACAGGTGATACCAACCCGGGTCAGGGTGGACCTAGGAACACCAGCAATTAAGAGGTGGTTCCACGCTCCTCAAAACCTTCTGATCAGAGGCCTTGCTGTTGGACGAAGTTTATCGTCTTACCCACGACGCGGATGTAGTTTATCGTCATACCCGGGACAGAGAGTAGGAAATGGCTGCTCCAGTTACTGCTGTAATTACTTATTTAAGACGTTGCATACTGAGAAAGACAATATTCGGATTATTTAATTCCCCATCCCCTCCTTCGTTAGGTGGTCAGTGATGTCAGTTTCCTTTCGTTTCGCGTGTGTGTTTTCGTATTCGTTGTTGTGACTGAATGAGTGCGTGTTTGTGTGAGTGTTTTGGATATATGAATGGATGATTGTTTTTATACTATTAAAATCCCTCCAATTTTTTTTCGTCCAGTTAACTGATGCTTCTGCCACATTTAGGGATTGTGGTTTTTTTTTTATTACTAACCTTATTTTGTTTTGTTTTCATGTAAATAATATTACTTCATATTGTAAATAATCATTGGGGCTTTTAATTTGTTGTTTTATTCCCCTCACCCCCCCCCCACAAACTTTGAAATCTACATATGGGGAAGAGTTAGGATTTCAGAGAGACATTGAGGTATTATGGTGGATGTAGTAAGAAAGGTAGGAGAGAATGTGTTGTTTTCGTGGTAGGACTATTGTTGGTATGTTTGGGTCAATATTTGTGGCTAGCCAAGTTTAGAAATTAAGACAGAAGAAGACCGTCCTTTTCCACAATCCCCCTTCTGGCCTTGTGCCACATTTTGTACTATCGTACAAATAAATATCTATTCGGATTATTTTGCGAATGGATCCAGAATGCCCAGATAACAAAGCCGTGGAGTTTTACTTTGAAAAGACTGACTTCAAAGAGTTACAACGCTGAAGCGAGAAATTCAAAGAACGAAGCAGAGAAATCCCACTTTTCTTTTGGAAAAGTTTACGATCAAGGAAAATCTGCAACAAGTCCTCAAAAACGTAGAGGATAGAGAAGGCTGAAAAAATATTGTCGAATCAGTATACAATATCACTGAAGATGAGAGAACATGTTCATCCATGACCTCGAATCGAAACAGTTTTGATGATGATGGATGGCCTGTATATTTGCTTTGTAAAGCAGTTCAGTGGAACCTCGGTTCCTGATGGCCGTTCGTAACCCGAAATTATTTTTCCAATAGGAATCAATATAGAGAAAAAAAGTTACAGTACAATAAAATTGGGAAAGAAAAGCCCGCCACAAGACACGAATGTATACAACACGGCGGTCGATTCAGAAATTATTCCGTTCGGGTTTAACTCGGTTCGGCAATGTTCTTCGAGAACCGAAATTTTGTTCGATAACCGAGGCATTTTCATCTCGAAATTTCTGTTCGACATGCGAGAAGTTCGAGAACCGAGGTTGCACTGTATTCGAATTCGGAACAAGTAAGACTATTTTATCTACTACGGCTACTAGAGGAAGACGATAAAAAAAAAAAATCTATTTTCTATTATTTAGTTTCTTTTGTTTAGTGCGTGCTACGCTAGCAAAAGCGCGCGTTTTTTGATTTTTTTTTTTTTTTTTTTTTGGTTTCAACAGGCTGATATATGAAAAAAGGCAGGTGGGCAAATTTCACGTTCAATTAAACTGGAGGATTTGAAAATTGCCCCCCCCCCCAATCAGCACTCCGCTAAAAATAAATAAATAAATAAATAAAATAAATAAAACTTGCATTCCTCTCATGTTTTTATAAAGAATCTAAAACAGCTAACTGCTCCTCGGTATGTCTCCGATTTCACATTCATGTCGATCTGAAGCCCCCCACAAAGAACGCGTATCGCCTTCATTCTCATTTACTTACCAACTTATCTGTTTCTCGTCTACTTTTGCGCCCCACACCCCCAACGTAGTATTTCTTACAACCATCCTTAACCTGACCGCTTGCTCACGCTCTGTTTTGTATCCTTCATCTTTGGTCTACGAGGCTGTAGTCACGTACATTATTTCTTTTATGTACATAATATTACCTTTTTTTTTTCTTCTTTTTTTTTTTGTATAAGTTCACTTGTCAAGTTAGCCTCCAGTTAGTCGACGGTCAGTCGTATAACCATTATTCATTTGTCGGTGTGACAGTGACGATATTTGACTCTTTCATTAGAAACCTTTGTCGTAAGGTTCACAATGGGGACGATCGAACACTCTATACGAGCGAAAGTCTACCAAACGAGCTCGTTAACCGTTGCCTACAATAAACGGCCAACAAGTTGCAACAGTTGCTTATTTATTGATCCACACGAGACACCCACCTAGCTGTGGCTTAAATGGCAAGATGGACTGAGCTGTCTACCCATGGCAGTGGGAAGCTAGTCTAAGCGAAGTAATATTTTGAAATAAAAAATAAAGAATGGGTTGTGAAAGCAACAGAAAAATTATACGACTCTTTCCATGAAGTTATGAGAATTCATAGATAATAAATAAATGGAAGCTGTGGAGAGGCATCATCACTTGCGTCCTTAAAGAAGATGGCTTTAAAAATGTACAAGTTAAACAGAAGGCTAGACTAGGGTCTCTAGAATTCGGGTGTCAGCTAGTCTAATCGAAGGAATATTTTAAATTCAAAAGTTTGGAGAAAACATCTGGAAACCACTATACTATCATCCTTCCAGAAGTTACTAGGCAGTGGTGTAATGGTTAAAACGTTGTCTTCCTAGATCAATTACGACTGGGTAGTGAGTTCAATCCTTAATGGGTGCTTTCGGCCTTGTTTTATGCTTAGAAAATCATGAGTGCACCTCGATATGGTGGAATGGTTAGCAAGCTTTCCTGCTAGATCAAATTCGACTGAATAGCGAGTTCGATTCTCACTAGGTGCCCTGTGTTTTCAGCCATGTGCCACATCTAATCTATGCTTAGAAAATCATTTGGGCACTTCGACGTGGTGTCATTGTTAACAAGCTGATCTCGCTAGATCAACTTCGACTAAATAGTGAGTTTGATTCTCACTTGGTGCTCTAGGCTTTCGGTCATGTGCCACATCTAAGCTATGCTTAGAAAATACTTTTAGAGACCTGTTCGTGGTGTAATGCGTTGCAAACTTCTCTCATGAGAACAATTACGACTGGGTAGTGAGTTCAATCCTTAATGGGTGCTTTCGGCCTTGTGTTATGCTTAGAAAATCATGAGGGGCACTTCGATTTGGTGTAATGGTTAGCAAGTTTGTCTCACTAGAAAAATTACGACTGAGTAGTGAGTTTGATTCTCTTGAGGTGTCCCATACATTCGGCTTTGTGCCACATCTAAGCTAGGCATATAAAAAAATCCCCATTCCCAACAAATCACGCTAATCCACAGATAATAAAAAAGGAATGTATGGAGAGCCATGTCCACCTTCATCCCGAATGAAAATGTCATTAAAAGAAAGGAAAATAGTTGCACGTCCCAAGTGTGGAGGGTTTGTCTGTTGGCTTCGATAAGCATGTAGTCCCTTTTTATATCTGCAAATTCAGTCTTTGTCAAATTCTCAAGTGGGGAATGCCCGGCTGCTTGCTTAGAAAATCATATAGCCCATTGTTATGATGCGATGAGTTTGTGTTGCGCCAATCACCCAAGTGGAAAGATCTGTTTTGCTGGTTTTCATTTGATCTCTGAAGTAAAGTAGGAATAGGTGCCAGACGCGCATGCGCAAAATTATAAATTACATTTTGTACATTTCAGTTAAATACTAGAAGTATACGTGAAGATTTCATGGTTTTTCCCATTTGAATTTTCTAATGAATCTTAATTCTTCAGTTAATGAATGAATAAGCTCATAGCGAGTTTTACGAGATTTATATTTATTGTAAATAAATACAATTATGGCACAAGGCCGAAAAGGAGGAAGGGGTTGAGGCTGGTTTTCACTGACTATCTTATACCGAGCTAATCACGATATTAAAATATCCGTCGAAATTTCCCTGTCGCATCGTTAAATATTTGAGCTTCACAACTTAAAAATATTACAATAACAATCATAAATATGAATGCTGGTCGTTATTTTAAAGATTTGAAACTGACAACTTTTTCCTTTTCACTGAAACAGACGTTAAACACTTATATCTTCCTTTTTTTTCTTTCATTTTCTCACGCAAACCAAGTAACGTCTCTGATATGACTTATCCGTCTTTCCTGAGATTCACTTGACCTCCCACAGGGCCAGGTTGTGACACAAGGTCGGAGTTTAACGTGGGAAGGGGAGGGGGAATGGAACCGAGTTTTCACCCGGGTCGCAGTGCTTTGGCTTTAGCTAGTCATAGCTGGTCTTGGCTGGTCTTAGCTGGTCATAGCTTGTCCAAGCTGGTCAGAGCTAGTCAGACGCAGCCACGATACCACCAGCGCAGGGACCAATCCCTGCCGCCGGCCCGCATCGGAGGAAGAATCCCGGCCCCATAGGCGATCATTCAGTGAGCAATCCGCGAACAGATACTACACTTTGATCTTAGCCTTGGGATTTACTTGACCTCCCACATGGCCAGGTTGTGACACAAGGTCGAGTTTAACGTGGGAAGGGGAGGGGGAATGGACCCGAGTTTTCACCCGGGTCGCAGTGCTTTGGCTTTAGCTAGTCATAGCTGGTCTTTGGCTGGTCTTAGCTAGTCAGACGTAGCCACGATACTACCAGCGCAGGGACGAATCCCCGCCGCCGGCCTGTATCGGAGAAGGAATCCCGGCCCCATAGGCGATCATTCAGAGAGTAATCTGCGAACAGATACTACACTTTGATCTTAGCCTTGGGATTTACTTGACCTCCCACATGGCCAGGTTGTGACACAAGGTCGAGTTTAACGTGGGAAGGGGAGGGGGAATGGACCCGAGTTTTCACCCGGGTCGCAGTGCTTTGGCTTTAGCTAGTCATAGCTGGTCTTTGGCTGGTCATAGCTTGTCCAAGCTGGTCATAGCTAGTCAGACTTAGCCACGATACCACCAGCGCAGGGACGAATCCCTGCCGCCGGCCCGTATCGGAGAAGGAATCCCGGCCCCATAGGCGATCATTCAGTGAGTAATCTGCGAACAGATACTACACTTTGATCTTAGCCTTGGGGCCGCGTAGAGACCGAGATCTCGTTATTCCTTTTGACTTATCCGTCTTTCCTAGCGATTAAAACGGATTAATTCATTATTTATTAGGTATTGACAGCTAAGGGAGGGACAAGCAAATTACAAGATGTTACTGCATTTTTTTTAGTATAAATTCACAAATGTATCCCCATTGATGGAAGGAGAGGATCTGAATGTTCATTTCTCTCTTTAAAATATTTTTTTTAAAACAGCCAATTGTTTACGATTCTCTGTTATGTGGATACATACCTCCATACAAAATATATCAAAACACTTCCCCGAAACCAGTTTCATGTTTTCGCTGCAAACCTGACATTCCATACAAGATGCTATCAACTGACTTGTTTTAAAAAAAATATTTTAAAAAATGGTTCTCTTCAGTTTTCATGACTCTTACCGAAAAATCGACAGTTGGAAATGTCAAACTATTTATGTCATAAGGTAATCTGCAAAATAAGACCAGTTTTTGTTTATCTCTAAAAAAAATCTATAAAATCAAAACTAAGGAACAAGAAAAACGTCGTGTCAAATTACCAAGTGGGGAGGGTATATTTATTTTCTTAGAAAATCAGAATTCGAAATCTATGCTTTTGTATGGACTTAACTACAGAACTCGTACCGGTGGAAAATATGCAAGTACAGTGCAACCTGGGTTCTCGAACGTCTCGCATGTCGAACAAATCGGTTTTCTATCAGAAAATGCCTCGCTTATCGAACAATATTGCCGAACTGAGTTAACCCGAACGGAAGAATTTCTGAGTCGACCGCCGTGTTATATACATTCCTGTGTTGTGGCGTGCTTTTCTTTTCTACTTTTATTATACTGTGACTTTTTTTCCTCGACATTGATTCCTATTGAAAAAATAGTTTCAGTTTACAAACATTTCGGGTTACGAACGGCCATCAGGAACCGAGGTTCCACAGTAGTTCAATACGGAGACGGGTTAAAATATTTATTTGCTTTATTAAGTTGGGGTTCCAAGTGTGGATCGAACTCACGACAGCAATAAAGGCCGGTGAGACAAAGGAGTTAATCTTTGCTCCACAGCGATACGCGTTTAGCTGAGATGAACTAAATATCACAATACACGATTTTTTATACACACTCTTTTATAAGCAATTCTACTCAAATTTGACTAAATTTTAAACAACACTTCTATTATCTACAAACTTATGGACATATAACGTTGAAACGCCTGATCCCGTACGATCACCGAAGTTAAGCAACGTCAAACCTAGTCGCTACCTAGAAGGGTGAAAAGAACAAAGCAAATGTATGAATTTATTTTTATCATGTGTTTAGGTTTTATTACAATACTAATCATCGCTTTGAAACAACAAACATTGTCGAGGGGTGAAGGTAGTTAAATTAAGAGCGGTGTCAATCGAAAAAGCGTCCTTTTGATACTCCGTTTTTTTTTTTTTTTTATAGGCACGAATGTCCAAGTTTGTTCATTTTTCTTTGTCGCATGTTACGTATTAATTGTAGAAACCGCATTTTAATTTTTGTCAAATGTACGATGTTTTTATAAGTCATTTATAAGTAAATGTATTAAAATTTGACCAAATCTCAAGCAATTCCACTACAAAAAATAAAAGACAAAAAGAAAACGTAAAATTAAACAAAATGCTAATATAGACTATTTACATTATTCGGACTATTGTCCTCATCTTTGTTGCCATATTTATCACAACGTTTTGGCCGTTGTACGCCCCGGCCTTCTTCAGGTGGTTAGAATGTCGAACTGAACCCTTTATTTCGCTCGCTGGGGTAGACTGTTCTAGTTCTACGTGCCATGTTTAATGGATGTCAGTTATCAGTTATCGCCTGTTAATTCACCTCTCCAAGCTCTCCACTGCCTTAACCAGGTAATGAACTCACACTGGATGTAACCAACGCCTTTATCCACTGTGCCATGTGTCATTGAGGACATCTGTGTATGAATTTCTGGGACTTATAAACTTAATGTCTTCAGCAACCATTTTTTATCAGTGTTCATGTTGCAATTTTTGGGAAGTGGAAAACTCAGGCGTGGCTGACCACATATGGAGAGAAAAGGGAGATGATCGCCCTCTGTGGGATCAGGTTGGGGTTAGACAAAGAACATCATTGGAAAATTCGTAAACTTAAGGAATCTGCACATATGCTAGGCCACAAAAATCTCCTGAGCTGACCAAGCATAGAAAAGAATACAATATGGGAACCAGTAATAAGGAGTGCCAGAGAAAAGCGATAATAACAACAAAAATTGCAATATGAGCCCCTTAAAAAAATATCAAATGATAACAGCAAAAATCTTACATGTGCTATCCGTTTTAGTTGTTGCTACTTTTGAATGTCGCTAAGTGATGTGGTTTTTCACTTATTTTGTACAATTCTTTTTTGTGATACCGTAGAAAAAGAATAATGGTCTTCTTCAAGACCGACAGTATTCAGTCGCTCGAAGCCATTTTTAATCATTGATGTGAAAAAAGCGGTTGCATACAGCTGACAGTTTAGACATTTCTAAACAACTTGGTGTCATGTATGGCATCCATAAGGATGTCTCAATCTGACAACGCTATTGAAGAACATGGTACGAGTTGTTAGGATAATCTTTTGGTTGTGTAGAAAGTTGTAGTGTTGTGTGAAACTACCGCTAATTCAGCGTATTCTATGTTCAAATTCCTTATCTTTCTATATCCGAGATATACGTTATTTTTTTTATACAATATTCAAATATTCTATCAATTATTCTAGACGTCGTGGATAAGACGATAAACTACATCCAACAGCAAGGTTTCGAGGAGCGTGGAACCATCTCTTAATTGTTGATGTTCCCATGTCCACCTTGACCGGTGGTGGTAACACCAGTTAGGGTCCCAGCTATATGTAAATAGTTAACCTCTAAACTGGGGTTAAAACACTATGAAAGTGTAAAAATAGGTTTTAATACCAATAATACATTTTTGGAAAAATGATTACCAGCAATAAATTTTGGAAAAATACCAGAGACACATTTTTGAAGGAAAAAAAATATTACCAGCAATATCAGTAATACATTTTTGAAAAAAATATTACCAGCAGTATATTTTTGAAAAAAATATTACCAGCAGTATATTTTTGAAAAAAATATTACCAGAAGTATATTTTTGAAAAAAATATTACCAGCAGTATATTTTTGAAAAAAATATTACCAGCAGTATATTTTTGAAAAAGATATTACCAGCAGTATATTTTTGAAAAAAAATATTACCAGAAGTATATTTTTGAAAAAAATATTACCAGCAGTATATTTTTGAAAAAAATATTACCAGAAGTATATTTTTGAAAAAAATATTACCAGCAGTATATTTTGGAAAAAATATATTACCAGCAGCATATTTTGGAAAAAATATATTACCAGCAGTATATTTTGGAAAAAATATATTACCAGCAGTATATTTTGGAAAAAAAAATATTACCAGCAATAAAAATATTGTCGTCATTAAATAACCCATTGAGGTTGATATGCTGTAAACAAAACCAAACCAAACAAAACTAATTCTTCTAGTTAAATTACATTGTAATGTCTTTCTTTTCTATTTATTAGACGCAAGCCATTTTAAGCCAATTCACGCACCTTAAGTATAAATTTTTGCGTATAAATTAAGCAACGCACGTAGAGGTCAAAATCTTTAAGTTGCTAATTAAAGATTCGTTGAGTAAGATAACCACTGAGGATCAAACTAGCTACAAAAAAAATTGATAATAATCTTGATTCGCAGTTTAATTATTGCTTATTTTTGCTTCGTTCGACAAATTACATGTAGTTATTTTTTATACTAATTTTCACTAGAGCAGACCATGTTTGGAACCGTGGTATTGCACTCAATGTGAACGTTGAACTTTGACATGATAAATGATGACACAATTTTTTTCTTTCCAAATCCTTACCATTTTTTTGAGGAAACGAGTTTAAAAGATTAAGTTTAGGTTCAAAATGGTAGAAAAGGAATTTCATTCCGGTGATCAGTGAAAGACTTTCATAATTTAGAACGGCCTTATAAAATTTATAATTTACTGAAGCTTTACAAATTGTATATGGTCAAGATGTATGGCACAAACACATTATTACTAAATCATTGCATCATCAAATAAAACCTTCATTAACTTCAAAGGGAAATTATACTGAACAATTTAGCTATATTATGATGTAATATATTATACAATGCAGAAGTCTTAGTGCAATTTTCATTTAGAACATTCTATCTAATAATAATTTGTGCCCAGCAGTATTATGGTGTTATATACACTTTTATCTATTTTTTGTTTTTATTAATTGTGATCTAACAAATTTTATTCACTGAGCAGCCTTTTTGTAATCTTTTACAATTTTTTATACAGTTTTTACTTGTCGAATATAGTAAAAATATTTTGCTTGTGGTGATTCATAATTAGAATTCAGGTTTGAATATATTTTCTATTCAATGTATCTAATGCAAAATATATCAATTTTATTTCGATTTATTCTTGAAATAGTAAAATTTTGAAGTCAGTTTGTAAGCAAAAACCTGCAGAAATTAGGTATTTCTATACATTTTTTTCAGGCAATCTTTAAAAGTAAATGCTCAAAAATTGGTAAAAGCTATGAATACAATTTCTGCAGTCAGAAACAGTTACATTAAACCGCAGCTTTCATATCGAGTGCAATGTTGATTTTCTAAAAACCGTAAAACAATCAACGTGTTAGTGGCTCGGATTGAGGAATCGGAGATCCGAGTTCGAATTCCAGTCGAATCCATTACATTCACTTACGTGCTAATACCCTTGGGAAGTTTATGAATCCTCTTTTTTTCCCCAGCTACGGGTAAATAGCAGGACAGACCGGGTTCTATAACATTGGATGGTAAGTGGTCTACCGCAGAAAAAATGGCAACCTACTGCGGGAAAAAAATCTGCCTCGTCAGTCATGTATCGAAAGATACATGATCGCCTAAGCGTTTATCATGTACGGCACATAACTGACTGACTAATGTGCGAATACTGTTGGGAAAGGTATGAATCCTCTCCCCCCAGCTATGAGTAAATAGTAGGACAGACCGGGTTCTATAGCCTTGGATGGCAACTGGTCTACCGCAGAAAGAAATGGCAACCTACTACAAGAAAAAAATCTGCCTCGTCAGTCATGTATCGAAAAATACATGATCGCCTAAGCGTGTATCACACATGGGACATAACTGACTGACTAATGTTCACCAACTACAAGACCCAAGAGTCACTTATGGTATAGAGCCACTGTGTTGTGTTGTATAAACGTAAGAAATGAAGTTCACGGGGTTCTGTCGGAAAGATAAGAGTTAACCCTAGACTTGAAGAGGTCAAGATTGTAGTGATTGGGAAAATATCCTGCCGGGAATCTGTTTCACAAAACAGCAGTCATTGGGAAGAAGCCGTCCGAGTGGAACTTACTTTTTATTAAGGGAAATACGAAAGGAACGGGGATGATTCGTTCTTGTGCACGGGACATAAGTCCCAACTGTAAAGGTCAAGACTGGTTGGACCAAGGAATGTAGTCCGTCAGAATACATCAACATTTAGAACTATACAAGGCAAGCAAGTGGGGACTGGGCATCGCCAGCCCAGATATGGCGTCAGTGCTCCAGTATTTATGTTTATGATCTGTAAAAACTTTTCTCGGGTACGGTAAAATCCTGCTGTAAATATGTAAAGTTAAACATTGTCCAGCCTGGTCAGTATTTAGATGGGGGACCGCTTGGGAACACCGAGTACTATAAATAGCCTCCTACAATCCAAAGAATGTTTCGGGTTTAAAGACTTACAACAGGTTGATAAACAGTAAAAAATAAAAATAAAAAACAATCTCCGTTTTCTCAGTAATATTTTTATATTTCATGGCTTTAATGGTATCTGCGTATCTGTATTTATTATGTTAATGTCTGTGTACTCTGTATGTATGTGTACGCGCCCTTGAAATCAATGTCGTTCGAATCTATCTTACATATTTATAAGTCTACCATTGGTCCATGCTTTGAATATTGGTGCCACATATGGTCTGATGCTCCTGCTATATATTTAGAGATACTTGATAAAAATCAAAAGAAGAATGTGCAATGCCATTGGTCCTGGCCTGACATTTCGGCATCGGTCACACTTCCACCGCTGTAACATAGCGTCCCTCTGTCTTTTCTATAAATACATTCATGGTAATTGTTCTGATGGACTTTCCTCTATGTATAAATTTGTAATCATTGTAAATAGTCATTGGATTTTTCATTTTCAAAAGTGTGTTAGTTTTGTTCCCGCATCCGATTGTAGATATGGAGACGAGTTAGGACTTCATAGAGACCTCGAGGTATTATGGTGACTGTAGTAAGAATGCTAAGTAAGAATGTGTTGTTTTGGTGTAAAAACCTTTCTTAGAGAACACAATAATGACGTATAATTTGAATTTATTGGTCCTGACCTGGCACCTCGCCTTCAGTCACATTCCCACCGCCGTAATGTAGCTTCCTTGCGTTTTTTCTATAAATAGTTTCATGGTAAATTGTTCTGAATAACTTTCCTCTATGGTACGTAGACTATGAATGTAAGCGTATTACTAGATTGGAGGCAAGGCCTCGTCATTTTGCAGTTGAAATGGCTTAATATAACCGTAGGTTCTATGCTAACCGTTTCTTTTCTCACACCTCTCGTATGTGGCACTCTCTTCTGGCGTCTTGATTTCAGTCAACTCTTATCTTTAAAAATTTAAATGCAATATAAATTGTTACTTTCTGTCTTCTTAATTTCTGTTGGTTTATTGCTCTCGACCCTTAATGATTTTCTTTTTCTTATATTCTTTCACATTCAGTAACTCCTTGCGTCTTTGTGGCTTTATTACCTTGCTTGGGGTGAAATGATTAAAGAAAAAAGCATTGCAGAGATGATAGGTCGTTTGGAATTCCTCACTGCGGCGACACTGGAATGAATGAGAAAAACAGATATGCAACGTAAAGTCATTATTTATTCAATAGATCAGTTGTTAATTTGGCTGCTTTTGTGATTCGCCTTTGTATGAGAGGGTCAGCCATCTTGGCAATCATTTCGTACGTCACTGGATCAACTTATTCAATTAATCAGGTGAATCTGGTTAAACGTACGACGCACGAAAAGATTAAGCGAAGGGGACGAGAGGGGAGAAAAGACAGGCGCATGGGAATCAAAAGAAAGAAAAAAAAATCTCTTACTAATCTAAAAAGATCTTTAATGTTAAATGACATTAAGAGCATTTAGTTTGAACCAAGTTCATTCAAAACGTCTTTTATTCTGTTGCGTCGCCGAGGGACAAATCTATGATAGGGGAACCTATTCCCCCCCCCCCCATTTTATATCTCAATTTCCCTAAGGTCAGTCAGTCAGTTATGTGCCATGCGTGATACACGCTTAGGCGATCATGTAACTTTCGATACATGACTGACGAGGCAGATTTTTTCCCGCAGTAGGTTGCCATTTCTTTCTGCGCTAGATCAGTTGCCATCCAAGGCTATAGAACCCGGTCTGTTCTGCTATTTGCCCATAGCTGGGGGAAGAAGAGGATTCATTCCAAGGGTATTAGCACGTAAGTTAATGTAATGGATTCGACAGGAATTCGAACCCGGCTCTCCGATTCCTCAATCCGAGCCGCTATTACTTCACCGTGCCTCCCTAAGGTAGTATTCATATTAAACACATTCTTTTTAATAACTTAATTATCTACAATATAGGTGAACAATTCAACTAGAAAATTTGAAAATAAATACAATGTATTTAAATACAAATTAGAGACATGTCATAATAGATCATTCCATCTTAAATAAATCAACAATGTTTTGTAGCAATTTTTGAGATTTTTCTTGTTAAAACGATGAATAATTTTAACACATTATATATCATTGATAACTGCGTACTACAGATCAAGGTTGGTACAAGGATCTCGTGGGTCCACACCGAATAAACGATGCCGGGCTCCCACTACTACATCTCAGTTTTCATGAGATAATATTCATATAAAATTATTTACAATGATGAACAGATGTGCCATATCGGTGGTAACCTGATGATGACCAGAGCGTACCTGGTTGAAATGTTGTCTATAATAACATCTGTATCAACAAAGCCAGTGTAAGGTTCCCAGGCTCTCCCAATCTTTAATAAGAACCCCCGTTAACTCTACTACATCTCAATTTTCATAAGGTAATATTCATATTAAATACAAATTTTATTGTAACCTGTGTAATAATGGATAATATGCAATATAGGTGAACAATTCAACTTGAAAAATAGAAAATAAATACAATGTATCTAAATACAAATCAGAGACATGTCATAATAGATCATTCCATCTTAAATAATTAGAGACATGTCATAATAGATCATTCCATCTTAAATAAATCAACAATGTTTTGCGGCAGTTTTTAAAAGCAACTTGAGATCTTTCTTGTTAAAAAAATTTAACACGTTTAACGTTATAGATAAAAAAAAGTGAATTTTATACTGTGTTTTTTCGAGACTTAGCATGAGTAAAACGAATTCACGGGCGAAAAAAAAACAGAATGACGTTAAAATTTTTCATTATTTATTTTATTCTTTCTTCCGTTCTGCTTAGTTTAATGTATATAGTATATCTGGTCACTCGTATTCGAGGATACCTGTGTACTCTTGCAGATGTTTATTCAGCCACCTGTAGTTGATATTGCAACTATGCTGAGCAAACCATAGTTACACTTTCTGGGAACGAGTGTGTTATCTAGTCATCAACAATTTGAACAATGCCAGCACGGTCACACCCTCGGCCACGATGACTTGTGTTATCGTACTAGCACAGCTATCGACGGCACCGTTCTACCCAATTTCACTCACATGGCTTGGGTGATGGCGTGGTATGATTTTCATCCAGTCCGATGACATCAGGAAGTCTCCTTCCTGACAAATCGACCATGGTAAGATTCGAACCCGGGTCTCATGGTCAGAATGCAAACGTTCTAACCACTCGGCCACGTGCCCATTGTAATGTATATAAGTGTAGATAGGAAAAAGCGAACGTTGATAAGATAGTGAGGATCACAAAGCTCTACCTGGAGCCCCCAATCAGGCTTACACTGGGCAGTGGTTCGGGGTTAGTACGCACCGGCCCTTGTGTAAGCTGCATGCATTTTTAAAAATGTCTAAAATGATGTTTATAATTATTACATATTGCTGACAACTACACCTTGTCTTCTTACAATTAATAGTTAGTCCTTTCTTCCCGCTTTCCTTTAATATATTCTCTAGAAGTTCCTGCAGTTTTCTTTCTGAGTTTACCATCAACACGGAGCGTATTTTATATAGTAAATAATGTGTCTACCTATAATAAATCCCGGTAGGACTTCTAGTTCTCTTAGGATCGGCTCGCTGTAAAACGTAATTAAATCCGGTGGGATGCTACACTCTTGTCCCACAGTGCTTTCTAGTTTTATGTATTTATTCAATTCATTTTCTATCCGTATACAGTATATATTTTTAATTATCCTAATATTTTAAAGAAAGAAATCAAGGTTCAAGTACTAGCTTAAATGTTATTGCCTCATTTAAGATAGCTACAAAAACGACTAAAATACAATAAATATATACTCTTTATGAATAAGGTTCTGTGAATAATCGAACGTCTCCATAGTGGTTTGTGAAGATCAGTGATGGAAATTTCTCACTGAACAATAATCCATGGTCGTGGAGATCAGATGAAAGGGACGTCGACAAAATGGATATAATATATATATATATATATATATATATATATATATATATATATATATATATATATATATTGCTTGAGAATACTCAACGTTATACAATGGCAGATATATCCAACGTTTGATGGATTAAGAAAAAAAACATAGTGGTTCGTATTTAAATATTCGACTTTTAGTGTAAAATTTGACAAAAGTTGGAGAATGGATGAGATATATATATATATATATATATATATATATATATATATATATATATATATATATATATATATATATATATATAGGTTTTATGCTAATTAGTTTTTAGTAATTTTATCAATAAATACTGTTTCATGTCATTTCCTATTTAGCCAGTGTTGTGGATTCCGGGATGAATCGGATATCAATGAATAACAAACGCCAGGAATGGATAAGGAAAATAAATGTATTAACGTAATAATACAAACTGGTAATACGGGTTAGTAGATCCAGGAATGCGGGTTAGTAGCAATAATATATATACAGTCTTGGTATTGAAGTATCGCGGTATGACTCCTTACTGAGTCTAGGTGCTCGTGACGGTGACTCTTGTGCTACCCTCTTCTATTACAGACCCCGGGTATTCACTGGTAGTAGTATATGTATACCTCGGGTGAGTCTATTTGTGTAAAAAAGGGAGACCCCTTAACAGCCAGCTTACCCTGAAGATCCGTTTAGGTGAAACCTAGGCAAGTTGGTCCTGGCTCTAAACGGATCCTGTTCCTAAACGGATCCATTTAGGTGCAACCTAGGTAGGTTGTTCCTGGCTCTTTAGGATTTATTTCATTTATCCCTGCTCTACTTAGCGTATTGAGCACTCTACGTTTTAGCTTTATTACTCGCTTGTGTTTTTTTTTTCTTTGGACTAAAGACTTAAGGCACCGGACGATTTATTTCGCCCCGTTATGATATTTCTAGTTCTTTCTTTTTTACCCAATTTTTTCCTCGGGTACCAATTTGTTTTTTCCAACCTAGTATTATTAGTAGTTTAATAATAATATATATATATATATATGTATATATATATATATATATGTGTGTGTGTGTGTGTGTGTGTGTGTGTGTGTGTGTAGCGACCCAATAAATAGTATAAAACTGTTTAGAAACTCACTATAAACAATCTTTTTAAATCGTTTCATCTCAAACAAGGCAATAAAACCACTAAGACGCAAGGAGTTGCTGAGTGTTAGAGAATATGAGAGAAGAAAAACTATTAAGGAGAAAGAACAATAAAAAGAAAAACAAGAATTAAGACGACAGAAGATAACGTTTGACATTGCATTTAATTTTTTGAAGATCAAAAAGTTATATTTAGCCATTTCAATTGTAAAATGATGAGAGCTTGTCACCAATCTAGTACTGTGCTTAAATTCATAAAGTTTAGGTACCATAGCGGAAAGTTCATCAAAACAATTACCATGAAAATATTTCCACCGTACGTCACAAAAGTATGTCTGTATGTATGTGCACGTTAATGTATGTATGTACAACAAGGTAATAGACAGTGTCTAACTTTAAACTTAATAACTCAAAAACGAAAGATTTGCGGACATATGTTTATATGGACTTGTTTTGTAGTGAGAAATCCGTCCCCAAAGCTTGTAAATATATTTTAATACACCCTTATATACTTTAATTGTAAAATAATTTCCAACGAATTTCTGTATCAGGCTTTAGTATTTAACATCTCGTTTGGTAGTGGCATTCATCTTTTTTAGGAGAATACATTTTCTCTTTCATCGCAATTTTTTTCTCTATGAAATTAGGAACCGATTACTTCTTTTATTTTTAATGCCTAATTTTTTTGTCTATGAAATAAGGAAATTATTCCTTTTTTTTAATGGCTAATTTTTTTGTCTATGAAATAAGGAAATTATTCCTTTTTTTTAATGCCTAATTTTTTTGTCTATGAAATAAGGAAATTATTCCTTTTTTTAATGCCTAATGTTTTTGTCTATGAAATAAGGAAATTATTCCTTTTTTTTAATGCCTAATGTTTTTGTCTATGAAATAAGGAAATTATTCCTTTTTTTTAATGCCTAATTTTTTTGTCTATGAAATAAGGAAATTATTCCTTTTTTTTAATGCCTAATGTTTTTGTCTATGAAATAAGGAAATTATTCCTTTTTTTTAATGCCTAATTTTTTTGTCTATGAAATAAGGAAATTATTCTTTTTTTTAATGCCTAATTTTTTTGTCTATGAAATAAGGAAATTATTCCTTTTTTTTAATGCCTAATGTTTTTGTCTATGAAATAAGGAAATTATTCCTTTTTTTTAATGCCTAATTTTTTTGTCTATGAAATAAGGAAATTATTCCTTTTTTTTAATGCCTAAATTTTTTGTCTATGAAATAAGGAAATTATTCCTTTTTTTTAATGGCTAATTTTTTTGTCTATGAAATAAGGAAATTATTCCTTTTTTTAATGGCTAATTTTTTGTCTATGAAATAAGGAAATTATTCCTTTTTTTAAATGCCTAATTTTTTTGTCTATGAAATAAGGAAATTATTCCTTTTTTTTAAATGCCTAATTTTTTTGTATATGAAATAAGGAAATTATTCCTTTTTTTAAATGCCTATTTTTTTTGTCTATGAAATAAGGAAATTATTCCTTTTTTAAATGCCTAATTTTTTTGTCTATGAAATAAGGAAATTATTCCTTTTTTAATGCCTAATTTTTTTGTCTATGAAATAAGGAAATTATTCCTTTTTTTAAATGCCTAAAAAAATTAGGCATTTAAAAAAAACATTTAATTTCATCGACAAAAAAATACTCGTGTTTGAGTAGACGCTCCGTTTATTTATTACATAGTATATTTATTTATTTTCGTCCGCCGGACTGAATTTTCGAAAAATCTTATTCAAGAAAGAATTTTGCTCTCCAGCAGAGGGAGTAATGGTTTAACCCGGTACACCTTATCGACTTGGCCACGGAGAATAGTCGGTCAAATTTCATGATATATATGTGAATTTAAGCTCAGCACTAGATTAACAGAAAGATTTTTTTTTTACAGTTGAAATAGTTAAATGTAACCATAAGGTCTGTGCTAACAGATTCTTTTCTCCCACTTGTCTCTTGTTGAACTCTCTTCCGGTTTCTGGCTTTCCAGTCAAGCTTGATCATCAAAAATTCAAATTCAATGTTAATCGTTATCTTCTACTTTTTTAATTTTTGTTCTGTTATTGTTCTTGCTCTTTAATAATGTGCTTTTTTTCTTTTCTTTTTTATTCATTCACACTCAGCAAACACTGCGTTCAAGTGGCTTTGTTGTCTTGTTTAGGATGAAATGATTAAAATACATATGTTTATATGTGCTTGTGTATGTGCGTGTGTTTTATGATGTCAACGAACACTCATTTGACACTTTTATAATGTCAACGAATACTCGTCGTCACTTTAAAATGTTCATTGTAGTAGAGTCTTTGTAATCGCAGATACAACTATAGTATGCCGTTCATTGTAGTAGAGTCTTTGTAATCGCAGATGCAACTATAGTATGCCGTTCATTGTAGTAGAGTCTTTGTAATCGCAGATACAACTATAGTATGCCGTTCATTGTAGTAGAGTCTTTGTAATCGCAGATGCAACTATAGTATGCCGTTGAAGAATACTGGTGCCAGACGCCTTCGAATGACACTCGCACTAATAGCACTTGCTGGATAATACTCGTTCAAATATTAACCACCGAATAGTGATCCGTATAGAGAAATACTGTAGAGAAGAGAATAGCGATCCGGATAGTAATAGAGGAAAGACTAGAAATAACGATCCGAATAGTATAGAGGATAGACTAGAAATAACGATCCGAATAGTATAGAGGATAGACTAGAAATAACGATCCGAATAGTATAGAGGAAAGACTAGAAATAACGATCCGAATAATATAGAGGATAGACTAGAAATAACGATCCGAATAGTATAGAGGATAGACTAGAAATAACGATCCGAATAGTATAGAGGATAGACTAGAAATAACGATCCGAATAGTATAGAGGATAGACTAGAATAGTGATCGTCAGTCGACAGCTACTTCCTACGTATATGCGTTTCCTCTATGGTCACTAATTCAATAATGGGGTCGCCTGTTTGCTCACTGGCAAACTCAAGTGTCGTCAGCGACACTTTATTACTATATAGCAATATCATGGCAACAACCATACTCCATGAAAATGGATAATAGATTAGCCAAAGCACTAGGAACCAACAATCATTTGGATAATTCCTACACTCACCCTCAAAAGGAAAAAGTCCAAATAAGAAATCTCTCGTTCACTTACAAAAAAAAAAAAAAAAAAAAACGATAAAAAATTAAGAGAAGTACCTTTGTAAGGCACGGTGGAGTAATAGATAGCAGCCCGGATTGAGGAATCGGAGAGCCGAGTTCGAATTCCAGTCGAATACATTGCATTCATTTACGTGCTAATACTATTGGGAAAGGTATGAATCCTCTTCTTCTCCCCCACCCCCAGTTATGGGTAAATAGCAGAACAGACCAACTTTAGATGGCAACTGGTCTACTGCAGAAAGAAATGGCAACCTACTGCAGGAAAAAAGTCTGCCTCGTCAGTCATATATCGAAAGATATATGATCGCCTAAGCGTGTATCACGCATGGCACATAACTGACTGACTGACCTTTGTAAGTAATTTGTAATGAAACATGTATTTGAGAGGGATTGTTGCCTATTGGAATTACTAGTGCTTCATTAATGCTCCGGTTAAACTGAGTCATAGCTGCTGATTAAACAAAGTACATTTACATGTAATTGACTATTTTGACTGCTACCAACCATTCACAATAGTTAATTGTATGGCTAATGAAATTGTATTGCCAGGCATTTTACTGCTGGGGTTCATTAAAAATCAAGAAGAAAGTGATTGCTAAGAGCCATAAATTAATTCGGCCATTACTAACAAAATAGGATTTTTTTAATTTAATTTTTCTTATTTTCTTATAGAGTTATTTCAATATTAGTTATTACTAATAGTTCAAAATTATACGTCTATTTCGTTTTGTACACAGCTTGCGACATTGTTCTAAACTAAAATTTGGTAAATAATGCGGAGAATCTCAGACTAACACATTTAGTGAATGGTTCCCAAACTTAAGTTAGCATCGCTATTCTCGATCTTAAACATTTTAAGACAGTCCCTAAAACCTGATTTATTTGTTAGTACATTATAATAATTCACAATATATACTGGTAGCAAACCGCCTGAATAGGGATAAAAAAAATGAATTAAATACACAAAAATAGAAAGGGTCGTAAGACAAGGATACGTCTCCTCGCCGGATTTATTTAACCTACACAGCGAGGTAATTTTAAGAGAATTAGAATTCCTACCATGATTTATTATTGGTTTGGTTTGGTTTGATTTAGTTAACGGCATATCAACTCCTTATGGGTCATTTAATGCCGAAATTTTAATTTTTTTTTTAGATTTTCATAATGTTTAACCCAGTTTGGGGGTTCACTATTTGCCCATAGCTGGGGACCTAACAGGTGCTGCCACCCTGGGTGAGGGTGAACCTGAGAACAACAGCAATTAAGAGGTGGTTTCACGCTCCTCAGAATCTTCCGATCTTGCTGCGGGATTTAGTATATCGTCATGCCCAGAAGGGTTTATTATTGGTAGACACAACCTTAAATTAAGATACGTAGATAACACCGTGTTGATGAAAGACACAGAAAGAAAACTACAGGAACTTCTAGACATGTATTAAAGAAAAGCGGGAAGAAAGTACTAACCATCAATTTTAAAAAGTCAGAAACTATGGTTGCTGGCAAGAATAGCCGAGGATACGAGAGACGAATAGGTGTCAAAATCAATCAGTTATAGATATGTAAATATCTGTCAAGTGATTTAACAGCTGGCGAAAAATGTGACTCCGAATTCCGAGGGCTCATTCGCAAGGCGTAAAATGCCTTCCAGAAGCTAAACAAAGGAATATATATTACGTTAGAAACAAAGAAAATTGTGTTGAACTGCTAGGCAATATCAATCTTTCAATATGGCAGTGAATGCTGGACAATTACTTCACAGACGAAGAGAAATCTTGAGGCAACATTGATGTGGTTCTACAGAAGGCTGCTGAGAATAATATAAACGGAAGATGGCGGCAACGAGTAAGTTTTAAGGAAAATGAAAATAAGAATGATATAATTAGAACCGGAAGGAAACTTCTACATTTTTGAGGAAACGGAATAAAGAAAGGGGGCTCGGAGAATTTGACACTAACAGGACATTGAAGGCAAGTGGGAGAGATGGATACAGCGCGTAACTTATCTAAGGAGCTTGGATATATGGCTGAAAGCAGAGAGTGGGAATGATAGTAAAAAAGCCAAAAGAGCTACAAAATAATAGGAAGAAAGGGATTGTCAGTGGTCAAGAATTAATGTTATAATAAGGCTACTATATATAATGTACATGCATTGCTAATGATTTTACTATACGAATGCATTGGAAATCAGGAAGAAAAGGATTGTCAATGGTCAAGAATTAATGATAAACTAAGTTTATTATTTATAATGTACATGTATTGCTAATGACTTTATTGTAGGAATGTATTGGAAATCAGGAAGAAATTGATTGTCAATGGTCAAGAGTTAATGCTACGATAAGGGTATTATAGTAATTTTCCAAGCGTAGGTCAGATGTGGCACAAGACCGAAAGTATGGGGCACCCAGTGAGGATCGAACTCATTACTTAGTCTTAATTGTTCTAGCGAGACAAGCTCGCTAACGATTACACCACCTCGAGGTGCCCCAATAAGGCTATTATATATAATGTAAATGAATTGCTTATGACTTACAGTTGAAATTCACTGGAAATCAGGAAGAAAAGGATTGTCAGTGGTCAAGAATTAATGCAGGCGTTACTGAGAGAAGGCTATTATATGTATAATGTGAAAGCATTTTTAATGATTTTACTAGAGTGACACATTGAAAAGCGACTGTCAGTGGGTTATAAATGAAAGTAAAAGAGAAAAGGACTAAACTAAAACATTTATATATCAGCTGATCGGTATGCACAAAATATATCTCAGAATGTCTTGCATTACTTAAAACTACCTTGACCCATTGGGGAGCTAAAAGAAATGCGTACGTGTTTTTATAAACCTTCCTACTCAAGATTTCTTTCTGTCTTGTTAAATACATTTTATCGGGAACAAGTGCCTGGTGAAGAGGCTACAAGTTAAGCCTAATCTTCGTCACGTAAATGTATACGCGTTACACGTAGTCTTTTTTTTTTAACTCCTTTTTTTATTTTTGTCTTTCGTTTGTTTGTTCCATTTTCTGTTACTCGCAAAGCTACCCAGTGTTATAGTCTAATTTTTTTTTTTTCCTAGTGTCGAGGGCAGAATGTTGAGTCTTATAGTGATTTTCTAAGCGTAGCTTAGATGTCGTACAAGGCCGAAAGAATGGAGCATCCAATCAATATCGAACTCACTAGTGAGACAAGCTTGCTAACTTTTACACCACGTCGAAGTGCCCCTTTATTAATCGACGGTTAGATGTGACACAAGGCCGAAATTATGGAGCATCCAGTCAGTATCGAAATCATTATTCAGTCATAACTGATTTAGCAAAGCAAGCTTGGCTAACTATTACACCACGCCGAAGTGCCTAAATGATTTTCTAAGCCTAGCTTAGATGTGGCACAAGGCCAATATGTTGAGAGTTATATAGCAGAATGGATTTGAATGTAAGCCAGACATGATTACCACTTCGTCCTAACACTTTTGTGGGTAATTTTCACATTTAATTGATTTAAAATAAAAACAAAATCTGGATGAACGGGTGAAGTAACGATAATTTTTTGCCAGTCATTGATGGATGGTGAAACAAGGTTTAGGCGACATAACGAAAATCCAACATTTATTAAGAGCAACAAAAGAGAGGAAATTGTGGAGAGCCATGATCGCTTACGTCTAGAAGGGACAGGACATATAGAAGAACTAGCTTGGGTGAATGAAAAGAAAAGCAAGGTTCATGAGAAATAACAAAAAGACAAAATTTATTCAGAGCTACAAAAGATAGGAAATTGCGGAGAGCCATGACCGTCTACGTATTGAAGGGAGAGGACATGAAGAAGAAGCAAGAGTTTGGGTAAATGGATGGCGGAACAAGGTTTAGGAGACAACGAAAGGAAATTGTGGCGAGCCATGATCACCTACATCGTGAAGGGACAGGAAATATAGAAGAGGTAGAAGAACGAGCTTGAGTAAATGGATGGCGGAACAATGTGTAGGAGTGATTACAAAATTTATTAAAAGCAACAGAAGATAGGAACTTGTGGAGGGCTATGATCGCTTATGTCTTGAAAGGATAGGACATAGAAGAAGAAGAAAGAGTTTGGATAAATGGACAATGGAACAAGGTTCATGAGAGATAACAAAAAGACAAAATTTATTAAGCGCTACAAAACGGCAGGAAATTGTGGAGAACCATGATCGCCTGCGTCTTGAAGGGGCATGACAGGAAGAAGTAAGAGTTTGGGTAAATGGATGGCGGAACAAGTTTTAGAAGACAACGAAAAGAAAAAAATTATTAAGAGCTACAAATTACAGGAAATTGTGGAGAGCCATGATCACCTACATCGTGAAGGGACAGAATAATAATAATAATAATAATAATAATAATAATAAGAAGAAGAAGAAGAAGAAGAAGAAGAAGAAGAAGACTGTGTTTTATCACAATTGTTACCGTGAATATTCAACTTCTTAATATATTACAACTATTTTTCCTCGGCTTTATAAGCGATGACAAACCTGATATTTATTTTCGGAATAGTACACAAGACAAATCTGAAAATATATTTTAAGTCTGTTTTGTTTCTGCATCGACATCGTGTTTTCTTGTATGTAACGCGACATTTAAGAGTTGAAAAGGAGAGACAGATTAAATCACTGTTTCAAAAAGCGGGGCATAAAATACCTTTTGATGATATGGGATGGTCAGAAAGACATAGCCAACATTTTACTTGCCTCGCAGGGAATTATATTGGTTGATTGACAGATCTTGTAGCGATATATGTCCCAAGTAATTTGGGGCAAGGTAGGCTTTTAGCCAATCCCTCTAACCGCTAGCCACTATATATATATATATATATAATTGTGTATTTGGACAGCAACCCTTCTTTTATACAGGTTTCATTGAAGACGGCTGACAAGACACTGCGATTAAGCTTTTCTTATATATATATATATATATATATATATATATATATATATATATATATATATATATATTTGCATTCGTGCAAGTGTGCGGGAAAAGTTTGTCCCGGCTTTCCTGCGTCCAAGGGTTGAGGTTAAAAAATTGGGGCTGAGGATAAAAAATTGCGACAAAACGCGAGTAAAAAACTGCAAGAGCGGACAAACTCTCTCTTTTAGGCGCGGACGAATAAAGAAAAAACTCCTGGTCAGTGTGTAACAACAAAAGAAGAAAATGTTTATTTACATATACACTAGGGTAAAGGGATAAAGACAATTAGGAGTGAAAGAAAGGGAAAAGAGAAAATGTCCTTTAAGGGAAGAGAAAATGTTCATAACAGAAAAAAAGAAGGCTTGCTCAAAATATTTCTCTGAGCGCCTAAAAGTTCTTTAAGCGAGTAGAATTTTGTTACGGTTTAGAAACACTCACAGTTCTTGTAGAGTAGGAAAATTGTTGGTAGATATAGGAATCTTGCAGTTGAGTGAGTTCGTAGGTCGACGACAGAAGTCCAGTGGGCACGTCGGAAGGAGTGGTGAAGGGATGCAGCTTTGAATTGGTCTTGAATGACGTTCGTTCTCGACAGTCCTTTCGTAGGTAGTTCTTTGGTTGAAAGTGGTTCTGAAGTTGACTGGAGCTCCTTATCGTCGACCTAACGGACGGTGGTCGAAATTCTCACTGCTAAATAGGCAAAGATTCTCCAGATTTATAGAGATTTAATAGGCTCAGAAGAATTGGGGACTTTTCCCTCCGAAATTGTTAAACAAATTTCCTGGGCCCTTCATTGGTCAGAAAATATATTCTTATCTCAGATAAGAATCAAGGCTTTGGGAGCCGGTTTTGAAAGTAAAAACGGAAATTGGAGTGAGGATAGAAAAAATAGCTAGAATGTGAACTTGTAAAATATTGGTCTCAAATTAAATTCCAACAAGTGATTTCTCTTGGGGGCATACGTTAATGGCCACATCACGTTGAAACACTAGCTTCCATACGATCAGCAAACTTAAGCAACGTCGAGCCTCGTCATCGCTTGAGAATAACAGGTGCTGTAAACTTGGATGTGCGGTTGGTGTAAAGGAATTGTTAATCGGTGTGCCGAGTTCAAATACCCGTAGGGTTCGTTATATTCACTTACGCGCAAATACTCTTGAAAAGTATGAATCCAACTCTTCTCCTCCAGCTATGGGTTAATTAGTAAGATTTTATCTTCTGCTTCTTTATGTGCTGTGTCCCCGCAAAACGTAGGCGATCATGGCTCTCTACAACTTCCTGTCCCTTGTAGCGCTTAATAAATTTTGTATTTCTTATATTTCTCCTAAGCCCTATTCCACCTCCTATTCACTCAAGTTCACTGAGTACGTTATGCGCTGTTTTCCTCTGTCTCTCTTGCTCTGTATCTGTCCTGTGAGTAGCAGATTTTCTAAGTACTCTTTCCTCATTACGTTCCCTAGAAATCGCAACTGTCTCTTCCTGATGTTAAGCATAAGTGTCCTTTTTGTTTCCACTTTTCTGAAACGTCGTCGTTGCTCACATGTTCGGTCCATGGTATTCTCAGCATCCTTCTGTAGAACTACATTTCTGTTGCTTCAAGTCTCTTCTGCATCTTTGAGCAGATTTTCCAAGACTTGTATTACTAAACTATTATTATCTACTCCTTACAATCTAAAAATATTTTCTGGCTTTAAATAACCTGTATAGGGTTGATAAGCCGTAGAAATCAAACCAATCAATTTTCAGGCATAGACAGACAGTTCTTACACACACTACGTCTCAAAGAGAAATCATGGTATGGATGCAAGGAAAATATAATGAAAAGCTTAATCGTTGTGTCTTTTCAGTCGTCTTCAATGAAACCTGTATAAAAGAAGGGTTGCTGTCCAAATACACAATTATATATATATATATATATATATATATATATATATATATATATATATATATATATATATATGTTTCATTGAATACTCCAAAAATATTGTTGGAACGTCAAGGCCAATCCTTTATTTTTGTTTTTCACTTAAGATATTTGGGTTTAACATCAAAAGATGAATATGAGACAAGTGTTCAGAATGTCAGCTTTTATTTCCTGGTATTTACATTCAAAGAGTTAAATAACTTAGGAATACCATCTTTTGTTTGAAGCTAACAATTTTTAAGTGAGCAAAACTATTGGAATACGTGACTGACAGGTGTTACTTGTTGCCGAGGTGTTGCCTTTTAGACTTATTGTTTAAACATTAAATAGCTCTGAATGACTATTCTTGGTTTTAGTCTCGGGCTTCACCCGTAAAGACTATTTCTTGTTAAAAAGTATAAACCAAAATGAAGACTAAAGGGCTGTCTGTTGGAGAAGAACAAGCCATTTTGAAGCTGAGAAAAGAAGGATAGTCGATCAGAGGCATTGGACAAACATTGGAAAAAGCCAACACAACAATCTGGAATGTCCTGAAAAAGAACTGAGCAACAGACATAGAACAGGTCGGCCAAGGAAAGCAATAGCAGTTGATGACAGAAGCATTGTGAGAGCCGTGAGGAAAGCAAACCCAAACAACTAATAATCTTTAGGGTGCAGGGTTGAAGGTTTCACATTTCACCATTCGAAGAAGACTTTGAGAGGAGAAATATAGAGGCCACGCCACAAGATGTAAACCACTCATCAACAGTAAGAATTGTAGGGCCAGATAGGAATTTGCAAGGATTGGTTTGGTTTGTTTCGTTTTACAGCATATCAACACCTTGTTGAGTCTTGACTCAATGTTGAATCTCGCCTATTGCATGGAATAATAATGCAACACAAAATGTACTTAGAACAAGAATGTATTATAACAAGAAAGTGTACACAATAAGTACATATAGTATTTCTGTATATTTCTGGGAAGACGTTCCTGGAGAATGTGTTGACTAGTCGCAGTCGATCAGAGTCTCTAGTTGGATCTTGTGATACTACCTTCGTCTTCCGGTATCAACCATTATTTATATAGTTGGTAGTCACCTATGCAGATTAGGTGGATCCTACATAACACACCTCAATGGTTTATTTAATGCCAACAAAATTTTTATTGCTGGTAATGTTTTTCTTCAAAAATCTATTTCTGGAAATATTTTTCCTTGAAGAAATCTATAGCTGGTCATATTTTTTCCAAAGAATGTATAGCTGTTTGTATTGCTGGTATTTTTTTTAAAGTATTGCTGAAAATAATTTTTCCTTCAAAAATTATTGCTGGTAATAATTTTTTATTACAAAGTATTTCTGGTATTAAAACCTATTTTTATACAAGTTTAGGTGTTAACTATTTGCCCATAGCTGAGACACTAACAGGTGCAACTACCCCGGGTCAGATTGGACCTGGGAACACCAGCAATTAAGAGGTGGTTTCACGCTTCTCAAAATCTGATCAGAGGCCTTGCTGCTGGATGTAGTTTATCGTCTTACCCAGAACGCGGATGTAGTTTATCGTCATAAACAGGACGAGAATTTGCAAGGAAGTACAAAAATGAGCGAAAAAAGTCCTGGAAGAAAATTTGATGAACTGATGAGACCGAGATTAATCTCTAAGAAAGTGATGGAAAGGCCGAAGTGTGAAGAAAGAAAGGATGAAAGCTGTGAAGCATAATGGGGCAGTATCTTGGTTTGGGCTTGTAGAACTGCTTCCGGAACAGGCTCATTCATATTTATTGATGATGTAACTCATGATGGTAGCAGCCTGGAAAAGCTCAGTGAGGCAGACCAATCCGAAGATCGCTTGGGTTGCTTTGAAATCACAGCCTCCAACATGCCAATATATATATATATATATATATATATATATATATATATATATATATATATATATATATATATATATATATATATATATATATATATAATATAATCTTATAAATATAAGTAATAATTATACTCGTCTGGGCCAGCGTGCCTGACAATCCGCGTAGGTGAAACCTAAGTAGGTTTGCCTGGCTCTTTAGGTTAATATATATATATATATATATATATATATATATATATATATATATATATATATATATATATATATATATGAGAGAGAGAGAGAGAGAGAATATAGATAGATATAGATATGCGGTGATGACGACACAAAGTGAAAAAGCTATAGACGACGCCTTTCACCGACATCTACTGGTTTTAGATTATTCTTTAGTGTGTGGAAAGAAACTCCGCACAGAAAAAAATATTAAGAAAAAAAAGCAAAAGACATTAAGAAAAAAAAGGAAATATTAAGAAAAAAACAGAAAATATTAAGAAAAAAAAGATGTTAAGAAAAGACAGAAATATTTTAAAAACAGAAAATATTAAGAAAAACAGGAATATTAAGAAAAAAAAGATGTTAAGAAAAGACAGAAATATTTTAAAAACAGAAAATATTAAGAAAAACAGGAATATTAAGAAAAAAGATGTTAAGAAAAAAAAGAAAATATTAAGAAAAACAGAAAATATTAAGAAAAACAGAAAATATTATGAAAAACAGAAAATATTAAAAAAAAAAAAATATTAAGAAAAAAGATGTTAAGAAAAAACAGAAAATATTAAGAAAAACAGAAAATATTAAGAAAAACAGAAAATATTATGAAAAACAGAAAATATTAAAAAAACAGAAATATTAAGAAAAAAGATGTTAAGAAAAAACAGATAATATTAAGAAAAACAGAAAATATTATGAAAAACAGAAAATATTTAAAAAAAATAGAAATATTAAGAAAAAAGATGTTAAAAAAACAGAAAATATTAAAAAAACAGAAAATATTAAGAAAAACAGAAAATATTATGAAAAACAGAAAATATTAAAAAAACAGAAATATTAAGAAAAAAGATGTTAAGAAAAAACAGAAAATATTAAGAAAAACAGAAAATATTAAGAAAAACAGAAAATATTATGAAAAACAGAAAATATTAAGAAAAACAGAAAATATTAAGAAAAAAAGAAAATATTAAGGAAAAATAAACCGAAAATATTTTAAAAAAAACAGAAAAGACGGAGTAAACTTTGTTTTAAGTCCATTAATGTTTCTTTTTTCTGAAAACAGTTATTTTAATCTTAAAACAATCTTTTTATCCTAAAGCTATCTCCCTTTATTAATTTTCTATATTGAAGCATTCGCCATTTTGATACAAACGGCTTAAATATTTCAATTATCTATGTGTAATTCATGGAATAAATAAAGCTTTTGTTCATTTTCCTTATCCCGATGTTAAAACAATCAGAGCTATATTTAGGTTATTTCTCGTCTAACACACCAGGTTTAATCGTTTTCGTTATTTACAATCATGCATTCTGGCTGATGTCGTCTGAAGATCCTTTGCGGTGAAAATAAATTAGCCAGTAAGTCGCAATGCAAGTTTCTTTAAATTATGTACAAGAATGTAATTGTTTGAATGACCTCGGAATTCCACCATATCTCTCCTCTCCTTTGTTACTTTTTGGGTTGATCAGAAAACATTTTTATACTGCACGACAAAAACTCAATAACTAGGGTTGCCAGACGTCCTTTATGTACCGGACATGTACCGTATTGGATAATTTTGTCCCCTGTTCCGCACTGACCATTCAGGGGTACCCCAAATGTCTCGTATTTAGTTCATTAAATTCCCTGGTCTTTAAGGAGTGGATAATGCTTTCTCCTTTGCCTCCTTCGAGGAATTTAAATCAATCATTATCGACCTCTATAAAAAACAAAAAACAAAAAAAACTAGCAGATTCTTCATAAATCCCTTTTAAATGAAAACTACCACCAATCTTCTTTAAGAATAGTAAAACAAAATTTCCTATTTTCAAATTTTTGCTTATTAAAATTTTAAGTGCCGCCCAGAGTTTTACTTATTCAACAAAATGCGCCCTGAAGTTAAAAAAAATGTTGAGAAACATTGAGATAGGTGGAATGATACAAATCTTTTCTTAATACAGTGTAACCCGGATATATGAGACCCAGATATAAGAGACCCGGATATAAGAGAAACCCGGATAGAAGAGAGATTTTCTCTGGTCCCAAATTAGAGCCTGTGTTAATAAAACAAAATAGACCAAACCCGGATATAAGATAAACCCGGATATAAGAGACGACTTCTCCGGTCCCGCCAACTCTCTTATATCCGGGTTACACTGTATTTATTATCCTTGTACCTTACCTTATTTATATTGTTTGGTTTGGTTGATTCTGTTTAGCGGCATATCAATACCTCTATGGGTTATTTAATGACGAAATGAAGTATTTTGAATGCAATTGCATGCCTTCAACTAAAATAAAATATGTTGCTGGTCATTATGCTATCAAATATATTGCTAGTATTTTTATTTTGAAAATGTATTTTTATACTTTCAGTGTTTTGGGGGTTCACTATTTGCCCATAACTGGGACCCTAACAGGTGCTACCACCCGGTCATGGTGGACTTGGGAACAATAGTAATTAAGAGGTGGTTCCACGCTCCTCAAAATCTCCACTTTCCCGGATGTAGTTTATCGTCATACCCAAGACTAAAATTATATTGAAATTTACCGTTGAACATCATTTAATATTCTGCATTGAAAATAAGGTAAAAGCATTGTCAAGGGTCAGCAATTAATGCACGCTTTACTAAAAGACTATGGATACCATATGTATTATGCAAATGCAACGCTAATGATTTTATTAGGTTGGTGCAAAAATAATGTCGTTTTCTCGCATGAAGTTGAACGTCAAAAAACGACATTATTTTTACACCAACCTAATATAACAGAAATTCCTTTAAAATAAAGAAAAAAGGGATTGTCAGTGGTCAGGAATTAATCGAGGTGCCACGGACAGAAGTGCTCGATTAGATGCAAATGTTAATGCATTACTAAGGATTTTCCTATCAAAATGCAAAGATAATCAAAAAGAAGAACGTTTTTAGTGGTCTTTAATTAATGCAAGTGTTGCTGATAGAATATGGCTATAATATGTAAATGCATTGCTAATTGTTTTATTATAGAATTTCAATGAAAATCAGGAAGAAAGATGCTATCAAACTAATTCAAGTATTACTGAGTTATTATAAGTAGAGGAGGTATGGTGGACTCATGGATAGCAGCTCGGATTGAGGAATCGGACAGCCGAGTACGAATTACAGTTGAATCCATTACATCCACTTACGTGCTAATACCCTTTGTAAAGGTAAGAATCCTCTTCTTCTCCACCTCCCAGTTATGGGCAAATACCAGGACAGACTGGGTTCTATATAGCCTTGGATGGCAACTGGTCTAACGTAGAAAAAAAATTGCAACCTACTGCGGGAAAAAAATCTGTCTCCAGTCATGTACCGAAAGATGCGTGTATCACGCATGGCACATAATTTATTGAGGAATCAGAGAGCCAAGTTCGAATTCCATTCAAATCCATTACATTCACTTGCGTACTAATACCCTTGGGAAAAGTATGAATCCTCTTCTTCTTCCCCAGCTATGGGTAAATAGCAGGACAGACCGGGTTCTATAGCCTTGGACGGCAACTGGTCTACTACAGAAAGAAATGACAACCTACTGCAGAAAAAAATCTGCCTCGTCAGTCATGTATCGAAAGATACATGATCGCCTAAGTGTATATCACGCATGGCATATAACTGACTGATGTATAACTAATTATTTTTTTTCAGGCCTACATCACGTTGGAACACCGCTTCCCGTACGATCACCGAAGTTAAGCAACATCGAGCCTGTTCAGCTTAGATGGGTGACCGCTTGTCACCAGGTGACTGTAAGCTTGTATGTACGGATGTTGTCTTTGATAATGGCTCGGAATTGTTAATCGGAGAGCCGTGTTCTAATTCCAGCTGGGTTCGTTATATTCACTAAGGCACAAATACCTTTGGGAAAGGTATGAAACCACGTATTATCCCCTAGCTATGGGTTAATTATTAAAACTTGTATCACTAATACCATTATTATCTCCAAAACTAAAATAAAAGCTGCGTACAAAATATAGATTTCGGCATTAGATAAGCCATAGAAGTTAAACAAATACGACAACAGCTAATGATTTTAAAATTGAAATGAAGGAAGGAAGGGATTGTCAGTGGTCAGGAATAATAGTGTTTTTATATGCTGCTTGCGATTTTACAAGTTAAACACATTGAAAATATGGAAGTAAGTGATTATCAGTAGTCAGGAATTAAACCAATAAAATACTTATATACGTAAATAAAATACTTATATACGTAAATAAAATACTTATATACGTAAATGTAGATGCATTGATAATGAATTTAATATAAAAATGAATTAAAAGAATCAAGAAGGTATGGATTTTTAAATGGTCAGAAATTAATGAAAACCTTTCTTAGAGAACAGAACAACTGCATGTATAATTTGAAAGTACTGCATTAAATTGCAATATTATTGGTCCTGACCTGGCACCTCGGTTTCAGTCCCTTTCCTACTGCCGTAACGTAGTTTCAGTGTGTCTTTTCTATAAATATTTTCATGGAAATTGTTCTAACGAACTTTCCCCCTATGGTACACAATCTGTACCTGTGGGAACTAGTTAAGACTTCATAGAGACTGTGAGGTATTATGGTAGCTGTAGTAAGAATGGTAAGTAAGAATGTGTTGTTTTGGTATAAGGAATACTGTGGTATGTTTGGATCAGTATTCGTGGCGAGCTAAGTTTAAGATAAGACAGATTGAAGACCCCCACACACACTTTTTGGCATTATGCCATATTTTATATTATTCAATATAAATATTGCTTTCCTCTCTGGTACCTCGACTTTATGAATTTAAATAAAATCATTAATAATATTTTTCTCACATCTTTTCACTCTCAGCAACCTCTTGCGTCTTAGTGGCTTCATTCCCTTGTAAGAGGTGAAATGATTTTTTAAAAATTACTAATAACTTTACTATGTGTATATAGGAATAAAATGTCGCTGTCGATACTTGAGTTTGAACATAGATCGCCAGTGAGCAAACACTGACGATCCCATTATTGAATTAAGTAGACCATGTGACCATAAAGGAAACGCATATATGTAGGAAGTAGCTGACGACTAACGGTCGTTATTTCTAGTCTATTCTCTATACTATTCGAATCGCTATTTCTATTCTATCCTCTATTACTATTCAGATCACTATTTCTAATCTATCCTCTATTACTATAACGACCGTTATTCTCTATACTATTTCATTATACGGATTACCTTTCGAGCGAGTATTATCGATCAAGTACTATTAGTCCGAGTGATATTAGAAGGCGTCTGACACCAGTATTGTTCAACGGCGTACTATAAATGTATCTGCGATTACAAAGTCTCTACTATAACGAGCATTATGAAAGTGACAACGAATATTCGTTGACATCACAAAAGTGACAACGAGTGTTTAACATCACAAAACTATGGAAATATAATGAAAATCAAAGAGTAAAGAATTATAAATGTTCAGGAACTGATTCAAGCGTCACTGACAGAATAAACTATTATATTCATGATTATTACTATTTGCCTATATTATTTACCTTTCAGCCATGTTTGTTTTTCGAGTAACGCCTTCTCTCAATGCAGTCACCGACAAGAAAGAAATATAGTAAAAATGCCGGCAGGCATTTCTCCTTCCCAACGCCATATTATATATTAGTATTTGAAAAACAAATCCTAATGTGAGTCTACGCTTGGGTGTTGAGAATGTTTTAGACTCCAAGACCTTATAGGCGACAAGTCTAACTCTAAAAACGCCCTTTTCTATTGTTTGTGAAATATCGGTCGATTGAAGCTAGCGGCTAAACAGAACCCGGTGAATCGGAAAGAAATGTTAAATATAGACATTCGGTGCCATTTCCACCAGAATTTAAAATTAGCAAACATAACATTTACTTATGTATAAAAAGAAATGTGTATTTAAAAAGGCAACAGCAAGGCTTTCAAATTGTCGTCTGCTTTTTACAAGGAGTGGAGATAACTTGACAACGGGATGTTTTCGTCGGAATTTCCATAAATTCTATTATATTCAATAAATTAAGAAAAGTGACTTATCTGGTCAGCCGACTCAATAAGTCAATTACAAAAAAAACAAAAAAAAAACGATAAGTCACTTGAACTTTTCTTTATTGAATATTATAGCTCTAGTTATTAGGTTCGAAAAATAATATCAGATTAACTAGCAGTACACTGAATATTTCATGAATTTCCTATGTGAATTTTCTGATCAACTATAATACTTAACTTCATATATGTCCAGACGATGAAACAGCGGTTGAATTTTCAATGAGTGTCTTCTGGTAGATTTATATTGGCTTTTGGTAAAATATTTCCCGAAACATACGTTATCAACTGAATTTACTATGCTTAAAAACCTATCTTAAAACGAGTCTCAGACGTTCAGTTTCAAGTGAGAAAAGACCAAGGAAAGGACATTTGCCGCTTCTATTATGAGCAGTGATCGAAAATCTATTGATTTGAAAGATTTACTCTTCTTTTCTCGCTCTATTTTTATATAATTATTCTGTGTTTATATTGAATTCTTTGTCTCGTATATCATATTCATATGAACGTTAATGTTCCGGCTTTGAGTTCAATTATCAAATTTTTAATTTATAGATTTCTTTATGAAATAAAATGTCTTCCAATTTGATTCGGTTATTGTCACCACCATGATATACGATTGCATTAAGGCAAATAATTTATGTGCATGCTATCTATCGGGGTATGGTATTTTTTAAAATTCCAGATAAGGCGATTTTTTCTACTATTTCTAGCTGTTTCATATCACGTTGAGTGTAAGTTGACCTTTGAAGGAAAAATAAACAAAAATGGAACGGATTAACGATAAAGTTTCAGGAATTTTTCTTTATATCGTTTGGAATTTTTTTTCTGTATTATAGTTAATATGTGGTGGGCTTTATTTTGAATATAGCTGAAGTGAATTATAGACTTTAGATCACAGGCCATAATTATTCGCAATATTTTTTCTAGTGAGTGTGTGTCGGTTGACCCAACGTTCAATCTATTCGACAATTATAATAAACAGTCCCCCCCGCACGAGAGATGTATGTGGCACAAGGCCGAGGTTACCGTGGGTTCTCCGAGCCCGTAGGCTCGGCAAAAATATTCATTAGAGCCCGTATAAACGGGTTCAGGGTCTGTCTACCTCCCCGGACGAAAACTTGCCCAGCGGCAAAGCCTCTTCCGGGTTCCTCTCTGCATGGCAGAGAGTTCGACAGTCACGAACAGTCTGGTCGACTGTTAATATTTAACAGCACCCCACCCCACAATGGATGTATGTAGCACAAGGCCGAGGTTAATGTAGGTTCTCCGAGCTCGTAGGCTCGGCCGAAAAACTTCTCTTAGAACCCGTATGAACTGGTTCAGAGTCTGTCTACCGCCCCGGACAAATCTTTACTCTTCGGCAATGTCTCGTCCGGGTTCCTCTCCGCTCAAGGCAGAGAGTTCGACAGATGAACAATCTGGCCGACTGTTAAAATTTAACAGCCCCGCCCCTACACACACACACACACGTGGGAAGTATGTGGCACAAGCCCTTTTTTACCGTGGGTTTTCCGAGCCCGCAGGCTCGGTCAAAAATATTCCCTTAGAACCCGTATAAACGGGTTCAGGGTCTGTCTTCCTCCCCGGACGAAACTTTGCCCTTCGGCAAAGCCTCGCCCGGGTTCCTCTCTGCTCGAGGCAGAGAGTTCGACAGTTACGAACAGTCTGGTCGCCTGTTGTCCCAAGGCCTTCTCTCCAACTAATCTTATAGTAGGCGGAAGAGTCGAACATATACTCTTTAGAGGGAGGACACCACAACAGTTAGGCTGACTGATTTTATAATAAACTTTTTGCTTATGTTCTAATATATTATTATACGAGCTGCAGGACTTCAAGATTGGTCATAATGTCTCTTAAACTGCTGCTAAACTAGCCGAGCACGGGGTGAAGGATCCACCTGTGATCGGAGAGTACCGGGCTGGTTTCTGAAGAAGGCCAGAGAGGATACGAGTCTTGAAGTTCAGGATGATAGAGGACGTCCATCAGAAATTCACAATAAAAAATCTGGAAACACTAGTCGAACAAAACCCACGTCAAAGTGTCTGAAAAAGTCTCAGATGGTGGGTCAACAATATCGGACGATCTCAAGAAAATGAACAAAAGGTATGAACATGTATATCATCAAGGGCGGCACATGCTGTTGAACCCTCATACGTCGGAAACGACGGGTGAATCTCTATAGATATAATGAGCAAGCCATATATTTCAAGGAATATGAACAGGATACGTCATAGGAATGGATATTTGCCACTTCTATTACGAGCAGTGATCTAAAATTTACTGATTTGAAACATTTACTCTCCTTATCTCGTTCTATTTTTATATAATTGTCTTGTGTTTATATTGAATTTTTTGTCTCGTATATTCTATTCATATGAGCGCTAAAGTTCCGGCCTTGGGTTCAATTATCAAATTTTCAATTCATAGATTTCTTTATGAAATAAAATGTCCTTCAATTTGATTCGGTTATTGTTCCGTCCACGCTGTTATACGATTGCATTAGGCCAAATAATTAATGTGCACACCATCTGCCGGGTGACAGCGAATGAAAGCTGTTAGTATTTTATTCGTAGGAGTGCATTTGCTTTAAGAAAGATGATTATTTTATTTACATTTTCGTCCAACAATATAAAATAAAATTTAAAATATTTAAAAATTAAGAAAAATATTTCTAAAAATTTGAAGAATTTGAAAATATTTTTAAAATTTTAAACTTTAGAAAATTTTTTTTAAATATTTATAAACTTTAAAAATTAAAAATATCTAAAAAAAATTACAAAAAAATTCTAAAATATTTATAAAAAAATTAAAATTGAAAAAAATAAAAACACATTTGAGTATCTTAAATGAAAGAAAGTATGAAAACAATTCCGCTCATTCTGATAACCTGTATACATATACAGTCGTAGAGATCTCTATCAGCTGTCACGTCATGTTCTCCTTAATTTCATTTCCATTGTTTCGACGGCGATTTTATATTTGGGGGTAAGGCAGAAGTCACAGGGATCCAAAACTCGAAGTTACTTTTTTGCATTAAAATAAAAAAAAAAGCTTTAAAAAACTTAACAAGTCTTGATCAGTGGACAGGTACACCGCCATGATGAAAATGGCGTCTGATTGCCTAGTGACATCATTAAAGTGTATCTATCCATGCATAAGTAATAAAGTCCCCTCTAATTGTTAGCCAAGTTTCATAAAGGCCGTACAAAAATTTCTTGAGCTATTCAAAATGGTTGAATATTTTAGATTAACAGTAACAATGTAAATAGTGTAAATATATAGAAATATAGATAGATGACGAACAGAATATAGATAGATAGATAGATAGATAGATAGATAGATAGATATGAACTTAATGAGCTTAGCTAAAACTAAACATCACTAATGACATCTAATGACAAACATATATTGGGTGATATCAGTGGTAGAATTTACTAAAATGTATCAAAACTCAATCGTTTTAATAATTATACGTATATTGACTGACAAATACTAAAAGTATATATAGAAATTCTGTCTATATTTCTGAGATGAGGTATTGTAACTACACTGTTCGATCTGTTGTCCACATATTTATTGTCATATTCACGGCGTTTCGGCCGTTGTACACTCCGGCCTTCTTCAGGTAATATACATTGAATTTCGAACCGAACGATTTATTTCGTCCGCCGAGGCAGATTGTTCCAGTTCCATGTCATATCTCAGTTTCAGTTATTCCCCTTTAGTAACTCAACTCTCCAAGTTTTATGTTCACCTCTGCTGTGGCAAGGTATTGAACTCACAACCCTTTCGGTCAAGTCACTGGATTACTTCAACCAACACTTTTATCCACTGGACCATGTTCGAAATTCCAACAATTATCACCTGAAGAAGGCCGAAACGTACAACGGCCGAAACATCGTGAATGTAACGATAAAGATATGCACAACAGTCCAAATAATGTAAATTCCACGAAATATGTCTGTTTTAATGGCCATAATAAAATGTTGTACCCGTAGAACAATCTTCAAGAGCCAGAAATCGAAATATCGCGTTGTTATATAATGTTTAACTCAGGAAAAGACGCCGCGTCAGGAAATGTATGTTTGCATGCAAAATGGCTCCTATGAAGACTGCTCTTTGTATTGAACGGGAAAAAAAGTTGGGATTTTGAGTGTTGTCGATAGAAGAGTAGTACTTTTTAATGGAAACAAGGCCAGGGTGGCTTGAGGGAAATAAACATTGTTGAAAAATAAATATTATAGATTGATTTTCTTGCTGTCATGTCATTATAAAAAAAATTGAAACGGGCCCGGCGCGTACTACCACCGACACCCCCCCCCCAACCAGGGGTCAAGCCAGATTGTGCCCCGAGTAGTGCTTTGTGACCCTCTCTTTCTTATCAACATTTGCTTTTTTATACCTACATTTATATACGTTACAAATTAAGCTAAGCACTAGAGACGATCAGAGGTTGAAAAATTTTCGCCGATTTTGAAGTCAATCTGGTGGGGAGGGGGGTCTCGTCCAAATCCGTGATTATTTTTTTTTGCTCATATAAAATTCACTAATTTTTATTCCTAACGTCGAATGTATTAAAATTATTCAACTTTTTTAACGAGAGAAATCTCAAGTTGATGTTATAAATTACCGCAAAATATTGTTGATTTATTTAAGATGGAATGATCTATTATGACATGTCTCTAATTTGTATTTAGATATATTATAATTATTTCCCAATTTTCTAGTTGAATTGTTCATCTCTATTGCATAGGATCCATTATTGTACATAATTAGGTTACAGTAAAATTTGTATTTTATATGAATACTACCTTATGGAAATTGAGTTGTAATAGAGTCGGGGTTCTGTATCATAGATTAATGGGAGGGAGCATATCATAGATTGGGGCGCACGAGACCCCTTTTACCGACCTGAATGGGGATACACATTGTAAGTTCAAATTTAGCAGATAAAGAAGATAAAAATGTAAAAAAAAAATGCAAAATTACTATTTTCAAACATAATTATGATACATTCTATTATTATATTAATTTAATTGCATCAATACGTTGTTAGTTAACTTCGCGCAGATCATCGATACAACTGAATAGACTTCGTTTCGTAAAAGAAATTAACTTACTCAGTCGACGCTCCTTGCTTCGTTTATTTTCTATACGATTAGATTATGAATGCAAATGCACTTAACTCATTTAACCCTAAATGTATTTAGATGAATGAGAAACACATCTGTAATCATTTACGTTACACAGGAAAAAAAAAACAAAACAATTGTATTCAAAATATCTTACGTATCATATTTCGTTGGACAACCCAGAGGAGAGGCGGCTCCCAGCCAAACTTGATGCCTGAGGCAGCATTTCGGTTTGAGTTGATTTGTTTTACGGCATATCAACCTCAATGGATTATTTAATGCCGACAAGATTTTTTATTGCTGGGAATAATTTTTTCAAAAATCTATTGCTGCTAATATTTTTTTCAAAAATGTGTTGCTGGTAATAATTTTTTACAGAAAAAGTAATGCTGGTATTAAAACCTATTTTTAAACTTTCATAGTGTTTCGAACCCAGTTTTGGGAGGGGGCCAACTATTTGCCCATAGCTGGGACCCTAATCAGGTTGAGTGAAAAATAACTCCTTATTTTATGTATGATGGACTCTCCCCTCTTATATATATATATATATATATATATATATATATATATATATATATATATATATATATATATATATTACAATGAAACATTCATACAAAAAGTAGATTAATAAAGTTAATGATATAAAATGGCGAAATCTCTTCGCAAACAAAATTTTAAAGGTGCATTAACCTACGAACCACTCAATGAATGGTATGATCCTTGTTTTTAATAACTACAAGCTGTATAAGGTAGTAAATCTATATGTGTGTGTGTGTGATATATAGACCAATCTAAAAATAACATATATATTCTGTGTCTGTTAATCAAAATCATGTGCAAAGCAGCACATGATTTTGATTAACCTACTCCTATGAACTTTCGACAACATACTTTGACCTATGAACTTTATACAAGCAGTAGAGGATGGACATTCTTATGACACACCTTCCGCTCTTTTTAACCCCGAAATCTCTAATGGAAGACATTCTGCTGTAGGCAAATACACAGGGGCAGAATTGTACCAAATACGAGTACCGGCGTAATTCAATCATTCCCTTTTTATTACCGCTTTATTTCTCATTCCTTGCCGTTATCCATTACATCAGCCGTACATCCAAGCTTACAGCACTTGGTAGTCCCAACTAGTTACCAGTTTAGTTATTGACCAGGTTCGACGTTGCTTAACTTCGGTGAACCGGTGTTTCAACGTGATATGGCTGTAAGCCATACAACGTACTCACCCAAGCTGACAGGACTTGTTATTCTTACCCGGTCACCCATCTAGGTATTGACCAGGTTCGACGTTGCTTAACTTCGGTGAACCGGTGTTTCAACGTGATATGGCTGTAAGCCATACAACGTACCCACCCAAGCTGACAGTACTTGTTATTCTTAACCGGTCACCCATCTAGGTACTGACCAGGCTCGGCGTTGCTTAACTTCATTGATTGTACGAGAATCGATGTTTTAACGTGACATGGCCGTAAGCCATAGCACGCACACATCCAAGCTGACAGTACTTGTTATTCTTAACCGGTCACCAGGCTCGACGTTGCTTAACTTCGTTGATTGTACGAGAATCGATGTTTCAACGTGATATGGATGTAAGCCATTTCACGCACCCCCACAAGCTGACAGTACGTGTTATCCATAAGCGGTCCCCCATCTAGGTACTGACCAGGATCAATGTTGCTTAACTTCCTTTTTCCCGACATGCATTGTTTTGTCGTCATGGTAATTTAGTAAACAGGGTACGTTCAAATAAAGTGCGCGGAGTGTATCTTAAGTTTCAAACTTTTAATATGCGAACCGCCTCGTTTACTCAGGATTCAAGACGAGTCCGACGAGGTTTGTTGCTGTTCTTTTTGTAGCCAACGCTTTGACGGCATCATTAGAATATGGGTTAGTACGTCAAGGGAACTTTTATTATAAAGTGGAGAGAGGTGATGACAGGGCTAGAGTTCGGAGGTCGGACACCTGCGGCGTTAAATGACCGAGATAGAGGAGGAGAATTCAAACGAGAAAGCGCCGAGTCCCAGCTAGACTGAAAAGAAGTCAAACATTCGTCCCGCGACTGACCATCTCACGTGAATAGAACTGGAGGGAAATAGTGTGTGTTTGCGTCTGTAGGTGTACTGTGTACGCATTCTACAATGATGTGCTTTCGAAAAAATACCCTTACGAAGGGCCAGGATTCGTCACTTCTCTCGTTAGCGACCAGTTAAATGGCGGTGTAGACTGGTGTCTCTAGCCTTGGTGTAAGAGAAGGAAACTTTGAATTTCTAACCGTGGAGAAGGAAACCCAGTGTCGGACTTACCAATAAGCTAAATAATCTATAGCTTAGATTTGTTTGCAAGAGGAAGAGTTCATCATGCAAATCACAAATTGGGGATACCGAAATCAAACAGGTTCAATAATTTAAATATCTGAGAAGTGTATTAACAGAGGATGGAAAGTGCGACAGGGAAATACGAAGACGCATCGAGATGGCGAAAGATGTCTTCCAGAAGCTGAGTAAAGTATTAAGAAACGGAAAAATATCTTTAGAAACAAACAGAAAAAAGAGTACTGAACTGTTATGTAGTATCAGTCTTTCTCTATGGCAGCGAATGCTTCACCTCCTCATAGATGACGAAGAAACTTGAAAATGCAATAAAGAATTCTTGATATTAAATCATTGAAAGTAAAATATCTAAACAAAGCTGACACAACTCGTACTGTCAGAATTTGATAATATGTATGTAAATTTGTGATTTTACTTGTTATATTTTTCTGCATGAGTACACTAGGATTTTTCTTTAGATGCTTAATTCACTTCCCGCATGTAAGTAAGAAACAAAATGTAATTTAGACGAAACGGAATAGAATATTAGCAATCTGATATTTCCTATTTGCTTACGAGATATTTAATCAATGGTGTCGGGTAAGTTTTCCTATTATTATAACATCGGAATATTTCATTGCCAATGGGAAGAGATCAAATTTCGTGCCCTAAATATATATATATATATATATATATATATATATATATATATAAATAGATAAAAAGAAAGAACAGTAAGATATAAAATCCGGTGTTCTTATAGATATTTTTATTTTTACACAATAGTGCTCAATGTAAATTTACAGAGCATTAATATTATAAATTAATTGATTTAAAATATGGTTTTTTCGCTACACAGTGATACCATGTTTCAGAAATGGAAGCTAAAGCCCCTGAATTTAATTTTGTTATTAAACCAAAGACATTAGTTCCATTTCCTCATCAAGCGAATTTTGGAGTAACTTTTTCTTTTTTTTTTTTTTACTGTGTAGCGAAAAGAACATATTTTAAATCAATTAATTTATAATATATATATATATATATTTATTATAATTTTATCATATAGACAAAACCATTTTACTCACAACAAAGATGCAACTTGGTTTCAGTGCAATTTAACTGCACATCTACGGGTGAGGGTCGGAAATGGTTATGAACGACCCTGTTTGTAGGCAAGTTTGTCTATATGATAAAATTATAATAAATAAATAATTATCGCTCTACTACCTGTATCGAGCTCTTTTTTGAATGAATGCTGCGAACGTTAGAATTTATATATTTTATATATTACTTTCGTTCTCATCGCATCGGATATATATATATATATATATATATATATATATATATATATATATATATATATATAAGCAGGTTTGGTTAAATAATTTAGACGGATGATGTCTATACAGTAGCTCCGTAAAATAATTTAGACGTATTATGTCTAGACAGTAGCTCCGTAAATTCAAACTATTTTTCACTGTTCGTTTACAGCGTCTCAGATTCGAAATTTTTTCTTTCTTTTTTCTAGTTATGCAAGAAAGGTAACTTTTATATTTTTTAATTAAAAACATTAATTATAGTATTTCAATTTAATATTTTTTTAATATAATATTTTAATTTAGTATATTTTTATTTTCTTGAGACGCTGCAAACGAACAGTGAAAAATATTTTGAATTTACGGAGCAATTGTATACACATCCACAGATATTTTAACTCCCTAAAGATGGTCTCAGATGAGATTAAAAATACTTGGGAAAATAAAAACTATTCTAAAGAAAATTTTGAAATGTTTCTTAATCAATTTTCTTCAACCACCAAGAAATTGGACTTCAAAAGATTAAAACTAAAATAAATAGACATAATACGTCTAAATTATTTAGCCAAACATGCTAGAATGAAAATATCTGCCTAAATACACACACACACACACACACACACACACACACACACACACACACACACACACACACATATATATATATATATATATATATATATATATATATATATATATATTCGGAATATACTTGTCGACAACACTAATAGAATAGCATCATACACTTGCAAAAAAAGGCTAAAAATAATGGAAGCCTTACTAATAAAAACAAACAAACCAACACTTAATAATATTAAATTTGAACATGGACATAATATCTTGACCGTGTTTTGAAACAAAAAAAAATAAATGAATCACTTTATAAAACATACATATAACAAACTATTTCTATTTCTAATTCTAACAGTTGAAATATAATCCTTGAAAATGGCTAAATGTATAGCCGAAAGCGCTCGGATAAAAAGAACATTCGGACAGTTTTTATATAATTTATCCTCTGAAAAGAAAAACTTTATTAGCTCGCACGAGAAATTATATAAAGAACTAAATAAAAGCACCTTGTCAGTCGTTTTTAATGAAATGTGCATATATAATATATATATATATATATATATACTCTCGTACTCGACTCTCCCGTCGAGATTCGACGTATGAGGGTCAAGCAGATCAGTTCCTAGGAAACTGACAGCCCGACAACAGCACATGAGATTTGATTATAGTGGTGAAGTTTTCGTGCAGGACCATCCACACTTTTTGAAGGGTCGAATACAGAGACCTGGTGCACTAAGTGCTACAAGGTCCCCAAATGACCCGACCCTCCGCAGGTTTTGAATTTAGAGTTGTCCTTCTCCTGGACCAGTTGCTATCCAAGGCAATAGAATCCAGTCTGTCCTGCTATTTACCCATAGCTGGAGGGAGAAGAAGAGGATTCACACCTTCCCCAAGGGTATTATCACGGAAGTGAATGTAATGGAATTCTAACTCTGCTCTCCGTTTCCTCAATCCAAGCCGTTATCCATTACTACACCGCGCCTCAATATATATATATATATATATATATATATATATATATATATATATATATATCTTTAAACAGGTTTGGTTAAATAATTTAGGCATATCATGCCGATTAGTTTTTTGTTGTGATCCTTTCAAGATCGCGGATTAATTTTTTGGTAGACTTCGAAAATTGAGTAAGAAAAATATACGTATGATCAAAAACAAAAAAAAAGTTAGGTCCCTTATACTGGAAAAAAACAAACAAAAGAACGTGTGAACTTTGAACTTTGAAATCTAGAACGATGCAGGGGTAAAAAAACGAACAGTTGAAATGTTTTAAATTCGCAGAAACATATATACATGCTCACAGACAACTTAACCTGCTGAAGATAGTCTCAGATGAGATTGAAAGTACTTGGGAAAATAAAAACTATTTGAAAGAAAATGTTGGTATTTTTCAAAATCATTTTTCTAAATCTACCAAAAAATGAATCCGCGAACTTGAAACGATCACTACGAAAACTAATCGACATGGTATCTCTAAATTATTTAACCAAACCTGTTTGAATATGCTGCCTAAATACACACACAATATATATATATATATATATATATATATATATATATATATATATATATATATATATATATATGTAGGTATGTAGAAAAATAAGAAAGAATACGTTAGGTAAATAATCCGGAGTTCTTTAGCATTTTTGTTTTTATTTTTATTTTTTATTCTTAAAAAAATGGTGCTCCATACAGAAGTAGAGCTTAAATTATAACTATTTTAAAAAATATGATTCCTTCGCTACATAAGAGTTCTCATGTTTCAAAAACGAGAGCCGAAACCCTCAATATAATTATTAAAATTAAATTGAATTAAGGTATCAAGCCCTGTTTCATCCTCAAGCGAAAATTTAGGAATAACCAAACTTGGAAGTTTACGCATCTTTATAAGCGTGTTGGTTCGCAAAATAATTACTATGGAAACGGCTGGGGCGGCCATTTTGGTTAGGTGGTCTAACAGTTAATTCATATCCATAAATCAGTCACCCTTTGAAAAGAAGTCAGGCCGAGATAGGGTGAGGTATCTATTTCAAAGCGGATGATGGCATTCGTGTACGCTCTCCGTCTGGTCAGTTCCAGCGAAGGATAACTTTTTGGCTACATGATATGTCTTGAAGTGTCTAGGGAATTTTTGTTTTATTTTATTTTATCTATTTATTTATTAATTTTTTTTCCAAATATATATATATACAGATAGATAGATATATAGATAGATAGATATGCGTGTATTTCGGTAGCATGTCTTCATTCAGACATGTTTTGCGAAATAATTTAGATACGCTATGTTTACTTATTTTCGATAGGATCCTTTCATATTCGCGAATAAGCTTTTTGTGCGGTTGTTAAAAGACCAGAGGAAAACCTGTCTAAATCATTAACGAAACCTGTCTGAATACACACACACACACACACACACACACACACATTATATATATATTTGCCTGCCATCAGCATGGCTGATGCTATCATCCAGAAGAGTTTCTCTTAGCGCCTTCATCGATTCTCGTTTTCCGCTGACATGAAGTGCAGTGATTATATTGAATCAGTTACTAGGTCTGCTACTAGAAAAATTGGTTCACTCTGTCGTGCCAGACAATTTTCATCGTCAGACTCCATCTTGCACTTTTATAAATCCACGCATTGAATATTCGTACAATAACTGGTCTGATGCTCCTGATACATACACACACACACACATATATATATATATATATATATATATATATATATATATATATATATATATATATATATATATATATATATATTAATCGGTATCACCTCGTGCGAGGCAGTAAATCCACTAAAACACAAGGGCTTACAGGGTGTGGAAAAATTAGGAACAGAAACATTAATAAGGAGCAGGAAGAGGAAAGATTAATCAGATGAACAGTAGCAATGAAGATGGCATTTAAATTTTTGTAGATTAAAGTTGGCTGAAAAGTATGAAGCCGGAAGGGAGTTCCACGATATATCTCAATTCTCGACAAAATTCAAAGAGAAAAATCTATAATGAAATCGGTCTTGACCTGGAATTTCGACGTCAGTTACTTGCTATCAGGCCAAATTTGATCTTCAAAAATTGAAATGTAATGTCAATTGTTATCTACTGTCTTCCTGATTACTCTTCTATTTTTCTCGGTCTTTCATAATATTTCTGTTTTCTAATTCTTTCACACCCAGTAACCCCTTGTGTTTTAATGGCTTGGCTGCTTTGCTTTGGGTAAAGTCGATAAAAAAATTATTTCTCTAATTCACAAATAATAAAGAAAAACAATCCGTGGAGAGTCATGATCGTATACGTCCTGAATGAATATGTTATTTTTATAAATTATATATATATATATATATATATATATATATATATATATATATATATATATATATATATATATATATATATATATATATATATATATATATATAATGCAATGCTCTTCAACTAATTGAGCACTCCTAGCCACTGACGTCTTTCGTATAGTAAAAACGTTAAAATTTCCCTTACTTTCTGCCGTGCGACGATAGCTTTGGAGGCAAAATCTCTGACTGATTCGTCGGGTTTCGATCCCGGCTTGAAGCAATCGGATGTGTATCACACTGATGAGCTGTGATACAGCGAAACAGTCTGCCTGTTGATGACTATATATACATATATATATATATATATATATATATATATATATATATATATATATATATATATATATATATATATATATGACAAACTGGAAAGTTTTTGTGACGTGTTTCTTCAAACGTGTCACAAAAACCTTTCAGCTTATCATATTTTTCAACATATATATATATATATATATATATATATATATATATATATATATATATATATATATATATATAATATCTGGATAAAATAAATGAAACAAAATTGGGTGTTTTTTTTTATGAAAGTATTTATTTCTGTGTTTTTGTATATATTTACTTATTTAATATTTCAGACCACCTATTATAAAATATATATATTAAATATATACAAAAACACAGAAATAAATACTTTCATAAAAAAAACACCCAATTTTGTTTCATTTATTTTATCCAGATATTATATACATATGAAGAAAGTATACGTGGCCTCTCATTATGCTATATATATATATATATATATATATATGATAAACTGAAAGTTTTTTTTTTGTGACACGTTTGAAACACGTCAAAAAAGCCTTTCCAGTTTGTCATATTTTTATAAATACTGTCTGTTGATATATAAAGTTATACAAAATTATATATCATTATATCATATATATATATATATATATATATATATATATATATATATATATATATATTAATCAATTCATCCCCATTAGGGCCATAATGCCACTAAAATACAAGCGGCTACTAGCAATGAAAGAGAATTAAAAGACTTTAGAAAGAACTGGAAACCCAATCCTAAACAGGGAAGAAATATATAAACCTCTACTCCTATTCAAAAGACTGGGGAGAAGTTTGAACGGGATGATAGGGGAACCTATCTACTCCTATTGAGAATAAAAAATAAACAAACACTGAATAAAAAATTTAGAGTTTAAGTAGAGACGTTAGAAGTATAAAGTTGAAGTAGACTTTAGAAGGAGCCAGAAACCTAATCTTAAACAAGAAACAAGGGATAAATTTCTACTCCTGTTCAAAAGACCGGGGAGGAGTGTAAACCGGGCGATAGACGTAACTAAATACTCTTATTTGCACAAATCGTTGCATACTCCTTGACCGATCAGAGAAGAGCATTGTTCAAATCTAAGGTTTCGAATTGACCTTATACCAGTTCAGCCAATATCAGTAACTCTTAACCTACATCGTGATTAAATCGCTGTATATTACCGACTCTTTTCTTATGCTATTGTTTACCTAATACAAGACCCAAGAGCCTCTAGTGTAGAGGATTACTGAATAAGGTAGGTTTATCGACGCAAGAGGAATAAGTAAGAAGTGCAGATTATGAGGATATGTATGATAGATAACGGGTAACCAAGGACTCGGAGAAGCTCAGTTTATAATGATTGGGGAACCATTCTCTCCGGAATCTGTTCCTCAAAGCTGCGGTCTGTCAATGATCGGCGTTTGAGCTAAAGTCAAAATTAAGACTATCGAATGTAGATTTTTTAGTTTGGTAGTTTCTCTTCACTTGAAGTATTGACGCAACATCATTTTTTTTTATCTTCCTTTCATTTAGTTAAGCTTAGTAAATAGAAATAGTTGCCTGCGTTCGAGCCCAAATGAAAATCCAGGTTATCACATGCTGATTTTTAAGGCAGGCGTGTCCTCGCCGCTTTGAAAAACTACCCACCCTCAAAAAAAGCTTCCCTCTTCTTATTCTCCTGACAGACGAAAGTAAATTTAACGGATTCTATTTCATTTGTTTTGTCAATGTCTTTGCGCATGCTCAGTTGACGACAAAAGAATATTTATTTCATGGATGACTGATAGGCTACTTAAAATTTTGTTTGTTAATAAGAGATAAAATTAAAAAAAAGTTATACAAAGTTTTGAAATATATATATAAATATATATATATATATATATATATATATATATATATATATATATATATATATATATATATATATATAGAATAAAGTGATGCGTTGTATCGAATCTTTTAAGGCCAGACGGGTGGATCCAGGTTATATTATAAAACTAAATGCAAAAACCTTTTGTGAGCTGTCAGATATCGAGTTTCATCTATCTTATTTTATTTTATTTACGATTTTCTCTTGGCAAATGTAAAGAAATTAATTTTTATCTTTTTATCTTTTTCTTACGTTTTAAGAATAGATGTAAATACGATGTCCTTGAAGCAAAAGAGTAACAACATATTTTCCGAAAAAGTTTTTAAAATAAAATAAACTGCTGATGGCCTCAAGAGATTTTTTTTTAATATTGTTTAACTAGCTGTTTATGTAACACTTGATATAACAACTAAAATTTATTAAACAGCTATTTGAAAGCATTCATATATTCTATTGTTCACACACACACACATGCACACACACACACACACACACACACACACACACACACACACACACACACATATATATATATATATATATATATATATATATATATATATAAAACAACTGAAAAGTTGCAAATTAAAAAAATTGAATTTTTTTGTGAAAGTATTTATTTATATTTATATATATATATATATATTTGATATTTCAGATCGACCTCGATCTTTCATCAGAAATATAGCTGTTTTCATAAGTTTGTTTACAAGTAGCGTCCGTCGCAAGACGCGGACGTCACGTTACATGGAATGCAACTGTGTTCGAATATTTCTAACGTAAATCTAACTGTAATAATATTTTAGATGTTGTTTAAAAAAATTTTTGTAACTATATCTAAAAAAAATTTTTTGTTTAACTATTTAAATATTTATAAAGATTTAAAATACACAAGTCTTTATTTAACCCTAGTTTATATGTACTTAATTTTAAAATCCAGTATTTTTCTTTTTTTTCTGCGTGTATATGTGGAACTGAAATCAGAATCTATCAATACTCATTTACAGTTTTCTAATGAGTGTCCTGGTTGATTAAAATGTTCAGCTATGCGGGAATAAGAATTGTTTTTTATATATAATAAGCATTGTTTTATATATATATATATATATATTGTATTATATATATATATATACATACATATACATAAGGCTCAAACACTAATATTATATTATATTCTTACCTGGACATTGAGTTCTACCTGGATTGTACCATCTAGGAATTTATTTATATAGATATATATATATTTATATATTATGAAATGGACAAAGTCCGACAATTATTTAAAGACATTTTTATGTTTAACATTCTTTTTATAGATACAAGTATTTAAGTAAATGCTCTGTTTATAATAAACAGTATTAAATAACATTTACCGGCCTGAATGTCCGAGAAATTTTCACACAAAATATTCGTCCTCCGACAGGATTCGAACCTGTATCCTATACGGAACCTTCATAGCCTGGCGTGCCTTAACTGATTCGGCCATTGAGGATCATTCAGTTGGCAAGGTCGAATTTACTGATTAATAAACTTCAATCATTTGTTTACATTTGTTACGCCATGAACAGTTATGAATGTACGTGAGAGATTCATGGAAGATTGAAGTTTATATATATATATATATATATATATATATATATATATATATATATATATATATATATATATGTGTGTGTGTATGTATATTGACAACTAATATTATTTATATATATATATATATATATATATATACATATATATATATATATATATATTATATGAAATCCGACATATATTTTAATATATTTTCTGTTTATATGTTTTATATGACTACACTTATTTAAACAAATGTTCTGTTTATTATTAATTAAACAGTATTTACAGGCTGGAAAATGTAATTAATATTGTTTAATTAAAAAAACTGAGCATTTACACAAATAAGTGTATTTTCTTTTAATTTTTTAACATTTTTGTAGTCATGTATGTTGACTTGGGAAGAGAGTAATTCTTTCAGGAATGGAAATATTGGAAAAAAAACCACGATGCAGATTTATATTTTGAAAAAATTCGAAAGAGGCACTTTCGAGAATTTTCCTTTTAAATAAGATACTTTCTCTTTTAATAAGTGTAGCATTCTTTAGATCGAAGTTGTGGTTGAATTTATTTCTATGTTTGACTAATGCATTTGATAAATTGTTGTGTATAAGATCCCTTTTATGTTCATTGATGCATTTTTTAAATTTCTGCAAGTTTTGTAAGGATCATTTGTGACAGTTTATTTAATATATACATGCTTCAGAATTTTTTCCCAATATCCCAATTCCTGAAAGAATAACTACTTTCCCAAGCCAAGATACATACATACATACACACACACATATATATATATATATATATATATATATATATGTGTGTGTGTGTGTGTGTGTGTGTGTGTGTGTGTGTCTGTGTCTGTGTCTGTGTGTGTGTATGTCTGTTAGAGTCCGTCATTTTATTCATTTCTTTCAATTCTGTCTGCGATCATCTTCAGAGGAAGAAATCAGTCGTAAATATCTTTTTCACAATTCGCCTATGTATATAAGGCATTTTATCATCGGTCCTCTAATACCTGTATATATATATATATATATATATATATATATATATATATATATATATATATATATATATATATATATATATATATACTCGACAGCCCGACATCAGCACATGAGATTTGATTATAGTGATAAAGGTTTTGTGCAGAACCATCCACACTTTTTGAAGGGCCAAATAGAGAAACTTGGTGCACTACGTGTCACATGCTCCCCAAACAACCCTCCACAGGTTTTGAATTCAGAGTTGTCCTTCTCCTAGACTAGTTGCCATCCAAGGCTATATAACCCAGTTTGTCCTGCTATTTACCCATAGCTGGAGGGAGAAGAAGAGGATTCACAGCTTTATAATTGAATATATATATATATATATATATATATATATATATATATATATATATGGGAACTTACCCATAATATTAATAGACTGTTCCGTAGACCATAAATACTGCGCCTCAAGAGGAAGCAGTAGTCTGTTCAGAGTCATTCCTTTTTGACGACTCGGCTAGACGGTCGAATTCTCTGCCTCTGAGGCAGAGGGGAACTCTCTGCCTCTGGGCAGGGAGGAACCCAGACGAGGCTCCGCCGAACGGCAGAGCCTCGTTCGGGGAGGTTGACCAACCCGATCCCGTTTATACAGGTTCTACGGACAATTTTTGCCCGAGCCTACGGGCTCGGTTAGCCCACATTAAACCGGCCTTGTGCCACATTTGACACACGTGGGCGTGTTGATGAATATAGTCTGTTCAGAGTCATTCCTTTTTGACGACTCGGCTAGACGGTCGAACTCTCTGCCTCTGAGGCAGAGGGGAACTCTCTGCCTCTGGGCAGGGAGGAAACCAGACGAGGCTCCGCCGAAGAGCAGAGCCTCGTTCGGGGAGGTTGACCAACGCGATCCCGTTTATACGGGTTCTACGGGCAATTTTTGCCCGAGCCTACGGGCTCGGAAAGCCCACATTAAACCGGCCTTGTGGCACATTCGACACACGTGTGCGTGTTGTTGAACATCGTCAGTGTGAGTCAGACACAGAGTCAGAGTGACTGAGTCAGTCAGAGACAGAGTCTCGTCGGACGATTCCTGTAAGACATTGGAATAGTGATACTTCGAGACAACATAGTTCTCTCTAACCTAACCTGATTGTTATTACTAACACTTCTACTTCTTTGTATATATTGCTATTTGTAATATATCTGTGTTATTCCATACCTGTGTTCGAGTTATTTTTCATTGGTTCTACCTTGGACCATCACCGTGGTACAAGGAACCTGGACCATAACATATATATATATATATATATATATATATATATATATATATATATATATATATATAGGTGTGTGCGTGCGTATCAAATTTTTCAAGCCTTCTTTTACTATGTGCCCTACAAATTTCAACTATCTCTTCCTGTTGTTAAGTATAAGTTTCCTTTTTGTATCCATCTTATCTAAAACTTTGTTGTCGCTCACATGTTCGGTCCATTGTATTCTCAGCATCCTTCTGTAGAACAACATTTCTGTTGCTTGAAGTCTCTTCTTCATCTTTGTGGAGATTGTCCAGCATTCAGTGCCATATAGGATCACTGATATCATGTAACAGTTCAATACACTTTTCTTTGTTCTAGTGTTTCTTAATACTCTCGTTAGCTTTTGGGAGGCACTTTGGCACTTTGGCTATCCCATTATGATTTCGGATTTCATTGTCACACATTCCGTCCTCTGTTAAAACATTTCCCAGTTATTTACATTTGATTTTGATATCTCCAGTTTGTAGTTTGCATGTTGGACTGTCTCTTTTGCTAACAACCATTCATTCTGTCTTTTTAAAAGAGTTCAAATATAATTTTGAAGCTTTTGTGTATAATCAAAGCAAAATGATAAACTAATTAATTTATTTCAGACAAGTAAGCTTCTTCTGCGTACCAGGACCCTTCAGGACGTTGACGATCATGGCTCTCCACAATTTCCTAAACCCTGTTCTGTCATTCATTTACTCAAGCTCACGGGGTAGGCTATACATGGTTTCCTCTGTCCCTCTTGTCTTCAATCTGTCCTGTGAGTAGCAAATTTTCCAAGCTGTCTTTCCTCATTATGTGCCCTATACATTTCAACTGTCTCTCTCCTGGCGTTAAGTATAAGTGTCCATTTTGTTTCTATTTTCTCTAAAATTTCGCCGTTGATCACAAGTTCAGTTCATGAGTTCTCTGTATACTTCTGAGGAAGCAGCTGTGAGGCGATTGTCCTGCATGCACTGCCATATAAGAAGACCGATATTACTGGACAATTCTCAAGTCTCTTCCGCATCTTTGAGGCGGTTGTCCCGCATTCACGGCCAGAAAGGAGGACAGATATCTGGTAACAGTTCAGTACGCTTTTTTTGTTTATAACGAAGTTTTCCTGTTTCTTAATACTGCTTAGCTTTTGGGATGCATCTTTGGCCATCCCAAAACGTCTTCAGATCTCAGTGTCGAAGTTTTCGTCCTCTGTTAGAACACTTCCCAGGTATTTAAATTTCTGTACTTGCTTGATTTTGGTATCCCCGATTTGTAATTTGCATTTGGGGACTGTCCCTTTTGCTAACAACCATGCATTCTGTCTTCTTGCATTTGATGTTTAGCCTTTTCTTTTCGCTTTCTTTTCACTACCTTCTGTAGAAGTTTTTGTAGTTTTCTTTTCGTGTTTGCTATCAAAACTGTTTCATCAGCATATCTTATTTTGTTAAAACTGTGGTCGCTAATAATGAATCCTGGTAGGATATTTAACTCTCTCAGTATTGTATAGACATCTCGCGTCCAGTCACTTTTCAACCATCGTAATGTAGCTTCCCTATGCTATTTCTATAAATACTTTTATGGTAATTGTTCTTAACTTTCCTCTATGGTACCTAGACTTTATGAATTTAAACGCAGGACTAGATTGGCGGAGAGGTCCCATCATTTTACATTTGAAGTGACTAGATGTAAACTGTAAGTTCTATGCTAACAGTTTCTTCTATCGCACTTCTTGCTTGTGGAACTCTCTTCTAGCGTCCCAGTCAACTTTGATCTTTAAACATTTACATTTAATGTCAATCGTTATCTGTTTTCTTAATTCTTGTTCTCACTTTTTTCTCTCTATGCTCTCTAAAACGTCCTAGTAGCCTTAATTCCTTGCTTGGCGTGAAATGATAAAAAAAATGGTTGAATAAGTTTGGCGAGAAGCTGTCAGAGAATATTAATCTTTCTTTAATAAGATTTCTCGAACATTAAGGCCTATAGGCGAAAATAAATGAATATAATAAATAAACGGAGCGTCTACTCAAATACGGGTAACCACTAAAAATAACGTTTTAAGTTAAGTGATATGTCGGATTAATAAAATTCCATTCCAAAAATTCTCTTTTGCGTATCCGCTGAACTCATTTTCTAACCGAATGCAGGCTGTCGGCTGCCAGTATAGGTTCTTGGTTATTCTAATATCCATGACAACGTTACTAAGCAGTTCCAACAGATCATTGTGAAGTGCTTCATCGAATGACTCAGCATAATCTATAAAACATAGGTACACGTCTTTCAGCATAAGTATTTTTGTTTCTCTTTACTAAACAGTTTTTTTTCTATAGACATGCGTTTCTTATGCAATATAAATATGTTTTGCAGCACGAATACTTACTCTTGAGGTTGATATGCCGTAAACCAAACCAAACCAAAACCAAATACAGTTTGGCCCAGCGACTGAATTAATGTCATAAACTCACGAACCAACGGTTTCAACCGCTATTGTTCTGTCTGTTTGTGCGTAATTTCCCCAACATGCAAAAAACAATGAAAATAACCATTAAACTTCTATTCTGCATTTCCTGTTTACAGTCTTTTGCAGAAGTGAAAACACATTTGGCCAAACTGCGGTTAGCTTTTTCAACCAGACAATTCGGTCGTACTGACCTTTGTTAACGATACATGTTTACAAAACAGCGGTTACTAAGGTTTTGCCATATCAGGGTGTGCCTTTTTAGCAAGCCGGCCTCTTGCTTGTGGCCATAAATTATTTCCCGAAAGAGTTATTATAATTTGAGTTTGGCTATCGTTTCTTAAGTGATTTTAGAGTTTTCTAATGGCTACCAGTTCAGGATAAGGCGAATCAAAGAGCCAAGATCAAATCCCAACCTACCCGCCACAGTTCACTTTCACGCTAATGCCCTTGGGAAGAACATGAACCCGTCCCTTCTCACTCCGGCTACTGCTTAAATAGCAGTGTAGTTTGGGTTTGGGTGGCAACCAGTCTAATAGAAGGGGAGATTTAGGTTTTAAACCGCGGAGAAGGCAAGAGGAAACCACTCCAGTATCTCTCCCAACTAGCCATGGCTATACGTTGTCGTCATCGTCGTTGGCGGAACTCGTTGCCGCGTATTGAGGGTGCTCATCATCATTTACTTCTGTGTGAAATGAGTCCTATGATGGACCTGAAGAGACGCCCGCAGCCAGCGCATGGTAGAGTAGGACGGTTCAGGGAATGGAGAGTTCTAGCTTTTCTTTGGTCTCTTTTTCTCTCTTCTATATGTCTTCCGGTGTTTTCGGAAGATGTTCTTTTTTTTTTTTGTGAACTGCTCTTCTCCAATTGGTTCTTTCTGAATCTTCCGTCTAATTGACCGGATTGATTTCTGTCAGGAGCAAGGTGTTTTTGAGCTGATTCTTGAATCGACGACGTTGGATTCCATGTAGTCTCATGCCAGATGCGAGCTCTAAGAAGAGGATTTGTGTGGATAGACGGGTGTCAGGCATTCGGGTAAAGTATCCGGCCCATCGAAGTCGATGGCAAGTCATTATGGTTTCTAGACTCTCCATCTTTGCGCAGAGGAGAACTTTGTTATTCCTGATCTGGTCCTGCCACGTATTCCACAGGATTTGGCAAAGTTTCATTTGATGGAATCTTTCAAGTTTGCAGATGTCTCTTCAGTGGAGTACCAATGTCTCACAGGCATACAGGAGAATCAAGATTAAAACAGCTCTGTAGACGATAAGCTTGGTGGTTTGTGTTAGCCCAGAATTGCCAGAGATTCCTTTGAATAAATTCCTGTATGCTGCTTTGGTGGCCTTGAGTTGGTTAGTACATTCGTGATATACTCGTCGTCGTTGGCAGAACTCTTTGGCGAGTATTGGGGTGCTCATCGACATTTCCTGCTCTTGTTAAGATAAAGTAAGACAACTGGAGTCTGATTCTTTCTGAAGCAGTACAAGAACTGATTTTTTTATCTCATCTGACTCTTGTTAAAATAAAGAAAAACAACTGATTTGTTTTGCACTCAGAAATATACCAAAGCAACGGAGAAGTCGGTTGCATCAGAGGCTTGACCTGGAAGGTAACCTTGTAGCCACCAGGTACACATTTGAGTCTCTTGGGATTTGTACATGTGGTACAACCGGGTGACAAGAAGATCTATAAACATCCCACCTAAGAGGGGAAAAGACAGAGAGTATCTAACGTCCTCGCGAGGGGAATAATCTCCGTTCGGAGAAAGACCACAACGCCACACACCCACTCGCCGATATTAAATTACGAAATCCGGAGGTGAATAAATAATAGTTTTACATATGACAGATTGAGTCTCGTGTTTTAATCAATCTGTGCAACGATAACATTACGGGGGGGGGGGATTGGATTCATGCCTTGCCTCCAAAAGTTTGTACAACAATAGTATTATATTTTGAACTTATGTAAAACTAGTTCCATGGAAATTTCTAATTTCACAAGAAGATTGATTCAGGGCCAGCCGGTGCAAGGGCCTGCCTCTAACCTGCCAAATATTTGATAAGGGACTCTCACTCTACTAAATCACAATCTTCATGAGGTAGTATTCATATAAAATATACATTTTATTCTAACCTAATTATGTACAATAATAGATCATATCAGTATAGGTGAACAATTCAACTATAAAACTGAAAATAAATACAATGTATCTAAACACAAATTAGAGACATGTCATAATGGATCATTTCATCTTAAATAAATTAACATTGTTTTGCGACAATTTTAACATTAATGTTATGAATAATCAAGAGTGATCTCCCCTTGTTTTGTTACACTCCTCTTTGAGACAGCTATTTCTGTTTACTGGAACTATAAAAGGACACTATACGTGAACCTTGTATTCTCAATTGACTAAAGCATACACCTGCGTACTTTTGGCATTACAATCAACTTGAGATTGTTCTTCTAAAAAACGTTGAATAGTTTTACCACCTTCAACATTATGGACAAAAATAGTGATTTTTATATAGTGTTTTCTTGTGAGACTTAGTATGAGCAAAACAAATTCATGGATTTGAACAAAAAAAGACCCTAGACGTCATGTCAAAATCCACAAAAAACCTTTCAGCCATTAATAGACATTAATTGTAATGTATATAAATGTAGGTAGAAAGAAGCAAATGCTGATAAGATAGCGAGGGTCACAAAGCACTACTCAGATCCACCAATCAGCTTTGATTTGGTTTGTTTTATGACATATCAACTCCACCCTACAGCAATCTACGATACAGCTCTCACCCGAATCTATGATACAGCTCTCCACGAATCTATGATACGGAGCTCTCCACGCTACTACATCTCAATTTTCATAGTATTCATATAAAATGCAAAATATAAACCTAATTATGTTTTCAAGTGGACCATATGCAATATATGTAAACAATTCAACTAGAAAAATTGAAAATAAATACAATGTATCTAAATACAAATTCGAGACATGTCATAAGAGATGATTCCATCTTAAATAAATCAACAATGTTTTACGGCAATTTTTTACATCAACTGGAGATTTTTCTTAAGAAGTTGAATAATTTTAACACCTTCAACATTATGGATAAAAAATAGTGAATTTTATAGTGTTTTTCGAGACTTAGCATGAGCAAAACAAATTGACGGATTTCGACGAAAAAAACAAAAACAAAACAAAACTCAGAATGGCGTCAAAATCTGCGGAAAATGTTCATCCTTTAATAGTTGTGCTTAGTTTAATTTGTAACATATATAAATGTAGGTAGAAAAAAGCAAATGTTGATAAGATACCAAGGGTCACAAAGCACTGCCAGGGTACCTCAATCAGATTTACACCCCTCTCCCCAATCGGTGGCTTCGAGGGTAGTACGCGCCGACTCTAGATTAATCTCTATCTATAAAAGGCAGGATGTGTGTGTGTGTATGTGTGTGTGTGTGTGTGTGTGTGTGTGTGTGTAACGAATACACGGCCGCAATTTTCTACGGATTTGCACCAAAATTTACATGCACATGCTCCAAGTTAGCGGAAGGCCAAGACCGACTTTGCATTTCCCAACTCCCATCGATAGTTGAAATAATCGATTTTTTCATGCTTCTACGACAGTTTTCATGTAGTTTGCGGCCATTTTCTACTGGCCAGAGTGAGAGCCTAAAGCTGGCTGCCGCGAATAGACAGGAAGATTCTATTGGCCAGCGTGAGAGCCAACAGCTGACTGACACGAATGTTAACTAGCATGCTAGCATGCAAAAAAATCCGATAGCTGCATTCGTCACAAGTGGGGAAAATTTAAATCTGCTTGGCACTTTACTCCAGTTGGCTCATTCGCTTGCTTAAACTCAACGTTGATTCTGATTCCGCAGAACTGGGTTGGGTGTGAAAAAATATTTGTTGTTAACATTCTTTTTTCATTCGTTTTTCCTAGTTACGAGTCCTTTTTTAAAGCTGATCGTTTTGTGTTCATTTTGTTTAGTTCTTTTTTCGTAACAGATTTAATGTTTAGTATAGAGCTTAGAAAAGATTCGCAGTGTGAGATAGGCAAGAAGTAAGGCATGTAGCAACATCAGCACGGCAAAGGGCACTCCTTTAAAGGCAAGGAAGGGCAAAAATATTTTAAGTCAAGTGATAGCGATTGCTGTATAAGCCGTACGATTTTTGAATCAAGCACGGGCAACGCCGGGCCATGCTGCTAGTTATTATGGAAACACAGAATTTCAATAAAACCAAAAGCTTATATACACATAAAGTTTATTAGCAACAATGATAAGTTCTATTAGGCGTCACTTTTATACAAATAGATAAAAATGTATCCACCCTGCCGTATGTGAGATATAAAACTGCAGAATTCCTTAGTGAACACCTTCCTTGGACAGATAGCTGAGTAGCGTTTAAAGCTAATTTAACATGTGCCTTGAGGCAATACTTGTGAATATATTTTTCTGTGAACCTTCAAAGATAATTTGTTGTTTTTGAATAAATATCAATTAAAGTATAACTGGAGTTTGAAGTTGTCTTCTCAAATGGAACTTTCAACATGAGAATGGCGACAACAAGCGTACCACAAATTCTTTTTCTTTCTTTTTTCTCTTTTATTTATTTATTTGTCAATAATTTATGATGAACTTATCGAAATTCACTATAGGCAAGTTGCTTATCGATGTGATGCACTTCCACAACTTAAACACGCGCATATTTCATTACGAACAGGTGTTTGTGGCATAAAAGTCACGTATGGCTCAAACCACATCGGAACAAACCTACCCTATCGCTATAACATAGATAGATAGTGAACGTTAGATAGATAGATAGATAAATAGATAGATAGATAGATAGATAGATAGATAGAGAAATATTAGATAGATAGATAGATAGATAGATAGATATAAACAGGCTGAGAAAGATAGATAGATAGATAGATAGATAGATAGATAGATAGATAGATATAAACAGGCTGAGATAGATAGATAGATAGATAGATAGATAGATAGATAGATAGATATAAACAGGCTGAGAAAGATAGATAGATAGATAGATAGATAGATAGATAGATAGATATAAACAGGCTGAAATAGATAGATAGATAGATAGATAGATGTAAGATAGATGCATCTTTGTAGTGAGTAAATTATTTTTGTATATATGAAAAAATTATAATAGATAATTATT
>OZ038508.1:62132879-62157879 GCA_964036315.1 Acanthosepion esculentum | reverse complement strand
CTTAGAAAAATGTCACTTACAAAAAATAAAATCGTATATAATAGTACTATGACTTTCTGGAGCATTCTATAACTTTCTGGAAACTTCTAGAACTTTCTGGAGCCTTCTTGAACTCCATGGAATCTTCTAGAACTTGTCTTGTTTATTTTTAAGTTTATATGTTATGCTATAGCTATAAACTGTTAAATGCAATCAAAACGTATAAGTACTATCCAATCACATCGGTAACAAATTGAAGATTTTTCACGTTAGTTTATTGAAAGTTTCGGTAGATATTGTGTGAAATAAGTGTTATATTTGTTTGCCATCGTCTTTTGTATCTATTGTTGTATTTTTCGTCTAAATTCTGCGTTTTGTTTACATTGTTTGAATTGTGTGCGGTGACGAGAGAACGCCAACGCCATGGCGAAACCCGAATCTCCCAATGACTCCTTCGGCATGGGCAAAAGATAGGCCCCCACAAAAAGGGTCAGAGTATTATAAAAAAAAAAACTTAAGGACAAATTTGAATCATTTGTTACAGGAAACGAGTTGCTACCGGTGCCGTCTCTGTTGAATACGATGAACACTCGTACTATTTCTTTATTAACAACGACCCAAAACTTCGGAAATTAATCACAGTGAATAGAGATCATGGAAGCGGCCCTGGAAAGCCTTCAAATATACGGCTAAAAATCTTGGCAAGAAGGAAAAAGGCAATGTGGGCCATTTTGTTAACTACGGAAGACGCATCTAAAGCGCTGGCAGACTGTATTCTGACTATTAATTCAGTCAGGCTACAAACAGAATACTTGGGAACAAGAAAAGCGAAGGTGGCCCTACATAGAGTTCCTCTATTCACATCAGAAGATCATCTAGGCTTTTTCTTTTCGAAGGTTGGGGACGTCTCGCCCATTAAAAGTAAGGCAGGAATAGCCACAGGCGATTTTGAAATTGCAATTACCCTGAACAGAAAACAATCCATGGAAATAACAAACACATTAATGGATCGAAAGTGTCCACCACTTCTCTTCAGCAGCAGCAGCAGAATGAGAAGCACCAACTTGAGCTGGAGGACTGACAGAAGCAGCGGCACGGGGGACCAAAATACAGTAGAGGTAGAAATGAAAGAGATGCCCCCCATTTCGGTCCTCATCACTAAAAAGGGGAAGAGAGGAAGTGGAAGAAAAAAGAAGAAAAAAGTCACTAAAAAGGATAAGCGAGCTGGCAAGAGTAGGGTCGAAGTGGCAGTGGAGACTTCAGGGGTTATTGGCCCTCGTTCGATGGCGTTCCTTTGGGGGATTGGCACGATTGGGTCTCGAAATCCTTCGTAAGGTCGAAGAAGCAGAAAAAGAAACCGTGAAAACCAAGGCTCAATCCGTCCCGGCTTCGCCAGTCAAGAAACAAGAGGAAATTACCTCAAGGAGCCTCCCTTCTCCCCCTCTGAAAGTACCACTTCCCCTCTTCCTCACCCCCTCCCTATACCATTGCAGCCGACGACATTTCCACTCCTCCCCCACTTTCCACCAGCACAACGACCAGCGACTCCCCAACGCCCAGCACCTCCCGCCAGAGTTCTCATAAGAAGAAATTGTCGATGGGCGCTGTAAGATCATGTCAAATAGACAGGCGTGCAATAGAAAAGGACATTTCAACACAAAAGAGAGCGCTGTTAAAACCCTTACTCAAAACTCAGTAGACGGACGCTCTATAGAAGATCCCCGAAATTACCTCGAGGCTGCTGGGGTAATAACTTTGAACACAGACACAGGAATCTTAGAATGTGGAATCATCTACACGAAACAAAGGATGCCTTTCCGGAGATCCGTATGGTATAAATGGGAACTCCGAACCTGAAAAAAAACTTCAAAAATATTATGCTGGAAGGGTCCCAGTAATCCTCCATCCTTCCTTAAATAAGGCCTTAAAACTGACCTATCCCTCGGACGTCGGCTGCATTGTCCTGGTTGATCGCATGACGACAGAGACGGGGACAGGGAGCCTGGGAGAATCCGTCGATGTCCTTTCATCCGCAGATTTCCGTCCAATTTGTGACTAGGGGAATCAACTTGAAAAAATGTTTCTCAAGATAGCTGGTTTGAATGCGAGGAGCTTGAGGGATCGGAGTAAGGCCACCCGCCTGCTTCGTGATCTCCTGTTCTTCGGCGTAGATATAGCTGCGATCCAAGAATCACACTTTGTTTGCGAGGTTGATACTCATGTGCTGTCTAGCGACTGTGTTGTCTATTCAGTATACGTGAACCAGCCGGCCAGAGGTGTTTTCTTGCTGGTTAAACGTACCCTGGATGCGAAGGTGGACCTTGTTCATGTCGATGCGGAGGGGTGATCGTGGCCGATATTGCCGTGAACAGTAGTTTGTTTCTGTTCATTGCGGTTTATGCGCTGAACGATCAGGAGTGTGTCTTGTTTTTCCGGCAGTTGGAGCCACGCTTAGTCTTAGTGGGGGACTGGAATGCCATCCTGGACCTCAAGACAGACAGGGGTCGAGGAGCATTGGGTGATCGTAGCCTGGTTGATCTGATCGGCGAATTTGGTCTTGTCGATAGATACCGGGTCGATCACCCTGGGCGGGAGATATGGACGTGGACTCGTAAGCGGCCGTTTACCCAGGTAGCCAGCTACCTGGATAGAATGTTAGTGAGAATATATAGATATATATAGACTTGCTAGATTGTGCCATGTTCCACTGGTTAGACTATTCGGACCATAGACTCGTCTGTGCCCAGATATCGTTAGATGCTAGGCCTAGAATGGCTGGAAATTGGAAGTTCAATCTGGACAGGGAGGATTTCCAGCAACAGCTAATGGGACTAGTGCCGCGCGAATTAGTGGAGGCGGTTATTGGCAACAGGTAGTGGTAGAGGTTTAAGGATAGGATTAGGTCCTTCACCACCGATTATAGCCAGTGGCTCGCACTAGATAAGGCTAAAAATGTGAAGATACTTGAAGATAATCTGTCCTGGGCGGAACCTGGGGTGGGGGCGGACTCCCTAGAGATAGGTTTAGTTAGGCAGGCTCAGGTAGTTAGACATAGGTTAAACAAGATGTCTAACGAAGCCGTGAACATGGGCGCACAATTGCGCAAGGAATAGATCAGTCGAGGTTCCGATCGTTACATTCATGAGGTTAAACCCCGGAGGGGCGTACTCTGATGTCGACTGACGATATGTGCGAGACGTTTCGGTGGCATTTCAAGAGCTGTTTTACCAAGGAGCCTGGTCTCAGTGACGTTGAGTTTCGCAGCTATTTAGCTGAACTTCCTCGGCTTTCGGCGACTGAAGCGGCTAGCTGCGAGGGTGATATCACGGAGGTCGGACTTTGCTTGGCATTGCAGAGGGTCGGTAGCGGCAAGTCTCCGGGACTAGATGGTGTGCCATACGAAATGTACTTAAGGCACATCTTTGTGCCGATTTCGACTGTCGTGTTCAACAACTGATTTCGACAGAGGTCCATCACCAATCAGATCATCAGGTGTGTGATCACGCTGTTGAAAAAGGGCAAGGATGGTGGGCGGGATTTAGATGATTGTAGACCCATAACTCTGCTAAACACAGATTTAATGATTTTGGACAAGATCCTGACGGAGCGTTTGCAGTCAGTTGCCGAGAGTCTGTTGGGACCCGATCAGGTTTGTGCTGTGAAGGGCCGAACAATTCAGAGCAACCTGCATCTTATCCGCATGATTCTAGAGGATGTAAAAAAGACGACGAACAAGCCGCGCTGGTCAATTTGCATCAGTCTAAATCACTTGATAGGGTCGGCTATCGGTATCTGGCTGCTTTCCTGCAGGCCGCCGGATTCAAACCCGACTTCAGCAAGTAGAATAACCTCCTGTATCGCTTTCCCAATGCTGTGGTACAGGTGAACGGAAAGCAGTCGCGCGCTTTTGCGCTGTCTCGGTCGGTTCGTCAGGGTTGCCCCTACTTTTGCCGGCTAAGGGACGGGGCGTACAGTCTGGCGCCACGTAGAATCGCAGTCCCTGCTGGGGCTCGAGCCAGGGTTTCCGCATACGCCAGTGACGTATCCATTTTCGTGTCGTGCCGCAGCGATATTGTTGTGGAACAGAATGCGCTTGAACGGTACGAAAAAGTCACAGGGGCGAAGATTAACCGTTAGGTGCCTAGAAGGGGATCACTCTTCCGTGGCTCTTTGCTTGGACAGACGGTCTTGTCTGCATTTTTGGAGTGTGGTTTGGACCCGACCTCCAGCTGGAGAAAAAATTGGTCAGAAGTATAGGAAAAGGTCAGAGCGTTGGTCCGGACTTGGCTCCGAAGGAGGTTGTCCTTGAAGGGTAGAGCTGAGGCGTGTGCCACTTACGACTTTCCTCTCATCCTTTACAGGTTGACTGTACTTCCCCTTTGGAAGGATCATAGGAAGGCGATCGAGCGCTTGTTGTTTACCCTCTTGTGGAGTGGGCGCAAGCAGAAGGCCCGTAAAGAAGCCTGTGTCCAGTGTCTGTGTCATGGGGGGTGGGGATTGCAACATTTGGTGAGTTATCAAGAAGCAAGGGCTTAATGAGTGCGAAAGAATACGAGAAAAAGAAAAAAAACATTATTAAGGAGAGAGAACAATAAATAAAAAAAACAGGAATTAAGATAAATGATAACAACAGACATTGTATTTAAAATTTGGTTGTTGATATGAAGTGGAAAGATTATATAGAATCCAGTCAACTGCAAAGAAAGTCGCTTCACTATGTCGGGTAAGACAATTTTTCTCTCCAGAAACTATTTTACATGGCTATAAGTCTACCATTCGTCCATACTTAGAATATTGCTGCCAAATATGGTCCTGTGCCTCTGCTATTTACCTATAGTTCCTTGATAAGACCCAAAGAAGAATCAGCTATATTATTGGTCCTGATCTGGCGGTTCGTCTCGGCTCGGCTTCAGTCACTTTCCCACCGCCGTAAGCTTGCCTCCCTGTTCATTTTCTATAAACATTTTCATGGTAATTGCTCGAATGAGCTCTACTTTATTGTACTTAGATGTTTTTCCTTAATTTAAGTGCAGAACTGGACTGACGGCGAGATCTCATCAATTTACAGTTGAGCTGGCTAGATGTAACCGTAAATTCTATGCTAATAGTTTCCTTTCTCAGACATCTCGCTTCAGACATCCTTCCGGCTCCATGCTTTCCAGCCAACTTTAATCTTCAAAAATGTAAATGCAATGTCAATCGTTATCTACTGTCTTTCTGATTACTCTCTTCTCTTTCTGCTCATCATTATTAGTTCTGTTCTTCCACATCCTGTAACCCCCTTGTGTTTTAGTGGAATTACTGCCTTGTTTGGGGGTGATACCGATTTTAAAAACTAGTTACCATAGCAAAGAGTGCATCCGAACAATTACCATGAATGTATTTATAGAAAAGGCACAGGGAAGATACGTTACGGCGGTGAGAAAATGACTGAAGCCGAGATGCCAGATCAGGACCAATAATATTGCTGATTTGGATTTGAATTTCATAAAGAATCCCTAAATATACAGCAGGAGTACCTGACCATATTTGACAGCAATATTCAAGACATGGACGAAAGGTAGATTTATAAATATGCAAGACAGATTCAGGAGAGAAAGATTGTCTAGCACGAAACACTGAACAGTTGGTTCACTGTTTCGTGTCAGACAATCTTTCTTAGTAGCAGATCTAGCAATGGATTCAATATATTTCCAATTCATGTCTGCCGACAAGTCACTCTAATGGGGGTTAGAGTCAGCCATTGTTTTACAGAGACAGTGTAGTGATAGTATTGTGATTGCCTGGGATGACTTTTTCGAACAGGAGATACGAATGCCATTACAGACAATATTGTGTATATAGTAGAATAATTTTATTTGCCTTGGCAAACTAAATACGATGAATATAAAAATAGATAGAATGGAAGTGTATAAATGTGTATTCAAATGAAGTTATTCGTAGGCACGTATGTGTGATGCCCACTGAAGGGACTCTATTTTTAAATAATTTCACGCCAACTTAGGTCACTAAGCTACAAGGTGTTATTGAGTATGAAGGAATATAAGAAAAAGAAAAACATTATTATGGCGAGAGAAGATAATAACTGACATTGCCTTTAAATGTTTGCAGATTAAAGTTGTCTGGAAAGGAAAAAGCCGGGAAAGAGTTCTACAAACGAGAAGTGCGAGCGAAGAAACTGTTAGCATAGAACTTACGGTTATATCTAGCCATTTTAACTGTAAAATGACGAGACCTAACTGCCAATCTAGTAGTACGTTTAAATTAATAATGTCTAGATGCCAAAGGTATTATTTTTGTTGTCAATTCTCAGGAGGAAAGAAAATGAATAAATTCACGTTCATATGTTTCGTAGTTCTTATTACGATTCGAAATATCGCTTATTAAAACAATAAACATTGCCGAGGAATGAAGGTAGTTAAAATAAAAGCAGTGTCATAGGAAAGACCACCCTTTAAGATAATCCGTTTTTTTTTTGGCCGGCACGAAGGGACATGTTTGCCTAAAAGGTCAATAATATAATGAATAAGATGATTTCCAGTGGTTCGCAAAGACGATCATGGCTCTCCACAGACTCCTTTTCTTTATTATCTGTGAATCGACATGCCTGTTCGGGATGTAGACAATCATGGCTCTTCACAGACTCCTTTTCTTTACTATCTGTGAATTACCACGTCCCGTCAATATGAAGACGATCATGGCTCTCCACAGACTTCTTTTCATTACTATCTGTGTATTGGCATGTCTCGTCAGTATGTAGATGATCATGGCTCTCCACAGACTCCTTTTCTTTATTATCTGTGAATTGACATGCCTGTTCGAGATGTAGACAATCATGGCTCTCCACAGACTCCTTTTTTTTACTATCTGTGAATTACCACGTCCCGTCAATATGAAGACGATCATGGCTCTCCACAGACTCCTTTTCATTACTATCTGTGTATTGGCATGTCTCGTCAGTATGTAGACGATCATGGCTCTCCACAGACTCCTTTTCTTTATTATCTGTGAATTGACATGCCTGTTCGAGATGTAGACAATCATGGCTCTCCACAGACTCCTTTTTTTTACTATCTGTGAATTACCACGTCCCGTCAATATGAAGACGATCATGGCTCTCCACAGACTCCTTTTCATTACTATCTGTGTATTGGCATGTCTCGTCAGTATGTAGATGATCATGGCTCTCCACAGACTCCTTTTCTTTATTATCTGTGAATTGACATGCCTGTTCGAGATGTAGACAATCATGGCTCTCCACAGATTCCTTTTTTTTACTATCTGTGAATTACCACGTCCCGTCAATATGAAGACGATCATGGCTCTCCACAGACTCCTTTTCATTACTATCTGTGTATTGGCATGTCTCGTCAGTATGTAGACGATCATGGCTCTCCACAGACTCCTTTTCTTTATTATCTGTGAATTGACATGCCTGTTCGAGATGTAGACAATCATGGCTCTCAACAGACTCCTTTTTTTTACTATCTGTGAATTACCACGTCCCGTCAATATGAAGACGATCATGGCTCTCCACAGACTCCTTTTCATTACTATCTGTGTATTGGCATGTCTCGTCAGTATGTAGACGATCATGGCTCTCCACAGACTCCTTTTCTTTATTATCTGTGAATTGACATGCCTGTTCGAGATGTAGACAATCATGGCTCTCCACAGAATCCTTTTTTTTACTATCTGTGAATTACCACGTCCCGTCAATATGAAGACGATCATGGCTCTCCACAGACTCCTTTTCATTACTATCTGTGTATTGGCATGTCTCGTCAGTATGTAGACGATCATGGCTCTCCACAGACTCCTTTTCTTTATTATCTGTGAATTGACATGCCTGTTCGAGATGTAGACAATCATGGCTCTCCACAGACTCCTTTTTTTTACTATCTGTGAATTACCACGTCCCGTCAATATGAAGACGATCATGGCTCTCCACAGACTCCTTTTCATTACTATCTGTGTATTGGCATGTCTCGTCAGTATGTAGACGATCATGGCTCTCCACAGACTCCTTTTCTTTATTATCTGTGAATTGACATGCCTGTTCGAGATGTAGACAATCATGGCTCTCCACAGACTCCTTTTTTTTACTATCTGTGAATTACCACGTCCCGTCAATATGAAGACGATCATGGCTCTCCACAGACTCCTTTTCATTACTATCTGTGTATTGGCATGTCTCGTCAGTATGTAGACGATCATGGCTCTCCACAGACTCCTTTTCTTTATTATCTGTGAATTGACATGCCTGTTCGAGATGTAGACAATCATGGCTCTCCACAGACTCCTTTTTTTTACTATCTGTGAATTACCACGTCCCGTCAATATGAAGACGATCATGGCTCTCCACAGACTCCTTTTCATTACTATCTGTGTATTGGCATGTCTCGTCAGTATGTAGACGATCATGGCTCTCCACAGACTCCTTTTCTTTATTATCTGTGAATTGCCATGCCTGTTCTGGATGTAGACAATCATGACTCTCCACAGCCCCCTTTTCTTTACTATCTGTGTATTGCCATGTTTTTTGGCCGACACGAAGGGTCATCTTTGCCCAAAAGGTCAATGGTATAATGAATTAATAAGATAATTTCCAGCGGTTCCTAATTTTTTATTTTTTTTCACTCGGACGCATTTTCGGAATGAAAATTAACTCTCGCCTCCCCAGTGGGATGTCTCGGTGAAAAGGCGCGAACAGCCCTGCGACAAAGAAGGTACAGAAAGAGGGTTACAGGAAGATAACCGACAATTTGAACTCAGAACCTTCTCATGGATAACTCTCTCCTCCAATTTGCAAACCCTATTTACTATATTCTTAATACTTGATATAATGCAAAAATATCACAATGATAAAATCGGTCAATAATTATAACTATTTACACTGCATGCTATTATAAGGAATTCATAATAATATTTTCAATTTTGCAATCATATTTATTTTCGGCATATGAATTTTTAAAAACTGTTTCTATATCTTAGATTGTCTTTCAATCATTCCGCCTCACCTGCTATCCTCTTCCGCTACCCCTATGACACGCAATGCACCATTTGGGAACCATTAACTTAGACCATGACTGCGATGATTTACAATATTATAACGTAAAAGAAAGAACATGGCCGACCATTTGTATCGCTGATATGATATCACATAAAGCTCGTCCAGTTCCAAGTGATTTAATGGTTCATATTCTGACCCCTTCAGCTAACCATTCGTACATAATTTCTTCTTTTCATCTATAGGGGTCTTTCACAGATAGGTCCCATTAAGGTGATACCCAACACAACCCCATCCACTTTTCTTTACTTATCCAACGCTCTCCTGTTTTTCCTGTTTCCTCTCACCTGCTTCCATACCCCTTCTTATCCTGTCGGTTCAAAAGAAGCCGGTGATTGTTGGAAATGCTTTAATTTCCATAGATCAACTATCTTTTCAACCTCAACCGCCTTCCCAATATTCAATCGGTAAGTACATTAGCGTACACTCCGCCTTTTCTCTCTTATCGGACCTCTCTCCTGATAGGACATTTTGCTGTCACAATTTCAAAGTCACTAGCAAAATATTACCAGAAATTTATTAGCATGTGAAGCATAAGTAAACATTATTTCTGACTAGTATTTATTCCATCTTATTTCTCTTGCTTTTTATTGGAGGCTTATTCTTTATTTCTCATCTGCCCTGCTTACTTAAATATGCTTTATTACTAGTAGTATTAATAGGATTCAAATTTCTTACATGAAGCCTTGTCAATTATTATTCATTTTGGACTAGTATTTCTTTCATCTTATATCTCTTGCTTTTTATTGGAGGCTTATTCTTTATTTCTCATCTGCCCTGCTTACTTAAATATGCTTTATTACTAGTAGTATTAATAGGATTCAAATTTCTTAGATGAACCATAGTCAATTATTATTCATTTTGGACTAGTATTTCTTTCATCTTATTTCTCTTGCTTTTTATTGGAGGCTTATTCTTTATTTCTCATCTGCCCTGCTTACTTAAATATGCTTTATTACTAGTAGTATTAATAGGATTCAAATTTCTTAGATGAACCATAGTCAATTATTATTCATTTTGGACTAGTATTTCTTTCATCTTATTTCTCTTGCTTTTTATTGGAGGCTTATTCTTTATTTCTCATCTGCCCTGCTTACTTAAATATGCTTTATTACTAGTAGTATTAATAGGATTCAAATTTCTTAGATGAACCATAGTCAATTATTATTCATTTTGGACTAGTATTTCTTTCATCTTATTTCTCTTGCTTTTTATTGGAGGCTTATTCTTTATTTCTCATCTGCCCTGCTTACTTAAATATGCTTTATTACTAGTAGTATTAATAGGATTCAAATTTCTTAGATGAACCATAGTCAATTATTATTCATTTTGGACTAGTATTTCTTTCATCTTATTTCTCTTGCTTTTTATTGGAGGCTTATTCTTTATTTCTCATCTGCCCTGCTTACTTAAATATGCTTTATTACTAGTAGTATTAATAGGATTCAAATTTCTTAGATGAACCATAGTCAATTATTATTCATTTTGGACTAGTATTTCTTTCATCTTATTTCTCTTGCTTTTTATTGGAGGCTTATTCTTTATTTCTCATCTGCCCTGCTTACTTAAATATGCTTTATTACTAGTAGTATTAATAGGATTCAAATTTCTTAGATGAACCATAGTCAATTATTATTCATTTTGGACTAGTATTTCTTTCATCTTATTTCTCTTGCTTTTTATTGGAGGCTTATTCTTTATTTCTCATCTGCCCTGCTTACTTAAATATGCTTTATTACTAGTAGTATTAATAGGATTCAAATTTCTTAGATGAACCATAGTCAATTATTATTCATTTTGGACTAGTATTTCTTTCATCTTATTTCTCTTGCTTTTTATTGGAGGCTTATTCTTTATTTCTCATCTGCCCTGCTTACTTAAATATGCTTTATTACTAGTAGTATTAATAGGATTCAAATTTCTTAGATGAACCATAGTCAATTATTATTCATTTTGGACTAGTATTTCTTTCATCTTATTTCTCTTGCTTTTTATTGGAGGCTTATTCTTTATTTCTCATCTGCCCTGCTTACTTAAATATGCTTTATTACTAGTAGTATTAATAGGATTCAAATTTCTTAGATGAACCATAGTCAATTATTATTCATTTTGGACTAGTATTTCTTTCATCTTATTTCTCTTGCTTTTTATTGGAGGCTTATTCTTTATTTCTCATCTGCCCTGCTTACTTAAATATGCTTTATTACTAGTAGTATTAATAGGATTCAAATTTCTTAGATGAACCATAGTCAATTATTATTCATTTTGGACTAGTATTTCTTTCATCTTATTTCTCTTGCTTTTTATTGGAGGCTTATTCTTTATTTCTCATCTGCCCTGCTTACTTAAATATGCTTTATTACTAGTAGTATTAATAGGATTCAAATTTCTTAGATGAACCATAGTCAATTATTATTCATTTTGGACTAGTATTTCTTTCATCTTATTTCTCTTGCTTTTTATTGGAGGCTTATTCTTTATTTCTCATCTGCCCTGCTTACTTAAATATGCTTTATTACTAGTAGTATTAATAGGATTCAAATTTCTTAGATGAACCATAGTCAATTATTATTCATTTTGGACTAGTATTTCTTTCATCTTATTTCTCTTGCTTTTTATTGGAGGCTTATTCTTTATTTCTCATCTGCCCTGCTTACTTAAATATGCTTTATTACTAGTAGTATTAATAGGATTCAAATTTCTTAGATGAACCATAGTCAATTATTATTCATTTTGGACTAGTATTTCTTTCCTCTTATTTCTCTTGCTTTTTATTGGAGGCTTATTCTTTATTTCTCATCTGCCCTGCTTACTTAAATATGCTTTATTACTAGTAGTATTAATAGGATTCAAATTTCTTAGATGAACCATAGTCAATTATTATTCATTTTGGACTAGTATTTCTTTCCTCTTATTTCTCTTGCTTTTTATTGGAGGCTTATTCTTTATTTCTCATCTGCCCTGCTTACTTAAATATGCTTTATTACTAGTAGTATTAATAGGATTCAAATTTCTTAGATGAACCATAGTCAATTATTATTCATTTTGGACTAGTATTTCTTTCCTCTTATTTCTCTTGCTTTTTATTGGAGGCTTATTCTTTATTTCTCATCTGCCCTGCTTACTTAAATATGCTTTATTACTAGTAGTATTAATAGGATTCAAATTTCTTAGATGAACCATAGTCAATTATTATTCATTTTGGACTAGTATTTCTTTCCTCTTATTTCTCTTGCTTTTTATTGGAGGCTTATTCTTTATTTCTCATCTGCCCTGCTTACTTGAATATGCTTTATTACTAGTAGTATTAATAGGATTCAAATTTCTTAGATGAAGCATTGTCAATTATTATTCATTTTGGACTAGTATTTCTTTCATCTTATTTCTCTTGCTTTTTATTGGAGGCTTATTCTTTATTTCTCATCTGCCCTGCTTACTTAAATATGCTTTATTACTAGTAGTATTAATAGGATTCAAATTTCTTAGATGAACCATAGTCAATTATTATTCATTTTGGACTAGTATTTCTTTCCTCTTATTTCTCTTGCTTTTTATTGGAGGCTTATTCTTTATTTCTCATCTGCCCTGCTTACTTAAATATGCTTTATTACTAGTAGTATTAATAGGATTCAAATTTCTTAGATGAACCATAGTCAATTATTATTCATTTTGGACTAGTATTTCTTTCCTCTTATTTCTCTTGCTTTTTATTGGAGGCTTATTCTTTATTTCTCATCTGCCCTGCTTACTTAAATATGCTTTATTACTAGTAGTATTAATAGGATTCAAATTTCTTAGATGAACCATAGTCAATTATTATTCATTTTGGACTAGTATTTCTTTCATCTTATTTCTCTTGCTTTTTATTGGAGGCTTATTCTTTATTTCTCATCTGCCCTGCTTACTTAAATATGCTTTATTACTAATAGTATTAATAGGATTCAAATTTCTTAGATGAACCATAGTCAATTATTATTCATTTTGGACTAGTATTTCTTTCATCTTATTTCTCTTGCTTTTTATTGGAGGCTTATTCTTTATTTCTCATCTGCCCTGCTTACTTAAATATGCTTTATTACTAATAGTATTAATAGGATTCAAATTTCTTAGATGAACCATAGTCAATTATTATTCATTTTGGACTAGTATTTCTTTCATCTTATTTCTCTTGCTTTTTATTGGAGGCTTATTCTTTATTTCTCATCTGCCCTGCTTACTTAAATATGCTTTATTACTAATAGTATTAATAGGATTCAAATTTCTTAGATGAACCATAGTCAATTATTATTCATTTTGGACTAGTATTTCTTTCATCTTATTTCTCTTACTTTTTATTGGAGGCTTATTCTTTATTTCTCATCTGCCCTGCTTACTTAAATATGCTTTATTACTAGTAGTATTAATAAGATTCAAATTTCTTTGATGAAGCATTGTCAATTATTATTCATTTTCGACTAGTATTTCTTTCATCTTATTTCTCTTGCTTTTTATTGGAGGCTTATTCTTTATTTCTCATCTGCCCTTCTTACTTAAATTGGCTTTATTACTAGTTGTATTAATAGAAATCAAATTTCTTAGATAAAGCATTGTCAATTATCATTAATTTCTGAGACCATTGCAACAGCTTCCACACAAATACCCTGGGAAAGGCATAAAATCATTTTTTTCTCGCCACTCGGGTTTAACAGCACGGCAAATAATGTACGAGAAGCAAAACTCTGAATAAAAAAAACAGTTTGGGATAGTAACTCCATGGCGTAAAAATCTACTTGCTACAGAAACTAAAACAGCGACATTTAGCGTGGGGCGGCTGTGAACCATAGGGTAATCTACAGAGGCCTCATGCCGAACATATCCTAATTTGAATAGAAGGCAACCCGATAGATAACACTCCAAAATGCATTATCACCCGCTGCCTATTAAAACACAAGGGCAAAATGTTAATTTCTTAATTTGTACTTTTTTATACCCAATACAAGGCCAAAGAGCCACTCAGGGTAGTGTTACTGTTTGGTATTACATGAAAAGCAATTCCTGAGGCTATGTAGGAAAGATACTGGTAATCCTAGATATTAAGAAATCCAGTTTGTAGTGATCGAGGAAGCATACCCCCGGGAGTCTGTCCCACAAAGTAGCAGTTCTTAGGAAGATGCTGTCCGGGTAGAACTTAATCTTTACTAATGGAATACAAAAGTAATCCTTCCTGGTTATTCTAAAGTATTCACCTGCCACGTTTATGGGAAGTACTCCCGAGCTTATACTCACAATCCACTATTAAACCCTTCTCCCACTACTTAACTAAGGATGTTGTTCTTGGGTGGGGGGTCACATCTAATTAAAAATATTCTAGTATTTTAAGAGTTATTTAATTTTGTCATTTAATTTCATAGTTACTTGAATTAGTCACTTTTATTTTTTAGACCATATCATTTCAAGACATGGCCGATCATGGCTCTCCACATATGCCTTTTCTTTATCATTTGTGAATCACCATGACTTCTTGGGAAAGATAGTAGAGTGGTTTCCTGTTGCCTTTTTCATGGTTTTGAAACCAGACCTTCCTCGCTTTAATATATGGACGATTATGACTCTACAGACTCCTTTTCTTTATTATCTGTGAATTGACAAGCCTGTTCGGGATGTAGACAATCATGACTCTCCACAGACCACTTTTCATTACTATCTGTGTATTGCCATGTCTCGTCAGGATGTAGACAATCATGGCTCTCCACAGACTCCTTTTCTTTACTATCTGTGAATTACCACGTCCCGTCAATATGAAGACGATCATGGGGTCTCCACAGACTCCTTTTCTTTATTATCTGTGAATTGCCATGTCTGTTCGGGATGTAGACAATCATGACTCTCCACAGACCCCTTTTCATTACTATCTGTGTATTGCCATGTCTCGTCAGGATGTAGACACTCATGGCTCTCCACAGACTCCTTTTCTTTACTATCTGTGAATTACCACGTCCCGTCAATATGAAGACGATCATGGCTCTCCACAGACTCCTTTTCTTTATTATCTGTGAATTGACATGTCTGTTCGGGATGTAGACAATCATGACTCTCCACAGACCACTTTTCATTACTATCTGTGTATTGCCATGTCTCGTCAGGATGTAGACAATCATGGCTCTCCACAGACTCCTTTTCTTTACTATCTGTGAATTACCACGTCCCGTCAATATGAAGACGATCATGGCTCTCCACAGACTCCTTTTCTTTATTATCTGTGAATTGACATGTCTGTTCGGGATGTAGACAATCATGACTCTCCACAGACCACTTTTCATTACTATCTGTGTATTGCCATGTCTCGTCAGGATGTAGACAATCATGGCTCTCCACAGACTCCTTTTCTTTACTATCTGTGAATTACCACGTCCCGTCAATATGAAGACGATCATGGCTCTCCACAGACTCCTTTTCTTTATTATCTGTGAATTGACATGTCTGTTCGGGATGTAGACAATCAGGACTCTCCACAGACCACTTTTCATTACTATCTGTGTATTGCCATGTCTCGTCAGGATGTAGACAATCATGGCTCTCCACAGACTCCTTTTCTTTACTATCTGTGAATTACCACGTCCCGTCAATATGAAGACGATCATGGCTCTCCACAGACTCCTTTTCTTTATTATCTGTGAATTGACATGTCTGTTCGGGATGTAGACAATCATGACTCTCCACAGACCACTTTTCATTACTATCTGTGTATTGCCATGTCTCGTCAGGATGTAGACAATCATGGCTCTCCACAGACTCCTTTTCTTTACTATCTGTGAATTACCACGTCCCGTCAATATGAAGACGATCATGGCTCTCCACAGACTCTATTTCTTTATTATCTGTGAATTGCCATGTCTGTTAGGGATGTAGACAATCATGACTCGCCACAGACCCCTTTTCATTACTATCTGTGTCTTGCCATGTCTCGTCAGGATGTAGACGATCATGGCTCTCCACAGACTCATTTTCTTTACTATCTGTGTATTACCACGTCCCGTCAATATGAAGACGATCATGGCTGTCCACAGACTCCTTTTCTTTATTATCTGTGAATTGACATGCCTGTTCGTGATGGTTACAATCATGGCTCTCCACAGACTCCTTTTCTTTATTATCTGTGAATTGCCATGACTTCTTAGGAAAGATATTCGAACGATTTCCCATGTTTTCTCTCACCAATTTCTTTTTTTTCTTTACTAATTTTCACCCAATACCAATCTTGAAACCATACAAGGTTGATGAATTGATTGATTTTTTAAGAGTACCTTAGTTGTGGTACAATGCCGAATGTATGGCGCATCCAGTGAGAACTCACAACTTAGTAGTAGTTGATATATAGAAACAAACTTGCTAACCATTACACCATGTCGATGTGAAAGACGGAATTTCCAATAAAAAGAAAACTATTAATAGCCATTTTTTACTTTAAGTCAGAAATTTATCACGATGTCAGGGCGATTAGCTTTGATTGTTCTGTCTGTGTTTATTGTAAAATTACATAAAAATGTTACAGATCCTATTTCTGTAACCGGGTCTGGGTGTTGTTCATACCTATTTCTTGCAGTTTCCTTTCCGAATGCAGATACAGGCTCACTGGCTCATGCCGGGTTTTATATTCAGTTTGTGCCAATACCATATAACATGATACAAGATGGTCAATTGTTTCTGGATATTTATCGCAGAATCTACATTTTGTGCTAACACAATTTTTCAGTATGTGTGCTTTTTAAATTCTAGTTTAGCAAAAATTGGTCCTGTGCAGCAAGAATAAAACCCTCGGTTTCAGCGTTTAACCCCGCACTACGTCTCGGATTGAGAAATCGGAGAGCCGAGTTCGAATTCCAGTTGAATCCATTGCATTCATTTACGTGCTAATAATACCTTTGGGAAAGGTATGAATCCTCATCTTATTCCCCCAGCTATGGGCAAATAGCAGGACAGACCGGGTTCTATAGCCTTAGATGGAAACTGGTCTACCGCGGAAAGAAATAGTAACCTACTGCAGGAAAAAAATCTGCCTCACCAGTCATGTATCGAAAGCTACATGATCGCCTACGCGTGTATGACGCATGGAACATAACTGACTGAGGAATCAGAGAGCCAGGTTCGAATTCCAGTCGAATCCATTACATTCACTTACGTGCTAATACCATTGGGAAAGGTATGAATACACTTCTTCTCTCTCCAGCTATGGGTAAATAGCAGGACAGGCCGAATTCTATAGCTTTGAATGGCAACTGGTCTATTGTGGAAAGAAATGTTAACTTACTGCGGGAAAAAATCTGCCTCGTCAGTCATGTATCGAAAGATACATGATCGCCTACGCGTGTATCATGCATGGCACATAACTGACTGACTGACGTAGCCACTGATGGGTACAAGATTTGTCTACATCAACTTGTTTGGTACCGGCAGAGTATTGACCATGATGAGGCTTACGTTGCCATCGTTTCTGTATCGAAAGATACATGATCGCCTATGCGTTTATCACGCATGGCACATAACTGACTGGCTGACGTAGACACTGATGGGTACGAGATTTGTCTACATCAGCTTGTCTGGTACCGGCAAAGTATTGACTATGATGAGGCTCACGTTTCATCGTTTCTGTATTTGGTACATTGTATTTACTTTTGCTTTTTTTTTAGGCTCTTTGCTGCTGCAGTAGGTGTATTATAGTTTATTTGCACTTCTTTACCCACTTGAGAACCGTCCACTCCCAGCCAACCAACAAAAGTCTGTATTGTCTACTTTTTGGATCGGAGATATTTTACATATTAATTTCATGTTTTTAAGCATGAATAACAAAATATTTGCTTTAAATTGCTGACTTCAAGCTAAACGATTATGGTTCTTGAAAGTAGATTGTGATTAACAATGTATAAACTCAGTAAAGATAAATGGAATCAGTCAAGTAGATAAGCAATAAAACACTTGATTTTTAAAAAAAAAGGTCAAATATTAAGCTATGGTTAAAGTTTCTATGCCAATTGTTTCGCTAACTTATCGTCAACGCGTTTCTCTGCTTCATGTCATTTCCTCACGCGTGAGATTTCGTTATTAACAAGCAGTGAGTGCTCAGTTCCTATTAAAGTCAAAGAAAACAGACAGAACAACAACAGCGCTAATGCAAAGAAAATAAATATAAAAAAATGAAACACACTTCCGGAAGTTTGAACGGTCCCTCTTTTCTTTTCCTTTTCTTTCTTTTTTTTTTTTTTTTTTTTGTGTGTGTGTCACTCCTGACAAGTTATCTGGTTCCTGGGAAACCCTTTCCAAAACAACACATCCCTATTGCATTGTAGAGTTACAAGACTTAATTATCTTTCCATTGACACGCAAAAGAGTAAGAAATGCGACTGGCTAGATGCGCGAAAATTAAGTCGCCAGATGTTGACATTTTCCCGAGAGGGCTGCAGATTCTTTCTAGGTCTCCGTTTTCTCTCGCGTTTTATGCCGGGCCACATCACAGACGCATGTATGAAGGCGCCAACACACAAGTAAGACAAAAATTCACTTCTCTGTTTCATATTTGCTACTGTGTATCTGTGGAATTTTTTTCGCAAAAATGGTGATTACTACATCTGAATCAGATCAGAACTGAGCCCTGACACCAAGTATCACTTGATGGCTTCCGTCTCACTACAGCATACATGAATATTGAAACCAGTATTCGATTTCACAGGTATCAGGTATATATGACAAACTCTGTATGCAGGAGGCACGGTGAAGTAATGGATAGCGGCTCGGATATTGAGGAATCGGAGAGCCGAGTTCGAATTCCAGTCGAATCCATTACATTCACTTACGTGCTAATACCCTTGGGGAATGTATGAATCCTCTTCTTCTCCCACCAGCTATGGGTAAATAGCAGGACAGGCCGAGTTCTATAGCCTTGGATGGCAGCTGGTCTACCGCAGAAAGAAATAGCAACCTACTGCGGGAAATGGAAAGATACATGGCCGCCTAAGCGTGTATCACGCATGGCACATAATTGATTGATCCTTGGTTAGATTGATTGGATCTCCATGCCCTACTGCGAGGAACAGAATATGACTAGTCGGTAAAAATGCTCGAGGGGCCTGGCCATTAAAACACACACACGCACATATATATGTGTGTGTGTGTGTGTGTGTGTGTGTAAATATATATAAATTCACCTCACACGCACATATATGTGTGTGTGTGTGTGTGTGTGTAAATATATATAAATTCACCTCACACGCACATATATGTGTGTGTGTGTGTGTGTGTGTGTGTGTGTAAATATATATAAATTCACCTCACACGCACATATATATGTGTATGTGTGTGTGTGTGTGTGTAAATATATATAAATTCACCTCACACGCACATATATATGTGTGTGTGTGTGTGTGTGTGTAAATATATATAAATTCACCTCACACGCACATATATATGTGTGTGTGTGTGTAAATATATATAAATTCACCTCACACGCACATATATATGTGTATGTGTGTGTGTGTGTGTGTGTGTAAATATATATAAATTCACCTCACACGCACATATATATGTGTATGTGTGTGTGTGTGTGTGTGTGTAAATATATATAAATTCACCTCACACGCACATATATATGTGTATGTGTGTGTGTGTGTGTGTGTGTGTGTAAATATATATAAATTCACCTCACACGCACATATATATGTGTATGTGTGTGTGTGTGTGTGTGTAAATATATATAAATTCACCTCACACGCACATATATATGTGTATGTGTGTGTGTGTGTGTGTCAATATATATAAATTCACCTCACACGCACATATATGTGTGTGTGTGTGTGTGTAAATATATATAAATTCACCTCACACGCACATATATATGTGTGTGTAAATATATATAAATTCACCTCACACGCACATATATATGTGTATGTTTGTGTGTGTGTGTGTAAATATATATAAATTCACCTCACACGCACATATATATGTGCATGTGTGTGTGTGTGTGTGTGTGTAAATATATATAAATTCACCTCACACGTACATATATATGTGTATGTGTGTGTGTGTGTGTGTGTGTAAATATATATAAATTCACCTCACACGCACATATATATGTGTATGTGTATGTGTGTGTGTGTGTGTGTAAATATATATAAATTCACCTCACACGCACATATATATGTGTATGTGTGTGTGTGTGTAAATATATATAAATTCACCTCACACGCACATATATATGTGTGTGTAAATATATATAAATTCACCTCACACGCACATATATGTGTATGTGTGTGTGTGTGTGTGTAAATATATATAAATTCACCTCACACGCACATATATATGTGTATGTGTATTTGTGTGTGTGTGTAAATATATATAAATTCACCTCACACGCACATATATGTGTGTGTGTGTGTGTGTGTGTGTAAATATATATAAATTCACCTCACACGCACATATATATGTGTATGTGTGTGTGTGTGTGTGTAAATATATATAAATTCACCTCACACGCACATATATGTGTGTGTGTGTGTGTGTGTGTGTGTAAATATATATAAATTCACCTCACACGCACATATATATGTGTGTGTAAATATATATAAATTCACCTCACACGCACATATATATGTGTATGTGTGTGTGTGTGTGTGTGTGTAAATATATATAAATTCACCTCACACGCACATATATATGTGCATGTGTGTGTGTGTGTGTGTGTGTAAATATATATAAATTCACCTCACACGTACATATATATGTGTATGTGTGTGTGTGTGTGTGTGTGTGTAAATATATATAAATTCACCTCACACGCACATATATATGTGTATGTGTGTGTGTGTGTGTAAATATATATAAATTCACCTCACACGCACATATATATGTGCATGTGTGTGTGTGTGTGTGTGTGTAAATATATATAAATTCACCTCACACGTACATATATATGTGTATGTGTGTGTGTGTGTGTGTGTAAATATATATAAATTCACCTCACACGCACATATATATGTGTATGTGTATGTGTGTGTGTGTGTGTGTGTAAATATATATAAATTCACCTCACACGCACATATATATGTGTATGTGTGTGTGTGTGTAAATATATATAAATTCACCTCACACGCACATATATATGTGTGTGTAAATATATATAAATTCACCTCACACGCACATATATGTGTATGTGTGTGTGTGTGTGTGTGTGTAAATATATATAAATTCACCTTACACGCACATATATATGTGTATGTGTATTTGTGTGTGTGTGTAAATATATATAAATTCACCTCACACGCACATATATGTGTGTGTGTGTGTGTGTAAATATATATAAATTCACCTCACACGCACATATATGTGTGTGTGTGTGTGTGTGTGTAAATATATATAAATTCACCTCACACGCACATATATATGTGTGTGTAAATATATATAAATTCACCTCACACGCACATATATATGTGTATGTGTGTGTGTGTGTGTGTGTGTAAATATATATAAATTCACCTCACACGCACATATATATGTGCATGTGTGTGTGTGTGTGTGTGTAAATATATATAAATTCACCTCACACGTACATATATATGTGTATGTGTGTGTGTGTGTGTGTGTGTAAATATATATAAATTCACCTCACACGCACATATATATGTGTATGTGTATGTGTGTGTGTGTGTGTGTAAATATATATAAATTCACCTCACACGCACATATATATGTGTATGTGTGTGTGTGTGTAAATATATATAAATTCACCTCACACGCACATATATATGTGCATGTGTGTGTGTGTGTGTGTAAATATATATAAATTCACCTCACACGTACATATATATGTGTATGTGTGTGTGTGTGTGTGTGTGTGTGTCAATATATATAAATTCACCTCACACGCACATATATATGTGTATGTGTATGTGTGTGTGTGTGTGTAAATATATATAAATTCACCTCACACGCACATATATATGTGTATGTGTGTGTGTGTGTGCGTGTGCGTGTGTAAATATATATAAATTCACCTCACACGCACATATATATGTGCATGTGTGTGTGTGTGTGTGTGTAAATATATATAAATTCACCTCACACGCACATATATATGTGTATGTGTGTGTGTGTATGTAAATATATATAAATTCACCTCACACGCACATATATATGTGCATGTGTGTGTGTGTGTGTGTGTAAATATATATAAATTCACCTCACACGTACATATATATGTGTATGTGTGTGTGTGTGTGTGTGTGTAAATATATATAAATTCACCTCACACGCACATATATATGTGTATGTGTATGTGTGTGTGTGTGTGTGTAAATATATATAAATTCACCTCACACGCACATATATATGTGTATGTGTGTGTGTGTGTAAATATATATAAATTCACCTCACACGCACATATATATGTGCATGTGTGTGTGTGTGTGTGTAAATATATATAAATTCACCTCACACGTACATATATATGTGTATGTGTGTGTGTGTGTGTGTGTGTGTGTCAATATATATAAATTCACCTCACACGCACATATATATGTGTATGTGTATGTGTGTGTGTGTGTGTAAATATATATAAATTCACCTCACACGCACATATATATGTGTATGTGTGTGTGTGTGTGCGTGTGCGTGTGTAAATATATATAAATTCACCTCACACGCACATATATATGTGCATGTGTGTGTGTGTGTGTGTGTAAATATATATAAATTCACCTCACACGCACATATATATGTGTATGTGTGTGTGTGTATGTAAATATATATAAATTCACCTCACACGCACATATATATGTGTATGTGTGTGTGTGTGTGTGTGTGTGTGTGTGTGTGTGTGTGTGTGTGTGTGTGTGTGTGTGTAAATATATATAAATCCACCTCATGCAAGCCAGTAAAGCCATTAAGGCGCAAGGGGTTATAGAGTGTAAAAGAATCAGAAAAAAAAACAGACACATCCATTAAGGAGCATGAAGAATAAAAGAAGAGGAATCAAGATAACAGCTTTGGATTTCGATTATAGTTGGCTGGAAAGCATGGAGCCGGGTGAGAGTTCCGCAAGCGAGAAGTGCGAGAAAAGAAACTGTTAGCATAGAAGTTACGTTTGCATCTACCCAATTCAACTGTCAATTGACGAGTCCTTGTTGCTAAACTAGTACTCCGCTTAAACATATAAAGTCGACCATAGCGGAGAGTTCGACCGAACAGTTACCATGAAAGTATTTATAGAAAAGGCAGAGGGAATCAACTGTAAAGGGGTGGGAAAATTAATACAAAAAACAAAGTGAAATGAAAAAAGGTGTTGTAGATATAGGTTTATATAAAAAATAATTAGTAAACACGCGCACGCACGCACACGCACACACACAAACACACACATATATTACTATTATTATTATATAATTATACATTTTACCAGTTTGTGACTGGAAGGGATAATTCCGAGGAGGATATAAATTCAGGGAGAGCTCAATGTCGACTACAGAGCATTATAATGAGAATAAGAAGACAGAGACTTTAATTGTTAATTAAAGTCTCCGTTTACTTATTATCATTATATATATATATATATATATATATATATATATATATATATATATATATATATATACACGTCTTATCGATTTGTGACTGGAAGGGATAATTCCGAGGAAGATATAAATTCAGGGAGAGCTCAATGTCGACTACAGAGCATTATAATGAGAATAAGAAGACAGAGACTTTAATTGTTAATTAAAGTCTCCGTTTACTTATTATCATTATATATATATATATATATATATATATATATATATATATATATATATATATATATATATATATATATATATATACACGTCTTATCGATTTGTGACTGGAAGGGATAATTCCGAGGAAGATATAAATTCAGGGAGAGCTCAATGTAGACTATAAAGCATGATAATGAGAATAAGAAGACAGAGACTTTAATTGTTAATTAAAGTCTCCGTTTACTTATTATCATTATATATATATATATATATATATATATATATATATATATATATATATATATATATATATATATATATACACACGTCTTATCGATTTGTGACTGGAAGGGATAATTCCGATGAGGATATAAATTCAGGGAGAGCTCAATGTAGACTATAAAGCATGATAATGAGAATAAGAAGACAGAGACTTTAATTGTTCATTTCGTTTATAATTTTTATTTCGTGAACACTGCAATGTTCAACTCATCACAACGAAACCTCCTCCGCAAAAAAAAAGAAAAATGCAGAGAAGGTTTCGTTCTGATGAGTTGAACAGCTTTATAAATGAAATGGATAATTAAAGTCTCCGTCTTCTTATTATATATATATATATATATATATATATATATATATATATAAAAACAACTGAAAAGTTGCAAATTAAAAAAAATTGAATGTTTTTCTTGTGAAAGTAAAGTATTTTATATATGTATATATATATTTGATATTTCAGATCGGCCCCGATCTTTCTTCAGAAATGGCTGTTTTCAGAAGTTTGTTTACATTAAGTAGCGTCCGTCGCGTCCGTCACGTGATATGGAATGCAACTGTGTTTGAATATTTCTAACGTAAATCTAACTGCAGTAATACACACATATATATATATATATATATATATATATATATATATATATATATATATATATATATATATATATATATATATATATATAAAGGTTTGGTTATTCATTTAGACATATCATATCGTTTTTCTTGTGATCCTTTCAAGATCATGGATTAATTTTTTGGTAGACTTAGAAAATTGAGTAAGAAAAATACAAAAATTTTCTTTCGAAAAATGTTCCTTTCAAAATGTTCATAAAACTGTCAATAATGATTGATTTTACTGTTTTTCTTCAATTCTGATGACTAAAAAAAAAAACATGATTTTTAGCTAAGATTTCGGACATTCTAGAAAGAATTTTAAAAAATT
>OZ038508.1:62065379-62127879 GCA_964036315.1 Acanthosepion esculentum | reverse complement strand
AAATAACTTTCGCGAAAACTGCGCAGTAATCAAGACGAGTAGGAAGATACGAAAATTAGTAAAAAGGCCGTTAACTAAGTAAGCTTCCGCACATTACTGCTCGAGGCAAACGTATGTAGACAACGCCAGTAATGGAAAGAGATCGAACTTACATTGTCGATAAATCCTAAATGGTAATCGAGTGCAAACTTTTATTGTCATTTTCGAAATAATCAGGCAATTTCACACCATAATTGGACATTTTCATTACCGTGGGCTTTTGGTGCTTATACTGCAAATTAACCAAAGTATATTCACTTAATTAAAATAGAATATTGATTTTTTTTTTTTTTGATAGATTCATTTCAACAATAACAGATAAGGAAATCTGAATTTTTACAAAGAAAATAAAAGCAAAAACAAAAAGACAAAGCATAGGCAATAGATCAACTTATTACCATTTGCGGTGAAATACACGAACGCCTACCTTCAGGGTTCAAATACAAATGTAGTTTAATGATTATTCAGTTAGGGAATTAATTGAATTTTTTAATAGATTTTACATGGTATTTTGTAATTTTTATATGGTATTGTGGAAATTATTATTATTATTATTATTATTATTATTATTATTATTATTATTATTATTTTATCCCTTTATAAAATGCTAATTATTTAAGGCGAATATTTGGTGGTGTCTACAAAAAATGTTATTTCATTTCTTTGATTTAATAAATTTTCGTTTTTTAGAAATTTCATAATGTGTAGTTTTTCATGTAGGCATAAAGGGCATGGGTCAACCCAGGTTCTACAAGTTATAATTTTATTTATTATTTTCCATTTTACTGTTGGTGTTTTATTTGTTTCTTTTAAATGTCAAAAATATTTAGATAGTGATGTCTGATTTCTGTTTCTAATATTATTGAAGGAGCTTTGGTGTAGTCTCCACCTTGTTTTAAATTCATTTTTTGTAGATCCTATATATATCTTTTCAATATTTGAATTCTCAGTGGATGAGATTGTGCAATGATATACCGCAGATTCTATGCAGTATTTATTATTCAGAGAGCAATTTTCAGGGTTTCTACAATTATATAATTTTTCATTATTTTTGTCTAATTTTAATTTAAGATCTTTATTTGTTTTTGTCATGGGTGGTTTTTTAGGATTTTATTATTGTTTTTTTATAATGCTTTCTAGATTTTCAGTACAGCTATAACTTAATTTTAGGGTGTTTTCATTAAAGATCTTGCTAAGTTTGCTGTTAATAGGAAAATGTTTTTTGATTAAAGCTAGGAATTTTCGTCCTAGCTTATTAGTAACCATTCGGTTGAACGGGAGTGGGTGTACCAAATGATTTTTATTTTTCTGTTTTTCCTCTGGTTTGTACTATTATTTTTTGTATAATTGATGTTAGTGTGTTTGTAGCCGCTATATTTTAGAGCTTGGTTGTAAAAATTATTGTGTTTATAGAATATTTCTAAAATATATACTTTACTTCTGTATCAAGCAGTGTTTTTTTTTAAATAAGAACAAATACTAAAGAACTTAGGGTCACCAATCTAACAGTTCTTTCCTATTATATCAATACACACACTCACACTCACACGTGTGCGTGTGTGTGTGTGTGTGTGTGTGTGTGTGTGATGTCATAGCTTGAATATTTTACAGTGAAAATCTCAGGACTAACGAATGATGTTACTGTCGATAACTGCCCGTGATCCAACTGACTTCTTACGTGGCGTAGACAAAAACTTCACATTGAGTTGAGCGAGTATGGGTTCTGATAGTGAAAGACATGAAACCTTAAATGATCTTGGTTATAAAGCGTCACCAATGACAAGGCCCTGGTGTCTAGTTATTTGCTCGAACTCTCTGCCCTCGGGCAGAGAGGAACCCGGACGAGGCTATGCCGAAGGGCAGAGTCTCGTTCGGGATGGTAGACTATCCCTGAACCCGTTCTTAGGGGTTCCAATAGGGAATATTTTTGGCCGAGCCTACGGGCCCGGAAAACCCACATTAAACCCGGCCTTGTGCCACATGTAACCCTTGTGGGGGGGATAAATATTACAAGGCCCTGGTGTATAGTATACGCGTATTTTGTAAAGCATATTGAAACATAAGAACAAAAATTCTTACCTTTAGAGTCGAAAAAGACGCCACTTCTTTTCTGCGTCTGTGTATTCTTTCTTGAGGGTAATGCTCTTTACGAAAGTAAAAGTCGAAATCAAAACTTTCTGGGATCTTTTCCCAGTCGGGAGAGAACGAGTCATTGCTGACAGAATCGCTTGACAACTCTGACTTGGCCGATTCCTCGAAATTGATATCTAATTCGGGCATTATACCGTCGCTGCTATAACCACTTTCACGTCGAAGCCGCAATATTTGTTCTTTCTCGGAAACGGAGGGACCACAATGAGTGTCCTTCTCTTTGAGCAAGGAGCTCAACATGCCGGCGCCGGAGAAAGACGAAACTTTATGTATTTTTTTCAAATGCAGCATGGTTGGTTTGAGTGTCGTCTTTAAGAAGAAAGCCTTAAAACCACCGATTAATAATACTGGGATCTGAAATAGAATGAAAAGGAAAAAGAAAACGTTATGGCTATTGCGAATTGTTATTGTTTAATTTGTTTTAATAATCATTTCATTCCATGCAAGGCAATAAAGCTACTAAGACACTGATTGTGAAAGAATTAGAAAACAGAAACCTTATGAAGAAGGAGAAGAATAGTAGAATAATCAGGATGACAATAGATAACAAATGACCTTGCATTTAAATTTTTTAAAATCAAAATTAGCTGGAAGAAAGTTCTACAAGCGAGAAGTTAGAGAAAAGAAACTGTTAGCATAGAATTTAAGGTTAGATCTCGCCAATTTAACCGTGAATAGAATGAGACCTTGCCGCCAATCTAGTACTGCGCTTAAATTCATAAAGTCTAGGTGCCAGTGAAGAGCGATATTTAATTCTGCTATGTCCAGAAAATGTGGCACAAGGCCGAAATGGGGAATGGGAAAAAGGACGGTCTTCTTCTGACTTAACTTTAAACTTAGCTAGCCACAAACACTGACCCAAACATATCAAAATATTTCTAACACGAAAACAATGCATTTTTACTAACCTTTCTTACTACATCCACCATAATACCGCAATGTCTCTATGAAAATCCTAAATAGTCCCCATATGTACAATTCATAGTCTGTGGGGGGGGGGGGATAAAACAACAATTTAAAAAATACCCCCAATAAGTATTTACAATATGAAAACAAAACTATTTACAAGAAATTAAACAAAATAATGTTAGTAACCCCCCCCCCCCCCCCGCATGCCCATCCATAAATGTGGTAGAAACATCAGTTAACTGGACGAAATCAATGCGGGACTATAATAATATAAAACATTCTTTCATCCCAAGCACTCACACAAACAGAAACTCATTCATACGCAACAACAAATACGAAAAACACACCCGAAACGAAATGTGCCCCGCATCCACCAGAGAATTGACATCACTGATCACCTAACGAGGCAGGGAGTAGTGAAGAACGATATTTATTTGTAAATATTTACAAAATGTGGCACAAGGTCAAAATGGGGAATGGGGAAAACTGTGGTTTTCATGTGTCTTAACTTTAAACTTCGCTCGCCACAAACACTGACCCAAACATACAACAATATTCCTAACACCAAAACAACGCACTCTTACTTACCTTGCTTACTACGTCCACCATAATATCTCAAAGTCTCTATGAAAGTCCTAACTAGTCCTCATATGTACAATTCATTGTCTGTGGGAGTGGGGGAGGTGAATAAAGCAACAATCGTGAAGAGCTCATCCAAGCAATTACAATGAAAGTATTTATAGAAAAAGGCACAGGGAGGCTATCATTATGGAGAAATAGGGAATATAGATCGTCTGAACAGTTGCCATGGAAATAGCGATATATTAGAGAGAGGCATGCAACGTTTCCTCTGTGGTAAAAGAGTTGGAGGCTGAAAAATAATTAATCACCATATCGCTTTTTAACTCTGTGTCATTTGTTTAAATTTGGGAGAGACGGTCGAGCTTAGAACTTTTCAACATCCTTTTGTATACAATACACATTCTCTTCGTGTGAGATTAGAATTAAAATGAAAAACAAGCACGATTCCAAAGGTCGGGTAGTGTGAACATTCAATTCGAATATTCGAATATTCTACTATTCGAATATTCTACTACTACAGATATTTCATGAGACCATCTGCAGATATCAGGCAAGGAGACAGTTTTGAAAGAGACGGCGGTAGAGTAAGCCATTTTTTAAACAAGTTCTCCGAAATTTTACTTTTTGCTTATTGTCACTGAGTCTCTCAGCAAAGAATTATACATTTGGAGATCCAAATGGATTGTAAACAAATTAATTTGCTCTTTCATTTTCCTTACATACAGACACACAGACATAATATATATATATATATATATATATATATATATATATATATATATATATATATATATATTAATGTGTTTAATGTGGATAAACTGTCCGAAGTTCATATCGACAACTTCTCCATAGTCTGAAAAACTGAAATAAAAGCCTTATATATATATATATATATATATATATATATATATATATATATATATATATATATATATGTATGTCGCAATCTCGACGAAACAATTTTCCATGAATTCAATCAACCGAAAGTAGGATCTTATTAAGTTAGCTTGTTAACAATGACACCGCGAGTGTAGCCATTCTTTATACGATTTACCCAGCCACGTTTCCGTTGTCTCGATTTGGTCCGTTCTTACTTCTGGTCATTGGAGCGAATAGGAAAGTATATTGTAAAGAAAAAATACATGAACGTTTAAGCCTGTAGCGAAATTATATTCAATGTATGACCAATCCCCATAAGTGAGGCTCGAACATTTCTTTTATAGTCGAGTAGTTCCAAGAGGAGACAACTATGGTTGACTTCCACCACGTATATAATAACCAAATCCTAGTGATTTTTTTTCTTGAATTTAAAATTTTTGGAAAGTCTTAATATTCTAAATTCAATATTTTAACATCTCAGCTACCCCTTTAGTCACGCACATATTCAGATATACAATGTATTCAATATACTTATTTAATGTTATTTTTAATCTTCTTAGACATCTTCTTAGAGAAGAATATGCGCTCTTCGGCAGGATTCGAATAAATAAGCAGAGCGTCTACTCAAATACGGGTATCCTCTAAAAATAACGTTTAAGTAATAAAAATTTGTCGAATTAATAAATTAAAAAAGACATCCCCTCTCTTTAGAAATTGCTTTGTTTACGTTAGGATAGGAAACTTAGCAGATATGTCTATTTCAAGAGTCAAAGAAAAGTCTGTGTTTAAAGGCGCTATTCAGCTTTGCTTGTTCGTCGACGCGCTCTGTAGCCAAGAGGCCTAAGCACGTCAGATCTGATGACGGTTTCCCCCAGGGGAGTGGAGATAAGATTTCTCGAATATTCCGACCGGTATACGATAATAAATTTACTGTTTAATAAATAATCATATATATATATATATATATATATATATATATATATATATATATATATATATACAGGGTGACCAAAAAAAACGGGAACTTTTTAACAATCCAATAAAACCAAGAGTGATGGAAGAAAAATATTTAATTCATAGTAATTGAAACCTTAAAACATGCCATTTAAGAAACAATGATGGAATTTTCATTTTTTTTAAATTACGTCCTGTAGATGGCGTCCTCCTGTACGAATGCATTCTTGAAATCTGCTGTTGAGATTCCTCATTGACTGCTGCAACATCTCAACTGGAATACTGTGAATTTCATTCTCGTTACTAAAATGGCGAAATGTTTACTTGCTCAAGGTCACTGTCTCGCAGTGTTGCCACTTGCTCATGTCTGGCAATATGCACTTCAAAAATTCCCGTTTTTTTGGGTATACCCTATATATATATATATATATATATATATATATATATATATATATATATATATATATATATATATATATATATATTGAACAATAAAAATTATTAAAACAATTACAATCTTCAGACACACTGGGTTGTAGATTAATATTCTTTCGTTTTTATTATTATTATTTCATTTAGATTCCTCGACTAGTTTCGGCCAACATGCCCATCATCAGGAGAGAAAAAAATATTTCTGCTTATATATGCGAATTTTCTAAAGAATGTAACTTCAATGTTAAAAATATAAATAAAGATGATATATATATATATATATATATATATATATATATATATATATATATATATATATATATATATATATACAGGGTTTCCCAAAATAATGTATACACTCTTTGAATCGTTATAACTTATTCAATTTATGTATTTTGACTTGTAAATAAGATTAATACAAGAGAAAGAATACACATTTAAAGAATTTGAGAGTAAATTATACAAAAAACATAGAAAATTAACTTTAATAAGATAAAAGCTACTTGGGGCAATGGCAGAATGTTCATATAATGATGAGTTAACATCAAGTGCTCAAACTGGTTGCCGTTCTGTTCAATACACTTTTCATATCTTGAAGAAATAGACCTACAAACGTCCAGTATCACTTCCTTTGGTATTTGAGCACATTCTTCTTCAATTGCTATTCTCATTTCAGCAATTATTTCAGATTTCCTGCTGTAAAATTTGTCTTTTAGAAACCCCCACAAAAAGAAATCCAAGGGCGTCAAATCTGGTGATCTTGGTGGGTATTCAAATGTTCCTCTTCTTCCAATCCATTTGTTTTGTATATTTTCATCCATATAAAAAAATGTATTATTAACTATTAACATTTAAAGAGTGTATACATTATTTTGGGACACCATATATATATATATATATATATATATATATATATATATATATATATATAGTTAGGAGGATTTGATAATTATAATTAAGTAATTCATTGAGTCTGATAGAAACCTCAACAGAAAGCACTGGACGGCCGTTTCGTCCTATATTTGGGACTCATCAGCAATGCGCATCCACTGCCGAGAATTGAAACACGAACAGTTAGGTTATCAAGCAAACGTCATATCAACTGTTCAACGGACCGAAACGGCCGTCCAGTGCTTCCTGCATTCTGTTGAGGTTTCTATCAGACTCAATGAATTACTTAATTATAATTATCAAATCCTCCTTACAATTTCTATCATATGTATATCATTGCTTGATCTGGCTTCTAATGCTTCAGTTTGAGCGGCTTGGTGATAATAGTCGTGGCTCCCGGGGGCACAGTCCTATGGTTACAGAGAACTTCAGTTGAGTTCCACCACGGAATATGTGAGCGAGCGGCGCTATATTGTCTGATTTGCTACCTCTTCGTCACCGAGGCTATTGGAACAGTTGGCATAACCTAACTGTCCGCGTTTCAATTCTCGGTATTGGATGCGCACTGCTGATGAGTCCCAAATATAGGACGAAACGGCCGTCCAGTGCTTTCTGCATTCTGTTGAGGTTTGTATCAGACTCAATGAATTAATTAATTATATATGTATTGTCATCCACACACATATATATATGCGAAATTTCTAAAGAAATAGATTTTATATTAACCCGACAGGTTTTTTATCACTTTAAAAGTTATTTTTAGTGGATATTCGTATTTGAGTCGACGATTCGTTTATTTATTAAACAGTATATTTATTTATTTTTGTCTAAATATGCGTTTCCGTTCATTCCCAGGGGAAACCGTTGCGACATCTGACGAGATTTATAGCTCTCGGTCACGATAGTACTTTTATTCAAATATGGGTATCCACTAAAAATAACTTTTAAAAAAAAGCCATAAAATCTGTCGGATTAATAAACGAAAAAACATCCCTTGCTTTACAAATATTCACATATACAATATATTTGTGTATACATATTCAAATAAATTGAGTAAATAATTTTTTTTTCAAGTTTGGAACCTTTGCAAAGTATTAACGATTTTGTTAAATGCTAAATCTGTTTTTATCGTAGTTCAGCTATCCCTTCATCTTGGCAGATTTAAAAACATTTAAATAAATTGATTTTTTCCCAAATTTTAAACTTTTAGAAAATATTAACGATTTTGTTAAACTCTAAAGTTTTTGATCCCAGTTCAATTTTCTAACCGCCATTTAACCGACACACGTAATCAAATAAATTGATCTAGTGTAGCGAGTCGGGTAATTGGCCTTTTAGAATTATCTGCTGATCGGGTTTAGGCTTTTAAACAAATTCTAGGGAAACAACCGGAAGAGCTGGATTAGCCATCCCAGAATTCCAGATCAAACGGTTTTAATACTCAATTGTTTGATGTTTTGTTGTCAGCGTTGAGCACTGACTTGCCTTTCTGGTGCAGCCAGGGTGAAAAAGTGCAGATTTTTGAACTGGCATGAACCAGGAAACATTGAACAATAAACAGCCAAATATTTTGCTTTTGTCTGTTTAATATTTTTTTATGCACGCGAAAAATATTGAAAGTTGTTTGTGCGTTGTTATTTTTAAAAATTTTATCGTCATTTCAGTTTTGAGTGAAGGTCGTGGCTAGTACAAATCACCTGTTGCCACTAATTTCTAGTAAACTTATCAGTAAAGGTGTCGTAAGTGCTTACCACGCCCATTGTGATATATGGCCTATAGCTGATTTCAGTCTGAGTCACCACAGAATTCTATCGTCCCTTAGCCGCCATAGTATCCCATCTCGGTGAGTTGCCACGGGAGTGTGCAGAATTTTGTAGAGCATTGACCTGGAGGGATGTAAGATACATGAGAGAACGTACGTCTCTCATGCTTTGATCGGAAACCTCTCTCTGAAAAGGAAAAATTTGACTTCGAAAAGCAACGAGAAAAACCACTCTACTATGTTTCTCAACATTTCAGGACAATCGTAGACTGTCTGCCATCCAAGGGTATAGCGAGTCCAGTCTACCCTGCTACTTTATCCACAAGAGTTGAGAAAGAAAAGGTGGATTCGAAGTGCGAAAGTAAAGGGAACAGGAGTAATGGATAGCGGCTCGGATTGAACAATCGGAGAGCCGAGTTCGAATTCTAGTCGGATCTATTATATTCACTTACGTGTTAATACCCTTGGGAAAGATATGAATCCCCCGTCAAGTGTAAATAGAAGGAAACTCTTAATTAAAACCGGGTTGGAAAAGACTGCAACTGCGAGGCATGTGGCACCCCTACAACCCTAATGGGTCACAGAATTTGTGATCATGATTGTGATCAGACTAGGCGGAGATTTGAACTCGTTTCGCCAATAAAGATTTCTGCTCCGATAAACGTTATGGTACCACTATTACAAATGGTTCTTTTTCCGATTGAGCAGGCGTTTGGAAACCATCAGGAAAGCAAGAAGCAGCAAGGAATTTATTTCAGAGTTTACAGAGAACAGAAGCCAGTTCAGATTATGATAGATAGACATTATTCAGACTATTGTCCTCATCTTTGTCGCCATATTTATTACAACGTTTCGGTCGTTGTACGCGCTCCGGCCTTCTTCAGTTGTTGGAATGTCGAACTGAACCCTTTATTTCGCTCACTGGGGTAGACTGTTCTAGTTCTACGTGCCATGTTTAATGGATGTCAGTTAGCAGTTATATCCTGTTAATTTCCCTCTGAAAGTTCTCCGCTGCCTTAACCGGGTATTGAACTCACACTCTTTGTATCCTGTCACTGGATCTAACTAACGCCTTTATCCACTGTGCCATGTGTCCATGAGGACACTTAAAAATAAAATCCGAATAATGTAAATAATGTACATAATACCTCATCTCAGAAATATAGACAGAGATATTAACAGAGTGGGGTGGAAAAAAAGAAAGAATAAATAAATCGATATAATAAAACGTAACAGGTTGATATGAATAGATTGATTTTGGATAAATATAAAATGACTGAGAGAGATAGAACTGGAATATATATATATATATATATATATATATATATATAGACAGAGAGAGAGAGAGAGAGAGAGAGATGAACAAACTGAGGTAGAGAGACAGATAGATTGATATTTTTCATATATATATATATAAAGCTATCCGAATGTAATGAGAACGAAAATAATATATAAATTCTAACGTTCACAGCATTAATTCAAAAGAGGGCTCAATACTGATAGTAGAGCAATAATTATTTATTAGAAAGAGAGACAGAGACAGAGACAGAGAGAGAGAGAGATAGGGAGTGAACAGACTCGGGTTGATATAAAGTGACTTGAATATATATGTTTTGAACAATAAAAAATATTAAAAAATTAAAAAATTAAAATCTTCAGACACGCTGGGTTGTATATTAATATTTTTTCGTTTTTATTATTTCAGTTAGATTCCTCGATTAGTTTCGGCCAACAGGGCCATCACCAGGAGAAAAACATTTTCTGCTTGTTGAACTACAGAAATGAATGCCTTGATGGAGAAAATGAACTTTATCTGTAGTTTTAATTTGTTTTGTTTTGTTTTTTTAAATGAATTTTGGTCAGTCTTTGTGGTGGTCAATCTCTTTTAGGTTATTATTTAAGATGAGCTGGATGGATTCATGCTGCTCTGAATTCCCTTGGTGATTTTGACAGTTTTATTAGTTCCTGGATAGATAGATAGATAGATAGATAGATAGATAGATAGATAGATAGATAGATGACTTCTAACAAAGACTGAAAAGATGCACATTTTATTGTTGTTGCTGTTGTTGTTATTATTATTAGGGAGTCCAATATATTTATCTTATATCTTATATCTGGGAGAAATTAAGAAAAGACAATTTCATGCCTTCCTCAAGGGCATTTGTGCAAAAGTGAACGAGACTGTCTCGGCGGCTAATTGAATTCCGCTTTAAGCTAACCGCAATATCCGTATAGATCTGCGAATGTGCATTTTGTGTTATTTCCATTAAATACGAGGTTCTGTAAGATTTCACTTCAACCATTGCTTTTTGCTAGTCTGGCTTCGCCCTAAACTGAGACGGGTGGAAATACTTGGAAATTCGTTTAAAAACTAAATCAAATTACAATGCATTATTCTTCCAACGCCTGACTTTTGTCTCAACCATTTATAAGTTAATAGCTTTCGACACTGTAAATAAAACATAGTTAAGAATCCGTCGCACTGGGAAATGTTTTTTGTTTTTTAGTCGATTCCCTTATCTGGTCTACGCATGTTTTTGGATAAGCTAACTTTCTTTTTTTAGCTGATGTTTGAACACTGACTCAAAATATCAAGTCCATTTTTACTGGTTAGTTCCAAATTTTGATGTACAAAACATGAGTATTTCTGTTTAAAAAAAAATGACTATTCTTGTTTTAGTATTTACATTAGTCGGACTATTGTCCTCATCTTTGTCGCCATATTTGTCACAACGTTTCGGCTGTTGTACGCTCCGGCCTTCTTCAGGTGGTTGGAATTTCGAACCGAACCCTTTATTTCGATCACTGGGGTAGACTGTTCAATATGAGTACTGGTAAAAAATGGTTGCTGAAAAATTAGGTTTATAATACTCAGAAATTCATACCCAGATGCCCTCAAGGACACATGGTACAGTGGATAAAGGTGTTGGTTAGATCCAGTGACAGACCCAAAGAGTGTGAGTTCAATACCCGGTTAAGGCAGTGGAGAACTTTCAGAGGGAAAATTAGCAGGAGATAACTGATAACTGACATCCATCAAACATGGCTCGTGGAACTAGAACAGTCTACCCCAGTGATCGAAATAAAGGGTTCGGTTCGAAATTCCAACCACCTGAAGAAGGCCGGAGCGTACAACGGCCGAAACGTTGTGACAAATATGGCGACAAAGATGAGGACAATAGTCCGACTAATGTAAATACTGTACATAATACCTCATCTCAGAAATATAGACAGATTCTTGTTTTAGTTTGTATCATTTCATACCATGCAAGGCAATAAAGCCACTAAGACACAAAAGAAAGATATAGAAAAACATAAACATTATTAAAACGCGAAAACAATGGAAGAGTAATCAGGAAGACAGTAGATAACGATTGACATTGCATTTAAATGTTTGAAGATCAAATTTGATTGGAAACATTGGGCCGGAAGAAAGTTCTACAAGCGAGAAGTATGAAAAAAGAAACTGTTAGCATAGAACTTACGGTAACATCTAAGCAATTCAACTGTAAATTGATGAAAATTTATTGCTAATCTAATACTGTGCTTAAATTCATAAGGTCTAGTTACCATAGTGGAGAGCTTATTTACCTTGGCCTCCCCACAAGGCCGTTTTTATTTACGTGGGGAGATTCCGAGCCCGTAACTTGGGAAAAATTGCCTGTAGACCCCGCATACACGGGGTCGGCCTTGTCTACCTCCCCAGGCATAGCCTCGTCTGGGTTCCTCTTTGCCTGAAGGCAGCGTGTTCGACGTCAGCCCGAAACGCTTGAAACGGCAGATCTGGACTGAGTCTAAAAGGCAGATCTGGACTGAGTCTAAAAGGCAGATCTGGACTGAGTCTGAAGTCAGATCTGGACTGAGCCATAGTGGAGAGCTTACCATGAATGTATTTGTTGAAAAGACACGGGAAGGCGACTTTACGGAGGTGGTAACAAATTCCTATATTCACATTAATTGTAAATGCCTCCTGAAAAACAAATCCGAGACTGTTATTGAATTCCTCGAACACCAGTTTTTTTTTATACTATTATAATGCATGATGGGCGCGTGGCCGAATGGTTAGAAAGTTTTTCTTTTTGTGTTTGTTTATTATTTCACCCCGACAAATATAGCCATCTCTTCTAATCCCAACAGTTTCTTATCTCGCACCTCCCGTAAGGAGAACTCCCTTCCTATTACTTGCTTCCCTGATAACTCTAATCTTCAAATGTAATGTCAATCGACATCTTCTGATGTCTTGACCTTGATCCCTGTACTTCTCTTTATCCTTTTCCCAAACACTCCTCTTTACTCCCACTCTCACTCTCTGTAACCCTCCCGTGCTAGTGGTACTCCCGCCTTGCTTGGAGTGATTTGCTCAAAAAAACAAACACTCCAAGCAAGACCGGAATGCCCCTAGTACGAAGGGGTTCGCAGAGAGTGAAGGAGCGAGAAAAGACTGGTTAATAAGGAGGACCGCTGACAGGATAAAAGCTGAATGGCGTTCAAGAAGACACAAAATGGTGATGGACGTTGTATTTAAATTTTTTAAGTTTGCAGTTATCAGTAAGGAAACGGAAGCGAGTTCCACAGGTGGGAAGTTCGGGAAAATAAACAGTTGGAGTAGAGGTAGCGGTTAAACTTAACTAATTTAACTGTAAAAGGGATGTCAATCTAGTAGCACGCTTAAATTTATGCAGGCCGGGCACCAGGGAAAAAGGTCGTCAGAGCAGTTGCTATGAAAATATTTGTAGAAAAGACAAAGGGAAGCCACGTCACGTCGGTGAGAAAGTGACTGAGGTCGAGATGCCTGGGCAGGATCGATTACATTGCCACTGGTACGCAATAGAGTTACGGAGAATGAAATTGAAAGGGAATACTGGGAATGCAGCGGATTGAAGAAAAGACAAAAGGGGGTTCAAGAAGACAAAAGATGACGAATGACGCTGCACTTGAATTTTTTAAGATTGTAGTTATCAGCGAAGCAAGCAAACAGAAGAGCGTCCCACAGTCGGGAAGTGCGAGAAAAGAAACTGTTGGTGTAGAAGTAGTGGTTTCATTTAGCTATTTCAGCAGTAAGAAACTGGCATTAAAATATTTGTAAAAAAAAGACAGGGGGAAGCCACTTCAAGTCGTTGAGAAAGTGACTGATCGATTACATTACAGATCCTTTTTTAGATTTTGTCAAGAATCTCCAGAGGAACAGCAGAGGCACCAGACCAGATATGGCAACAGTATTCAATACACGGAAGAATGGTAGATTTATAAATGTGAAAGATGGACTCTGATGAGAAAAACCTTCTGGCACAACACAGTGACCCAACTTTCCTTGCAGTAGATGCAGCTATTGATTCGATGCAGTCGTTTCACTTCAAGTCAAAGCGTGAATCGAAGACGGCGTAGTGTGTTACTCTTCATGAGTCTAGCATCAGCCATGCTGATGACGGGCAGGAATATTTCTCTAGGGTGGTTAAATGGGAGCAGTTTCGTTTTGGAGACATTAAAATTTACCAACCATTTCCTGACTCAGTTAACCACATGTTGTAGGTCCTTTTCAAGATCAACGGCCAGGTTAACTTTATTAGCTCTGACAGATTTGTTATTGAGACGGGATTAAATGTGCAGGATGGACTCTGACGAGAAAAAACCTTCTGGCACGGCACAGTGACCCCAGCTTTCGTTGTAACAGACGCAGCTATTATTCCGACATGGTCGCACCACTTGATTTTTGCTTTCTGGCAATGAGACTCGAGCCGATTCCAGTATGCTGCACCTGAAAACCATACCACGAGTTGTGTAAACGGATCTCTTTGAAATGCCGATACTTGTCCTAGCACGATATCACAAGCCACCGTGACTGAGAGTTTGAGCGTACTGCCCTTGCTCAAACTGTTGATCACGCCAGATTATGCGCTCTCTCTCCCAAAGACTGTAACTAACGTCCGCTCTGCATAATTCCGGTAGAAATCACAAGTGGACTCTGGGGTTGTTGAACAAACAGGAATGTGCCTGATCAGACGTCTGCAAACAGAGATTGGTTAGTCACCCCAGACTTCCATCGTCCCTTAACCGCCATAGTATCCAATGTAGGTCAGTTAACACGGGAGTGTGCGGAATTTTGCAGAGTATTGAACTGGAAGGCTGTATTACGTATTAAAGAACGTAACAAGATAGATATAATAGAAAACTTCTCTCTAGCCTTGAGCGGAAACCAGGACTCTAGAAGGAAAAAACTCAGTTCCAAGCCGTAGAAGCCACTATACTATCTTTCTCGGTATTTCAGGCCAATTGTGGACTATAACTTTTATACTATAAAATATTTAAAATATCGCAGAAATGCTTTTTTTAACATAGCGGTAGCTGTTTATTTAAGGTGTTGACGTGTTTCGTAGCGTGATGACGGGTGTTTATCTAAAAAAAATTTCTGCCGTGGGAGAGGGGGTTATTTGTAAAAAGACTATAACGTGGGGAACTTTTTTATATAATCTTTAAGTACTCGGTAATCTTAATTCAGAAAAATTTTCTCCTTTATTTAATTATTTTTTTAATTTTAGATACTTTGGCTTTAAATTTACTGTTGTTATCTCTCTTATTTTCTGATAATGTAGCATATGAACAAATGCACCTGCAAAAATCGGCACGTTTATACATATACAAAGAAATTCATTATTCTTTTAAAAATATTGGTGTTGGTTAGGTTTGGTTTGTTGCGTTTTACGGCCTATCAACCTCATTGGGTTATTTAATGCCGACAACTTTTCTTTTCTGATAATATTTTGTTTTGCCAAAAATCTATTTCTGGTAATATTTTTTCCTCAAAAATATATAGCTGGTAATATTATTTTAAAACATGTATTGCTGTTAATTTTTTTTTTTCAAAAACGTATTGCTGGTAACAGTTTTTTTCAAAAATATATTGCCGGTAACAGTTTTTTTTTATTCAAAAATTTATTTAAGGTAATAATTTTTTACAATGTATATCTGGTATTAAAACTTATTTTTACACTTTTATAATGCTTTTTACCTCACTTTGAGGGGTTAACTATTTGCTCATAGCTGGGACCCTAACAGGTGCTACCGCCCCGGGTCAGGGTGTACCTGGGAACACCAGCAATTAAGAGGTGGTTCCACGCTCCTCAAATCCTCCTGATCAGAGGCCTTGCTGTTGGACGTAGTTTATCGTCTTACCCAGGACGCGGATGCAGTTTATCGTCATACTCAGGACAAATATTGGTGTTGGATAAATTGTACTAAGCTTTTCCATTTACCATTAATAAGTATAGTTTTTACATAATGATAATATATAAAAGTTCAATAATTAATACAGAATTTTAAAAGATTTAAAACTTAATAAAATATACTAATTAAGATTTAAAATAAAAGATAACAATTCTTATAAAAGTTAATTATTCATCGAAATGTTTTCCTTCAGATATATTAAAATATCTTATTTATAAAATAAATTAAAATTAAATTTATTTAATTAGAAAATTAAATAAAGTTTTATTGCGTTTTTTAATTCCCGATTCAGAGTATATTTTTGGTAAATGTTGTTTCCGTTTTACAAAAAAAAAAAAAAATAGTGATTTAAATTCTCCAAGGAGTTCTACGCTTTAACTAATACAAATATTAAGAGGGTGAAAATTTAATTTCTTGAAATTTCATAAATTTAAGTAATTGGTGGGGGCAACAGATGTAAAAAATATTTTTACCAAGATTTTCTAAAAAAGAAAATTTCTAAAATAATTTATTTTCTTTTTTGAATAAGTCCTGAAAGTTTCCTTAAAATCCGAAAATTATTTGATTTTTGCAAGAATTTCCAAATCAATGTGTTTTTTACCACAAAAAAAAGACTCTAAAATTTCCTATATTAATCTTTTAGCCAAAATTTCGAACGTGCTTGGAAGGATTAAATATTTAATTAAATAATAAAAGAAATACTTTGGTCTTTCCTCTTAATAATAACATAAATATTTTGGCGATAAAACTTTGTTTTTATCAAGTTTGTGGTATTTTTTCATCATGGTATGCTCTTTTTTTCAGCGAATTATTGGAGATACATAGTTTATAGTAATAAGAAATTATGTCGCATTTAATATATCCATTTATTTTAATTTATTTTTTTAATTTAAAGATGACGTGGTTAGTTGTTGGCTTAAGTAAATATATTTTAATACAGTGTAACCCGGATATAAGAGAGTTGTCGGGACCGGAGAAGAAGTCTCTTATATCCGGATTTTCTCTTATATCCGGGTTTGGTCTATTTTGTTTTATTAACACAGGCTCTAATTTGGGACCAGATACAATCTCTCTTATATCCAGGTTTCTCTTATATCCGGGTCTCTTATATCCGGGTTACACTGTATATATACATTAACACAGGTTCTAATTTGGGACCAGAGAAGGTCTCTCTTATATCCGGGTCTCTTATATCCGGGTTACACTGTATAACGATATCTATTTCGTTGTACAGTGTAACCCGGATATAAGAGACCCTGATATAAGAGAAAGACTGATATAAGATAGATTTTCACTGGTCCCAAATTAGAGCCTGTGTTAATAAAACAAAACAGACCAAACCCGGATATAAGAGAAACCCGGATATAAGAGATGTCTTCCCGCCAACTCTCTTATATCCGGGTTACACTGTATTATTCGTCAGTATGATACCGGATTAGTGATTGCTAATATGTGGCCAAGATCTGCCTGGCTAGTTAAACTCTGACGAAAACTCTTATCAGTTGCAGACATAGAGCTTCCGCAAACGTTAGCCTATGTTCCCGTGTTTTCAACATTCTTTTTTTCTTCTATTTTCTATTTTTCTTTGTAATGACCGAACGTCTTTCTTATCCGTTTGCGGTTATCAGTTTTATGGCGGCGTCTATTTCACGAGCTCCGAAAGCGACTCTAATCAAATTGGACGATCTCAGTGACGATGAACGCTGTCGCCCGTTTTGTCTTTTGCTTCCTGGGGTTTTCTTGACGTCGATTCGGTCCTACAACCAACCAAACAGTTTCTTTTATTCTCCTGCTGGTAGAGCCTCGAGTGCCTCTGGAGGGGTCAGCTAAGTACTTAATCCCGTGGCCGATAATAAAGTCACTGGAAAAAATGTTTTAGACAAAGTGTCACAATTTGGGTTAGAAAAAAATAAGTTACAATTTACATGTTTTTAATTTATGCTTTTAATTCCTATGTTAAATATTTATGTTTATACTAGCTTAAAAGGCGCCTTATCGGACGGCATTTAAGCTAGCTCCTGCGGGTTGGGCCTTCATCACAATAGGTACGAGGCAGGAGATGCGATAGCGAAAAATAAACTATAGAAGAAGTCAAAATTGATCGCTGGTTTTAAGCATCGCATTAATATTTAAGCTTTCCTTTTTTTAAAAGTTCAACGATAATTCTTCTGTCGCCACTTAATGTTTGTTTACAGTTTGATGTACGTAGGTTCTTACTTTCCGTACAAACAATCATTTTCATTTCATGGGTGACTTTCGCTGGATTTCTTAATTAATTTAGATTATTCCCAAATTTATTTCCAAGTAATAAAAATTGTTATCATATAAAAAGATTTTTCGCAAAAAATCTCGTAAAAAAATCGCCCAAAACAATCGCAGTAATGAAAACTTGAGAATTTCAGGACTGCGAGTCCGGATCCGGCCTGGAATGTTTTTAATTTGCTCACAAATTCGGCCTGATTCCAAAATGGTATGATATGTTTGGCTACTTCCTCTAGGAGTAAAATTGAAAAGGTGTGACACAATGACACACTGACATTCGCATTTAATATATAGATGTATATTCAGTGTTTTTAATGCTAATGATTAAAACGAATATTGCGGGGACACCACGATGAAATTCTTGTAGCTGCACATAGCGTCGACGAATCTTCTTTTGCCAACAGCATCCAGCTGAATACTGCTGCTCTAGGTTGATATTGCCCCATATATACAAAGATTGGATCTTGCCAAGATTAGTGAACCCACTCACGGCAGGGTTTAATATTTAAACTTTCCTTTTAAAGGTTCAACGAAATAGATGATTTTATGTCCGGTTATCATAAATTAATTGTGACTTTTTTGCCTGGGACATTTTTCCTAGCGAAAATTGTGACTTTTTCATGCGACTTTATTTTAGGCCACGTTTATATTTTCGTGGCCGCAATAAAAAAGAAAGTCACAGAAAAAGTCACAATTTTCACTAGGAAAAAAGTCACAGAAAATGTCACAATTAATTTATATGTTTATAATTTATATTAAATATTTATATTTACATGTATATCCAGTGTTTTTTATGCTGATGGCTGAGACGGATATTGCAGGGGACACCACGATGACATTCTGCCACAGCCTTATGGTCCTCTCATCGAGCAGCACACAAGTTGCGAAGGCGTTCTTATAGCTGCACATAGTGTCGACGAAGTCTTCTTTTACCAACAGCATCCAGCTGAATACTGCTGCTCTAGGTTGATATTGCCCCATATATACAAAGACTGGATCTTGCCAAGATTAGCGAACCCATTCACGGCAGGGTTTGTTATTCTTTACAAGAAGATGATTGGGTCCGTTATTCTTTAAAGTCTTTATTATGGGAACAATCGGGTTCGCTGTTCGAGACATGAACATTTTGGTACAAGCAACTTTAAAGTTCAATAGCTTTTTTCATTTGCTGGTTTTAATTTATTAATTCAGATATCCAGAAACCCTCAAGACGGATAGATCTACGTTCACGGAGGTTGTGAAGCCATTACTTGGTGAGGATAGCTTACCAGTGATTGACTGGATAAAGAACAAATCACTTATTCGACGGGAATCAAAATGTGAATCATATAAGTCATTTATGAATTGGACAAAGTGCAGTGCGTCTTTGGACTCTAATATGGCAGTGCCAAATGAAAGACAAGACAAAGGAAATGTAACAATAAGACTTATTTTTTGCTAAATCAAAAGTGAAATTACAGCAGTGGATTCATATCATATATTATTGGTGTAAATATTTTTAACCATTAGATCTCGGTCCCATCCTTTCACTATCGAAACGGCTAAATGTAGCCATCTCTTCTACTCCAGCAGCTTCTTATCTCGCACCTCCCATCAGTGGAACTCCCTTCCTATCACTCGCCTCCCTGATAGCTATAATCTTCAAATATTCAAATGTAATGTCAATCGACATCTTCTGATGCCTTGACCTTGATCCCCATCTCTTTATCCTTTTCCCAAACACTCCTCTTTACTCTTACTCTCATTCTCTGTAACCCCTTGCGTGCTAGTGGCACTCCCACCAAGCAAGGCGGGAATGCCACTAGTACGAAGGGGGTTCGCAGAGAGTGAATGTGCGAGAAAAGACTGGATATACGGAGGGCCGACGGCAGGATAAAAGCTGAATGGCGTTCAAGAAGACACAAAATGGTGATTGACGTTGCATTTAAATTTTTTAAGTTTGTAGTTACCAGGGAAGCAAGGGAACGGAAGAGAGTTCCACAGGTGGGAAGTGCGGGAAAATAAACTGTTGGAGTAGAGGTAGCGGTTAAATTTAACTAATTTAACTGTAAAAAGAAATGTCAATCTAGTAGCACGCTTAAACTTACGCAGTCCGGGCACCAGGGGAAAAGGTCGTCAGAGCAGTTGCGATGAATATATTTGTAGAAAAGACAAATGGAAGCCACGTCACGTCGGTGAGAAAGTGACTACGGTCGAGATGCCTGGTCAGGATCGATTACATTGTAAATCATTCTTTGGATTTAGTCAGGAAACTCGAGATGAATAGCAGGAGTACCAAACCAGATATGGCACCAGTTTTCAATACACGGACGAATGATAGGTTTCAAAACGTGCAAGTTGGACTCTAACGAGAAAAACCTTCTGGCACGACATGGTGACCCAAATTTCCTTGCAGTAGATGCAGCTATTGATTCGATGTAGTCGTTCCACTTCAAGTCAGTTGAAAGCGTGAAGCCAAGAAGGCAGTGTGTTCCTCTCCATGAATCTAGCATCAACCATGCTGATGGTCGGCAGGGAAGTTTCTCTGTGGCGGATTAAATGGGAGCCGTTTCGTTTTAGGAGGCATTCAAATTTACGAGCCGTTTCCTGCTGCCCCAGTTATCCACCGATTGTATGTCCTTTTCAAGAGCAGCGGCCAGGTTAACTTTGTCAGCCCTGGCGGATTTTCTATAGAGACGGGGATAAATGGTAGTATAACCTGTATAAATGCCTACTTGGGAACTGATGACATCCAGAGGATCATTGATGAAGATCAGAAACAGCGTAGGACCCATGACAGAGCCTAGGGAGACACTCGCGTTCGTATGAAAGGATCTGGAAGCGATCCCGTTCAAAACGACCTTCATTTCACGATTTCATAGGAACCATTGGATAAAGTCAAACACTCGTCCAGTAATACTGTAGTCCTGGAACGTAAGATAAAAGTTCAAATCGAGGAATCGTTCTTTTCAAACAAACCAAAACACCATCGAGGAAGGGCCCCTAAGAGTCAGGTCTGGGGTTTTTTTTTTGGCGAGGGGGGGGGGCTTGGTAGATATTAGTACATCATCAGCATTTGGGTATATCGAAACAGATGAGCGTAGAGATCAAAAGACACTTCTGCCAATAATCGAAAAAGTGGTGAGACATTCATCAGATATTCACAGCGATGAATGGCTTGCAGAGATATAGCTCAGTCAGTCAGTCAGTTATGTGCCATGTGTGATGCACGCTTAGGCGATCATGTATCGAAAGATACATGACTGACGAGGCATATTTTTTTCTCGCACTAGGTTGCCATTTCTTTCTGCGGTAGACCAGTTGCCATAAAAGAACCCGGTCTGTTCTACTATTTAACCATAGCTGGGGGGAGAAGAAGAGGATTCATACCTTTCCCAAGAGTCAGTTATGTGCCATGCGTGATACACAATTAGACGATCATGTATCTTTCGATACATAACTGATGAGGCAGATTTTTTTTCCTGCAGTAGGTTGCCATTTCTTTCTGCGGTAGACCAGTTGCCATTCAAAGCTATAGAACCCAGTCTGTCCTGCTATTTACCCGTAGCTGGAGGGAGAAGATAAGGATTCATACATTTTCCAAGGATATTAGCACGTAAGTGAATGTAATAGATTCGACTGAAATTCGAACTCGGCTCTCCAATTCCTCAATCAGTTACACGCTTAGGCAATCATGTATCTTTCGATACATGACTCTCGAGGCAGATTTTTCCCGCAGTAGGTTGCCATTTCTTTCTGCGGTGGACCAGTTGCTATCCAAGGCTATAGAGCCCGGTCTGTTCTGCTATTTACCCATAGCTGGGGGAGAAGAAGAGGATTGATTCCAAGGGTATTAGCACGTAAGTTAATGTAATGGATTCGACAGTAATTCGAACCCGACTCTCCGATTCCTCAATCCGAACCGCTATCCATTACTCCACAGTATAGCTAATGATCCAAACTACCAGCACAGAACTGTCAACGACTCTTTGCACTTCGTTTTCCCGCAGACAGGCATTCACACACACCATATCGAATAATACTGGGGAAAGCTTATAACTGCAATTAAAAACATGCTTAGGATGCAGACGCAATTTTCTACCAGGTTATTTAGATCGATTCATGTGAATGGAACTTTTGTGGTGTCAGCAATACTGGTGTCAGACTTCTTCAAATATCACTCGTACTAATAGTACTTGGCCGATGATACTCGCTCGAATAGTAATCAGTATAGTGATCCGAATAGAGAAATAGTATAGCGAATAGAGTAGAGGATAGCGGTCCATGGAGTAACAGAGGATAGACTAGATATAGAGATCACTTAGACGTTACGCGACTTCCTACTTATGCGTTTCCTCTATGGTCACGTGGTCTACTTAATTCAATAATGGGATCGTATGTGTTTGCTCACTGGCGATCTATGTTCAAACTCAAGTTTCGGCAGCGACACTTTATTCCTATATAACAGGAACGAAATACGGTTAACATGTTATTGAGGTCCTGAAAACACCATACAATGTCCTTTTAATAACTAAGTTATTTTAATTGTTGTTTTTTTTTCATTGTTATTTTAAGAGTCCATTTATATTTCCAACATAGCTTTTAATAAATAGAATATATTTTGTCAAAGGTTTGCTATTCTATACATGTGGATAATTGGGTTCGCTGTTCTTGACATGAAAATGTTGTGTTCGCTAATCTTGACATGAAAATGTTGTGTTCGCTGTTCTTGACATGAAAATGTTGTGTTCGCTGATCTTGACATGAAAATGTTGTGTTCGCTGTTCTTGACATGAAAATGTTGTGTTCGCTGATCTTGACATGAAAATGTTGTGTTCGCTGTTCTTGACATGAAAATGTTGTGTTCGCTGATCTTGACATGAAAATGTTGTGTTCGCTGTTCTTGACATGAAAATGTTGTGTTCGCTGATCTTGACAAGATCTAAAGATCTAATGTTGTTGTTCTGTTATATAATCTTTAAGCAATTTTTAATTAATTTACCAAGTTGCAAAAACTAGATTAACTAAAAATTAGAAGGGACACACAATGGCTAAACATCTGGTTCATTTTTATTCTTTAATAACCTGAAAAATTATATCTTTTGGTGAAATATATGTATGACATTGTGTATTTTGATTTCCTTCTTTCTCTTGCAGAAGAAAATCTGTATTCTTTTAAAAGAAAGAAATCTATAGAAAGTAGCAAATGCACCAGGCGGGTAGTCTAGTACACATGAAATCCAAGTTAAGTCCCACAAAGTAAAAGGTGAAATGTATATTGTATAAACAAAAACAGAAAAGAATTCCACAACCACTTTTGAGGCTGGCCCCTGACCACCAGCGATAAGCGAGCTAGAAATTCTCGGAGGTGGCCCTCTTCTGCAAAGAGGTCTTGCCTGATAGTGGCTCGCTGACAGATTGGAAAGAGGCACTCGTCATAAGAATAAGGTCAAATGCCAAACATTTACCGTCCTTACTTGTGTATAATACGAGAGATTTTGGACGAAAATTAAAACCAAAAAAATGGGGTCGCATTACATACACAAGTAGGGGCTATCAGAAATGTTTAAGATTTAAAAACCAACTTATTTGAAACAGCAAAACTGCAAATGCACTCAGCACCATAGATAATAAACGACAAAAACGACAGGTGTTGATAATTACTGTTTGCAAAAAGGATTTGCTATCAAAGCAATATTTGTTTCTCCCTTAATGATGGCAATATTTGTTTCTCCCTTAATGATGGCAATATTTATTTCTTCCTTAAGGATGGCATTATTTATTTCTCCCTTTATGATGGCAATATTTGTTTCTTCCTTAAGGATGGCAATATTTAAATTCTTCCTTAAGTATGGCAATCTTTGTTTCTCCCTTAAAGATGGCAATATTTGTTTCTTCCTTAAGAATGACAATATTTGTTTCTCCCTCCAGGATGGCAATATTTATTTCTCCCTTCAAGATGGCAATATTTGTTTCTTCCTTAAGGATGGAAATATTTGTTTCTCCCTTAAGGATGGCAATATTTCTTTCTTCCTTAAAGATGGCATTATTTGCTTCTCCTTTATGATGGCAATATTTGTTTCTTCCTTAATAATGGCGATATTTCTTTCCCCCTTAATGATGGCAATATTTGTTTCTTCCTTGAAGATGGCATTATTTGTTTCTCCCTTAATGATGGCATTATTTGCTTCTCCCTTAAAGATGGCAATCATTGTTTCTTCCTTAAGGATGGCAATATTTGTTTCTCCCTCAAGGATGGCAATCTTTGTTTCTTCCTTAAGGATGGCAATATTTATTTCTACTTTAAGGATGGCATTATTTGCTTCTCCCTTAAGGATGGCAATATTTGTTTCTCCCTTAATGATGGCATTATTTATTTCTTCCTCAAGGATGGCAATCTTTGTTTAATCCTTAAGGATGGCAATATTTAATTTTTCCTTAATGATGTCAATATTTGTGTCTCCCTTAAGGTTGGCAATATTTGTTTTCTTTTCATTCCTAATGAAAGACAATTTTATTTTTTACTTCATAGTTTATTAATATCGATATATAATAAAATGATGTCAAATAGATAATTATGGTAGATTCATTCCGTCAGTTATGTGCTATGTGATACACGCTTAGACGATCATGTATCTTTCGATGCATGCCTGACGAGGCAGATTTTTTTCCGTCATTAGGTTGCCATCCAGGAACCCGGTCTGTCCTGCTATTTACACATAACTGATGGGAGAAGAAGAGGATTCATGCCTTTACCAAGGGTATTAGCACGTAAGTGAATATAATGGATTTGACTTGAATTCGAACTCGGCTCTCCGATTCCTCAATCCGAGCAGCTACTTCACTGGCTGTAGTACGGGGTCGTATTATACTCAAACTCAAGGGTGAAATTTATCTCCTGTTTTTAGTTTCAGAAACGCTGGGTAGTTTTATACAAAAGTCGTATTATACACAGGAAAATACGGTACTGCTTCGATCGACAAAATATGTGTGTCTGTCTGTTTTTCTGTATGTATCTGTGTGTGTGTATGTGTGTGTGTGTGTGCGTGTGTGTGTGTGTGTGTGTGACTGTTTCTCTGTATGCGTCTCCGTATGTGAAGAGGGAGGTCGTGTTAAGTACTTCGGTCCTGAAGGAACGTGTTACTTGTCAACACAATAAAACTTAAAAACATAAAATCTTTTCTTTCTTATTTCGTTTTCTTACTTTTTCTCTTTTTTCTTTTTTGTCATTTCTTTCTTTCATTCATATCTTGTTCAATTCTTTCTTTTTCATTTCCTTCCTTCTTTCTTTTTGCTTGAATACGAGACGCTACCCAACAAAGCTATAAGCTTGGACACCATAAGTAACTAAATTGCTTCCTCCCTCACGCACACTTTCTCGCTCTTTATTTTAAAAGTGAAAACATTTTTTTTAAATCAGCCTTCTTTTAGTCCAAATAAGCGCTTAAAATTGTGATATAAAACAATTAAAAATTTTAAATTTAATGAAAAAGCCCATTTTTAAATTAACGTGTAGGTACCGGCAATAATTCGCTAAAAAACAGTATAGCATGAAAAGGCCCCAAATTTAAAAACAAAGGTTTAATCTCAAAATGTTTAGGAAAGAACAAAGTGTTTTATTTTTTTAATTATTAAAAAAAATAATTTGCCGCCTTTGTAACACGTTCTAAATTTGGCTAAAAATCTGTTGTTTTTTTTGTTTTGTTTTTTGTCAACTTTGTAAGACTTGTGGTAATGGACATTTTTAGTGTAGCAGTTTCAATTTGGAAATTCTTATAAAAATCAAATAATCATCTGATTTTAATGAAACTTTCAGGACTTATTCAAAACTGAAGAATTTATTTTTAAATTTTTTATCTTTAGAAAATCTTGGTATAAATATTTTTTTACATCTGTTACCCACCCCCATAACTTAACTTTATGAAACTTTCTAGAATTTCAAATAGTTCACAAATTGTTTTATATTAATTATAAGCAGAACTCCTTGGAGAAAGTAAATCATCATTTTTTTTTTCACAACTACTCCCAACTTTCTAAAAATCTACTTCAAATCGTAAAATTAAAACTCCAATAAAATTATCCAGTTATCTAATTAAATAGGCTTTTATTTATTTTTATAAATAATATACATTTTTTTTTCGATGAATAATTAATTTTTACAAGAATTGTTTACATTTTTCTTTAATTTTTCAAGAATTGTTTTCACTTTCCTTTAAGTTTAAAAATGTTTTAAAATTCTTCCAAACAGAGTACGAAGTGGGTTATCAAGTTATTTATTGAAGATTGTATTTACTAAGCGAAAACTAAAATGTTAATACAAATCATGTTACCAAAACTTTTTACTATAATTAAAGATATTTATTTGTGCGTCAAAATGTTATATTTTTTTTAGTATAGTGTATCCTAAGTGATATTATGGTTAAAAGGTCACGTGTTTCAAGGCTTGTTCTCCTTAGAGAAAACTCCTTGACATAAAAAAAGGTTTTCGGCTGCGAGCAATACTTTCATTTCACTTCCGTTTTTCATTGTCCCTGCTTTTCAAAAGACTTCTTTTTAAATCTTGAAGGGATGATTTCTAAAGTTTTTTTTTCCTATTTCACTAAATATTTTTAATTTTGCTGTGTATTCATCTTACTTTATAGTGTTTATACTTTCGTAGTGTGTGTTAAGCGTAATTTGTTTATTTATTAGCTTTTTTACTTAGTTAAGAAAAATAATTTTGTTTTTAGTTTATTTTAAAACTGCGAGTGAAATAAAATAACTTTAACAATTCATAACCATCAAGGTATAGCAATTAATAACAAAGAATATAAATATATTATTTCATTTAGTTAAAAATTTTATAACTGAAAGTGAGTTTATAATTTAATTTTTAATTTAATAACTGAGATAATATAATTAAAATTATTATATTATCTTGGTTATCAATTTAAAACTTTAATAGTTGAGAGTGAGATAGTTATTAAATTATCTCACTCTCAGTTATTAAATTAAAAATTAAATTGAAATAATAAAAGTATTTCATTTATCAATTTAAACAATTAATAACTGAGTGAGATAATTTAATTATTAATATAATAATAATATTGTTAATTATTATCTCAGTTATTAAATTAAAAATGCAATAACTTAATGTAATATTAATAATTAATAATATTATTTATCATTATCTTAGCTATTAAATAATGAAATACCATTATAAAGGTAACTAAATAATGTAAGAAATTTTTATAGTATTTTTAATTATTATAAGAAACAAGAAAAACATTCTTGCTTAGAATTTATAAAATTATGTCAATTCTGGTGCACCATACTAAACCTATCAACACATTCAGCTATCAAATTATCAAATAACAAGACCCCGAGGTCAAAAAATGTTTGTCTAGAAAAGTTTATGCTATAAGTAATATTTGTTTCAGAACTGGTTAACTTCAATTTTGCTAATTATACGAAAGTAACGTTTCAGAAATGTAGATTTTATTTTAGCGGGATTTTCAAAAACGAAAAAATAAGTTTTCCTAAAAAAGTTAAAAATGGCCGTTTCGATTGTTTGTTTTTTTCGGAAGAATCGACTAAAAATCATAAAAAAATTTATTTGAAATACTCCACAGTATTTTTTTTCTGGAATTAAAAAAATTAATATTCTAGCATTCAATTGAAGCTGGGGGAAAGCTTGAAAATGAATTTTTTCTTTATGAAAAATACATTTAAACCTTAGGTATACCAAATTTTTGGAGGTACCTAAATAAGTGTCTTTCTGGTTGTAAGTCTCCCATTTTAATTTCAGTTACTTTTTGTCTCAACTCAATCAAAATTCTACGACTATTTATAAGCAACGTGGACTGTAAGTCAATAATAATTTTCCAACAAAACTGGAATTTAAACAAAGGATGATAATTAAATTTTAAAAGTCACTGAAATTATTATAAAAGAGGCACCAATAAAATTAATTATAATTGAGAATATATACTATTTACATTATTCGGACTATTGTCCTCATCTTTGTCACCATATTTATTACAACGTTTCGGTCATTGTACGCTCCGGCCTTCTTCAGGTGGTTGTAATGTCGAACTGAACCCTTTATTTCACTCACTGATTTCGAGGTCGGCCGTAGGTATTTTGAAGCGTCGGTACGCTTCCCACATCCAAGTTTGTTAAACAGGCTAAGACCGCACGTGGAGTGACACCACGCCAATGACCCGACATGAGTTCTCTTGATGGTCTTCCTCCCTCTGCCTCCTACAATCGACGCTACCACGCCTGTCCCTCACGTATGAGAAAACGAATAAGAAAAAGAAACCATCTTTCGTTGATGTCATGTATGAAGTGGCGTTGGGGTTCGAGGACTTGAAGCCAGTGACGACACGGAACGCAACATTGCTTCATATTATTTTTTTTCTCTCTGAAGAAATGGTCCAGCAATCACTGCCATATCTCGGAGATTACACATTGCATTTCCGATCAGCATTCTTTTTCTTATTTTTGTTGTTATTTTTTTTTTTTTTTTTGTTTTTGTTTGTTTCTAACGAAATTTTCATTTCTTTTGATAATTTGCTTAGTTTCCGGAAGACATTTTCCCTATTCCTATCCTTTTCAGATTTCTTTGTCACATTTTCTTTTGTCTCATTCAATGGGTAAATTTCTGTACCTGCTTGATTTTGACATCCCCAGTGTGTAGCTGATACCTTGGGATGCCTCTTTTGCTGACGACTATGGATTTTGTTAATAGTTGATCCCTTTCTTCCCTTTCTATTAAAATCTTACTTTCGTTTTCAGAAAGGGGTCGTAATTGCTACAGTGATGAACACACCTCAAGATAACCTTGTTCCTGGTTTTTCTCTCTGATTGATAGTCTAAATTATGTGAAGAGTGGAGGCTACAAACAATGTTCTCTAGACAAAAACAAAGTTGTCTATATTCAGATACTTGAGTATCGATCACTATGATAGACGACTTTACAACACATACTTTTTTAAAGTTTAATCGATTGGTCCATTTTTGCCTGCCTTTCTTTTATCGACAAATGAAAAGAAACACGCTGTTATTTATGTCGAGGTGCAGTTGAACAGATGGTTTTAATTTGCCAAAACAAATTCTTCTGATAAGATATGGAATTTAATATTGTATAAGGTATTCAACTGCATACCTCAAGCGACATTCAGCTAGGTTACAAAATATCTTGATCTGAATAGTTCTTTTTTACTTAATACGAAGATTTATTTTTAAGTAATACAATATATTTTTTGTGATAAGTAACAATTTTTTTTTTTTTTTTGATAAAACTTCACAATTTGGAAAATGTATACAAATGAAAGAAACGTTTCTTTACATAATTTTTCATGAGAGGAACAATCTGGAATATGGATTCAAACGAGTTTTGCTAAATACGAGGGTGGGCTGAAAAGTTTAGGGGCTGACTATGAAAGAGTGATGCTAGAGGTGTGAAATCTTGCATGCATTCATTTCAACTCTTCTTATTAAGAGCTGTATTGTTTCTTTCCATGTACGAGGGTGGGCTGAAAAGTTTAGGGGCTGACTATGAAAGAGTAATGCTAGAGGTGTGAAATATTGCATGCATTCATTTCAACTCTTCTTATTAAGAGCTGTATTGTTTCTTTCCATGTACGAGGGTGGGCTGAAAAGTTATGGGGCTGACTATGAAAGAGTAATGTTAGAGGTGTGAAATCTTGCATGCATTCATTTCAACTCTTCTTATTAAGAGCTGTATTGTTTCTTTCCATGTACGAGGGTGGGCTGAAAAGTTTAGGGGCTGACTATGAAAGAGTGATGCTAGAGCTGTGGAATCTTGCATGCATTCATTTCAACTCTTCTTATTAATAACTACATTGTTAATTTGCAGGTAAACTGATATCTGAATGTTCAGAGAATACTTCAAAATACACTAGTAGCGACTTCTTTTGAAAATGGACAAAATTTGGTATTCTGGTGTTATCAAGTACCTGCAGAAACAGGGTTTAGTAGTAACCAAGTCAGTATGAATGTCCTTGGGACATTCATGTTGACATAGTTGCTACCATAGGTGACGACGTCGCAAAATTAGGCAGCTGAATTTAGGAGGATGAGGAAGAGTCTTGAAGGTGACCTAAAGTCTAGACGTCCTGAAACTGCCACCACCGAGGAAAATATTGATCTTGTTCATTACATGTTGATGGATGACAGGCGACTGACTATAAATCAAAATAGCCAATACTATTAGCATATCCCGCAAGAGAGTTGAGAATATTCTGCACAAATGAACTTGGCATGACGAAGGTTTTTGCTTGGTGGGTGTCACGTCTTCTGACACCTGGTCAAAAGCGCACCAGGCTGATCACATCATGGGAAAATATGACATTGTTTCAGGTAAATCCAGATGGTTTCCTTGAACGTTTCCTAACCCAGGATGAGTGTTGGGTTCATCACTTTGAGCCAGAGACAAACCGACAATCCTTGCAGCGAAAAAACCTTTTCACCTACAGGGAAGATGATGGCCACGCTATCAATGGACAATGCTGTCAACTTGCTGAGACAGTTACGAAAGGCTATCAAGACCAAATGCCTAGGAAAACTAACGAAATGGGTCTTGTTTCATGAGGGCAATGCTCCATTACTCAAGTCCTTTGTTTCAATGGCTGTTTCAAGTTCTCTCTCTATTTTTCTTTCGATAACCTCTCTTTTTTTCACTCTCTACTCCACCTTTTCTCTTTCTCTTCTCTTCATTTCTCTTTTACTCGCTCTCTCTCCCCTCTTTTCTCTCTATACCTGCTTCTCTCTGTCTACCGCTTCTCTCCCACTCACTCTCTCACTTTGTCTCTCTACTCTCTCTTTTTCTCTTCTCTTCTTTTCTCTCTCTTTTACTCACTCTCTCTCTCTCTCACTCTCTGTTTTCTCTTTATACCTGCTTATCTCCGTCTACTGTTTCTCCCTCTCGTGTTTTCTCTCTCTGTCTATTTACTCTCTCTTTTCTTTTTCTCTTTTCTTCATTTCTCTCTCTTTTACTCGCTCTCTCTCTCTCTCTTCACTTTTATTTTCTCTATATACCTGCTTCTCTCTGTCTATCGCTTCTCTCCCTCTCGATCTCTCTCTCTCTCTCTTTCTCTGCTCTCTCTTTCTCTTCTCTTCATTTATCTCTGCTTCTCTCTCGTTTACTCGCTCTCTCTCTACCCCTCTATTTTCTCACTATACCCGTTTCTCTCTGTCTACAGCTTCTCTTCCTCTCACTCTCTCTCTTTGTCTCTTTCTCTTCTCTTCATTTCTCTCTGTTTCTCTCTCTATTACTCGCTCTCTCCCCTCTTTGTTTTCTCTCTATACCTGTCTCTCTCTGTCTACAGTCACTCTCTCTCTTTCTCTTTGATAAATCTATCGGCCTCTTGGGTGCCTCTGGGTGTTTTTTTGTTATGTTAATTTTTTTTTATCTCCGTCACCGACTTTTGTTATCTTTTCCATCACAGAGAAACCAAATGAACAGTCTCGTCTTTATCCGCTTTTTCAAAAAGGCCGAGATAAAGGACCCCCGGCATTTCTTTTGTGCGTCCATTTATCAATAAATAACGCCCGGAAACATTCGAGGTCAAATTACAATTTCACTAAATAGACACACAGTTTGGAAATTGGGCGGAATTTAAACTGATTGTTGGCTTCCGTTGAGTGAGCAGTAATTTGATGTCACTTTTTCTTTTTGCTGTTCACCTAATAAAAGGCTCAAAAGCCGCTCAAGGTAGAGCGTTAATGAGTGATACTGTTGTAGGTTGGGGAATGGTAGAAGTAAGGAAGTGCATATTATGAGGACAGTGGAGTAATGGATAGCGGCTCGGATTGAGGAATCGGAGAGCCGAGTTCGAATTCCGGTCGAATCCATTACATTCACTTACGTGCTAATACCCTTAAGAAAGGTGCGAATCCTCTTCTTCCTCCTCCCCCAGTTATGGGGAAATAGCAGAACAGACCGGGTTCTATAGCTTTGGATGGCAACTGGTCTACCGCAGAAAGAAATGGCAACCTACTGCGGGAACAAATCTGTTAAGTTATTTTGTGTACTAGTGATATTTATTCTGTATACTGTACAGAAATGTGGCACATGGCCAAAGGGGGGATTGGGGAAAATAGGACGGTCTTCATCTGTCTTAACTATAACTTAGCTAGCCGCAAACACTGACCCAATCGTACGAACAATATTCCTTACACCAAAACACCACATTCATACATACCGTTCTTACTACAACCACCATAATACCTCACTGTCTCTATGAAAATACTGACTAGTCCCCATATGTACAATTCAATGTCTGTGGGGGGAGGGGAATAAAATAACAATTTTAAAAATTAACCCCAATGAGTATATACAAATGAATAAAAATATTTACAAGAAACTAAAGAAAATATTATTAGTAAATAAAACCCCCACAATAACTAAATGTGGCAGAAATGCCAGTTCACTGGCTGAAATCAATGCGGGACTATAATATTATAGAACATTCATCCATCCCAAGCACACACACTGACACGCACTCATTCAGATACAACAACAAATACGAAAACACTCACGCGAAACGAAAGGCGCCCCGCATCATACCTGCGAACTGACATCACCAACCACCTAACGAGGGAGGGGATGGGGAATTAAACTTAAAACAAAAAAGGGGGGCAGAAATAAAAGGGGCCAAATGAGCATACATACCCTAGCTAAGTTAACTGGAAAAGGGAAACTAAAACATCAAAAACTGAAACCTAAACTAGCCTAATTTTTGGAATGGGTTGCCCTAGTTCAACCCAGGAAGAGCAATATCCTGATGCCTAACCGGCATCAAAGTGCCACTCAAGGTCAGCTCCTTTCACACGACACATGCGCGCAAGATGCACCCACCTTTTGCTGAATTCTGATGAAGTGAGCCGCTGCCTTTCCGTCCTAATCTTGACTCTAAGCTGATGCTTAAAGTACAAGATCAGTTGGGAAGAGGTAAACTTCTCGCCTCCATAGAATCCCTTCTGACGCGTCGTCCATATCACGACTCTCAAAACACCTAGCAAGCAGTGGAACACATATAGTTCAGCCTTCGTCAGCGGCGGTGCCACATTGCTACAAACGGAAGAGGCTTCAAGGACAAAGAACTTTCCCCGCAGCATGCGGACCATGAGGCCTTCAACAAACTTGATCAACGGCACTACCAGGCTGCACTGAAAGAAGGCGTGACACAGGGTCTCGACTTCCCCAGTACAGCGTCGGCAGTTTGGAGATTTCTCCAGGCCAGCTGAACAGAGTCTTTTGGCGACCCAGAGGGCCCCACGAATCACCAGCCAGGTGAGTGATGCCTCATCGTTATTGAGACATTTCAACCCGGGCGCCCAAGGCCATATTGAGCGAGCCACCTGCTTCGTAAGACCGAGCCTGCCAATCAGCTCATCATGAACGGACCCCCTGACTAAAACTTGATATAATGCCCTACGAGACAACGCCTGGACGTTGGAGAGGCCATCCGACGCCCGTAAGAGTCGCTTCAGAGCAATACGACATTCACGATAGAAGGAGCATTCGGCTCGGGGTAAACGGTGGGCCTCCCCCTCGCACGAGTGCACACTTCTCAGGGATGGGAAATTCTTACGGACGTCTTCCTTCCAGAAGGCGCCCTCCCCATCGCGACACATTCGATCCAGAAAGCCAATGCGAAGCATATGTTGACGAATCTCAATGCTTGGCATGCCCAGACCGCCCTCAGAAGGATGAAGGCAACAGATCTCCCGAGAGACTCTGGCGGCCCTGCCTCTCCACAAGAAAGAGAACAAGAGCCTCACTAACGCCAGCAAAGTGTCACACGGAAGTGGAAGTACAGAGAGTCGGTAAAGGAGAATTGGGTAGATGTGTGAAACACACACCTCCGCCTTCCCCTTTAAGGAAAGATTCCTCCGAGACCACAAATTAATTGCGATCTCGGCCTTCCCTTGCACCTCCGACCAATTCATTTCCAACCGGAGATCAGGACCGAACCAGACGCCGAGAATCTTGACTGGTCCATCCGTCCAGTGGAAAGGTCCGGGAAGAGAAACTCCCTTCCACGCACCCGACCGCAAGCCAACAGACTTATCTCGGTTGATCTTGGCCCCTGTCACCATCTCATAACAACTGATTTCCTTGCTGACTTCGTTAATCTCGGCTCTGCTCGACACAAGAGCCGAAACGTCGTCAGCATAGGCGGAATACTTGGCCGATGTGGTATCACCGGGCAGAGCAATTCCGCGTAGGACCGGATTCGCCTTTAACTTGCGAAGGAAAGGTTCCAACGCAAGAACGTAAAGCAAGGGCGAAAGCGGACAACCTTGACGAATGGAGCGAGACAATACGAAAGGCTCCGATCGTACTCCATTCACCTCCACCAGCGCACCGGGAGTCGCATACAGAAGTCGGATCCAGGAGCGAAAGTACGGCCCGAAACCAGCAGCCGAAAGAACAGCCTCCAGAAACCGATGGTCAACCCTATCGAAGGCCTTGGACTGATCTAAATTGATCAGCGCGGCTTCACTGTCGACTTGCTCGATGATCAGGCGAACCATATGAAGGTTGTCCTGAATAGTCCTACCCTTCACAGCACAAGTCTGTTCCGGGCCAATCAGATTAGACAGGACAACCTGCAAACGGTTGGCCAAGATCTTAGCCAAAATCTTTAACTCTGTGTTTAACAGAGTTAAAGGGCGAAAGTTATCTAACCCATCCCCTCCGTTTTTATTCTTGCGTAACAACTTGATCACGCCCCTGGTGAAGCGTTGGGGTATAGACCCCTGCTTCATCCAGTTGCCGAAAATCAGTGCCAGCAGAGGAACAAAAACGGGCGACTGCCTCAAGTACACTTCGTACGGAAGACCATCCAGTCCCGGAGATTTGTCCAGATCAACCTGTTTCAACGCATCCCAGATTTCCGACTCTGAAATGGGACCCTCGCACCCAGCCGCTTCAGCTGCCTCAAGGCAGGGAAAGTCGGCTAAATAGGCGTCGAACTGAGCAGGGCTCAGACCGGGCTCCCTGGTGAAAAGGTCCTGAAAATAGTCACGAAAAGCCTCGCATATGCCCTCGTTTGTTGTCACGGTACGCCTATCCGGCAATGTGACGCATGCGATATGCCGATGAGATGCATTCCGAGCTTCCTCTGACCGCAATTCCGCGGCCATATTCGTTGCCTCAGAAGACATTCTTTTTAGCCTAGCCCTAACTACCAGAGCTTGATCCTTCTTGATAAGCAAGGAGGCCAACTCTGCCTTAGCTAAAGCTATGTCCCCACTATCACGGGATTTCACCGCCCGATCGACCTTTTGCTCTAAAGCCGTTTGCGCCTCTAATCTATCTAGATTGAGCCGACGACTATAATCAGCAGCAAACGTTCGAATTTTAGATTTTAATTTGTCCCACCAGGCATTTCCCACAACCGCACCCGTCAGTTCCCTTTGAATCATTAGTAGTAGCTGGTCCCGGAAATCTTGCTCACCAAATAATGATGAGTTTAATTTCCAGTAGCCAGCTATCCTAACCTTAGGCTTATCTAAGTTTACACGGACCCGGACAAGCCTATGATCTGAATAAACTATCTCATGAAAACTTGGACACCCTAAGAGCCCTACATCGACTCTCCTAACTAAGACTCGGTCTAGATAACTAGCCAAGCCGCCACTATTGGTCCAAGTCCACACTACCCCCCGAGGATGTTCATTTCGGTACTTATCGACAAGATCGAACCTGTCGATAAAGTCCCGAAATGGTTTCACGTCTCGGTTGTTAGTACCCGAATTTGGCCCTATACGATCTATATCGGGATCAAGGACGGCATTCCAATCACCCACTAAAACTACCCGCCGCGATGGCGTCAAAAACGGCTCGATCTGCCGAAACAAAGCAGGCCGCTCAGCATGGGCATTGGGCGCATAAACCCCAATGAGACGAAGAGCCTTATCCTTTATGGTAACATCCAGCACGCAAAGTCTGCCCGCCGGATCCGCGAAGACAAGAACACACGCAGCCTTCAAAGACTTGCTCACCAGCCAAGAGACACCCCTCGAGCGTCCATCAAAACATGCTGAATAGAGGGAAAAACCCCTAGACAGAATGCCTTCATAGTCACGAGAAGAAAAACGGGTTTCTTGAACACAACATATATTCACCCCGAGACGCTGAAGGTCACGAGAGAGCCTCACCCTTCGAGACTCGGACCTCAGGCCTCGGGCATTTATACTTGCTAACCAGAGGGCCATGATGAATACCGATTAGGGTTGCCCTCCTGCATTGAACATGGCCGGGGTCAGGACACCGACGGCCTCTCCCATTGAGCCAGTGCCCATCTCACTTTTGATGGTGCCATCAGGAGACAGGCCGCCTATGTCCAGGGGAAATGTTAATTTAAGGGCTCTATATAGGGAGGGGTGAACAAAAATCGGGAACCTCCCTGAACAAAATTGTTTTAGTTTATTTACATTGTCATCGTCAAAACACGACATTGGTGGGAACATCTCAAATGTTTCATTTGCAAGGGCCATCATGGCCCATATCTGCTGGCCAGCTACGCCTGATCTTACCACAGTGAGAACCCTTTTGGCGTTGGGAAAATTTCTGGGGTTCTCTATATCCAGGTCATTGATTTTTTTTTAATTAATTAAGGCCTTTAAATTTTTTAGTTTATTTTGCATGGATTAAGGCCTTCTCCTCGATTTCTTTGGAAATTCGGCACACGTCTTCCCCTGTATTGTAAATGGGTTTAGATTTTTTCTTCTCTGATGTGGACTCGGATGAGTCGGAGGAAGGGCTTCTTTGTCTTTTTTGATGGTCTTTTCTTGGTGAATTGATGGGAGTTTGCATAGGGGAAGGTTTGGGAGAAGGAATAGGAGATGATTTTCTAGGTGATGATTTTGCCTTCTGGAGTGTGGTCATTTTTGTGGCAACTTTGGTTAAAGGTTTTACGATAGGGGGAGGAACCATGGGATAATGTTTAGCAACTGGGGAAGACGGTGCCGAAATGGAGACGCCAGATTTCTTTTCGCCCTCCTGACGTTTAGATTTTAACGACTCTTTTAGTTGCATTAATTTTTCTTTTTTCTCAAAGGAAGGTTCATATTGGATCATCTTCTTCCTTAGTTTATCCGAGTAGCTAGCCGGAGAGTCGCCCTTATCACTGGTTGAGGGAGTGGAGCTGTTTGTGTCCTTCGTTGCTTTATGAGTGGGACGAGGTCCCGCTGCCTGACTCTTCCCTTTAGCCCTACAACGACCTGCCATTCCCCCTCCTCCTTCTCCGCGACCGCATTAGCGGCGGGCAAAGGCTTTTCGGGGAATGGGGGCTGAGATTTGGACCCAACCGGGGGATTTTCCACACCGGTCCTGGTCGCTGGTGTGCCCACTACAGGCGGGACGGGTGGATCAGACTCGACCAAAGGGGGATTTGGTTGGGCGGGGGCCAGAACATCAGAGGCCTTCATCTCTGTGCAGGAAAGGGCAAGGTGACCAGTCTTTCCACATTTCCAGCATGCCGGTTTACGCCCGGTGACAATTATTGGCATCTTCTGGCCCTCGACAGTCAGACAGTTGGGGATGGAGCGGAAGGCTTTCTTTTTCGTCGATCATAATCTCGAAACTCCACCCCCCGGTCAGATCATCTGACGAAGCACTATGAATCTGCCCAAACTGGGACAGATACGCGGCTAAATGCTCGCCGACAATCTGAGGAGGAACCTCATATACCGAAACCTTGGTCCTCCGCCTGCCTTCATATTCCGTGCGAAGAATTAGGTCCTTAGTGAATTTTTGTGTACTAGTGAGCAAACCCAAATGACTTGACTCACTTTATAGTTCCCCAATTTGAAGGTTAACCAATCAGGAGGCGTAAAATATTCCATCCGTCTTGTATAAAGGTGGCCATTTTGATTACTCTCTCCGAATGTCCAATGCCAACCTGTCAGAACCAAAGATGACCAGAAGACAAGGAAAAACCACGTCCTGTAACTTTATCGAGATATCCACTGCTAACTTAAACTACGCTTCCCTACTGTCTTCGAAATATTCACTGCCAACCTCTGGATTCTATACTCAAAGACTACCGTCATCATGAACAACAAAATCTGCCTCGTCAGTCATGATTTTTTAGCATGTATTAAGTTGTATAGTAATGGATAGCGGCTCGGATTGAGGAATCGGAAAGACGAGTTCGAATTCCAGTCGAATCCATTACATTCACTTACATGCTAATACCTTTGGGAAAGGTGCGAATACTTTTCTTTCTCTCCCCCCCCCCAGATATGGGTAAATAACAGAACAGACCGAGTTCTATAGCCTTGGATGGCAACTGATCTACAACAGAAAGAAATGGCATCCTACTGCGGGAAAAAAATCTGCCTCGTCAGTCATGTATCGAAAGATACATGATCGTCTAAGCGTGTGTAACGCATGGCACATAACTGACTGTAGGATAGATATCGGTTAATCCTGGACTTGAAAAGACCAAAATTGTAGTAGTCAGGGAAGCATCCTTGCGGGAGTCTGTTCCCAAAATAACATGTGAAATTGATAAGAAAAAAAAGAAGTGAAATTAATAAAAACCGACTTAGATTGATTTCTTTAGCTGAAACGGGCCGTTACCAAAGAGAGGCTGGTGGAAAAGAGGATACGGGTTTCGATTCCTATTTGAGGCACAATTTGTTTTTTTAGTAGGACTTCTCAATCTAGGTCAGTTGTTATTAATTTCACTATTCAAGAAAATAAAAATAGGATAACAACTAAAACACGTGTACCCACTAAAAATAACGCTATATATTAATAAAAAAAAATAATTTCAGATAATTCTAACACTTTCGCCCCAGCCCCTCAGCCTCCGACGTCTTACTCTCTGGGTTGAGGTGTCTACTCGGTCCTAACCGAACTTAAGGGAGTGACCGTAGGTCCCCTGAGCATCCGTAGATTATTCGACCGGCCCACTGGTTTTAATCCTGCTTTATAATGTCAAGAGAGGAGAAACTGAGCATCACAGCAGAAGACAAGCGAACCCGCCAAAAAAGAACGCTGCAGCATAGACAACGCACAGGCAATTCTCAGGTGTGACTTTTGTGACAGAGACTGCCACTCGCACAATGGCGGCGATGTTCCAGACAAGCAGAATGGTGGGATCAAATCCATGGCCATTGATGACGGGCGGGGGCTTTAGTATTTTCCAAACGAAACAGTTTATTCAAATTTCATCGATTGGTTTACGAAATTGAACGAAACGTAAAGTTTGCAAATCTCGATAAAAATGTTAGTGATAACTTCGAAGATAGATTTTTGAACTACCCTACTTGACGGCATATAAGACGCACTTTTTTTTTAATAGCCTATACCATCTACTAGGCTATACCATCTACTAGGCTATGCCATCAACTAGGCTCTACCATCAACTAGTAATTTTACTAATTTTTTCTTGATTTGCCCTGCTGAAATTGGGATGCGTCTTATACACCCGCGCGTCTTATATGCCGTCAAATTCGGTAATAATTTTCGAGAATTTCAGTGATTTTTCTGCAGATAGAGTCCTACTATTTCACACATCGCTGGGGGTCGGGGGAATGGATCCATACATTTTCCAAGAGTATTTTCATGTAAGTGAATATAACCTATATACGAAATGAAGGTTGTTACATAATGCCGTTTGTTAGTCCTAATCCTCTTTTATATGCTAGGTCTTTTCATGGCTTGGCGATCATGGATCTCCACAACTTCCTGCCTTTTTTGTTTTAAGTATTTTTTTATTCTTTTCCATCCCTCACTGACCATTTTTCTGTTATCTATTCACATAAGTTCGCTACGTATGTTAATCGCCGTTTTCTTCCTCTTCTCTTGTCTTTAATATATCCTGTGTGTGTTAAGTTCTCCAAACCAAGTTTTCTCTTAATGTTTCCCAGAAATTCGATCCATATTTTTTCTCATTGCAAATATTAATTTTTTTTTGTTCATAGTTTTCATTAAGACTTCCTCGTTGTTCACATGCTCTGGCCATGATATTCTTAGCATCCTTCTGTAACACCACGTCTTTTAACTTCGAGTCTGTTCTTCATCTTAATGGAATTCTCCAGTTTTTATTGCCATGTAGGAGATTAGATATTACATAGCAGTTCAGCACTATTTTCTTTTCTTTTTTTCTAACGATATTTTTCTATGTCATCATGCTTTACTTAGTTTCTGGAAGACATCTTTTGCGATTCCTATGTGCTTCCGGATTCCTCTGTCACTCATTCCTGTCATTCACTCTCTGTCATTCATTCTCTGTCATTCATTCTCTGTCACTCATTCTGTTTCTCGTTCTTTGTCACTCATTCCTGCCACTCATTCATGTCACTCATTCCTGTCATTCATTTTCTGTTTCTCATTTTCTGTCACTCATTCTCTGTCACTCATTCATGTCACTCATTCTCTGTCACTCATTCATGTCACTCATTCTTGCCATTCATTCTCTGTCATTCATTCTCTGTGACTCATTCTCTGTCACTCATTCTCTGTCACTCATTCCTGTCACTCATTCCTGTCATTTACTCTCTGTCATTCACTCTCTGTCATTCATTCTCTGTCACTCATTCTGTTTCTCGTTCTTTGTCACTCATTCCTGTCACTCATTCTCTGTCTCTCATTCCTGTCACTCATTCCCTGTCACTCATTCTCTGTCTCTCATTCTCTGTCACTCATTCTTTGTCACTCATTCTCTGTCATTCATTCTCTGTCTTTCATTCCTGTCACTCATTCTCTGTCTCTCATTCCTGTCACTCATTTTCTGTCACTCATTCTCTTTCATTCATTCTCTGTTTCTCATTCTCTGTCACTCGTTCTCTGTCACTAATTCCCCCACGATAGACTGTTACATTCTCAGTTCGCAGCTTGTACATTGGTAATGGTAGATCAAACGTTTCCTTACTGTCGGTTGAATTTCAAATATGTTTCTCTTGAAACAATTTTTAAGGAAAATAGTCTTCTCAAGTCCACTAACTGTTATCGGTCTTTCTAATACTAATAGGAGTTTCCCACCTAGCCTTTTGTTTAAGATAGTGTGGAAAGTCAGCATATTGATTATATCATTATTTTCCCGTCTAGTTAAATTCGCTATCTATTTTAGTTGTTACTGCTGTTGGAAGTCTTCAAGTAATGCGGTTTTTGTCATTTGGTAAAGCTCTTTGTTCTGGATTCTGTAGCGCCAGATTTGATGAAGGGTTGTCTTCTTTAAGATGCAGCGGATTCAATCGCTTGAAGCAATGTTTAATCATTGCTTTAAGCATATAGCTGATAATTTAGATATTACTGGACGAGTTGGACGCCATTCACAACATCCACATGAGAGTCTCGTTCTGACGAGACTATTTAAGAATATGACTCGTATTTTCAGGCTAATGTTTTAGTTTTGTAGAAACGTGCGGTATTGAACAAATTACCCTCAGCTATGTTTAATTTCTAAATAATTGATCCATACTTTAAATATTTTTTGAGTGTTTAGTATTTTTTAATTCTACATTCCAAAATTTTATGATGGTTTCTGGGTATATACTAATACTGTTTCCAATCCAATTCCAGGTTAGATTTTGTTTTGGAAAGGTTTGTCTTGAGTTTTATTTCTTGGGACACTTGTTAGAGTATGTTGATCAATCTTATCTTAACTATGAATTCCTCTGTCATCAACGTAGTGCCCCCTATCATCGATACACTGGCCCCCGGAGAGAAAAAGTGGAACGTTATTTTCTGTGAGTAGACTCCTTTGGGATGTTGTGGTAAGGAATTTTTAAAAGTCCATCGTCCATTTCTTCCCATCTGTGCACAGAGCAGCGTCTAAAAGGGGTCTAAACCGATTAAGGCCTTCATTTCCTCTTTGTTTTGAACTCTTGATGAGTTTTGAAATGATTCGATGTTTGCCGGAGATATACGACTTTGTGAACTGATATATTTACTAAATCGGATCATGGCATTTAGTAGAGCCGGAGCTTAGAAGACGGTTTCTGATGTTGTCATATGCTGTCGTGAGGTCAACATAGGTATATACTTTTCTATTCGATAGGAAATTTCCTGGAGTTGCCTGATGATATATATGTCATCATTACACTCCTTACCAATTCGTCCCTGCGCTGGTAGTATCACGGCTACGACTAGCTTGGACCAGCTCTGGCCTGGACCAGCTATGACTAGCTTAGACCGGCTCTGACCAGCTTGGACAAGCTATGACCAGCTAAGACCAGCTTAGACCAGCGGCCCGAGTGAAAACACTCGGGTCCCCACGTTAAAAACCGACCTTGTATCACAACCTGACTCAGTGGAGGGTCAAGTAAATACACTTACCAGAACGAAAGCCAAATTAGGTCGCTGACTTTAACAGTTAGTAAAATATTCATTACTGCATTTTCCGCACTATAGTCCGCACCTGTATATAACCCACACTCCTATAAATTCAGTACAAAATCCTTGTATAACCCGCAACATCCTATAACCCGCATCTCTTACTTTGATATTTCATTGTTACTATCGATTTATATAGGTATTGACAGTAAGCCCTAGTAGTTTTATACGAATATCAATAGAGAAATAACATTTTCCATTCTTACAAAAAGATTTTATTTCCTAAAAATTCATAGAATTCTGTCACTCACTTTCAAAACCGCCATCTTTGTAAAGCTGGGTGTACAATTCCGTGAGGCCAGGTACAATTGTCTGAATATCCAATGTAAGATCGCCTTTATCGTCACAAGTTGATGATATTGGTTGGGATTGCAAAAAGTCATCGCACAATTCTGATTTACGGAATCTGTTCTGGATAGCTGAAACCTGGTCCAAGCTTCGGGTACCCATTCAACTATCTGGACATAACTGGCTCGACGCTGGCGACCGGTTTTTGTGAAGCTATGTTCCCCTTCGATCATCCATTTTTCCAATAATGATTCAATCATGCATAAGCTACTGATGAGACTTGAAAGTGGAATGTTGTAATTAAACGAAATACTATACAGAACCGAATATTCTATGTGCTGCTACACTTATAAATTTATTTTAAGTTAGGATTTGGCCACTCAAGATTCGAAGATACAATTCATATATAACTCACGCCGTTGTATAAACCGCACCCAACATATTTCCAGAAAAAAGTCACGGGTTATAATCCGGAAAATACAGTACTATTTTCCACGAAATGAATCAAATTGAGATCACTCTGTACATATAAGGGTCTTTAGGACTACCTTTTTTATTTTAACAGTGTTTAATGCTGATACATCCCATTATTTTGGGATTGGCGGTTTAACAGAAATTCTTCGATAATTTATGCGTTCAAAACCAACACTAAGTTAGTCAATATAGATATTATTAAATGGTGTCTTTAGCTGTTCATTACCAGACTTTTAGTTTTCTTCATCTTAACTAAGTAAAAAAAAAATATTATGACGTAAATTCTCAGCCTTATCATTCAAATATGTCCGGACTCTTTCTTATTTAAAAAGATTGCAGGGGATTTGGTGTCGCTAATCGGTAACATGAATATTAATTTGGACGTATTTTACCGAAATCTTCCTGTTGCAGAATTAGTAAAACGCTATCAAAATGAAACGAAAGTCCCGGGATATGGGATACAAATTCAAGTTTAGCGAGATTACCCCCCTCGTCTGCCAATGGACTTCACTTAACACCGCAAGGTGGCGTTTATATTCAGGATTCTAAAAGGAAGAGACATAAACATCCTTTCTTCTTTTGTTCCGGAATACAGTACCGACAACTCTATTTTCCGGGGTAGGCTGACTACTTAATTCCAACACAAGCATATGGTGCACACGCACACACTATCGCTAAATTACTTTTCTTTTACCTATCTATACACACGTAAATATAATTTTCTCTTTCTCTTCTTGTATGAGTTAATCTCTCTCTCTCTTTCTCTCTCTCTCTCTCTTTCTCTCTCTCTCTATCTCTCTCTCTCTATATACATATATATGTATGTGTGTGTGTGTGTGTGTGTGTGTGTGTGTGTGTGTGTGTGTGTGTGTGTGTGTGTGTGTATAAATCCTCCACAATGTCACTGAGTCACTGAGTGGACTGGAAGGTCCTTCACAGAGACTCCGACACTGGCACGAAACTGAGGTCATGAGACTGATGACGATGATGACGACGACGACATATTGAAGTTCGATGAACAAAAACCATTTTGGAAGGTTTATGTTCCATAAAACGCTGGACTCTCACAAACTAATGACGGTTCTCGTCTTGTAATAAAATTATGAGGATAAGCAAACAATTGTTTCATGGAAAGACATTATCTCATAAAACTGTTAGTTGTCAACTCATAAAAGTAAAAGCCAGGTCAGAATAAGTCAATACATTTCAGCGTATCATGTGAAAGACAGCAGAATAGCATAGCATAAGACAAGTCCTTACGTGTGCAGTTCAGCTGAGAAAAGTGACAAGTTTAAAGTTCAATTCTCACTATGATTCTTTAATCTCTTTTCCGTAAACAGGGAAATTATTTCTTCTGACTATAAACGTTTTATTTAGCGGGACAATAGGACTAGATAGGTTCGCCTATCGTCTGGTCCAGACTCCTCTCCGGTCTTGTTTTCTGTTTAGGATTGGGCTTCCGGTTCCTTCTAAAGTCAACTTTAACTCTATACTTCTGTAGAGGACCGGGGGGTGGAGATGAAAAGAAAACACGTGCGTTTATATTTCCTGCTAGAAGAAGGTCCAGCTACAAGAAAATGTCGGACTTGAATTAAGTCCAACTGAAGATAAAGAAAACAAACAAGACCGATATATATATAAACAAATATATGTATTAACAACAAAACACAAAAGCACATAGACATTAACATTGTGTTTGTGTGTGAACATTTGTGTTCGTTCTTTGGTGAATGTTCGTATTTTGGTGAATGTTTGTAATGTTCATAGCGTCTTCCCAGAAATGGGAAACGCCGTCTATTGTGAGAGCACACATAGTAGCGGTGTTCGCTGAAATGAAGAAAGAAGAGAAAGAATTACCCCACCTCCACGCGACGTGGGTTGCGGTACGAGGCCTGAGGGAAAAAGAGATCGAGGCAAGAAGTCACCCAGTATTTATGGGGAGAGAGACCCCTAGTGACAATTTGGGAATTAAGGAGGAGGTAACTCCGACACTTCTAACGTCTCAGTGTAAACTCTTAAATTTTATTTACTTTTTATTTTTCCTCAGTTGGAATGAATAGGTTGGCCTAGCGTCTGATTTACCCCCCCCCCCTCATCTGTCTTTTGAACAATAGCACTTAACCGGATTAAAGTAATGCAGAATTTTACACGATTTATATATGTTATAAATTATTATAATTAAAATTTTTAAAAAAATGAAAACAATTCTTGTAAAAATTCTTCATTCATCTCTTAAAGTAATGCAGAATTTTACACGATTTATATATGTTATAAATTATTATAATTAAAATTTTTAAAAAAATGAAAACAATTCTTGTAAAAATTCTTCATTCATCTCTACCACTCCGTCCCTTCAGCCCCTCAACCTCCGGCGTCTCCCTCTTTGGTTTGAGACACCCACTCGGTCTGAACCGAACTCAAGGGTAGCTGGCCGCACGCTCCCTGAGTACCCGTAGATTGTTCGACCGGTCACTGGCCAAGTTCCGCCTGCTGCCACGTTGTGTTAAATTTTAGATCCAGTAGGCCGGAGGTATTGTCCATACGCTCGCGGTCGATTGGGGATGTAGGCACGGCTGTGAGGGTGGGCAGCAGGAAAATTAGAATGTGGCGAAAAAAGGAAATAATATCTGCAGAAGCCGAACAACAATGGGTAAAATATTGATGTCTTTTATATAAGGAAACAACAACAGTAGAAAAGATTACAGAAAGGATAGAAAAGCAATTAACATAAGAAAAGAGAACTACTCCTCTACCAATTTTCCAACAGAGAGAGGTGTGTGTGTGTATGTGTGTGTGTGTGTGTGTGTGATTAACAAATCGACTTGGGAGGATATGTGGCTCGTAATTCCAGCCCTACGTGGAAGTGTAGCTTTTCAGTTTGTTGTCGTAAGTGACAAACGTTAAGTTTCAGCGGCTTTTCAATGCGACTGCTACAACGACGATGATATTCTTAAAGTCCTTATCTCTGACTCGTCACTGGATCGACTCACTGCGACGACAGTCTCTCTACCCCGACTCTGCTTCACCGACGTAACTCCCAACGTAACTCTCCAACTCAGCAAAACTCGCGTTTATATAGCAACCGAAGGTTATAAGCCATGTTGTTCACGCGTTTAACACGAGTGTCGCCATAATCACGTGTATTTGCAAAGTTTCTGTTGCTTACTCAGATCTATTTCAAATCTCTTAGTGGATAAAATTAATTCGTTCATTCCAATTGTCTTTTCGATGACCAAATTCAGCGGATACAACTTATGTTTAGATTAAATTTCGCTAGCAGTAAACATACACTGATCTTACCCCCCCCCCCGGTCCAATTTACTTCAATATGTTTTTATCAAAAATATTATTTTCGTCTATTTTTTTTAATGACCCAAATTAAACATCGCCTCCTGCCCTTTGCATTTGTTTATAAACAAGTCTTCGCCAACCCGATTTGAAATTCACTCTTTATCCATCAGCCGTCGTAGGTTTTATATATCATTGTTCTACATTCTTTCCTATTAATAGCGCTGAAACAGTTTGTAACTTCACGGAAGATCGTGTTTTCCATTTTCAATCAATAAACGTTATATTTGCGTGTGTGCATTCATGTGGGTGTGTGCGTCAACCTCTCTCTGTTACACATCGTGTCCTTAAAAAAATCTTATTTATAAAAAGCAATTAAAAGCTTTTCCAATTAAATAATGTCATAGTTTTATTGCATTTTCAATTTTAAGATTTGGGGCAGATTTTTGGGAAATGTGTGGTAGTTTGAAAAAAAATCTATGAATTATATTCTTCAAGGAGTCTTTCTTCTAACTAACAAAAACAATTTAAAGACTGAAATTTAATTTCTAGAAATTTCATGAAATTAAGTGGTGGGAGTTATCATATGTAAAAAATATTTTTTACCAAGATTTTCTAAAAAGAAATTTAGAAAAACAATTTAATTTACTTATGAATAAGTCCTGAAATTTTCATTAAAATCCGACAATTATTTGATTTCTACAAGAATTTTGAAATCAATGTGTTTTTCACCTGAAAAAAGGCACTAAAACACGGATCGCAAATATTACGTCGACCGCTGACGCAAAAAAAAAAAAAAAAGTAAGAATTTTAACCAAAATTTCGAAGTACCATAATTCATTAAAAAATTAATAAAATAATTAAAAAAAAATACTATGGTGTTCCCGCTTATTAAAAATAAACTTTGTGATAAAACCTTGTTTAATTAAGTTTGAGGCCTTTTTTCATCATGTTATGCTGTTTTTTACCAGCGATAATGTGGAGGTGCCTATATGTGTGTGTGTGCGTATGAGATTATCGTTCATATTTCGACTATTGTTTTTATCTTCCGAGTTCATAACACAGAATTTTGGTTCTTTGTTCTTTTTTCATCTTGTATCAACCGAAAATCAAGACAGAGTACTAAAGGATTCTTTACTACTACTACTACTACTACTACTACTACTTATTCTTCTTTTTTATAGCTCCTTTTTCTACTTCTTTTTCTACTTCGTTTTCTACTACTACTACTACTACTACTACTACTTCTTCTTCTTCTCCTTCTTCTTCTTCTTCTTCTTCTTCTGCTGCTGCTGTTGCTGCTGCTAAATCTCATGCCATGAAGCCATGAGCCCAGGAGAGTCACCTTGTACCTTCAGCTTTCACGGTCTAGACAGAGCGTCAGAAGATCATCCAGCGCCAGATTAATCTACTGTAAGTCCTGACGGACAACGTCCTTCAACAAGAAGTCAACAAGGCTTGGGCTGCGCGTCAACTGGTCGATGACCAAGATGATGCACTTGAAAGACAGCTCCAATCCACCGCCCATCATCATTGGCAGCCACCGCGTCGAGTTCGCCACGTCTTTCGTATACTTGGACTCAGAAGTTTCCAACACCGTGAACTAGCTGCAGGTGTCATGAGAGACCTCTGAAAACCACTATGATGGTGTTGCAACATCACTCGACACACCAAGATACGAGTTTACGACGCCATCGTCCTCTCTGTGCTGAGAGGACACGTCTCAGTGCCGTATTACTATAGGGCACCGAGACGTGTCCTCTCAGCAAGACCACTGGCTCCCGCGTCAATGGATCCGGGTCCCGCGCCCTCGGGTCTATCTAGGGGTTATACTGGTTCGATTTTCTGTCCAATGTGGAGATCCGACGGAGGACCAGCCAGCCGAACATCCTCCCCACCATTTCTCTTCTGCTTAATTTGAATTAAAAATGTAGCTAACTCTAGCGTCAGCCACTTGACATAGACTGAGACCGCATTTGATGTCATATAATACCCCACTACTAATAAGCAATGTAGATGTATTTACCCAGACGCCATATTTTAACTCCATTATTAGGAGGTACGGTGGAATAATGGATAGCGGCTCGGATTGAGGAATCGGAGAGCAGAGTTCGAATTCCGGTCGAATCTATTGCATTCACGTACGTACTCGTGGGAAAGGTATGAATCCTCTTCTTCTCCCTCCCGCATCCCCAGCTATGGGTAGATAGCAAGACAGACCGGGTTCTATAGCGTTGGATGGCAACTGATGTACCGCAGAAAAATCTACCTCTACGCGTGTATTACGCACGGCACATAACACAAAAAAATAAATAGGGGAAATCCTCGAATAGCGCGGCTAATGGATACATTGAAAGATACAGTCTAATCGAAAACGCATTAATCGAATATAATGACATAAGGGAAACGATGTAAATTGTACCTCAGTATTTTAGTCTTATTCACAATTAATTTCTAGCTTACGTACTTTTTAGGTATACAGGTATCGCAGCCGCTTTCGGCTGCTCACTAAAGGCGGTAGAGAACGGCATTTTTCAACCTTGTCCTTTCCACCATGATCCCTGCACGCTTGTAATTTCGTTTGGAGATGAACTGATTAACTCTTTCGTTCACGGTTGTTACGAACCTAATCGTAATACACCTCCAAGCGTTTTTACCACGATAGTTTCACATAGAAATCTCCACTCAATTTTTAGTGAGATTCTTGACATTTCAGTAACGCCATTTTCTGTCGCGGGGCACTCTGAACTTAACACAGCGACTCATCATGCAGGTACATATAAAAACATACAATAAAATGCCATGAATTAGTGTTTATTAATCAGATTTTTTTATTTAGAGTGGTTTGCCGCATGGTATTCTTCATATAATTGGCAGTACCGAGAAATTACCCCTTCAAATTTTCCAAACATATCATTAGTATTTTAACCTGGAAATTTTATTTATAATCTTTCTATTGTAAATACCTACATCATTTATATTTCGATACTTTTTTATAAATGTAAATTTTTGTATCGAATTAAATATCGTCCATTTTTTTTTAACAAAAACTCAGAAATTTCCTTTTAAGACCTTTAAAATAGACATGAAAAAAAAATCAAAATATTCAAAAAAATTTTAATAGAGACAAATATTCAAATATATATTTTTATTGCCTGCTTATATTATAAAATTTATTTATAACCGTCTATTTTCAACACTACTGTAATTACTTAGATAACATAAACAAAATAGTTACCCATTTTTAAATTAAAGAAAATTTTTAATTAATCGGTAACTATAAAAAAATCAATTTTCAATCACTATAGTTAAACTGAAGAATGTTTTGTTACACTTGTTGTGGACCCGATAGCGGTGCAGATCTGGCTTACGAAAATAAGGCCTTGTGCCAGACGCTACACACGCCTACCGAATCCACAGACAAAGTAAAAAAAAGAAAAATGTAAAGAGGTGCTCTTTCCACCGTACAAAGTGAAAAGAAGTAGACAGGCAAAACAACAAAAGGTTAAGAACAAACATAAATTTTATTAGAGTTTAACAAGTAGTGTCTTCAGTGAAGACCTTCAGTAAATGTACTGGAAAATGTAGTTGAAGAAGAGGCCAAGTAATTTGTCTTCAGTAAGGTACTGGAAGTATTGTAGTGAATGAAATTTAATTGACTTGAGTGAAGACCATCAGTAAGATACTGGAAATGTGGTAGTTGACAAGATAAAATTTCGCGCCAAAATTTAAATCCAAGATGGCTATGGCGGGAAGGAGTTCTTCGAGAAGAAAGGTTCAGAAAGTCAGTTGTAATGCATAGTGAACATACGGCAAGGAAAATACTCACTGCGAGAGTTTATAATTGTGAGTGTATGTTATTCTTTTTAAAGTAACAGGTTCTGAGAGTATGAGTTCGAAGAATGTGAAAAATGCTCGTTCATCAGGTTGGAAGTTTTTTTGAAAGTTCCTGGAAGTTGAGCAGCTCTATAAAGATGTTAGCCTCGGGACAAGAAATCTGTCATCGCCAGGTGACGACCGTGTCGTATGCGTTAAGATACCGAGACGAGCCATGAGGTCTAGGCAAGGCTTTGCCGAATAAAATTCTCTGCCAGTATCTATGGGTTCACCGGCGAGAGGATAAGGTGAGCCAGTCCGTGCCGATGGTCAGACGACCACGGGGGCGACTAATTTTGAAAAGCCAAATTTGCCGTGACGTTAGCGCAAAAGCGCGCGAAAAAAAATGAATTCTTCCTCATCTTCGGCTAAGACAACGGTTTACTACTATAACCGGTCGAAAGTGAGAGGAAGGGGTGAAAAGTCGCGCGTGCGTCAAAATGAAGGTGGGGGTAGTGATATATCCCACACACTAATCGTGTATTATGTATGCACTAATCGAATTTTGGTATATAAAATTTTAGCGTACTAATCGGATACGCATAAATCAAATGCGCATTAATCGAGGGATTCCTGTACTGTAATATTAAATACGAATAGAGTCTCGAATGCTATTAAATACGATAATCTCGCTTAATCTATGGGCTTGTGTCGTTATCTTATTTAAAGTAATCTTTCTAATCCCTTCCTTCCGTACAGTCTTATACCAGGTTTAAGTAAGCTTACATAATATCTATGTACGAGCAAGAAGAATAAGTTAAATATAAATTCCAGGTCGCTGGTAAGTAAATGCCGCTTTGTTTGGCTTTATTTAATGGCGTAATAATTTCTCCTTGATTTCCCTTCAGTTCACATGATGTAAAAATAACACCCTGCTAAAAAACATTCGTTGATTATGAGTCAAAAACGTGCCTAGAACACCGTAAAATACAATGATAACATTTAAAAAAAAACAAGTAAATTGGGACGAATTGATATAGTGATATAGGTTAACTCGATGGCTTGTTTATAGAGGGTGCAATGGATAAATTGTCGTCTAAATTACGCAAAAACGAAACTAACATTGACATCTCATTTTAGTAGACTTTTAATAGATACACTTACCAAAATTACACAAAAATATCTTGAAATACTAATGACTAAATTTAAAAAATAAAATCCCCATCGGTCTTTGGAATCTCCTGCATCTCTCCTTGTTTAAGTTGGTGACTGCTGCCATAAGCCTTACCTTCAATTAATCTTCGGTGTTACAAGAAGTTTTATTGGTCTCTTGCTCAACTGTGCCCAATGCATAATAATCAAGAGGGTTGTAGTCTGGGGAGTTAGGTAGCCAGATGTAAGGGGGTAATATGGTCGCAGAAATTCTCTGTCAGCCATGACTGGTTTCTACTGCTTGTGTGACATGGTGCAGAGTCCTGTTGCAAGCAAAAAAAGTTTTTTTTCTTTTTTTTTACATATATATATAAATCACATTTATTTTAAGTACCAAATATATTTTTTTTAAATAAACAAAAACTCTGCAATCCCAGTATAATAAACAACTGCGCCAACATTGCAGTAACCATATATTTTTATTTAAATTTAAATTGTGCAACGGTCAGTCTATATTCGTACTGGTGGTGCAATGAGTAGCGGCTCGGGATAAGAACTCGGAAAGCCGAGTTCAAATTTCAGTGGCGTGCGTTACATTCACATAGAGGGTGCGAAGGATAAATTGTCGTCTAAATGACGCAAAAATGAAAATAACATATCTTTTTAACAGTTATATATACCAAAATTACACAAAAATATCTTGAAATACTAAAGTGTACATTTATTCAGTAAAATCGCCATTGGCTTCAACCACAACCTCCAGACGACTTCGGAATCTCCTGCAAATCTTCTGGTCGGTCTCCTTGTTTAAGTTGGTGAAAACTATGGATTTCGTTAATCGGACTGACTTCCTCATCTTGGTTGCTTTCCTCACAACGTTTCGGCCGTCTGATCCTCCGGCCTTCTTCAGGTGCATCTCGAACTCGGGAACCGTCGGTCTGGAATTACGGGGGTACCATGTTCTCGTTCCATTAAGGCCATCGCTGCTGCTGCTTGACGCCATCGTTGCTGCGCTTCTATTATCGTTGTCACCGCTCTTGTTTGTCGCTGCCACTGCCTTTGCTCGGGATTGAACTCAGAACATCGGGAGAACTTGCAATCACTGTTTCAACGTCCTAGTCGCCTCGGCCATGTGTCACTGGGACGATCGTGTATGAATTTTTGGTATATTTAAACCTAAGTTGTTATTCTAGGTTCTCTCTTACGATTAGGGGTGCCCAAATCGTGTTCAGTTCTATACTTGGTCTGCTCAGGAGGTTGTTATGTCCTAGCATGTGAGCTGTTTCTTTGAGTTTTCTCACTTTCCAGTGGGGCTCACTGTTTATTATTTTAACTTCATCCCAGAGAGGGCGATGGTCACCCTTTTCCTTCCATACATGGTAGGCTATACCCGACTTTTCCGTCTCCCCTCTAGTCACTGCTTTTCGATGTTCATCCACCCTTACTTTAAGGGGGCGGCATGTTTCGCCCTTGTAAACCTTGCCGCAGCTGCATGGGATGGAATATATGCAGTTCTTGGTCTGGTTCTTCTCTATGGGTGGCTTTACTCGGACTAGGTGTCTTATCAGTGTTGATTCACTTTTGAATACCGTCCTGATGTTGTAAGGGGCACATACTTTTTGAATTTTTTCTGAGACGCCTCGCATGTATGGTAAGCAGACCGTTGGAGGTTTTTGCGAGTCATTTTCTTCCCTTACTCTATTGTTCCCTTTGGTGGACAGTATGCTATCGGGGTAGTTGTTACGTCGAAGGGTATTTTTTAGCCTGGTCATTTCTTGGTGGTACGTGTGGGAATCGCTACTTATTGTCTGTGCTCGATGTTGTAAACAGCGTACGATTCCATGTTTGACACTGTATGGGTGATGGGAGTTGAAGTTTAGGTATTGTCCGGTGAAAATGGGTTTGCGATACACTGATGTCTTGAACCCACACTCTGTGCGTGTTATGAGAACATCCAGGAAGGCCAGTTGGTTATCTCTTTCCTTCTCCATTGTGAACTGTATGGATGGTCGTATTGTGTTCACATGCTCCAGTAGTACCTGGACGTCTTCCTGGTGAGGCCAGAGTACGAAGGTGTCATCAACGTATCTGAGCCACATAGTTGGCTTTAAGGGAGCTGAACCTAAGGCCATGTCTTCGAAGTACTCCATGTATATATTCGCCATTACCGGTGACAACGGCGAACCCATAGCCAAACCTTCCACTTGTCGATATATGTCAGTACCCATTCTGAAGTAGGAAGATTCCATGCAGAAGGTCAGCATTTCCATTATGTTTGGCAATGGTACACATGTGCGCTCTTGTATGGAAGGGTCCGCAGCTAGTTTGTCCCCAATTACTGTTAGTGCCTCACTTGTTGGTACTTTGGTGAACAGACTGACTACGTCGAGGCTAACCATCTGGTGTGAACTGATGGGTGCCTCTTTGATCAGTTCTGTGAAGTGGGCAGAATTCTTAACATGTGTTGCTGACTTGCCTGCCAATGGGTTTATTATATCCACAAGGTAGCGGCTCAGTGGATGTAATGCTGAGCCTCGGCAGCTCACTATAGGTCTTAGTGGAATACCGTCTTTGTGTATCTTGGGGAGACCGTACATGTGTGGTAGCTTACTGTAATGCTGGACCAGCTGTCTATACTTCGCTGGTGCGATGTCCTCCTTGTTCTTAGTTAGGATCTGTGACAGCTTCCTCTCAGTTTTCAGAGTTGGGTCCTTCTTTATTTTACCGTAGCTACCATGGTCTCCTGAGCAGACCAAGTATAGAACTGAACACGATTTGGGCACCCCTAATCGTAAGAGAGAACCTAGAATAACAACTTAGGTTTAAATATACCAAAAATTCATACACGATCGTCCCAGTGACACATGGCCGAGGCGACTAGGACGTTGAAACAGTGATTGCAAGTTCTCCCGATGTTCTGAGTTCAATCCCGAGCAAAGGCAGTGGCAGCGACAAACAAGAGCGGTGACAACGATAATAGAAGCACAGCAGCAGCAACGATGGCGTCAAGCAGTAGTAGCAGCAGCGATGGCCTTAATGGAACGAGAACATGGTACCCCCGTAACAATAAAGGGTTGGGTTCGAAATTCCAGACCGACGGTTCCCGAGTTCGAGATGCACCTGAAGAAGGCCGGAGGATCAGACGGCCGAAACGTTGTGAGGAAAGCAACCAAGATGAGGAAGTCAGTCCGATTAACGAAATCCATAGTGAAAACCCCTCATCCCAAAAATATAGACAATTGGTGAAAGCTGTCATAATCCTTGACTTTAGTTGATCTTTGGTGTCACAAGAAGTTTTTTTGGTCTCTTGTTCAACAGAACCCCATGCATAATAATCAAGGGGGGTTGCAGTCTCGGGAGTTAGGTAGCCAGATGTAAGGGGCGACGTTGTCGCAGAAATTGCCTAAAGCCATGACTTGGTTCTGTTGCCAGACATAGGTTCTTCCAGCAGCCACCCTCTTGACCCCGGACAGAACTACCTTCTCAAGGCACTTGATGTAGGCCTCCGTGTTGAGTCCCTCGCCGACAAATTCTTATCAGAACGATCAGAGTGAGTTTTCCAAGCTGACGTACCTTCGTAATCACCATTAGACCCATCCAACTCTTTCCGAATCTTCTGAAATATCTTCAGATTGACACCTGAACACTCTGAAATATTCGTATTAGAGCTTCCGGTGCGAATGCCAAGCAGTACGGCATGCCGTTTCTAAATTTCTAGTGGAGTGAATTGCGCCATGGTGCTCTTTTTCTCACAGACGATACTCAACTGACCCTACTCTATTTTTGCAGTCGACAAAATATTAAAAAAAAAACAACGCGCATGCGCGAAATTAAAAATATAAAATGGCAATAATTTATCCATCGCAGCCTGTACATAATCACTAATAAGGGAGTTGCATCCTCTCTCGCTGTCTCATGGTTGTGGCCTGGTGCTAAATTTAAGAGACAAAATATTAAAGAGCGCGAAGAACTGAATCGTGCGACCTTAATTCTACGATTCTGGAAACTTATACAAATTTTTATTATTTACTCTATTTAAATTTTTCGGACTGTTGCCGCCATCTTTATTGTCATATTCAGGACGTTTCCGCCGATGTATGCTCCAGCCTTCTTCAGGTGATATCCGTCGGAATTTCGAACCGAACACTTTATTTCGTTCACCGGGGTAAATTGTTCTAGTTCCACGTGCCATGTCTCTTCCGGATGTCTCAGTATCAGTTATCTCCCTTTAACTCAACTCTCCAAGTTTTTGTTCACTTCAGCTTTGGTTAGTTATTGAACTCACAACTCTTTGGATAAAGTCATTGGATTACTTTAACCATCTCTTTCATAAATTGGGTTATGTGGCTTTTATAAGATGAAGAATGTTTTACAATGATATTCAATCTGTAAAAGGCTCAAGTGCCAATCGAGGTAGAGGGTTACAGAGTAAGAGGCACAGTTTATGAGTGTGTCTGGGGGAAGATAACGGTTAATCCAAGGCTGTTATTTTGCTTTCGACTGGCCTTCTTTCACACTAGAATATCACAAAATCGACATACGCGAGTTCTGTTTTCAATGTTTTAACATATTACGACGAATTAAAAACAAACTCACAAACATGATTAACAAACTAATATTGTTGCTGTTTTGAAAGTACTAGGTTGGCCAGAAAGTCCTGACTCTCTTAGGAAGCGAAAAGTAAACAACAAATCTTGATGTCTGTCTAGTGGAATTTCCAAGGAGTACTGCATTTCGAGCTTGTTCCACACGGTCACGCCATCAATGCTAAACTGTATTTCTAGCAGCTAGACCGCGAGTACGACAAACTAAAAAGTATCCTGCTTTGGCCATTGGGGTTGGGTTTTGTTTCAGCAAAACAATGCGAGGCCACACACTGTCAGGTTGACGAAGGAGAAGTTCAAACAGATGAATGGTGTTGAGATTCTTCCACGTCCACCATTCAATCCCGATATTGCTCCAAGTGACTATGGCCTATTTCGCTCAACGGCACACTTCCTCTGGGACCAGCGATACAAGATACATACATATATATATATATATAATTTCTCTGCTATCCTGCCCGAAGGCGCTACAGATGGCTGGTACAACTTTAGGCATAACTTGGTCCAGGAAGTTGTGGCAGCAGCTTCGAGAAGTGCTAATATACCTTCGTCAGACCTGCAAAGGATTGCCTCCCCGAAGCAAGATGTGACTGACACAAGGCAGAAGACCAGATCGGAAGACTCAAGGAAGTGGATAGTGTTGGTTAATGCTCTCACTGCCAGGGGAGGTTATTGTGTCTGGACTGTCTTCCCCCGTGACCAGCGATTCAACACTTTTGATGAAGTGAAGGAATCTTGTTTACAGTTTTTTGATTCAAAGACAGGCGACTGGTATCTAAGACAGATTCGGATGCTGGCTGATCGCCGGCAGAAGATCGTTCGTCGAGAATGATGGACATTTATTTTGAGGAATGAATGTTGGTGTTGCTCCATAAAATTTTGTTGTTTTCTTTCCGTTTCCTACGTGAGTCAGCACTTTCTGGCCAACATAATAATTACGTTTTACTAGAAAGGTTATAGAAATATAAAATTATTTTAATATAATTATTATTATTTACAATAATATTCACCTTATACAAAGCACAAGTACCACTCGAGGGAGACAGTTACAGACTCAAGCACAGTTCATGGGGAAGATATCGGTTAATCTAGTCCAATTGGCAGACAAGATGGATAATCCCACACAACTTGAAGTTGTATTCCATGTCCAGGTACTTTTCGGCAACGGAAGCTTTCGCTAAAACACGGTCCAAATCTATATTCATACGACTCCATATTTCATGCTATATTTCTTTCTATTTTTTTTACAATGATGTTCACCCTGTGCCAGGCTCAAGAGCCACTCAAGGTAGAGGGTTACAGAGTATGAGGCACCGTTTATGTGTATATGTTGGGAAGATAATAGTTAATCCTAGACTTGGACGGGTTAAGATTAGTGATCGGAGAAGCATCCTTTTGGAATCGGTTCCACAAATCAGTGGTTCGTGGGAAGAAGCTTCTTGAGTGGAACTTAGATCAAACCAATGCAATTTGACAAATACGTTTTACTAATATTCATCCGATACAAGGCTCAAGAGCCACTTATGGTAGAGGGTTATTGTATGGTGTTGTATGTGCAAAAGAAAGGACAGGAAGTGATGTTATTGGGGTTTTGTAGGATAACGGCTAACTCTTGATTTGAAGAGGTCATGGTTGTTGTGATTGATCTTAGCCGTAAAGGTTAGAACTGATGGAATTAAGGAGTATAGTTGGTCTAGACAGTTTCCATGGAAATAGCAATAGAGCAACGAGACACTTGCGACGTTTCGTCTCTCGGTTGTAAAGTGGAAAATAATTCATTACCGACAAAGACGCGCAGACGCAGACTGGGCAGCTTCTGCCTATATATAACAGCAGTATTCCATTTTCGAGCTGATCTGGCCCTTGTAATGGTAGAGGATAATAGGAGAAGTCAGGTACTTACTTGAGCGGTACAGGCACCCACAATTTTTTCCCAATAAGCGATAGGTAAAATTCAGTGTCGGCCGCTGGATGGTAAAAGGTCACTAGTTTGGTTTTCGAGGCACTGAATGTGACCAGCCAGTTTGTATACACCGAGTCTAACAGCAAAATTGTCCAATTATTAGATTAAGCTCTGAACCTTGTATCTTAGAAATGATTAAAGATATCTTACTGGAATTCTCCGAGGTTTTATAATATTGAGCAGTAAAAATGTTTAATTACTTTCCAAGTTTAACAGAAGAATCGTGATGAAATAGATCGTAAACGAAAATGACATGTTCATCATTAATTAATCATAGCTAAAGAGCGGAAGCTAATGAAGGACTGAAATAAAGATCATATATATATATATATATATATATATATATATATATATATATATATATATATATACATAGATAGATAGATAGATAGATAGATAGATAGATAGATAGATAGATAGATAGATAGATGTTATTCCAGCCAGGATAATTTTTCAACTTATTCAAGATAACTTTCGCCCTCTCTAACCTTCTAACCGGAGTCGGAGCTTACAACGACCGAAACGTTGTAATAATTATTTATTTGGGTTGATTTGTTTAGGTCGCTTATTCAATAGTTTGTTTTGGTCTGGGAAGATAAAGGTATTTATTCGTCAAATTTATATATATATATATATATATATATATATATATATATATATATATATATATATATATATATATATATGAGAGGGAGTGACTGTGCAATATGTTGTATTTTCGCCGGATGCAGTGAGTAGAGACGGCAATCTCAATGCACACATTCTAGCTACCCCAGTACATTTAAAATAATTTAAATGTCTCCTTTTCCTTAAAACGTTGGTCTTATTTGAAAGATAATCGCCTAAAGCTAATCGGTATTAAAAGAAAAATGAATTTACATATGTAATTAACGTTTTTAGATATTTTTAAAACATTCCCACGTTCACTCGTCACTCGTCGGACCACTATTTTAGACGAAAAATGTAAAAAAAAAAATAATTAAAAATCTCTTAAAAATACATTTGTCCTATAGGTGTGTTTCAAAATCAATAAATTTAAGATTTAATTACTTGGCTTTTGTATACTTAATGTTTACTTTTTGCTTAAATCATCATGAAAACATCGTTTATTTATGCACGGTAACCTTTGATGTCATAGGTCAACAACCATCCTTGAATTGAAAGAAATACGGAACACCAGCAGTGCAATTATCAAGAAATTGGTATTGTTTATGTTTAAAAATAAATTATCTTTAACCTTATATAACCAATGGTTTAAGAATATAATTTTGTTTAGCTTTTAGAAGTATATAAGAAGAAATTAATGAAAAACTAGTTAAATGATACTTTTGAGTTTAATTTATTTCTTTTAATTTTTGAATGTTATCTTGCCTGTTTTAGGTCATAAAGTATTCAGTTGCACCCAATGAGGTCTTTATAATTAACTTTAAATCTTAAAAATTACCCCCCACCCCGTCTAATAAACAGTTACAAAAAGCTAACCTTAAGTTATCTGGTGTATTGGCACTGGTAAGTAGGCTAGTATGCTTGCGCCATGGATCGCGGTAGGCTAACAACTGCCTCGGTATGGTAACTATCAATGTAAATATTTCTAGGTGAAACGATTCACATCATAATGTTGTACTACAATTATAAATGTAACAAAACTACTTTTACTTCTTGATTTCACATTAAAATGCAATATTCAAGAGACGATCATACAACAATTTGAAAAACGTTCCTTTGAGCTACGCATATACCAAGTAACGTAAAGAAATCTTTCGTTCTTGATTTGCAGAGCTATGGGCGCGTTCACACCAATCATTATTTCTCATAGTTGTGTTAAATAACAACATTTAGGATGACCTACTGTCTATATTTCTAATTAAAATTCATTATCATTGTGGTGTTAAATGACAACATTTAGTATAACATGCAAACTTTATTTTTCAATAAAATACATTATATGGTTTTTGTTTTTTTTTTTTTTCGGTCTCCTTTTTCTCATTACAGAATAAAAAACATAAAACACCCACATATACACAATAAAAATTCTTTAAAATTACTATGATCATCACCATCTGATGCAAAGATCTCATCATAAACATTGTTATTTACAGTTTAGTCATATGGGTCCCAGTCGGTCGTCTTATACTATGCATATCAGATAAAATCACGGAAATTTACTTAGATTTTGGGCCTCGCCTTATCTATAGGCTGCGTTATACGTGGAAATATACGTTATTTGAGTAGATCGTAAGACTTTTTGGTGGAGTCGCTCTTTAGCGCAATGTTATTAGATCCGTTCTTCGGCCGCTAAACAGCGTGAACTCGGAGGAAAACGCGTCTGTTGCCTAAAATGTTAAATCATCCTTAAATAGCAAATAACGTAAACAACTCTTTCGTTCTGGATTTGTAGAACTATTGGCATTGACGAAATATCAAGCAAGTGTACATTGTCATCATAAAAGTGGCAACAAGGGTTCGCTTTGACGACACAATTCACTTACGCGCAAATAACCTTGGGAAAGGTATGAAGCCACCACTTCTCCTCCCATCTATGGGTTAATTAGTAAAAGTTGTATCACTAAAACCATTATTAACCAACAACAAATAAAATTGCGTGCAAAATATTTAAATTTCGGCATTAAATAATCCATAGAGGTTGAGATTTGGCTAAAATCAAACAAAAATATATTGTAAAGAAAATAATGCATTTTATTAAATTATGGAAGCATCAACTCTGAACATATATTATTTTTTGAGTTTTATTAAATTATTTTTGTAAGGTTACGGGACAAATTTTCAACATTTTCTGATTTGATATTGCAACTAATTTTTTATTTAAATAACATCTTAAGGGATATTACTTTATAAAACTATAGCAATTATTTATCATCAACATCTAGTTTTAAAAGTATTTAAGTTTTATCAAAAGCGGTGTTACTGACCCCCACCCAAAAATCTCTACAAGATTTTCTCATAAAAAACGTGTTCAGTATACAATTTCTTTCTTAATGAATAAGCACTAAAAGTTTAATTTAAATCGGATAATTCCCTGATTTTTGGTAATTTAAAAAAAAACTGGGGTAGCGCTCTTTTGATTTCATTTCGGAAAAAACGCATGTAGCCGTGTTAGTAGTAATATTACGTTGAATTTTTATTTGATGGTTCTTTGTCATCCATTATTCCTTTTTAGATGTCTCACGATTTAACGGATAAGAAAATGAATGGGTCACGTCTCCATTTGCGATTCCCTGTTTAAACACAACAAAACAACCCATTTTGAGCAGCAGCATAAACAAAACCCAAAAAAAAAGCCGTTATTGAAGCGATGAAAAATAGATTGTTTACAACAAATGAAATGGAAGAGTTTCTGTGAAAAGCAAGTAAGGAGCGTTAACCACTCCAAAATCCGGTCTGCATCAAAGAAAGGAGATTCTTTCAGTGGTGGAATTGGAAACGCATTGTCTTTTATGTTTTATGATCTTCTTCCGCAAGATCAGATGTTTAACCAACTGGGGCGTATGAATGCAAAAATCGATGACATGCGTCGGGAATTAGCCAATCGGAAGGTTTATTGTTGTCTTTATCGCGACAACACCTGACCTAGCCGAAATTGGTACAGCTTAGTTGGGATATCCTCCTACCAAAGCTGAATTGACACAACCTTACCCCTTAGAATCACCATTTCTTTTGATCCAAACAAAAATCTAGTCATGGAAAACTGTTTATATGAAAAGTTCGTATTGCCAGACATGAGCAAGTGGCAACACTGCGAGACAGTGACCTTGAGCAAGTAAACATTTCGCCATTTTAGTAACGAGAATGAAATTCACAGTATCCCAACTGAGATGTTGCAGCAGTCAATGAGGAATCTCAACAGCAGATTTCAAGAATGCATTCGTACAGGAGGACGCCATCTACAGGACGTAATTTTTTTAAAATGAAAATTCCATCATTGTTTCTTAAATGGCATGTTTTAAGGTTTCAATTACTATGAATTAAATATTTTTCTTCCATCACTCTTGGTTTTATTGGATTGTTAAAAAGTTCCCTTTTTTTGGGTCACCCTGTATTAGACATTTTGCATTGGGTCTCTCTATGAGACCATCTAAACGATTGATACCAATCAGGGACGCAATTTTCAGTACCTGACGCTGTAACTGATTACGAATATTGAACTTGTATTGTGCCTTTCTATGGTACTAGTCAAAAATCGTTCTCGTCTGCACACTTACGATTCATTTGCATTCTTTTTTGCCTTATTAGCTAAAATATTACTTTCTGCATAACGTCCATAAGAGATACAATCAGATCAATAAAAGTGCTTTTGATTTTGTGAGTGTGTGTTTTTGAACAAATAGAATTTAACATTCCATTAACAAGAACGTAATAGCATCCAGACAGAATTCTTTCGTTCCGTAAACTAGAAAAAGATTCGCTTATGTTTTAATCGATTCTTCTTCTTCTTCTTCTTCTTCTTCTTCTTCTTCTTCTTCTTC